>JAXCHO010000023.1:25140892-25778928 GCA_036630365.1 Acanthiza pusilla | reverse complement strand
TTGTACAGAGTGCTTAACTCCACTGACAGGCAGATGAAGACAAAAGCTGGATGAGACTAAGCTAGAAAGCACAATACAGAATTTGGATGACTGCTTTTCAAATTAATAACTAGGATTTGCTTTTCTGTCCTCCTTAAGGGTAGTTGTTTCTAGTTTTAAAGCTGAATTTGAAGCTGAATTTGCAGATTTGACATGTGGGTTTTTTCTGCTTTTTCTTTTCCTTTTCTTCCAGTCTACATTCAGTGATTTGTTTGGAATTTGAATTCATCCTTAGATCTTGCAAGTGAAAATATTTTGTCATCATATCTCAGAAAAATTAATTTAAATTTGTTTTATTAAATAAAAATACTTGTGAAAAGTTATTCAAAATTCTGATCTACGAACCAAAGTTTCCTTCATTACAAAAATTTATCTATGCTACTCAATAGCATAGCAACAGACTAAGTGGCATGAACATTTTTTCATTGGTTTTGTCCCAGACAGTACCTGGAAAATAACAGCACCAAAAGCATTTTACATGATGTGCCTGAATAGAACTGTTCTGAATCTTCTCTGTGGCATTGCATCCCAATAAAATTGCACTGATCAGAGCAGGAATAGTCTAAGCACTTATGAGCGGAAATTCCAGGGGATTGTAGAATGGGAGCCTGCCTTCCTGTTAACACAGCTCTTCAGTGGGTTTTATTAGATACTTATATGGGTTTATTATATCTGCTGCTCAGGCATGGCTCCTCTGACATTCTCATTACGCAGTATTTTCTTGCCTTGGTAACTAATTATTTTTCTCTTGTTTGAGAACAGTGTGCTGACAGAGTAGGAAAAACACTATCACATTTCAGTCTTGCACAGATGTGCAACAAATGAAGTCAAATAGATTGAATTTAGGTTATGATTGGCAAAATGCCTGGAGACCTCCATTACGTATTCATCATAGTTCTAGGTTCTTTATTTTCCTTTTTTGAAGTTGAGAGTTCCCTTTTTAATGTTTAGTTTTCTTGAAAAATACAGGTACAAAACAAATACACAACATAAGTGTTCTTTGAACTGTGAAACTCTGTGATTTCTGAATCCTACAAAGTTTACCTTTGTTGAACTCGTTGTAAACTTCAAGCTCTCATGATGTTACAGTTCTAAACCAATTATGAAATTTGTATCCGAGGAAAAAAGGAGGTTTTGAAGATTTAATGTGTTACCTGTATGCTGTTAAAATACTTTTTTTGCTTTCTTAGTTGCCAGTGAGTTTTTTATGCTCGGGATAATATTTACAAACAATTCAGATTCCTTCATGTGAAAATTAAACTTCTACCAAGATCATGTCACTGTACAGATGTAGTATAGGTCATGTTCTTTCTGAGTAACTGAACGAGGGATTAATTGTATGTACAAATTATTGTAAATAGCTGTGTACAGATTTTAATTCCTGAAGTATTTAATTCCTAACATGACATGACAGGACATTTGTAGGTTTCTAAGCTTAATACTATGTTCCTGCTGCATAGAGAAGGAGCCTGTGATATGCATTTCTATTAAGAAATAAGTTTTATATTTTATAGCAATGTCTCATTTCCTTATTATGTTTATAGTGGTTCCCATCACTGTTCTCACAGCACCTGACTAATTTTCTTTGCAATGTCACATGAAGTGTAGAACTGTTCTAACCATTGTAGAAATGATGTGGTGATTGTGTTCTGTAGTTGACTTCAGTGGATTTAGCTGCTGCTAATTCCCTTTCTTGTTTCCTAATGGCAGGAGTTTCCATATGCAGTCATTGAAGCCAATCATGTGCTTTCTGAAGCACAACAGTCATAAGTGGCTTGCCATATGTCAGAAAGAGCACTTGGCCAAATCAGGAAATTAAATTGTCTAAGCTTGTTTTCTACGTCCTGGGTTGTATTTTCCTCCTTTTGCATATATCTCCAAATATGTGCTTGTGTGATGCAGATGAGACCAATACCCATATTATAAATGGTCTATGCAACAAAAGCTTGACTTCTTCGTCCTATGTCTTCTATTAACATACCACTCTTTAAACTGTTCTGACATTCTTAGTCCTCAAGGAGTTTCAAATGGACTGGGGTTTTTCCATAATTTCTAACAAATACAGATGTTTGGG
This sequence comes from Acanthiza pusilla, assembly GCA_036630365.1. Classification (NCBI taxonomy): domain Eukaryota; kingdom Metazoa; phylum Chordata; class Aves; order Passeriformes; family Acanthizidae; genus Acanthiza; species Acanthiza pusilla. The sequence goes on along the minus strand of JAXCHO010000023.1, from coordinate 25,776,815 downwards.
ATAATTACTGCTCTTCTCTTGACATAGCCATAAATTTAATATGGGTAACAAAGACTCTAACAGGAATGCTTCATTACTGGAAATGGGTGATAGAAGATTTCTCACTCAGCCTGGGAAGGTCAGGAGTAAACTCATAGCAAGTGAACTGGGAATTTGGGTTGGTCTCGGAATTTTAATATTTTCTTGGAGAATTAAATAAGATCACAAATATATTGTCAGGGGATACTTTCTATAACATACGTGGAAGCTTTTAGGAAGCCCTGTCTCCCATCATAGACTTATCACATACATACCCATACTGTGTATTCATATTTGTCCTGTGTCCTGACTGTTACTAGTGTTAGGATATGCAAAAAGTGTAAAGAGTGATGATAAATCAAGAGGGGGCTACAATTTTTTGAAGCTTACTTTGTCAAATCAATGCTCACAGTTCATTAGTATTTAGCCCTAGTGATTAATTGGATTCTCCATAATCAGGAAGATAAACTCTTCTTTTCTCAGCCTGCTCTCATATATTTCCTTTACAACATACAGATGGGAATTTCTCAAAATATTGATGTTTAATGTTGAGATGTGGACTAACTATTAAGACAGAGAAAGAATCAAGGAGGCTTGGTCTGGGCATAACCCTTAAAACATGGAAATTCTACTACTCATTCTATTGCTTAGTAATAATAAGTACATTATCATTATAATTATCATTATTATTATCACTGTTATCATCCTTATAATTATTATCATTATTATATTTAAAATTTATGCAGTTGAATTCGGAGCTGTTGGTGGAACTTTGGTACAGTTAATTTTGTACAATGTTATGATGAGCTGTGATAGCATCTCTACAAAATTTCCCATGAAGCTCTTGGAAAGAGTGAGGTTGGGACTCACAAGTAGGAACTTATTTGAAGTAAGTCAGGTGCTGCTGATTATATTCAATGATAATGTGTGCTTTCATTGCTGTTAGAGAATAGGATGAACAATTATTGTTTCTTTGACTCGTCTTCCATTTGTGAAACTATTATTAAGTGAATGACATTGCAAAATAACAGAAATTTAATCCTTATGGGAAAGAGAAAAATCCCAGCACCTGTCTGTGTTTATTGGACCTGGCATTCCCACATTTTTCTTAATGATCTCTTATATTTGTGGGATAACACAGAAAAAAAGAATAACTGAGGACAGGCCACAGGATGGATGACTCCTGAGAAGTGGGGTCTAGTTACCAACTGCTAATCACATTAAATGATGCTAATTAAGCTTTTCTATTCTCCCTGGGCCTATTACTTTCCAGAAACTGCCATGGTATATCCTGCTTTAATGTATCCAAGTTTGGATTATGGCTATTTGTTATTATTGTAGCATGAGCTGTTACCTTGAATATGCCTTCCTTCTGATGTCTTTGTTGAAGCAATTCTATTGCTTCTCAGCTTCTCTTTTCCTAGGTTACAAAAGATAATTTAGTATCTTTTTTTCAGATAGGTGCTTTGTTTTCCCCCTTTGAATTGTCACCCCACTGTGCACCTACTCCCATTATTTCCTTTTTTTCCTTTTTCTATTTCTCTATTTGGTTGACCAGAATTGATTACCATTATTTAAATGAGGCCTTATAAAGATGCTCCTATGTCTCTGTCTCTAATAATCATTACAGAATTACAGAAGAACAGATTGCCTCTTCTTCTGTGTAGTGTCTTTTAGTGTGTCAGGAGGTTTCTTCAGAAAAGTGTGTTAAGGGAGAAAGATTATGGAAAGCAAAATACTGAGTGAAGGAACACAGTTCAGAGTGAAATACAGGCGTTGAGAGGTGGAGCTTGCAAATGGCTACAGTATCCGTATTTTTTAAAAAGGGAAAAAAAAACCAAACCAGCCAAAAATAATTAGAGCATAGCAAAGAGGTAAAGCTTTCTAGTCTGCAAGCTATTCTTAAACTTCAACGTGCCTGTGTGGCCTGTTGCTTGAGGTCATTGGCACTCGATTAACTCAAATACGCTCTCTGGGAAGCTGTACCAGATATTTCTCATTTTGCCCCTCCCCTTTCTTGTTCTCTGGGTTCCTTTCACAGCTGACTATACACAAAGTTAACTGAGCTTTTAATCGGTTGTCCTTCAGTAAGATTTATATAGGGGCCACATTATGGCATAGATTGTTTTGCCAGGCCCTCGGGGGCACAAACAAACAGCTGTACATTCCTGCCTTTTTAATGGTATCCAGACCACTCGCTGGCAGGCTCAAGTCCCGTAATAACAGGCTATTGGGATGCTGCCATCCGCTGCTCTATATTCAGTGTCTGCAGAAATAGCAGAGTCATTCCAAATTCAATTTGCTGGAGTCGAACTTAAGCCCCATGTCCTAGACCAGAATCACTTGTCCTGGGCACTGTTTTGCAAATTAACAATCTCTGAAGTGGGAAGACAGCTATGCTGCTAACCATCTTTTCTTTATGTTTCTTCCTTGTCCCTCTTCTTTCTCAATATCAACAACACAGCTTTAGCCCAACGTGTCATTTTGACCGACTTCGTGGATTAATATGCGATGAATGCCCAGCTGGCTACGTGGGACCACGCTGTGAAAGGTAAGCAGGCATCATGCTTTTAGTCATACAGGATCTGAAACAAAACTATTGATCACATGGAACTGTTCTACCTTTTTAATACCACCCCTTCTCATCCCCATTCCTGTTCTGAAACTCACTGAAAGAATTCCTGTGCATTTTCCTGTGATATTGGATCCATGAATTTCTATTTTTCTAATGCTTGTTTCATTGTTTTATGGTAAAACGTAAAGTTTAAAAGAAGCATTTGCTGACAAGTAACAGTCTTTGTTAAAAATGTTTCTTCTAGCTTTTCTGTCACTCTCCTGAGATTTTTATAAATCTTTTGTCTCTTTTGTCATTTGGATGTTTAGAGCATGGTGAATCAAATATGCAGTAAATTACTGATGCCCCATTTAGAGAAGTCAATATATAGTGAAAATACAGCTCTTCTAATAAGTTATTTGTAGATTTTAATTATTTTTTAAAGAATATTTTATGGTTTTGTTGCATCTCATTCACTGTTGCAGTCTTTATTTAGCAAGTAGAACAAACTAGGCTTTAATAGCAAAAAAAGATGATTCCTCTTTGTCAAATACGTAGAAAAGTTCATTATCTATTTCCTGCACTTACTGCTAGCTTTACAAAGGCATTGTGCTGAAAGGATCATATGGAAAATTTAAATTAAACAGAGAGCTAGTGTGAGTGCTAGTGCTAAGCTCCCAGGAACCCCCTTCCACAGGAGGTGAGACCACATAGGCAGGGGATATCACCACTGTGTCTGCATGCCTTTGGTCCCTTGGGATTTCACATGGACGGAACAGATTTCAAGAGTAGTTAGTGTGCCAGGGGACCTCTGCTAGTTGTTTGGAGGTCATGATGAATCACTATTGGCTTTGTCTCTGTGATCTCAGTCCCCTGCGACTCTGCCAATGATACCTTTCAGGAGGGGCTGGGGAAGCCAGATAACTGTGTAACACCTGCCTAGACAGTTAAGGGGCATGAAGGCATGGCCCTTGTGTTTCTTAGTAGGATTTTGCCATTTGGCAGTCCTGTGAGCTGCTTGAAGGATTTTTCAAGGCAAACCATGAAAAAGGTAAGGCTTCTGAATGAAAACATAAAATATTCAGGCTGGGATGAGAAGGAGTAGGAATAAACCAAGAGTAAAAGACAACCAGAAAAGCAGAATACCTGACCATACGCTGTGATTCTCCCTATAGTCCCATCTTTCCAATTTACAACTACTTCCTTTTAAATCCCCTGTTGTGCTATATCTGTCCTGAAGTGAGAGTGCAGGCTGTCACCTGTTTCCACCCATCATCACCGAGTCTGCTCCTGCTGCTGCTATTTCTGCCTGTCTTTTCCTGTCTGTCTGGGAAGTCATCACCTTCTTTCAGCTAGTGGGCTGTGAAGTTAATGACGGCAGGAATAAATCACATCAAGAGCACTTTGGTGGCAGTTTGTCAATGCAGGGTCATTGACAGCTTCCATTAGCAACAAGTGCTGTTTCTGAGTGGAGCAAAGGCTGTAGATGCAGTAGGACAGAATCTGAATAAACGGCTGGCTTGGATTTTTGCCTGATCTCCTAAGGAAATGAGGCTACTGTAGTTTTTTTGTGTGTGTCTCTCTGGCTGCCTGCGAAGTCATCTGAACTTGTAGGTCAGTTTCAACCAAATTTGGCAGAAGGTAGGAAGTCTCAAAGGTGATAATTGTTCCCGAAGGTTTTATGAAAAGAAGTGGCTGAATGGAGGTTAATAAATCAGTACATGTCATAGCTAAGGGGGAGAATACTGTGTGAACTCACATCTGATTAAACAGATAGAGAGAGAACAAGAGAGATTACTAAATGTCCTGCTCATAAGAAAACTTTCACAGGGCAAGGAAAAAGAGCTGCTGTAGCCTGAGGGATTACTCCCTGCTGAATAGCAACATCCTGCAGCAGATAATCAGCCCTTAGCCTTGTAACCATGAGATATAAATCCATTGGAAATTAGGCCATTAATTCCAAAGCTCACAGAACTGTTTGCTTTTAATTGTAACAAGTTGTTCTGAAATGTCTGCAGCTGTCAATGATCAGGAGAAAGCATGTTGCCTTTTGCCATTAGCAGTGGTTGTATAATTGCTGAGAGAGTTTACATGAAATTCCCTTTCATTTTAGCAACTACAAAGTGACAAGTGATCTGAGCCACGTGATTCATTAGCTGAACAATGATAAATTATCATGACACACTAAGTATCATGAAGTGAGCGTGCACAGCACTGTACTTATTTGGACTGAAAAGATATCCTCTGTCCCCTAGGGAGATACATATGTATATGTGTGATTTGTAAAATGTCAAAAAAAATTGCTACTTCTCTCACTAGAACTCTTCAGGAAAATGGTGCCATAATTGGTCAGTATTCTGAGGTGTCCAGTTCATAACACATGCAATTATTATCAAAATAATTGCAGATATAAACTGTGTTGGGAGTTATCGCATATCTACAATTGAAGAGAGAGTCCAGCTTTCCCATTTAATGTTTTTCCCTAACAAATTAGACATAAGTTTTTTTCCCGTTGCTCACTGCTCACTTTTCCAAAAGCATATGAGGTAGGATGGACATTCTCTTAACTTCATAGAAAGGATATATGAGAATGACAAAAGATGTCTGTTTGGCCCAGCACATTTACAGGATGATGATATCCATTTTCCAAACAAAATCTAGCTAGGAAAAAGAAACAAAATAGGTGAGAGTCTAGCTTTTCCTGTAGCATTCCATGATTTATGTGAATGGTTCCAGCGACCTTTTCCTCCTTGAAGGAGAGAAGAGAGGTCAGTGTGCCTCGTGTGAGAAGGGTGAGCTGGCCCATGTCCTTTTGTCCCCCCAGCTCCCACATTCCTCATCTAGCACAGAGTGCCACCAGCCACAGCCTCTCATGAGCACTGTGGCTTCAAACTGCAACTCGCTGTAGCTAATATAATTCTTCCTCTGGTGCCAGAGCAGTGAGTCTGTGTTGCTGTACTGATGGGAAAAGGGTCAAACATTTCAGGAGATTTGATACAACAAATATGTTATGCAGGTTCGTTTGCAGGTTGCACAGGTAGGCATTCTGCCATTAGAAAATGCAAGATTTATAGTTGGTCACACAACAATAACATCTGTCCTGTGCACCTGAGTTAAGATATCTCACTGTGTGCTCACAAGCCATTTCTCCTCAGGGCTTTTGCCTGATTTTGTGCACAGGTTGAGTGCACATAAATTTCAAAGACTCCGTAAAAATAGTGTTTCCAGACTTTAAAGTGTTTGGATTTGCAGACTTAATTAACTCTGTCTCAAGAGCTTTTTTTCCCCCAGAAAATATAAAAATAGGCTTGTGTTTCTGTGCATATATGTGTACATGCAAAGCACTATACAGACTGCTATGAGGAATATTAACTCCATACTGACCAGGCCCAATACACATCAATACACATATATTTAGGTAGTAGCCCTGTATTTGGCACCACTTACACTAAATGAAACTAGTGTCAGTCACAGACACGCCTGCATTTGAGAGTAGAAAAAAAAATATGGAAACAATCTTTTTTCACTGCTTTTACTCCTATTTTTATTTTTTAATCTCAGAGGTGTTATATCGTAGTTAGCAGTCATTTATTTATACATGTATTTTGTGTAATGCATAAAAGTAATTTTCCATGCCACATACTTATTGGTGTTTTTTTAATCTAAACCTTGCCAAGCATATAATGCTTTGAACCTGAGAAAAGAAGCTGAAGTAGGAATGTCCTTAAGGGAATAAAGACTGAACTAATGAAAGTGGATTTTTTAAATTTTCCCCTGCAACTTCAGGAGAAAAAGAGGAAGAATTTACACAGTTCTCTTTTAAGCTTTGACTGGTTTACCCCTACTTTCAGGATCATCTTCAATTGGATTTGAAATTATGTATGTGCATAAGTAGAATATGGCTATGTGATGTTAGTGGGTTTTTCTAATTTTAATTATCAAAGTCTAAACTGATGAGAATACAAAGTTATCAAGGTCTCCTGCTATTAATAGAAGGAAATTATTAGCAGTGCATTTCACACAAATCATTGGAGTAGTCTTTCTGGGAACTGCTTGGTAAGCTTCTGAGAATGCTGTTAAAAGCTGAACTAACCCCTAAATGGAGGTGAAAGAGGAAAACAAACACACATTAAGTGAAGTCAAATAGATGACTAGGACCAAGAGATACAGATTTATGACAAACACACCAGTAGTAAGTTAGCAAAGCCTGGGTTAACTTCAGATATAATCTGGTTTAGGTAAAGTAAGATAACTGCATAAATTATCCAGATACTCTTTGGTTTTGATAAAACATGGCTATTAATTGTTATATGTTAAGATATATTCCTGGCCTTTGTAACTGAGATATCATCACTAAAAAAAAGCCAATTTATTTTGGTGAAATTAGGCTAAAAATTAGTCTTTTTTGGTTGCTGAGATATCCTCCATCAAGGAATAAAATTACCTGTTCCTTTTCAGGAAATACAATAAATTGGTACATTTATAACAGGTTCTGAAAATAAAATACCTGAATTATTCTAATGACAAGATTTTCATGTCTTGTTGCTATGAGGAGGTAATTTTTAGAGATGACTGTGCTTCAGGAGTGGGCTAGATTGTGGAAATGTTACTCATGGTCTTGAATGCTTACATGCACCCAAACCACTGGACTATTTATACGTATTATTCATCTATGGTCTGCATGGTGGGTATTTTGAGAGATTGGAAAAAAAATCCCATTTTGTGTAAAATTACAAAAAAACTGTTCCATTAGTTCCCACTATTTTTTCCTCCCTGCTCTCAGTTATCCAGTTTTTATAATATTTGTAATCTTTGCTAATGATATTGAATAATATTTAATAAATGTTCAGACAGCTTTGCTTAGGATCCAGTTGAAAGCTTTATGAGATATTCTGGAAGCAAAGAAAAGGATGAACTTGATGCATATAAAGGGACAAGGGTGAAAGGATAGTGGAGCTCTGCATTCCTGTATTATGATGATACACAAAATCTTTGCTCAATCTTTTGCCATCCAGTACTACTAAAGTGGAGAGGATACCTTAAAACTGCATTCAAACTGACTTTAAAATAGTAGGAAAAATTAATTTATGCAATATGCTTTATATACTTTTTGTTTTCTTTATACTAATTGGAGTTCATCTGAGATGCTAAATCCATTAGCTAGAACTGTGCAATTTTTCTTTTCTTTTTCTTCACTATCTAGAAGTTGCTTTTACTATGAAGTGTGAGAAAATGTAACAGAAAGGGAAAGCAGACCAGAATATAAATAGGAAATAGACTGTGAGATGAGTGGAAATTTGCTGTAAACACAGAATCATGTTAGGTCAGATTCACTAACCTGCTTGACCTGGTACTCACAGAAAATTGCAGGTGGGCAAGGTGGGAAAGATGTGATATTTTCAAACTGCTCTCTTAAAATATGAAAGGTACAGTACACACCAACATAGTTCCTGTGATAATGAGCATTCTTTTTGTTACTCACCCGTAGACAGAGATTAGCAATCTATTAATTAAGCGAATCTGACCATGCAGTAGATCAAGAGAAGGCTAAATCAGGGGGGAATCTTGTTAGATAAACAAATTTATGTCTGTTTTACATTCCAAAGGTGTTTTTCCAAACTAAAGTTTTTAAGGTAGAGGGAAAAAAACCATCAGGCTTGCTGGTGATTGAGTACAGAACATCTATACATAATGTGCTGAAATACAAAGTATATCTAACAGTCATAAAATATTTTAGGTTAGAAGCAACCTTTCAAGGTCATCTAGTCCAACCCCCCTTCCCCTAGAGTGCCACTAAGATTTCGTGCTATGCTTTGTCTTGCCTTCAGTGCCAGTGACAAGATTTTTCTCCCACTGAAGTCTAATTACTAGCAGAACTGGCAGGATTTCAGCTGGTACTGTATCTACAGTGTTGTTAAAAAAGAAAAGGAGAGAGAAAGAAAAAACACGCATAAGACGCTCTTGAGAAAAGATCAAATCATTTTTGGTGATTAGGGAGGCAACAGAATTAAATATTTCTAATGAGAGGATTATTTAAGGGTCTTAACTGATGATGTCTTTTACCTTAGGTGTGCAGAAGGCTATTTTGGACAACCTCTAATACCAGGGGGATCGTGCCAGCCTTGCCAGTGTAATGACAACCTTGACTTCTCTGTTCCTGGCAGCTGTGACAGCTTGTCTGGTGCTTGTCTGATATGTAAGCCAGGTACAACAGGCCAATATTGTGAGAGGTGTGCTGATGGATATTTCGGTGATGCTCTTCATGCAAGGAACTGTCAACGTAAGTCACGAACTTTTACAGCTCCTGACAGTATTGATCTATCCTGTAACTTTGTTCCTGAGAGGAGGCTGTGCCTCTGTATGTGTGAGCAAGAGAATGATATGGCGTCCTTACAGCTCTAATAATGACACTGTGCATCTGCATCTGCAAAGGGAGGCTTTAGAGTAAATAGAAGAACTTATTAAAAAAGCTGTAGTTGAAGCAGACATGGAAAAAAACCAAAGAGCATGGGTGCAAAAGGTTATATTAAATGTCAGATCTACAAAAATAAATACAAATAAATGACAGCTATTCACAAAAAATGTTATAAGCTATCCAGAAAAATCCGGTTAACTTGTAAAATTGAAAGGAGGGAGTGATGTTTCAGTTTCAGGGTCCAGTTCTGGCAACATTTGTAATCTGTTTCCCACTTACATAACTTCAGTAAGAGCTGGGAGCTGCTCCTGCTTACCAGTCAAGATTCTCCCACTTGCAAATCAGATTCCAAAATCTCCAGACAATTTTTCTAAAGTGCTCTGGAGGGAGATACCTGGCAGTGCAGCAAACTACCAATTCTCAGCTGAGCAGTGTCATGTTGGTCAAGTATCAGCTCCAGCACATCCTTCCCCATAGTGACTGCAAAAAATCACTCAGAGGAGATGGAAGATTTGGCAGGAACAGGAACTTTTCTTTCTGTAGGAGGCAGTGACTCTCTCTGAGCCATTGCTGGTATAATTCAGAATGCAGAACAAGTGCTTTTAACTTAAAAAAACATTCTTCACATACCCTTCCTTCCCATTCTGAGAAGTGGAATAAAACAGGTTGCAAACTCTCCTGAGGGAGCCAAGCATTTTATTTCACTGTCACAAGGATTTATTTATTCCTCTTTGATCCATTGGAATAAAAACAACAGAAAGTCCGCTGAGTCCAAAGGTGTAATAGCAGGATGAAATTTTGCAAGTAAAAGGGCTAGGGCATTGTCTTACTGCTCCGTGTATAGGAATGTGGGGACAATGTCTGCAGAATGTGTTGCAAGCGCAGAAGTATGAGGCATTGGCATCTATTTCCAGGACTTGCCCTGTTAGCAGCTTGCAGTCTAAAAGTGAAAATCCTAGGTTCTGTTGGACCTCCTGAGAGTGTGTAGGAGCCAACAAGATGCAGAGCATCACCAAGTTTCTCAACTAAGGGCAATAAACATTGATATGTATACACAAAGTCATAGATAGCCATGAGGACATATAGCTGTGTAAATGCCCTCTGTACCTACACAATGCCAGAAAAAGTTTGGACAGTCCCATATATTCTCTGCAGCAGTTAATAGGTCATGATGAATGATGTCATGTAAGTTAGAATGTTAAGTGTGTAAAGTGATTAAAGAAGAAGTGTATTTCAAAAATCATGGCTTCCAGTAGCTTGTCACCATTCTTGAGGCATCAATAGGACTGGTGCTTTGACCATTTCCCCAGTAGTGACAGGTCCATGAGAAAGAGATTTTATGTGAGGAGAGTTCAGAAAACATACAAAATTTTTAAAAATATTAAAAATAAATACATGTTTAATGTTGCATTACAAGCTTTGCTTTTGTTGTTAGTATCATTGACAAGGAAAGCCCCCTAATGTATTCATATCCTTGTGCTTGCAGTTACCTTGTATTCATCTTCTCTCTGCCTTTCATGTGGGTTTTCTCTTTGCATATGATTTTTTATTTCCGTTGCAGACTTCCATGAAGTTTGCCCTGAAGCTACAATATCAGAGGGACTGTGCCTTTACTTTGTTGTTTTCAATTTTGTTCCTTATTAAAAAGCCAAATCCAAGAGTATTGCAAAGCATGAATTTGCTTTCAAATTATTGTTTGAAATGTTCCTTGCTCTTTCTCAGTACTGCGCTGTTGTGTGTGTTAACCATTTCAAATGACAGTACAGCTTTATATCATTGTAGCATCTCTGAATTTTTTGCTGTATATATACAAAACCGTAAATCTGAGAACAATGAGCAAATGTCCTAGGCTTATTTGATTTGATTCTAGGAGGTTGTTTTTTGGAGTGAAACAGTGCAGTGTGCTGAAGCAAATACCTGGAGGTTGAGCTGATGGTAATAGAGCTCAGTGTCATGAGATGAATTAAAGCACATATTCAAGTCTGCCTGTGTTCCAGTGCATAGGTACTGCTGTTGTAGGAGAATAAGTGTGTAGCTTGATCATAAATACAAGTTCATAAATATTTATAGAAATCTAGAGAGAATGAAGGGTCTTGACCAGTGTCATTTTGGAAGAAAGTAAGACAAATTTCTCCAACAGGCTGCATTGTATTATAACAACCATTTGGAGGTTTGGGCAAGAGCTAATTTTCCCAGTAGAGGTGAATGAATGGGAATGCTTTAGGTGAGATAAATGCAATTTATCAGATTGAGTAACAGTTTGTTAGATGAATAGCCCTGATTGTATGTTTCTTCTCTATGTATGTACTGCCAGAGCCAAGAAAAACTCACAGTCCTGATATTCCAAATTCCCCCTTACCCCACTGCATTGCACTCAGTCATCTGTGACTGAGTTAAGACTCCATGGAGAGCTGCTTGTTCTAATATGTAGTATAAATAGGACAAACTCATCTGTTTATAAAATCAGTGTGAATTTTCTTTTTGATTCTTGTGTTGTCATATGCCTGATAAGCAACACAATTCAAATCAGACCGAGTTTGGGTTTTGAGGTCTGTATAAAAAGGTTGGGGAAATATTTTTAATTTGTATTGAGGATTGTAGTTTGTTGAGTCTGAGCTTTAGCACTGTCTTTCCCCACTGACCATTTAATTAGATATATACTCTAAATATATGTGTGTGATCATATATATGTGATCATATATATGTGATCATCACTGTGTATGGTTTGGCGTGTCAACAGTTTTAAAACATAAATATAATGGTAAAGAGGGATGCATACAGGATGAAAGAGGTAAATTATAGGTTTGTTTAGTATTGAAAGCTGACAGTGAAAGATAAGCAATGTTAATTACATCAGAAGTGTCTTTTAATTTTTACTTTCTAAAAATATATTGCAAAACAGAAGGAGATCAAAATCTCTGAAGGTGTTACGTGACTGGTATGAACAGCAGAACCGGCACATTTTTGTTGCTTACTCCAGGATTTTTGCAAACATTTGAGAAACAATGCCATGAACAGAATGGGAAGTCATAAAGTTGCTTTCATTAAAAGAAGCAACTTTTGCAGAATACCTCAAAAGCAGGGAGAAAAAACCCACGCCCTTCCTTTCAGTTTATAATTGGAAATTGTAAATTAGGAAGTCCAATGAAGTAATAAGGAAGGTCCTGTTGTAATAGTCTATATATAGGAAAAATGTAACTGCCTTGTCTCACATAGCACCTTCTGACATGCAAGTATGCGACTGCCATGTGTTCACTGTTGGGACTCTTAAGTGTTTCTTAAAATGAAGGTGTCAGGTTGAGGAAAAAAAAAAACACAGCACTGCAGGAAGGCAAAATGTGGTGAACTGGAGCACAAGTTTACAGAGTAGATTGATGATTGGTATAGAATGTGGATTCGTTCCCCTCTGGGAGGAAAAAAAGGATGTGCAGGAACCAGCTCATTCTGATGGGATTATTGAGTGCATCAATGATCCCTGTGACACCAATCATATCCTTGTTCTCTACTGGGAGTGCTAAGGGGTTTTTTCCAAATCTCTGCATGCCAAAAGGATTGAAGAACATAAAGGTTCTTGTGGCTGAAGAACATAAAGGGTGATAGAAATCTTCTCCAAAATTTGTCTTCTAAAACAGGGGTTTAGGTGCCAGAAGCATTAGGTTTTTTTCCTCAAGAAACAGCATTTTCATTGCCTTTTAAAATCTTTTAAGGAGCACTGTGATTACTTGGGCTAGTCAGTTGGGTTACATTTCCTCTGGGAACTGTGATGCTGCTGCTGAGACAGAAATCCTGGAGAGTCATGGTAGCAGATAATCCTTGGTATGTTTTTCAGTGCAGCCTGGGGCATGAAAGCATTACTGCCCCTGTATAGAGTCACCTTTGTACTGGTTTCTCAGCCAGCCAACATTTCCTGATGACTACACTGACAGGGAGTGAACTCCAGGACAACAGAACCAGCATGCGGAGCAGTAACACTCCCACTGGCTGTAGCTGCATCCTGTACACATCCTGTGTATGGGTCTGTACCCTTTCTGTATTTTTCTTTCAGACCTGCCCACTCCAGGTCTCTGTAACCTGTCTTCAACATCCTGCTTTGATCTGAGAGGAGAATCTAAAACAAGTTGTTAATGAAGTTGATGCAAAATTTCTGACTGCAATAATTTGGAGAAAAAATCTGCATTAATATGGGCAGGTTAATGTGTCCATCTATGGGAGCAGCACCTTCCTGCTTTACCCAGGCTGGGTGTTTGTCAGGGTGGCAGAAGCTGTGCTGTAAACATTTGGCTATTAGATTTAGCTTCAGGAAACACATTAACATCTCCTTCTTCTTCCTGTGCAGCCTGTCACTGTCACATGAATGGCTCGTTCTCAGAGATCTGTGACTCTCGGACAGGTCAGTGCGAGTGTAAAGCCAACGTCATCGGGCGCCGCTGTGACGTCTGCAAAGTGAGTGATCAGAAAAGGGGTTTCTTTTCAGCTTGCTTTCCTGGTTGTCATAACTAAATATAATTTGGTTCTGGATAGGGTTTTTTAATTCTGTTGTTTATTTTTCACTTAAAGAGCATATATGAATTTTTCTTATGCAGAGAAAGGTAAAATGGTTGTTTTTTAAATGTATTCTAATGGTTTTCTAGAACAAAACACAACACATTGCGTTTTCGTGCAATGAATGCATTTTAAGCCTCACTATATCTTTAAGTACATTGTATACATTGTATATACACTTTATATTCTGAATGTTTGTTATAAATAAATTAATTAAAAATATTGCAGCTTAGCAAGATAATCCCTCTATGAAGAAAGTTGCAAAATATCTGATAGCATCTAATATTTTTTTAAGAAAAAAAGCAGAATGCTAGTTTAGTTCTGCTGCAATGTTCTGCTTTTATGGTTTTTTTCTTGAGGTTTCTTCTTGTGTTGTCCAAACAATGTATTATTTTTTGGTGAAAGTGTTCTTTGCTTTGACATTGTTTTCCTGTCTCATAAATCACTGCAGAGAAATATTGTTTCATAAAGTTTCACGGAGTTGTCTTCAGGCAGCTAAGGAATATGCTATAGCTGGCTGCATGTTTCTCTAGTTCAACATAAGGACTCATGAGTTAGGCCTGTGTCCTCAGAACACCTCCACCTGTATGTAATTTAAAGCCCATAAATAACTCTGCAGAAATCAAAGGGATCATTTTCACCCTTTAAAATTATGTAATTTCTGAAGTGGTTTGCTTACACTCCATTTTCAACAGTATTTAAAGAGTCTGTTCAAAGAAAAATTGCTGGTATCAGTGGAATTTGCAGATTGCATAAGGTACCCAGCAAATATCTCAAGCTCATTAATACAGTACTGGTGTTTAATTGGAATTATCTTTGTTTACTTCTGTGTTTACTCCTGCCTTTATTCCTGTACTCTTTTATACGGTGTAGTTTCCTTATCTTCACTTTCTAACAGTGTTTACTTCTCATTTACTTTTCATCATTAAAGCCCAACTACTTCTGGGCCCCAGAAAAGCTGTTTTGTATACCCTGTGGCTGCAGTGCTTTAGGATCCGTGTCACTGCAGTGTGATACATTGGGAAGATGTATCTGCAAATCAGGATTCATGGGCAGGCGCTGTGAAATCAGCAGGCAGGTGCCTAAATTGCCAGAAAATGCAGGAAGCAGTCAGCAGATTCGCGTACCCCCCCGGAGGTGGGGCACCGGCAGTGCCAGTGGGTGCCCACGAGGTGCTTACCGGCCTGCAGCTCTGGTAATGAGAAACTCTGCTTTGCATGGGCTGAAGTCACCTGTTTGCTTGTGTTTGGAGCTCACACAGATTGCCTCGATTTTTAATTTTTATTACCTGTGTTACAATATAAGAAATTCTCAAGAAACACCCAGGCTTGGAAGACAAGCGGCATTTTAGTATGCTTCCCCAGTCCTAAGGGCTTCATCGTGCAAGTGATGATATCAGCGAGAAATCAAATACCAGAATAAGTCCCAAAACAGCACCATCAACAGCAGCATGCTCAAAGTGCATGGGAGATGTACATAAATCAGTGGAATTGGTGGGATTTTTTTTGAATTTGCAGCATAAGACTTCCTATTCTAACAGTTCAAGGATCAATAGCTTAACGAGTTTGCAAGACGGATCAGCCCCAGAGGCAAAGAGTTTTTATTTTAAAATACTGAACATAACTAATGTTAAAAGTTCTCATTAGTGAATATGGCCAGTTATCTGAGCCATTTTTAACTCAGTCGAGTGCCAGTTATGCCAGTGAATGTAATGCCCAAAATGACAGGAGTGTTCATTCCTTATCACAGACCAAAGCAACTTATTTCCTAAAATTAAGTAATTATGATACAATTGCTTCTAACAGAGCAGTATTTAGGAATGTTGTTTGTTTTCCTGCAACTCAAAACCTCCACATATATCACACCCTCTTTGAAAAATACCTGGCAGTATTTTTCATCCTCAGCTAGACTCTGGGATCCATGGTGTATTCATTCATAAAGATTCCTTTGGAGAAATAAGCTTTTTCCCACTCAACATGTATTAGGTTACTGTGTTGCCCACACTGTACACTGATGGAAATTCACTGTATTTATTTCCTAATTGTATTCTAGGATCTTATCTCTTGTTCGGTTAATGTGATTCTTAGAATTTCTGTGTGTAAACAAACTTTGCTGAGAACTTTAACTTTGCATGATTGATCAAAACTTCTTTGTGTGCAGCCCTCCTCACAGAGTGCAACCCAGCATGCTGGTGGTCTTTTCCAACTTAATGCAGTGTGGAGTGCTAGATTCAGACTTTTTCTGACTGTCACCCTTTTAAACAGAATTTATTAGATCCTGTCAAACTTTATATTGAGAACTGAGATGCATGCTGTGCATTGGTTTCTTCACTGCATTAATCTGAATGTCTGTCCTGAGATTGTGCATATTCACGTCTCTGTGTGTTTCTTCCTGTGAAAGAAGGAAATCTTCCTAAAAGAAATCTTTAGAGATAGTCAGGTATTTTATTGAACCTTGAGTTAAATTAAATGAGTTTGACTATCACTTTCTCTGTGATACACCATGTTTTGTCATGCAGAAGTATATAATCTGCAAAACATTTCAATATAGAATTTGGAAATGAAAATCAGTATAATTCTTTATTGCGCATATAAGCAAGCATTTTGCTTATGCATCTGCTCATATGATTCTTGAGACCAAATTATGACTGTAGGTGTGGTCCTGTATTCTGACACCTATAAGAAGATTCTCTATGTGGGTGGGGAAGTTCTGTATTTAACCTCAGAGATCCGGTTTCAGGACTTTTCCATGGAAAGCTTCTGACGTTTCAGAGAATTCACCAATACAAGAGGTTAGGGATTCCACTGTGGAACAAATCCATATAGAATAGCAGTCATAGAATCATTAAGGTTGGGAATGACCTCCAAGGTTATCGAGTCCAACCTTTGACTGATCAACACATTGTCAACTAGACCATGGCACTGAGTGTCTTGTCCAGTCGTTTCTTGAACGACTCCACCACTGCCCTGGGCAGCCAATGCCTGGCCACCCTTTCAGTGAAGAAATGCTTCCTTTTGTCCAGCCTCAGTGTCCCCTGGCACTGCTTGAGGCTGTGTCCTCTTGTCCTGTCGCTGGTTTCCTGGGAGCAGAAGCCGACCCTCACCTGGCTACAGCCTCCTTCCAGGCAGTTGTAGAGTGACAAGATCCCCCTGAGCCGCCTTTTCTCCAGGCTAAACACACCCAGCTCCCTCAGCCACTGCTCATAAGACCTTTGCTCCAGACCCTTCACCAGCTCCCTTGCCCTTCTCCGGACAGGCTCCAGCACCTCAGTGTCTTCTCTTGTTGTGTGGGGCCCAGAACTGGACACAGCACTAGTGCTTAGTATAGAGGGACAGTCACTGCCATGGTCAAAGCCAGCACAGGTCCATCGATTTGAAGATCTACTGACCTACAGTAGGTAAAAATGTAACACCTCATGCCTGGATTACACAGTGGCACATTATAAAGTAAATACTTTCCACTTTGTTCCATTTTAATTCATCAGCAGTGATCTTTTTAATATCTCACTTTAAACATTTTGCTTTTCTAGCAAACTCTCCAATAGATTTTATTATTAAATGTTGTAATATCAATTTCAATTGAAGTTATTAATACTATTTGGATTTCAGTATTCTCTGAAAATCATCATGCCTAAAAAAAGGGTAGAGAAGTACTCCCATTTTAAAGCACTCTAGTTCAAGACTGAGTTCGGAATTTGAATATGAAGTTTGGTTTGTTCCAAGGAGCCTGTGTTGACTGGTGCAGTGAAACCCATGAGGTCTTTTGGTTGAAAGCTTTGTGCAGAACTCCACTTCACAGTATACAAATGAGTGTGCGTCTTCCCTTCTTTACTTTTTGCACTCCACTAGAGAAGTTAAGGAGAAAATTTATTACTGTAGTTGATAACATCTACTCTGGTTCTGTGGAAAGTTTGTATTGATCACTGCAAAAAGAAAGGAAGAAAATAGAAGAAAAACAGAGGCCTAATCCAAAGACAGAGTTTTTATCTTTAAAAAATCCTCATTATTTGTTTGTATTGTACACAAATACATTATCTCTATGTTCTTCTAAAGTTATTCCTATATAGCATTCTAAAGAATTGCCCTGGAGTTGCTGGATACAGATATTGCCTTTACTCAGAGGAGATAAAATCTCATCATTCAGAGGCTTTCCAGTTGAATCGATCTCCATTCATAGCTACAAATCAGAATTCACTCTCTTAACAACAAACTCTGCCTGACATAAAACCAGAAACAGGGTATGGTGCTGACATACATTCTGTTCCAAGTGAGAATTGTTCTTAGGCCTCATAAGAACTGTGTTACATTGCAGAACAATCATTACAGCGTCAGGTAACATGCTGAAATCTTTATTCTTTCTCAGCAGTGTAGGGCATTTAGTCCCCTTGCTTCAGGGTTTTGCCACTACAATTTAATCTGTTAAAAGTAGTATTTCAGTGATGAAGAGGAAAGAGCAGCCCTGATCTCACTACACTCTCAGCATTTCCTCTTTTCTCCTGGTCATCATTCCTTGTACTAACTGCTCTTCCTCGCTCTGTGGCAGCCTGGAACATTTGGCTTACAGTCTTCAAGAGGATGTGTTCCCTGCAACTGCAACTCTTTCGGTTCCAAGTCCTTCGACTGCGATGGAGAGGGACAGTGTTATTGCCAGCCTGGAGTGACAGGGAAGAAGTGTGACCGCTGTGCACATGGATTTTACAACTTTGAAGAAGGAGGATGTACTTGTATGTAAATTTTTTGCACCCAAGCACAGATTGATTTATTTATTTGTTTATTTATTTATTCATTTATTCCTAAGATTCTAGTTTGGCTAAGTTTGGATTGCCTAACAAATTTTCCTGACACTTAAGGGGTTCATAGGCAGCCTTGTACATCATTCAGTTGGCAAGGATGATGATTGGCAAGGATGAAAGACCCAAGCAATTTCTGCTATTTTGTGGGCAGTTTATGGCTAATCTACTACATTTAGAAGGAACAGAAATGTCATTTACTCCAAGTAGTGTCTGCCAGAAAAATTCTGTGCAGTTCCTATAATTTACTTAAGGGTATCATAGAACTCTAATTAAAATTCTTGCCAAATCACATCAACTTGAAGGGGCGTGAAAGGAAAACAACAACAAAAACAACCCCCTTTGCTTCTAGTTTTATCCCAGACCTTTTCATTGTCCTTATATGGTTGATGCTGTTTCATTACCACAGTCCTTTTCTGTATAGTAATATTTAGTTTCTTGCATACTTGAACTTTTTGTGTACAAGATCTCTAAGTAAAACTATCTGCTGTGTCTCTTATGCAAACACATGAAAAGTCTGCTTTTCTAGATACTGAAACTCTAGCATTACCCATAAATATATCCAGCCACTTCTTTACATTTATTTTTGTCCTCTTGGAAATTAGGTCAAAGGCTGAAATGAATGCTTCCTATCCTTGAAGTAGTACTGACTGCTATATCAAAAAGAGCTCAGTCAATAGGTTTCTTCACAGGGAAATATCCATCTTCCTGATAGAACTGTGTTTTTCAAGTCTCAGAGTTCATTTAGGTGTGATCACAGGACATGTAGGTAGTTGTCTAGTGTGACTGACTGCTGGGATGCCAGAATGCTGCTATTATTCTTCAGGTATAAAGCCTATTCTTTCCAGAAGCAGAAATCACAATGTCTGGTAACCTGTTCTTCCTCCTTTCCTATCCAGAATGGCAGCAGAAGCATCAAGCTTAGCTCTCTGCCTCTTCTTGCTCTGGTTTTTTGGTTTTTTTAAATGGAATGAAAATCAAGGCCTCAAGATCCACATTTGTGCAGCAAAATTCAATTTCTCCTGTAGTGTGGATAAACTTTGAAACAGGCTGGATTACAGATTATCTTTGAAAACATTGTTCTATGTTATTGTCTCCCATGGGAATGAAGGGTTCAAAAATACTGACAGGCTTGAAAAGTTCAGATACAGTCTCGCCTTGGAAAAGGGACAGATTCGTTCCCAAGTTCACTGATGAGAAAGCTTGAAAGAAAATGCAAATGATAATGGCAGTCCTAAAGCCTTTAGCATTTACGTGAAAGGAAAAAAATGCAACTGTTTGTGATTAGCATCTTATTCTAATATTCCACAGGTTAAAAGCATATCACTATTGTGAAACCCAAAAAAATGTTGATAACTACAGTGGGGGAAAGAAAATGAGAAAGCTGTTAATATAAAATTGCACATTAAAACTTTAACTGCTCTCTTGGCAAACTTTGAAATGACAGAGTTTAAGAACAGTGATGAAATGGTAAAATACTGTAGATTCAAGCAACGTTTTAAATAGAAATGTGTCAGCCTGTGGTCATCAAATGTTTAAAGCAACAGCAGCAGCTATAGATGTCCAGAAAATTCAGATTTTGAAAAGTTCAAAAGTTAATAGAACAGATGGAGAGAAATTCTGGTTTCAGTGTGCTGGTTTTTCTACACGTATTTTTAGTAGGCTTCTTATGTATTCCTTCAAATGACAAAAAATAAGAATTAAATTATGAATCACAGAGAAAATCAGAAATTTAATAGAAGTATATCAAATTGTGCTGGAAAGAAAAGTACAGAAAAATTAATTCTGTTGTGACAGTTAAGTATCAAATAAAATATTGGACCTCTTTTATCTAGCATTTATTCAAAAGGAATATAATTTGATATTTTCTTGTGCAATATAAATCCATAAATCCTAAAAACCCCTGAAAACATCATCACTGTTGACATTCTAGCAGCAAAGATACAAAAGTGATTTCTATTTTGTTATTGCTTGCAACAATTGTGTTGTATCTTTCCCCTCTTATTTTGAAAAATTATTTTAAAAGTAAAAATAGAAAAAATATTTTAGTATCTCCTTCCCCTCTGTGCCTTTTAAGCCAGTTTTGTGTAAGTCCTGGGAGACCACAGAAGACATGTCACATATGAAAGCCTCAGTCTCCCAATGAGATGTATTCTGACACTTCAAGCTACAGTCTGTGAAAATATTTTAAGTAGCATGCAACACATTGTGTTCCTGGCATGATGGAGGCAAAACTTGCTATCTTCTTTGCATCGATTGCCTTATCTTGAATTCACTGGTGGGGAAAAATAAAGGTCACTGCTTATTTGAACTACAGGTAGGAGTGCTATCTTTGCACATCCCTTGTTTTCTGATTTCAATCTGAATCACAGTAAAGGCAATGAGCAAAAATGAAGCCCTCAATAATGAAGTTACGGTGCCCTTTAAACACCCCAAGGAACAGAGAGTCAGAGAGTCACAGTTTGCTTATGATGCTTTTTCTCTATCCTCATGGGTAATGTGGATGGTGGGTGAAAACAACCATGCACCAGTTCTGCTCTTCCAATCACTTGTGTGTCTTGTGCCCTATAACTACTTATCACTTACATACCTTAAATCTGTATTTATCACCAATGAGTTGATCACTTACTAATACTTTAAGGGCAAAGACTGCTTTTGGAAGCACTTCCAAACCTGAAGTATTTTTAATTTAGTATAGTCTGCAAGGAATACCAGTTGCCCATGAAGAGGAAACATCAAGTTTGTTGATGTCCTCCCAAGGCAGAGGATATGTAAGCTGAAAAAGAAAGAATAGAAAGGGGAAAAGAAACTTAAACACTTTTTTTGCCCTTTAAGAAGTCTCTTTAGAGCAGCAGAAATTTCAGAACATATTTCTCAGATTGGTATAAGAGGTTAAATAGACTGCAAGTTCCATGCATAGATGGCCCAGAGGTACTCAGGTGGCTTCTTAGAGCAGCCAGCGTTGGCCCAGGAATTGTATAGCAGCACTCCTGCAGTTATGTCACAAGAGTGCATCATGTCAGAAATCTTTGCACCTCTGCAGTTGGTGCCTTTCTTTTTCCCATTCTGTTCTCATTGCAGTTACTTCAACCACAGTTAACCTGTG
Organism: Acanthiza pusilla; assembly: GCA_036630365.1. Classification (NCBI taxonomy): domain Eukaryota; kingdom Metazoa; phylum Chordata; class Aves; order Passeriformes; family Acanthizidae; genus Acanthiza; species Acanthiza pusilla. The sequence goes on along the minus strand of JAXCHO010000023.1, from coordinate 25,755,391 downwards.
TTCCATTGCTACTGCTTTTGGTTTCTCGGGGTTTGCCCTACCTTTGCTGCCCCATTGTGTCCACAGATAACTGAGAGTTCACGGTACAGTAAAAGAATGGTCCTAACCCTGTTAGGGTCTGCTCTCCAGTTGTCACGTAAAGGGATAACTTTTCCTCTGCTTTATTTTTTTCTGTCTCCCATGAAGCCTGTGATTGTTCACGTTTTGGCAATAATTGCGATCCCGTCAGTGGGCGCTGTATCTGCCCTCCCAATACTGTTGGAGAGATGTGTGACAAATGTGCACCGAATCACTGGGGCCATAACATTGTCAGTGGCTGCAAGGTGAGTGGATTTCTGTTTTCTCTATGTGCGTTACCTCTTTCACAGTAATTTGTAGCTGGAACACATTTGTGGGTTTGCAAATTATGGTTTGTCTCCATATTGGAAGTTTTGGTGTCAGAGTGTGGTGCAAATGTTGGCAATCCATTACTGTTGCTGCGCTACATCCTCTGTCTCAGGTATGCAGCCTGTAACACAAAAAACCCTGTTGATTCTGCTGTCACACTGCGTCAGTGTCCTGCTTGAGCCTGGTTTTATTTTATTATAGCTGTGTTTAACATGATTGAGGAAATTACTACAGTATTTTACGATGTATGTAGATGTATATTTACAGGTAATCAACAGTGCCTTTGGGGGACAAATCAACTTTGGCCTTAATGGTGACACCACTGGGAATTTGTACTTAAAGTTTGCTTGAGAAAGGCTTCAATTTGTGCATAAAAGACAGCAAGGAGAAAAGAGAAGAAACATCCACCTTAGTTGTAAATTGCACTTTTTTCCCAAGTTCTTAAAGGGGAAATAAACCTCATCATTAGCCTTTAAATCCTTCACATTCCAGTACTTGACACAGAATTAAAACATCTGAAGAGAAGGGAGAAGAAATAGGAAAACAATGATAGAATGTCAAGGAGGCTGTGAAAGCTGTTGTTAATACCCTGGAGTTGAGGGGTGCAGTATTTGGTCAAGGTTGAAAACTAGTGACAGTGGACATCATCCAAAGTTCAAATGCCTTCTTCCTCCCTGCTGTGCTCACTGATGATGAGGGATTTATAGTACTGCTACTATACAAAACTGTCTTTTTTCGGAACATACTCATACACCATTAATACTTGTTCTTAAAAGGCTATTTGTCATGTAGCTCAGGCTGCAAAGCAATTGACAAGAATGATTTCTTCTTTGTATGTATGAAAAGCTCCTGTGAAACCTCTGTGGTGCTGCTTTGATATAGACTCTTGGCTTCTGAAACCAGCCTAATGAGGTTGAAGACCTCCGTTTGAGCTCTGGAGTATATTCTCTGATTGTCTTTTAAGTGAGCACATTAGTATGACAGTTCCATGGCACCGTCTTAATTAATGATGATCTAACAGCCCACATCTCTTTCAGTGTGTTGCAGCTAATTTCTGCAAAGTGAGATGTGAATCTCCTGCTTGCAGTCTTTGTAGAACGTTTCCAAGGCTGTTGTAAGTCTGGGATAGAGAGCATTGCAGAAAACTGCATAAAACAAACACAGCATCTGATTGTAATTTGAGTTTTCATATTGCACACCAAACTAATTTCAGAGAGTGGTGAACAATTTGCTTTCTAAGCTTTGTGTTCAAATATATCTTGTATCAAATAAAGCTCTTTCTGTCAGAAGGTTTTATTTTTTAGGTTAGGTAGTAGTCCAGCAGACTAATATTTAACCAGTGGTTAAATAGTTTTTCTGGCATTCAGTAAAGATTGCATCTGTATATTTCCTGTATATATTCATCTTCTTTATAAGTGGTGTTTTCAGATCAGAGGAAAGGTGCTCTAAGTAGTCATGTAATAAACAGTTTTGCTTAGAATTTGAATCCACATTTTCTTCCTCCCTTTTCTGGTTTGTGTCTGTAATTTTAACAAGTCTATCCATGTCAGTTACTGTGGTAACCTGTGCTGCTGGCACTGAGTTTGCTTCTGTAAGCTGAACTTCTCCATATGGTATTCTGGTCACACCAGTGATTACAGCCAATGTCCTGTATTAACTGTGCAGTGCTGCCACAGTAATAGCACTGAGGGATTCTCCTCAGTGTTCTTTGGAAGTCTGCTTCCCCTGCTACTTACTTCTGTATTCAATGTCTAGACACCCTGGCAAATCACCTGTTTCTATCCTCACTTGCCTGCACAAGTCTTATTGTGTGAGCAAGTTTACTTCCAAATATATCACATGACTAAATCTCTAGCCCTTACTGTGTAAATTACTGTCATCTAGGAGTCTTGTTTGTACAAAGAGGATAGTTACCAGTCTGATGGATGAGTAACAGACATTGAACTAGATTCCTCTGGAACCACTGAACCAATTGCTCCTGAGCAATTCCAATTTTAGGAAAGTGTTCTGAACGTGCCTGCAGACAATTTACATACAAAATACCTTTTAGAGAGTGCTTGTAGTTTCTGAATTAATTTTGTCCACAAAGTATTCCAATGTCCTTGACCCTTTTAAGATTATTTGTTTTCAGTGCCTAACTTACCAGTGATAAGTAATATCCATCAAAAAAAATCCTACCAGTTCTGTAAATGTATTTTGTATAAATGCTTGACCCTTGTTGAATAAAAATAAATTACTGGCCTTATAAGTTAGATATGCTATTTTTAGGCAGTGGAAATTGACTGCTGTATTTTATTTATAGATACTTGAGAGAGGTGAATTGCCTTTTGGTTGGGTTTTGGTTTTGGTTATTTTGGTTTTAGATTTGGCATGGTTTGTTTTGTTTTGCTTTTTTTATTTATTTTTTATATTATTTTTTTTTCTCCCCAGAAGCACAGTTACAATTGTCTCCTTGTTTCTCCCCTTTTCAGCCCTGTGACTGCAGCCTCGTTGGAGCCCTAAGTTCTCAGTGTGATTCAAATACAGGCTGTTGCTTCTGCCGCCCTGAATTCTCTGGGGAAAAATGCACTGAGTGTAGGTTGGGCTACTGGAATTATCCACATTGTGTTGCTTGTCAGTGCTTCCTGGCTGGGACTGATCCACAGAGCTGTGATACAGAGGGGAAGTGCTCATGCATTGATCATTCTGGCCAGTGCAGCTGCAAGGTAGGACAATGAAGGTTATAAACTCATCTTATAACTGCTGGGAAGTTTATTTCAGAATTCATTAACACTTCCACTTACTTGTTCAAACAATGTATGCAGAACAATCTCCTTGGGTGTTCGTGGTGCATATGTGAACTGCTGTGGGAGGAGTCCAACATGAAGAAAGACAAGTGCTTATCAGTTGCTTTTTCACATACCAACACTTTCCAGGATAGCATGCTCTTAAGCTTTTTCCCCCACTTTTTGTTTCTTTCTGTTCTTACAGAACTGTTGCCAGTTCATCCCCATAACACAATTCTTGTTCTGATACAGGGTACAATAAAAGCAAACAGATCAGTAATCACAGTATGCCACAGAGCTAATTCAAAGTGCGTTGACTTAGAGGGAGTCAATATTCGTAATTTCATTAGTGGAATTCACTGCAATAGTATCTGTTCTGAGTAGACTGCATCCAGTTCAAGATCACTAAAGCAAAGACTTTTGGGAAGATCATCCACAACATTCCTGTTTGGAATTGTGCTTGGAAGAACAGCACATATAGGTGGTTTGAGAATTCGCTGGATTGTCGGGCTTAAAGGGCAGTAATGGGTGGTTTGATATGCAGTTAGCAGACAGCAAGCAGAGTATCCCAGAGCCAACACCTTCATCAGCGACACAGATGACAGAATTCACGATCAGCACATTTGATTATACTGCTGACTTGGAGGAGGTCAAGGGTGCCATGCTGAACACTAAAATTACAGTCTAGGGGGTTCTTGAAAAGCCTGATGACTGGGAAAATAGAAAGGTCATTAACTGGAGTGCAACGACCTCAAGAATCAGTACAGTTTGGGAGGAAGAAGCCTGGTGGCGATTCTGCTGGGAAGCACAATATAAACCAACTGTATATTCTTCTGGTAAATATGGCACACTGCCCACTGCGCAGGATGCAGTGAGCTGAGCAGTGAGCACAGAGACCGATGCAGCTGCATGGGAGGACACCACAAAGAGCTTGACCAGCAGAGGAAAGGCTTTGTCTACTCAGTGCTTTACTCTTACAGTGATTGGTGCTGGTAATACTGCACTTGGAAATAGTGTCCAGCTTTTGAACCTGATTTGAAAGTGTTGTTGAGAAATTGGAGAGGATCTGGAGAAGAGTCCCACAGCAGATACCTGTGAGGATGTACTGAGAAAGCTGGACTCTCTTAGTGTGAAAAAAGAGGCTAGTAAGAGGAAATGCAATTACAACCTATATAGCCGCTTCAAAGAGTAGTTGATAGAATCAAGTCCTTCCTGATGATGGCAGAAGATGTAAAAAGGGACAACAGCTGCAAATAGAAGTTTGGGAATTTTGGGTTAGACTTAAAAAAAAAAAATCAGAGATCAGTGGGTAACCTGATCTATTGGTGATAGTCTTGCTTCTAGGAGGAGGTTTTTTAAAGTGACCTCTAGAGATTTTTTCTGTGATTTAGATTCATTCTTCTTCCATATGTCTGTATTGACACAAAGAGCTAGTAAAATGGAAGGATGAATTTAAATTATTGGATTGCCAGGTAATTGTTTTGTTAAATGGGCACCAGTCACTTAATTCTGAGTTTCAAGACTCAGAACTGTAGAACAAATTAGGTTGGAAGTACCTATGGAGGTCATTGAGTCCAGCACCTTGTGTGAAAGACATTGCTGAGGCAGTACTTCTAATGATGGAGAGAGATTTCACAACCTCATTGTGCAAACTGCTTGACCACCCTGCCGTTTTTCTGGTATATTTGAACAGAAAACATCATGTTCTATTTCACAAATACTGATTCATTTGATGATGACAGCATAAGAAAACTGTAGTGAGTCGACCACATGGACTATCTGAATAAAACTCAGTGCTATTTGCCCTGTGTCAGCCTCTGAAATGGAGAAATTGAAGTATCTCAATTCTTTCAGCCTCTCTTGACACATGATAAGCAGCAGCCCCCCTAATCATCTTGGTGCCCCATTTCTGGATTAGGTCCAGTATGTCTAAGAATCACAGAATGGGTCAGGCTGGAAGGGACCACTGGAGGTCATCTACTCCAACCCCACTGCTCAAGCAGGGTCCATTCAAGCACGTGACTCAGGATTGTGTCTGGACTGCTGTGTCCAGAAAAGGAGACTCCACAACTTCTCTGGGTTGCCCTCTTTCTTGTAGATCTTGTAAGCGCTAAATAGAAAGAGTGGGGATTGATGGCATTTTAAAATAGAAGTGTTTCTTTGTTGATTCTTTTAAGTCTAATAATATAATTGCTTCTACGTTTCTCTGAGTGCAAATGAAAAGTGTATATTTAGCTAATGATAAATGATAAGGAAGTGCAATTGACATGAAACAGAATTCAAAGCAAGTAAAAATCATTGTTTAAGAGAGAAAATGGACAAATAATACTGAATTAAGTGAGCTTCCCCCCCCACCCGCCCCCCAGAATTTAAATCCAAGATTAAATTTAAATCTAGGGTTGGTTAATCTTTTGTGTAACTTTTCTGAAAGAGCTATATATTGAAGAAACTAGTTTTTTATAAAATGGTAATCGTTCTGATTTAAACCTGCTGTTACAGCTGCAGAAATGAGCTTTCAATGGCTCAGGAGCCTCATTGTCAGCCTTGACAAAAAGCAGCAAAATCTAAGCTAAATACAGTGTAGGCACATTTGTTGATAGAGTTACATGTGGAAATGAGGGTTAAAATGGGTAAATCTTCAGGGATAATGTCGGTTTCTTGTATAAGCTTTGGAAAGTTCAATTTGTTTTTTGGATTGGCTTCTTCACACTATTCTCAAGAGAAAAAAAAGGTGTGGGGAGAAAAAGCCAACCAATGCTTTCATATTGGTATTTCTTTTTCTTTTTAATACCTTGGTCTCAGTATGAAAATGGTTTTAAAAGGCTCTGCATAAATTATTGTGTATTTGCCCTATCTGGAATAGCTTTTTACTTGGACTAATTGAAAAATGAAAATAAAAGCATTGACATTACAACAGTGAAACATTTCAGCCTTGTTAATACTGTTCAATGATGTGGAAAACAATCATGAAGAGGGGAAAGCTTTTCTCTACAGAATTTCCATTAAAATACGTTTCTCAGCAAGAACATTTAGTCCTGTACCTCAAATATCTGAACATGTCAATGATAATTCCTATTAAACAGAAGGTTTGATTAACATGGGCAATTTCAGAACAACTTATTTTTCTTATCTTATCAATCAGTTATTGAGCATGTCATGCACGAAGTGCCATTTAATTTTTCCATGCTTACAACTTTCAGTGTGAAGCCAACATCTATTGCTCAGAGCTACTCAGTGGATACAAATGCAAATGCCTTAATTACATTAATTACATATGTTTGCATACACACATGATAAGAAGCTGGAGAGTTCCTTGAATATTTCCTAACGCTTATTATTATTTCTTTCAGCACCCTGTAATTATCGTTACAGTATGATTTTCTTTTTCTATCGCTACCTTGAAATAAGACTGGATTTTTTCCTGCTTTCCCCCCCCCCCTTTTAAATATTCTCTCTCTTCCAGGTTAATGTGGAAGGTGTCCACTGTGACAGGTGCAAGTCTGGTACATTTGGTCTCTCTGCCAGAAACCCACTTGGCTGCAGCAGTTGCTATTGCTTTGGCCTGACTACACAGTGCAGCGAGGCAAGGGGGCTGATCCGCGTGTGGGTGAGTAGGAAACTGCTGAGCCATGTAATGCGATAATGTTGTTTCCTGCTGGCATCTTTTAGTCAGGCACTGAGAGGTAGCTAGAAAATGGCCAAACATTTAAGCAATCACTTTCCTCTTTATGCTTTGAGGAGTGGTGAGAGCGATATGTTCCATTAGACAGTCAGGGTCAAGACATTAAAAGGAAATAAGTAGATAAGAAAATGAGTGATAGGATAGCTGACATCCAGCCAAAGTAAAGATATTAAACCCCAAGAAAGGGCGAGCTAGCTAGTCATGTGAGGAAATTATGTGGTCCAGTGCATTGCAACATAATCCCTGGTACATGATACACAGTTTACCCAGGTGTATTCAAGGGGTCACAGATGCTTGTTGTCCAGCATAAATTTCCTATAGTTCAGTTCATCTGTTTCTTTTCCTCGTTGGTTTTGTTATTTTGGTGGGGTTTTGCTTTATTTTTAAGAAGAGCTTATTGAAGCTATATTTAAATTCAAGCATGGAAAGGTATAATCCATCAGAGAAAACAAAGAGCTCTTACACTTGTTGTGGGAGAGGGCCTTGAGATTTATGCTGGACTGATAAATAAGGCAGACTGGATGTCTCCATTTAACTGTACAACAAGCAAAAAACACACATTGAGACTGCTGCTGTGCCAGCTCCTCAGTTGCAATCTGGAGGAGAGATTACTAATGGAAAATGACGAGTTGTGTCCCCATGTATGGTCAGTGATATCTCTGCACAAAAGCATGCCGACCATAGAAGGAATGTCTGCCTAATACAAATCAACCACAGCCCCAGACTTGTCATGTACTAGCATCAGTTAGATAGGGATACTTCAGGCTGAAATCAAGTTAATCTCTCTTGCTTAATATAATATGGATAGCACTCTCCCCTTCATTGTTCAATCCCATAGCACCTCTTTCCCTTCCCGGTGGATGAAGTGATTTATTATGATCTGACCCAGTTTTTCTCATTATTTCTATTTTACCCATCATATGCTGCTAGATTGGAGATGAAAGGCTGTAGAAGGCTGACAAGTTATAAAATTTAATCAAGTTCTGTAACAGCAACAGTTCTGGATAATTGTGCTTTGACCTTTATGGCAGCATGAAGCAGAAACAGTTTAAACCCCCTGATTATTTTGTTTCTCTTGATTGATTTCCCTTTGTGTTTATACTCATATCTAAAGAAGTGTGTGTCCCTGTCTCATCTAGTATTTGGTAATCTAGTCTCTTTCAGAATTGGTACAGAACAGTAAACTGAGCGAGACTGTGTTCTGTCAGCTGCTAATGGCTATTTCAGATACTCTCAGGTGCTTCAAATGACATTAGACTTGTTTAAACAAGCAAATCTGTCTTATATGACAATAAGGCATGGCTGATAAATGATCTGAAATTCAAATGTGTTGACCCTTTTCTTGATATCTCAAGTATTAAACAGTAAAATACAGTTACAATACAAAATCAGTAAATCTCACTTAGGTCTGGCACTGTCAGGAGTGCATCTATGTCTGATCAGTCCATAGATGCTGCTGTAAGTAGAAATACCAGGATACTGAAAATACTGTACAGGGCTTGGTTGATTCCTCATTACCTGACTCCTAACTCATGACCAATTTGTTGAAGGGGTGACTGTTACCTGCGTTTGTTTTCCTTGTCTTCCTCACTCTTTGGGAGAAAACAATATTGATACCAGCCCTTTGCATCTGTTCACGCATTCCCTGAGATACTTCCATTGGCACAAAATTACTAAGAGTCTTACCACTGTTTTTGATCAAAATAATGATTTCAGTATAATGCTGGAGAGACTTTGTCAATGAGTCTAAGAAAATTACAAGCATATAAGTGGCATCCTTGTATTTTTTTAGTAAAGCCGAATTTAGAATTACAGAAACCCTCACTGAGGCCTCACTCTCTGCATATTGCCTGGAGAACATTTAGCTTGAATATTGCATAGAAGTATCAAGGGACAGCTCCAGTGATGTATAGTAAGTGATGGTGAGAACTCTGCTTCTTCATAAAGTACATTTCTCACAATCTGAACAAAAGAGGCCTGAGACTGAAATAGCACTTCAGTAAAATTTGTGGAATCGCTTGCTGATTAAAGTATTTTAACCAGTGCGACTACATTCTTTGTTAACATGAGGACAAGGTGCAAAAGGCTCAAGGGGAAAGTCACTATTAGCACTGTTCATACCTGGAGTAGCAAGACCGCTTTGTGACAAATTGCTCATGATGTGAAATGAAATTACCTAGAAGTAATTTTTTAAAGAGCTAGAATTTAAAGACTAACACTTCATGGAGAAAAACAGAGTTAATTTTCTTCTCGATTTTTTCGAATATGCATAGGTGACCTTGAAGCCAGAGCAAATGATTCTGCCACTGGTGGATGAAAAGCTTCAGCGTAGCACTCTTTCAGGGATTGCATTCCAGCCTCCTGAAATAGTAGCAAATATAGAACAGGTGATGCAGGATCTTCGGTCAGAACCTGTTTACTGGAGACTTCCAGAGCAGTTTGAGGGACGAAAGGTAAACCTAAAATTCCGCTGAACACTGACATGGATTTTTAAAAATTTTAATCTTATATTACTATTTTACAGCGCCTTTTATCCCTCCCAATAAGCATGTCTTCGCATAGTGGTAGGTACTTCAAAAGAAAATAAATGCTATTCCATTATTAAAAATTATGCTATGTTATTATGGAAATTCAGAAAGTCACACAAACAGTATTTTACATGTTAATATCTGTAAATATCTATGTTATATTTTTTCACAGGATAAATTTACTCAGAAAAATGTTATTTGAAAAATTAAGCTGCACAAATTTAATAATACTCTTGCAATTTTCTGTTTCTCTCTTTTAAACAATAAATACCTGACATTTGTATACTACATGGGAGCAAATGATTGAAATAACCCTCCTTTAGGATGTTGTTATGCACCTCTGTGAAGATTTATTTTGCACTTCTATTATTTCTTCATTTGGGAGAGCAACAAGGCACATATAAAGAAATAGATGATATATTGGTTTTACTGTAATACAATAATAAATTGTTGATGGGTGTTTTTTAACACAGCCCTTGTCCCCAGATAGTTCCACAAGCACGTATTGCTATTTTCTACCACACATGCATTCATCAGTGCATCTAGCTCTTTCCCAGGAATTTATTTTTAGCTAACTGAAAATGAGATTTCTTTTTTGTGCTTTGTCAGCTGACCGCTTATGGAGGGAAACTGAAATATGCCATCTACTTTGAAGCACGAGAAGAGACAGGTTTTACTACTTACTACCCACAAGTCATCATAAGAGGTGGGCCTCCCACAAATACGAGAATTATTGTCCGGCACATGGCTGCCCCTCTGATTGGGCAGCTAACAAGACATGAGATAGAGATGACAGAGGTAACATTTCCATCTGCTTTTTTTAGCCCAAAACTTAAGCATATGGTTCTTTTGAATATTGTTAATATTCACACTTTTGTGTTTTATATTTCTGTCTTTCAGCATGAATGGGAATACTATGGTGATGACCGAAGAGCCAGAAACACTGTGCCCTGGGAGTATTACCATGGTAGCCCAGGTCACAACAGGACAATGTCTCAGGCAGATTTCACCTGGAAACATTATGGAGATGACTCAAGACCAAGTAGAACTGTATCCCGGGAAGACTTCATGAATGTTTTGTATGATGTTCATTACATCCTTATCAAGGCAACTCATGGCAATATCATGAGGCAGAGCAGGTAACTCTTTGATGCAGCATTCTGAAATAATGCAGTAGCCACAGATAACCTTGTAAACCTACCAGCTATTCCCAACAGAATTTATGTTCATGACACCAGCTATAAGCCATTGCTGAAAAGTAAGAACAGAAGGAATTAGCATTCAGCATAGTGGAAGACACAGGAGAGGCAAGTTTTGTGCACTAGAATATTTAAATCACCCTAGGCAAGTGCAATCTCTATTTTCAGGATCTTAGAACAGAAAACACATATAGGCACATACATTCTGAAACAAACCTGGTGTATTTTTTGAATAAAGGTCTACTTTATGAAAACATGATGCTGTAATTAAATATAAATGTTAGCATATGAAGGAATTTTCTCCTGCCTATGGTAAATCAAATATATTAGGGTCAGATTCAACATTTTCTATTCCATCTATTAGTTAATAAGTTATGCAAGGAAATAAAGATAACACTAAATTTGAAGTGGACATGAGGCAGCAACATGACAGGAACAGTACCAAAGTCTGCTGCAATCTAAAGGTCAGCTGTAAGATTTTACAATGAAAGTAGCAGTCAATTGAACAAACAAGGAACAACTGCTTAGTTACCTATTCTTCAGAGGAGTCTGTTGTTCACAACATATCATGAGGTTAACATGATTCAGTAACAATATTCATGTTGAGAAATGCTAATTCTTTATGTGCCTGTATAAATATGTATGGCCTGCAAAGTGAAAAAAACCACCTCTTTTACTTCCACCCAATGCTAGTAAAGCCTAAGCATCAAGTTCTGGTTAATGGAATTTGAGAAAAAAGTTATTAAAGTGCTCAGAGGATATCAGTGAACATCATTGCAGGTTAGAAAATATGACATGTAAGAGAAGATGTAAAGAAATAGATATGTTTAGAAATTAGAAATTACCTAAAGATGCTTAAAATTTTGTCACAGAGAAAAAGGAAAGAATGAGTTCTATGTTGCCATGATGGGTAAATAAAAAACAAAAATTGACTTAAATTTCAGCAGAAAAGATTCATATTAGACATGAAAGATAAACTGCTGGGTGTAAAGAAGTTCTAGAATAGATTACCTAGACTATTGCAAGGAGTTTTTACTAATTAATTCACAATATCTTTTGCATTATATATTTATTGGCAAGGACATGGGAGTAATCAGAGATAAATTCCAAAGGTCTCCAGAGGTCCTTTTTATGATTCTGTCACAAAAGTGGTAGGTTAAAATTATCTCTAGATTTTTTTTTAGGGTACAAATAGGTCTTTAAGAGCCTTGCCTTTGGAGTTTGATGGCAAATAGTAGGGGCAGACACCATGCAGATTTCACAGCCCTGTGTGACAGAAAACAGTCATTGTTGCTGCTGTTGTCTCTCTTTGAAGTATGCAATTTACAGAAAAGTATTCGTGCAGCTTGCACTGGCTAGATGCTAAATATGAGTAACAGATGCCCTAAGTGTTTAACATTACTTTGATTTATTTTTGGCACAGTCCATTTAGGATATTGTATTACAAGCATAGGGGATTCCCAGGAAAAGAGTTACAAAGGTAACTCCAATGCAGTGTGGAAAATTTGAGAAGCATATTCATGTTTCATGTATGTTTCTCCCTTCCCTCTAAGCAGTACAGATCTTAGTTCAGCTGTGGAAGAATTGAATACTATCTCAGCTCGAGCATCAAAAGGAAAGTTACAAAAGTAAAACTGATTTTGTTCTGGGGTGCGTGTGACTGCACTAGACCCGCACCGTAATACGCCACCGTTTTATCAAAGCTGCCCAATAATGAGGCAGGCAGAACAGGGTGAGACCTTTCAGTTCCAAGGCAGGTTTGCAAGGTGTCACTTAAAGAACCAGAATATATTTTTACAGCATGGCATTTCGGAATGTGACATTTTATGACAGCAGAACTTAGCAAACAGTTCATCTGGTCTTTCTGGTAACTCTCCATCTGAAGTCATAACCTTGCATATAATTCTGTATTTGATTTTGAAGGCGGTTATGTTACAATGAATTTTTGTGATCTGGCTAGTTAAAAAGTTAACATTTATCACATGACATCTGAGACTTTAAGTAGAATATAGCAGGAATACGTTATTATTTTTTTCAAGTTAGCACCTTGAATGATTTCAGTCGAGGTTTCACATAAGACTACATAATAAATCCCAAAAAATATTTTTAAAGGTTAGTGGAATATTACCTTGCACAAGAATTTAAGGCTTTTATTAAAAATAAGCTGAGACCCTCTAAAGAACAATATTTGTACTCAAATTTAAACATATGTTTGAATTAAGTGACTTACAATAAAACATTTGTTTAAATAAAGTGTGTTGTGCTTTCCAAATAAGGGCCCTGTTCTGCACTAGTAAAGCTTTTCTTTCCACCTGACTGTGCACAGTATGAAAAAATATGTAAAGCAAAAGAGCCTGGGGACGGGAGGAGGACAAGGTATATATGAAGTATATTTACTTTCTTTTTTTTCTTTAGGTTTTAATAGTGCTTTAATTTCAATTGCAAATTTTAAAAGCTTCAGGTAATTGATAAACTACAGGAAAAACACTTTAAAATAAAGTCAAAGTAGCAGCAGCAGTTGGGAACATAAAAATAGCTTCATTCTACTGTTAGCACTCTATTAGCTAAACAGTTTAGTAGCAATGCTAATGTTGTTTCTGCTTCAAAGCTGCAGCATTATCAGTGATTTAGAGGTTTCTGCTCAGAATCCAAACCCAAACATTTTTCTCCTATATTGTTCATTTTGTTGCCCTCATTTTCACATTCAACACTCTAAATGGAAACATTGCTTTTATGAGATTTTGTTTTGCAACAGGGCTGTGATAATAAATTCCTTGAATTGAAGTATGCTTTCAATTTCATTGCAAATTATTTCAATATTCCCAAATGTGATCAGGTAGCAGTTGTTTGACTGCTGCCTAGTAGACAGTTTCCAAAAATCAACCAAGCCTGACCTTCCATAAGTAACATTTTCACACAACCAATAGGTAGCTTTGTGGCCCTAGAGTGTATTGTTATCTAAATACAGCTTTATGACAGTAGACAATTTTTCAACTGTGCCCTCACTCTTGAGGATGATGGAGAGGTAGATTTCATTTGCTTTTCCCATTAAATGTAACCTTACATTGACAGATCTGAATGGTTTTGCCCTCTTTATTGTCAGTCTTCTGTTTTGACCTGCCTTTGTTTGCTTGGGGTTTTTTTTGTTCAATTTCTCTACTTGACTGAACCCCGTTCTCCAGGTAATAGGGAGAGAGCACAGGGTTACTAGATTGGTTTGGGGTTTTTTATATTGACACTAGGTTATCAAGTGGTGTGGGTCTGGTCATGTAAGCTCAGTCACAAAACTCTCATCTAGTTCGTTGATGGGCATTTGCTTTTCCTCCATTCATCCTGACATTGGTGCCTGTATGCCAATGAGCAGAAGAGTGTCACTCAGACCCTCAGGAATCGAGGTCTGGGAGTAGATGAGCAGGCTGTGAGCATGAGGAAGAGGTGAGCAGCTCTGTGAGCTCCTCTCCATTAGCACAGTGCTCAAACACTTACTGAATAGGCTCTACCTGCGTTATTGACATTTATTCAGCCAGTTAGTCAGACAATCTTTGACATTTTATCTTATGGTGGCATTATATTTGAAGCTTTAAAATTTACACTATTATGCACCTTTTGTTTCTCTGAGGTAATAGGTGTTCCAGTTCATAGTATTCATTTAAGCAAACTAACAAATCCCCAAAATAAAGAAGTAAGCTCAAAGTACAGCATTGTGGTACATTAGGATTAAGTGTTTTTCATTAGAAGTTATATTTGTTATCTTTGTCCATGATGTACTCAACCCTATCTATCAGGTCAACATTCATTCTGGAAAGTCAAGGAGTGGTTGGTTGGGAGGCAAGGATATTATAATTATTAATACAATTAAACAATTGTTTGGAAAGTTAAAATGTTAGAAATATATCCCTTTCTGATATTAGCGGTTCCTTCTGTAGTAGGATTTCATGTTTGCTTTAAATTGTTTATATGTCTAAATAATCCTAAAGAAAAAAAAAAAAGATACCTGGTTACTGATCTTAAAATTCTTGCTTAAAAGGCAAATGTCCAATGTCTTTGAAGTCCGTTCTAGAACTTGCTAGGTTGCTTTAGCTGCTGAGGATAGATTTTATTTTACTTTTTAATAGTTGCCTCATTAAAAGCTCATTAAGAGAACAATTTTACTGCCATACCCCCGAGAGTCATGAATTGGAACTGCATTTAGGTAATATGTGACTTCAATTTCTTAATGAGTCCCTCCCAATGAAGAATCAGATATGATTTTTTGTATGTTAACTTTTGTTAGTTTGGCCGAAAAGAGATTAAAGAAAGAGATAGAATCAAGCTGGAGATTTAGTTAGTTACACTATTATCTAGTACTAGAAAATGAGACCAGAAGTGGTGTTAACTTTGTAGTTTCCTTGGGAGATGCAAAAACCAGTGTTGTTTGTCTCCTGCAGATCAAGAATCCTACAAACAGCCAAATGAGACTGTTTTCTCCCATGCCAGCTGAGCGTGAAGTAACTGGATTTGAGTTAATGCTTGACTAATCTCATTAGAGGTGTTTGCTCCTTTTTTTCAGGATTTCTGAGATCTCATTGGAAGTTGCTGAAGGCGGCCCTGTGTCTGGGATGGCTCCTCAGGCTTACTTGATAGAGCAATGCGATTGCCCATTGGGTTATTCTGGACTGTCCTGTGAGGTACGGTACTAACCCAACTCCCAGGAAAGGTCTTTGTACCTTCTTGGGTCCATTCATTGGCAAGGTGTGAAAAATAATTGAGTGTGAATTCATTTAACTGGCCACAACTCTCCCTTAATTTAATTACTTATTTTCTATCACAGGTATTTCTCTCAAGGAATTTCAGCCCTTTTATTGCCATAGGCAAATATGCCATTGAAACCATGGTAATGGCTCAAGTACTTAGAATACAGGAAAGTGAGCTTTACTCAGACAGCATCTCTGAGGCTGAATTGTGTGCCTGATGCTAACAGATCAAGTCTTTTTGAACAAATAGAGGTATAATACTGTTGAAATAGTAAAATTCTAACTCCCTGAACACCAGGAGAAAAGTGTTTGTCAACTAAGTGAGCAGGGTGCTCCTTATGCATGCACTATGCTGAAGATTGCATATTTCAAAAGTATCCAAGTGTTCTAGAGAATCAGCTGAGTTGTATATGTTTTTGTAAAATGAATGTTATTATAGGTACCAGAGAAAGTGTTTAAGATATAACACATTGACTGCAGTATAGATGTTAATATTTTTGACTGACTGTGCTCTTGATGATGAGACTGCCAGTCTTTCTGTGTGCAAAATACCATGCTTTTATTTTTAATCAGCACTAGCAATTCTAAATTCACTGGTTGCAATTGTTATGTGGAGGTAGCAGGGAACAACACCTTGAACATTCTGCAAATGCCTCAAATATCCTAAGTGGGATCTTGTAAAGGTTTCCTCAAAACTAGCAATGGGAGAAAAATTGGAGTATGTAAATGAAGGGAAAGATACCTTGTTATCTGTGAGAACTCTGCTCCCTTTGAATGATTGTGTTTTGCAGCCAATGATTCAAAAGAATGCTAAGTTCATAGGAAATATGTGCAAGGAAGCGAATTAAGTAATTTTCTTTGCACACTATTTCAATAAGAAAATACACCTGAATTTGTGTAAATACATGAGAAATTAATGGACTCCAACATTTGCTTAGAAGTACAGATTTTTTCTTTTTTTAATTACTGTAGCAAATTGAATTTTTGAAGAAAAATATGTGATAATGTAATTAGAACTTTATTTTAATTCACACCGACCAGGGGCTGAATAAATGTCTCAATTGCAACCTGCATACTTCATTCTTAATTGTGTGATCTTCACATGCTCATATCTTAGTTTATTTTTAGTGTGCTCAGTGAAGGTTGAACATGGTATGTTCTGTGAAGTTTTATTTAATTTTAGCAGGAAAAAAACATCTGACATCCTGGCATTTTTTAAGCAGATGCTAACAGGGAATATGTATCTGTTTCATGCTTTATCCATATAATAGCATTGTGAAGACTATGTGCACAGCAGTTTTTACTAGAAGTGACATTTATATCCCCCCTCCTTTTTTTTTTTTTTTTTTGTTACGTCCAGTGATAGGCTGCAAAAGCAGTGGTAAGAATTTTCCTAATGGCTACTTCTGAAAAACTTCAAAACTAACAATTAGAAATAAAATCTGTTTTATCTTTTGTGTCTTATTTCATCTCAGAAATGGTTCAATCAAAATAGCTGATAAGACTGTCAATGGTTTATCAGAAAAAAAAACCAGATATATTAGTTTTGTTTGAGGATGTACCATATATTTATAATTTGATTCTGAAATCACTCAGGACATGTAAAGCTGTGTTTTGTATGTTGTTTGGACAAGTACACTTGTGGGGATGAAGAGGGAGAGGAAAAAAGGAAAATTTAGTAAGAAACAGAATTACTTTCATTTGAGATTATTTATCTAGGTTAGAATTCTCCACAAACCATGAAAAAGAAGATAGACTGTTTCTATGCTTCAAGGAACTTAATGTAGTCTGAGTCAAAATAAAAAGGGAAAAGCAGAAATGAGTAAAGATTAATTTCTTTGTGATTCTAAAGAAAATAATTGTGTTTATGCTTTTTCCATAGCTTATTCTCCTGGAGGTTTTGGCAATGATTATAAAACTGTCAGAGTGGTGCTGTATGAATAAATCTAGCATGTCAGCTAGTATTTCACTGAAGAATCCTGCTTTTGGTCACAAAAATTACTCACTACAGATTCTCTTCTGTTTTGTTTTGCATCCATTTTACTGCTGTGTGAAATGTGTACTACTCCTGTCCAAGAAGTGGGAAAGTGTGGTCAACAGTATGAAATGACCTCATCAGACAGCCTTCACAGGCTCCTGGCACCACTAGGTGGTGGGATTTATACGTGGGACAAGTGACTTCTCTGTAGGCACTTACCACTAATGGTCTCAGCTGTCAGAATGTTCCTGTTTGTGTTTTTATGCTGCCATAGCTGTGTGCTTTCTGAGAGCTGTGCAAGGACTTCCACAGAATTGTGTAATAAGCCTGAAATAAAGATCAAGTGTTTGATTCTGCATGTGTCAGCTTTGCTGGCAATTTTTGGGTTATTCTCAGAATTTTATTGCCAAGCTGCAGTAGAGGAGACTTAGTGATGGATAAACTTGGTTTGGGGTTGATAGTCTCAAGACATGGAAAACCTTTAACGTTTTGAGTTCTGTACTTTTATGGTCTTTAAATTACATAGCTATAAATAATGCAGCCACACAGCCATTTTCTTGTTTATTATTCAGCTTTTGCTTGTTATCTATTGGGTAGTCTGTAGGCAGATACTAGCTTGTCGAACCTGAAAAACATAGCAAGGATGAAGGAAGCAGAATCACCATTGCTCTCCACAGCCCATGCAAAAAAATTATTTTGAAAACAAACTGTTTTCTTAAGTAATGAAAGGAATGATGCTTGATGCACAGTGAGAACAGAAGGGTGTTCTGCATCTGAATGAAACATCTCCCAAGCTGTTATATAAAAGCCTGATGCCAGTGGAGTGCTCCAGGGATTTCTCAGCCATGTTTCCAATTAGGGCTGGCGCTTGTTATCTGTAAAGTACTGTATATTGTTTGTAACACAGCTGGATGCCTGTCAGGTTCTTTTCACGACTTGTAAAAACTGGTGATTGGAAAGATGAGCTTGCAATGCTCCCCGCACACAGTCCACTCTGTAATGATCTGTTTTCTTCTGCATCTGTTTTTACTGCAGTCCTGCGCTCCAGGATTTTACAGGCTTCCATCTCCACCTGCGGGAAGGACACCTGCTCAGTCCTTAGGCGCCTGTGTTGTATGTCAGTGTCATGGGCACAGCACTATGTGTGACTCTGAAACATCAATTTGTCAGGTATTGCACTTGTAAACTTATGCACCAGGTTAATCTTAATGTAAAATTCCTAAGTTGTGCTACTAATCTAAAAAAACAGAGGATGATATTTTAATACAATTTTGCCTAGGTAGCTTAAGTGTCAAAGTTCAGGGAGAGTCATAAAAGCAAATTCTTGACGTTTTCCAGTCTGATTCTCTAGAGTTCAGATTATGCAGTACTTTTTCACTCCTGAATTACTGCTTGTGTGAAAAGAAAGTCTAGACACCTTCAAAACAAAGAAGCAATGTGCCATGCGTCATACAGTAAACACAATTCTGCTCTTACAGGCAGTAATACACATGACCTGATACAGTAAGACTGAATTTTATTTATTTCTCCTTCTCCAATGGCTGGAGCAAAGGAGGGAAGAAAGAATGAATAGGATAAAGACGTTCTGTAGGATACATCTGGGTAGCTACAGACCTTTATTCTTTCTTCTTTTAAGCCCATATATTACTCAGCAGGCATTTGATAGATGCTTAAAGCAAGCATTCCCACTGAGAATCATATCAGGGAGAGAGAAATTATGTATTGAAGTACGTTTGAATCCCTAAGGCTGGGAATAAAATGTTGTCTGCTCTCTTGTAATTACCAAATACAGCTTTCATTCTGTCTCCTTCCTTGGCAGAATTGTCAGCACAATACTGCTGGTCACCACTGTGAGAGGTGTGCACCGGGATTTTACGGCATTGTCCAAGGCTCTCCAGATGACTGTCGGCCTTGTGCTTGTCCCCTGCCCATTTCTAGTAACAAGTAAGTAAGCAAACTCATGGCTCAGAATTGCCTTTCCGGCAAGCCAGAGCTTAGTTCTGGGCTGCCTGTGTCCTTTTTCAGATGGCTACAGGAGAATTGCCCCATGGAAGCTGTGCTGAAAATTTCTTATCTACTTTTGGTGATTGATCTTCCTTTAAAAGTGGGAAATTGCTCCCTTGCTAATTTGTGATGAATAAATTAATAAGTGCTAGAAAATGCAATACTCAAGATAATGAGTGTGTGTTATAAAGGTATCCTCATTAATGAAGCTAGAGCACAATTCAAGTACAATATAGCCACAAGGGAGCTGCAAAAAGTCTTATGCTCATATATTTTGTTGGTATAAATGTGTTACAGTGCCTTTCTTGCTCCAATATGGAATTTATTGATTCCTTATTTAATGTTACATAAGTTTTAGGCAATTTGTGAAAGATAGAATAATTTAAAAGCAATATAGTTATTGCAGCATAAATTTTATTGCTATATGCTAATGAGCCTTTCCACGATGCCTCTGCATGTGTTCCCAACAGATGATATTTTAGCATTTGAGATTTGTTTGTTGTATTTCTGAGAAGCTCTTAATGATATTTGGCATAATACTGTAGTAGTGCTCTGAACAGGTTTGTGTTTCATGATTGTTCTTTTGAAAAGCTGGAAGTGTTCCGTAAAACCATTTTTCTGTGCTTTGTCTGGCCTTTAGGATGTTTTAGCGAGGATTTCAGTCAGTATAGCTGAGAATTTAGGGGTTTTCTTTTTCTTCTTCTTCATTTTATCATTTTGGATTGGTCTTGGGTTTATTTTGAAGGAGGAAAGTCCTTTCTCAAACATTACTAGATAAAGACATGATCTTTCATCCACAGCAAGAGTTTTTAGGAATACTTCCAAATCTCAGGTATTTAAAGAAATATCCTTTATCTCGGAAAGTTATGATGCAGTCTTAACTGCAAGTTTTTTTAGTTTTACCCATTTCATGAGTGTTTTCTATTATGACTTGATTATGTGTTCTGTCTATTAGTATTAAAAAAGGATATTCAAGTTGCAAAGAACAATGTCAAGCAAGCTTCTCAGCTTTGCAAATCAGCAAATATATTGGAAAAAACTTTTTATGTTACTAGCTGGCAGTATGAAGTGCTGAAAATATTCCATGCTATTTTTTTTCCTGGGGCCTAGGAGCCTTTGGTTGCCCAGAAATGCATGTATCAGATCAGAAAAGGAGCAGGACTCTTCACCTGGGTGTTTATGGCACCATGCTGCAAGAATTTAGACATATTCTCCACACTGTCCTCCTAAGATCACTTCAGTGTCTTATCTAAAAGCTAACATAAACTCAGGAAGTGGGTGTTGCTGAAGTGCTCTCCGGGTGAGAAATGTGTGGGCCATGGGTAGTGTGTGTATCACAGAGTCATAGAATGGTTTGGAAGAGACCTTAAAGATTGTCTAACTCCGACACACCTGCCGTAGGCCAGGTTCCACCAGACCAGGTTGCTCAAAGCCCCATCGAATCTGGTTGGGAACACTTCAAGGGATTGCAACATCTACCACTTCATTGGGCAGGCTGTTCCAGTTCCTCACCACCCTCCAAGTCAAGAATTTCCTCCTAACATCTAATCTACATTTCCCCTCTTTTAGTTTAAAACCATTCCCTATTATCTTATCTCCATTTTTTTCTGAAAACTCCCTTTAGGTGTCCTAGGTGTACACTCAAATTGCTGAGCTCCCTGAGCAAGAGCAAGCAAAGTGCCCACACCTCATTCAGTCACACAGCCTGCATGGCTGTGGGTGTTGTCACAGCCTTTTGTGTCATGCTCATATAAAAGTGATCGTGAGACTTTCTTGTTTCATAAACCCTCATAGGACATAAGAGAGTAACAACCCATCTGAATGTAATAAATACACTTAATAATGAGATTGTCATCCAATTTCTTAGTGCTGTTGAGAAAGGAGTCAGATCTGAGCATGTCCAGGAAAAATAGAACTGCTTGTGTTTATTTATAGAGCTTAGCTCAGATGTCTCTAGATGTCATGGAAGAGATTTCTATTACTGTTAGCTGCAGCCATCAACTTTGGTAGCTGTATATAGTAAATATAGGGTCAGATGACTGTACATCTCACTCATGTTAAACCTGAAGGAAAGTACCATTGGTGAAAGAGCATGAGAAGAGATGTTTCCAATGTGTGTATAACCCTGTCTGTGCATCTCCATTTTACAGTGCTGATAGAGGATGCCTGAACAATTGGCTTAGACTAAATGCCTAACTTCTAGATGGATAGAGTGGCATAGATATATTCCATAAAGGTGCAGTATTAGGTGGAAAATGACAGTATCAGAACTTAGATTTGCATTTTGTTCAGATCAGTTAAAGCTCTTCAAGATGCTATTAAAGAAAGAGTTTACCTGCAGCTATTGTATGGTAGTCAAGTAATCATCATCTTCATGAAATGCAGATAGCTAATGATAGCTAATCTTATTAGCTTGCTGTGCCATGACTGGCATGATAGTATTTGTGAATGGTATAGTGCAATTATTTTTATTTATGAAATGGTATAAAACTCCACTGAAGTTTTAAATATTGTGTTTATACTGCTGTACAATCAGCAGTCAGCTTCTAACATGATGAGCTGGGGTGGGGGGAGAAGAACAGAGAGAATGAATTGTTCCTAGCATGGATCTATTTTTATGGAGTTGAAAATGTGTTGGATAATGAGTTTTGAGTAATAGATCAATTTGTTTACATTTTTTGCAAAGGTGTAATTTTATATACTCGTTCAAGCAGTATTGATTTAATGCATTATAAGCAAGTTAGATGAGGATGCTGACTGTACTGTACCAAAAAGGAGCCCTGGGCTCACCATGAGCCATCCTTGTGCTTTTCTGGTTCTTCCACAAAGATCTGAAAGAGTTTTATGATTTTGCACCATCTTAACACTTAGTCCTGTTCTTTTCCCTTACCTATCCTTTTTGTTTGTTTTACCTGCCTGTGCAGGCGCTCGATACACTAACATTTCATTTAAATGCTGCTTTACACAGTGCCCATAAGTACACACTACAGTCAGCAGTGAAGTGACTTAGTAAAGATAATCTAGTGTCTTCAATGATTAAAATAAGTCCTCCCCCGATCATGAAGGAGATAGTTTTTAGGGTTTTTTTTTCTCCATACATTGGTCCTTTTTCTTCATTACATCCTTGAGAACATCATCTGATGCTGCCTTTTTGGAAGATTCCACATAGCTATGACTTTGGTTCCTTTTTCCCTCTCTATGTCTTAACTTTGAGTAAACTCTTCCCAGGTTATCTCCTTTCATTCAAAATAAAATGAAAACAGGCTGGAAAGGCTGGATGTTCATTAACTCAGTTTCTAAATCTTTTGTTTCACATCCTTCCCAGTGCTTCCTTTTCTTGCTCACTGTGGATGACAGCACCGTTCAATCACACAAGCCTAGAGTGTGGGTATTGCTCACTCCATCCCCTTGATTACAGCCCTTAGAGCCTTTGTCCAAACTGTGCAAGTATCACAGCAAGGCATTTGCAAAAATTCTAATAGAAAGCAGGGCCTTCTCCCAGGTTTTTATGAACAGATAAGAAAATGCTGCCATTTACATTAAGAGTGGGACTTCTTGGACCCTTCTGCACTGCTGACTGAAGCGAAGTGATGCAATAGAGTAGAAAAAACATCCTTTATTTGCTTTTGTTTTAGTTTTAGCCCTACTTGTGTTGCTGAAGGACCTAGTGATTACCGGTGTACTGCCTGCCCGCCTGGATATGAAGGCCAGTACTGTGAAAGGTAGGATGAATGGAAAAAGCAGAAAGAGGGACAATAAAATGAGGAAAAGGTATGAAGGAGAAAAATGTTTTTCAATACTACGAGTGTATACTTACTACTGTTTAAACACATGCCTTTGGATAATTTATTTCTTCTTTATATGCTGTTAAAACTCAGCCAACATAGACAGTTTTTATATACACCACTGTGAATTGATAATCAATGTTATTTATATCACAGATATTGTCCTAGTCTTACTTTCTGATGTGTGAGGGGGTATTTTCCTCCAGGGCTCGGAAGTTAAATGGAAAAATACAAAATTTATCTAAAATTGGCTGCCATGCTTATAGTGTATCTTGATGTCACTCACACCCTTTGTTTTAGAGACTGTTGTGTCCTCATGGGGATTGACTGTGAAAGGCAGTTACATATAAACATTTTGATGCTGAATTGCGAATTAATAACCTAAACAGCCTCTCTTGTCCCATCCATCACAACACTGAGGGATTAAGATGATCAAAATTGGCAAATGTCTGCCAGGAGATTTCATATCTGACACAAAACACAAGTGGTTAGGTCTATAGGCCAAACAGTGATAGTGGAGGAATTTTTCTGTTGTGGTGTAATAGAAGTTTAACTGAAAGCTGTTAAGGAGGTGGAAACACTTCTGCATACCCCCTGCATTGAGACTGTTCTGTGTCCTGATTAGAAGTCAGTTTGTTGGACAGTTTGCAATATTTCTCGTTTGGTCATGAAGCAACAAAGATTTTTATTTTTTTTTTAATGGTTCATGAATATTCATATAAATTACATTTTAAATGCTGCCAAGTATTCTTTGTGCACTACGTCTCAGCTGGACAAATCTTGTTTTGTATTTGCAATGTCTAGATGTTCTTCTGGCTACACAGGAAACCCACAAATTCCAGGAGGGTCCTGCCAGCCATGTGAGTGTGATCCATATGGTTCCCTGCCTGTCCCCTGTGACCCTGTCACTGGACAGTGCACTTGCAGGCCTGGATTCACGGGGTGGAAGTGTGCTGGCTGTGAGCATCGGCATGCACGTGGCAGCACGAAATGCATCTGTACGTATACTAACGGAATTGTGGATAACTTCTGATTGTGTTTGTCATATTTCAGAAACTGAAACCTGCTTGTGTAACAGTGAGTCGTGTGTGGTTTTTTGAAGATAATTGCCAGGTTTCTTACTACTTTGGCATCTGGTCTGGTTATTTTCACAAGCCTTGAGATGTTAAGGAAACTCTCAGTAATTTTTAATATTATCACTGAAAATTGGCAATGGAACTTCGAAGGATTTATTTCTGGCTTTAGAGTCTGTAGTTTTGCTAAAGGTTGTCGCTGCTGTTGTGACAATATTGGGTCTTAGTGAATTTTTTTGTGTTGTCCTAAATGTTTAACCAGTAATTGCAATGTTCTACGCCATGAGGCACACCCAAATGTTTACTAAGATTTACCTGATCATGTTGGTTCAACAACCATCCATTGGAATTTAAAAGATGTAAGGAATGACAGTATATTATATATCCAGCAAAGAACTTCTTTTGTTTAAAATAGAAAACTAATAGCCTAAACCACCATTTTATGTTTTACGGTACTGGTATCTTTGTCCTACCCTCAATTTTGATATGTACCAAGTGATTATCTTGTATTTTGTTTGGATTTTTTTTTTTTTTCATTAAATTGGATAGTGCTTGTTTTGAGCCCACAATCTCATATCACATAATGTTGTATGCTTTTACCTTGCAAAAAGAAAAGGTAGCAAAATCTTTCTAGAACACTTGATCAGCCCTGACTGAAATAAGGCATCTTCCTCTTTTCCATCCCCCCAGATATGAAGGGATTAACTTTATTGTGATTTTTTTTTTCCCCATCTATGCCATGGTTATTAAAGTAGAATACTGGTAGAGTTCCAGTAAGTCCACAGTATATAAATTTATTAACCTGTGCATATTTGAATATATTGGCAAGGCACAGTGAACTGGTTTAAATATTTTATCTTTAACTGGAGCTTTGTCATAGAGAGTGGGGTGTCAATGTGAGGGACATGTAACATCAAGAAAAGTAGGTACCATCTACTTATTTTCTTTTTGCTTCTATAAAGAATTAATTTCTTTTGTACTTCACTACCCAGATGCATACAGCTCTCTACTATTAAAATCAAATGGTAAAGTAAAAACAAATTGCAAGCATTTTAAAAGCAAATTAGAAAAATCAACAAGTTCTTAAAATGTCTGAAGGCATCACGTAAGTCAAGAATGGAATGCATGGCTTCTTTGAGTGGTTAAAGAGGAAAACATTAGGCACGTAGAGTCAGGAACTACACAGTGCAGAACATTTTTTCACTCAACTTAATGGTTGTGGTCAACTCTCAGACAGTCACCAGGACTTAGCAGAACTAAGCTTCTAAGTAAGTCTGTTGAAATCAGTGCTTTTGCATTAGTCCTGAATCCCAGGTAGAGATTATAGATTACTGGGAATATAGACATACCTGTTTCTATTTATTTATTATTAACAATATGGCATTGATTCATTGATTAAAAGCTTAGTGTACTTAAGGACAGTAAACTTCTAATGTCCTGCACTGTGATGTAGTTTAGGACTTAATTCTGAACTTAGTATCTTAAGCTCTATTTTGAACAACAGCAAATGATTGTGAGTAGAGTCAGTAAGTCCCTTTGTTGAAATAACTATGGTTTGAGTTCCATTTTGTGGCCTGTGTGTCAAGGAGAATTGTAATTGCGACTTAAGTCCGTAAGTGTTACAGCTACAAAATTTTAAAATAAGGACTGTGTTTTTCAGAGTGGCATCTAAATGAAGATTACTTCATTTTTCAATATCCTGAATAACGCTTACATTATTGCCAGTATTATCCTATTTTTTCCAATCTCAGGCATGACTTAGTATGTTTTTTTATTAGCCTTTTACCTTATCAGTATTCTGAAAATCCTTTTGGGTATCCAGGATGACAGAGTTTCATTGTACGAAACAGCCTAAGTGCAAGTTATCATTTTTAATGGTTTTCCAATTTGTTAATCAGGCTATTTCATTGTGTTGATAATGAGGTTAAAAATCCTCTCTGTGAATGGAAAAAGCTGTTGGCAGGCAAATGAAATTTTCCACCTTTTTGCTTTGAAAGATGGTATTTGCTATAATCTCTGATTTAACTGTAACATATTTGAATGCGGGTATCAAAATACACCTAAGCTATCTTTAGTGACATTTTTCCTTTAACTATGGTTTTCACCATAAAAATAGTCCTTCACATGTGCATGTGGTCATTTCCTTTGATCACTAGAAGTAAGGAATCAAATGAGAAGATTTCTTTAGTCATAAAGATAAGAACCACCTATAGGAACAGATGGGAGATACCTTAAGTCTCCCTATCACAGGAACTAGTCTTTTACTGTTGATACCATATCAATAACAACCATGTCATAAATTGCAAAAGCTGCAGTTAAATATTTCAGTAGACACTTTATATGCCTATTAGCTGTTACTTTATGATCTTCCTCTTGTTTAAAGGTTCCTCAACACCCATATCACTCCAAACCTGCTTTTGCGAATGCAGTGCAATACTCCTGACATGGTAGAAAATAAGCCAGATCAAACACCTGTCCTGCTGTGGCAAAGGGAGTGTGGCAATTTGGTGGGAATTCGGCCATGGTTACCATTGTCTAGTATGTCACAGGCTTCAGGATAGAGCTATTGGTAGGGATTCATTGCTGCAGCCCCTAATGTGCTTTAATAGTCCTTGTTCTGTCAAAGAACCATTAGGAGCAAGGCTCTTGCCCCACTTTGGGGTGACCTTGAAGTTTACCTTCTTTGCTCTCAGAATACTGAGCTGTTCCAATCTGAACTTAATGCAGCTGAGAATTTGGTTCTGTATACAATATAGTTTTATTTTAATCTACCAACCAATTGCAATATACACAGTAAATTCCCTTCGGACAAACTTCAGTTGTAAAAAAACCTTAAAAGTAAAAACAATTGTACTCTTAATGTACAGAAAATTAGTGTCAAGAGCAGAATCCTGTTTGCATTCAATACTCAAAATGAGCTGAATGCATGTACCTACTTTGGCTCATTTGCAGTTCCATTTCAACTACTGCAATTGTATTGTACCTGTCAGAAGTGTGAAGAACCCCTAGCTGGGTGGTAAAGTGGTCTAACTTAAAGAAAATGTGTGCAAATACAGTCACCCATGTTTGAAAAAGTGTATTTGTAAGTAGTATAAGACATAATGTGATTAAGCTGTCCCATTAGTACATTAGTTATGTATACATAGCATAAAAGTTAAACATAGTTAATGTTTAAGAAAGTGAAATTTTACTTTGAATATTTAACAAAGAATAGCCATCTGAATAATAATGATTTATTTGCAGATTCTATAAAAGGTCACCACACAGTGTGACCTGAAGAACCAAATAATGCATATTTAAATCAGATTAGGGATGTATTTTAGCCAAAATATTGTAATGCATTCTTCTTTAAATACAACATTTAGATTTTAACATAGCCCTTATCACAAGTATTCTAAAGATTTTTTAAGTGAAGATTTTCAGTTAAAAGGTGGGGGCAAAAAAAGCAAAGAAGCATGCATGTTCACTAAAGTGATCTATTTCTGATATAGCTGAAAATCTGTTTTACCGAGTCCTTACTGTTTTTTTTCATAATGTGTCATTTTTCAGTTGCTTAGTGCATGTCACTTTTCAGTGCTGTGTTATAACAGTTTTATTTTAGAGAGCTACAGGTAAAATAGAAAGAGAATATATATATATGTATTTAAAGCCACTGTTCAAAGGGGAAGATTTCACTTAGTGCTAAGTAACAATGGTAAGATAATTATAATGTGCGTGGCACAGACACAATTCCATTCCCATTATATTCTTAGAACAGAACAATGTTGTTTTCTCTAGGATGCCATCAGGGAATGAAAAACTGCATAAAAAAGTAGATTTTTTAAAAAATAAGTGATACAAGAGTATGGTCTGCTACACATCATTTTTTTTTTTTTCATTAATATGGCTAGTAGCTGGATTATTTTCCTAGCTAAATTAACCATCTAGGTTGTCCTGTACAGATACTCATAATACTCTGGTGATTAATACTTTCTTATAATTGTTTAACTCAAGTAATTTATTTTATAAGTTCACTTTCTCTTCTCTTTTGAAAAAGTCAGTAGCCAATTTGAAAAATAGTGATGGTTGCAAACTAATTTTAATAATGCTGCCAGCATTGTTGTATACTGTCAAGTATGACAAAAGTTCTCCCAAATCTTCTCTCAGATTTTGAATCAAGCCTGTAGCAATCGTGCATTCTCTCAGAAATAGTAATCCTCTTGTGTGTTTTTTGTTATACCTTGTGACATTCCACTTCACTTCAGCTGTAGAGTTTGTACTACATGAAATGAAGAAGCCTAGATTGCAGTGTTATTGGAACACTGACTGTGCTCACTCCTGTGCCGTATTTAGGGAACAAAACGATCCTGGTGAGAACTTGAAGGCTTTATTGTTGTGTGGCTCTAAACACTATATGGCAGGTTAGAACTCACCTTCTGAATGCTTTCAGGGTATCTGTCATAACCACAATGGAGACCTCAAAAAAAAAAAAAGAGGTCTTCAATATTTTGAGCTCTGTTGCAAGGCAAACTACAAAACCTTTCCTTGGATGTATGCTCCTGTCACAAATGTTCCTTGGGGGTCAAGCAAAAGCCTAAATGTAAAGCAGTTGCATTCCTGAACAGGAGCCAATCATGCCACAGGGAGATCAAGCAGATATTTCATTGTTAGGAGTTTTTCCTTAACGCAGTCTTCTGGAGGCAAAAAAAAAGATCCTCAGCCTTGCTGCAGTCAAGAAACTTTCAGTTTATGAATTTAAATATTCAGTATTGGTAGAAGGAGACAATTATATCATGAGATTCTTTTAATATCAGGTCTTGGGCACTTAAGTATTTGCACTTAAGAGTGATGCTTGCAATGAGAGGGTTTTTTCGCAACTGCCAATCAGTCCTACACCAAGAAGAATAAGGGAGCTCCCAGCCACTGGTCCTGGCAAGATCAAGGTTTTCCCTTTAACAGAGTGAGTAGCTTCATGATCTCAGCCCTTCCAAATTCAGAACTAGGCACTGTCTTTGTCAGTGGCAGATCTTGTAGAATCTGTGAAACGAAGCCTCTCCCAGCTCCTACATAGTGCTTAATTCAGCAGGAGCTGGGAGCCTCTTATTGCAAGCCTTTACAGAGTGAGCTGAAAAAAAAGATCCTGTGTGTAACACCACATCTATGAAGCCTTGGACTAGCTCCTGCACGGTTCTGAGTTTAGTTGTGTGTCCTTGTGTCTCAGCTGTAAGAATTAAATATACCTCTGTGTTGAACAACTGTTTATCAGGCTGCATGGGCTCAATTAGGACATCCCTGCTTGGTCTAGAAGCTGATAGACTATCAGTTGTTCTCCCTTTCTGTGATACATGAGCTCCTGTTTGGTTTAGACCCACACTCCAGTCTTTTGCCCAACTAAGGCAGTCTTTAAAGTCAGCTACTGCTGGTATGTGTTGGAACCAGCAGATGAGGATTTCTAGATAATACAAATCAGAAATACACCTGAGTAGGTACTTTAGACCCTGATCTGGACATGAATTTTCCCAGATTTTGGAGACATATTGATTTTGTAAGCTGAAACCAGCAGCAGTGTCAAGAAAGCTAAAGCTTTCAGCTCTGTACTGGGATTCTGTTTTGGAGGGCACAGGAAGGCTATTTTATTATTTGGTGTGAGACTAGTGCCAAAATGGGGAAAATGAGGTAATAGCCAACAGATTAATGAGCTTAAAGTAGTTCAACACTTCATTCTGAAGTGATAGTATCAGGAAACTGATACTGAAGAGTCACTGACTATCATAGGATACCATCTCATATCAGAGATTGCCCTTAGACCAAAAGTTACCTTGTCATAACAGAGTCTTCTGAATTTTCACAGAAAGGAATGTATTAAAGCAAAATTGTGTCAGATAATTACTCAGTTGGAGGAACACATTGTTACTCAGACATGTTTCTTTTAATGTACATTATCTGTCTTTGTAAGATGGAATAAATGGTTAGATGTCTGTAAACTTAAAAGGATTTCTTTTGGCATGCATACTTTGGACATGATTCTCACAAGAGGTAAGTCAAAATCCTTGCAGACCTAGCACGCATGGAAAAGTGTGGTGAAAATGGACAATGCAGTAATTTGCATTAATTGCTTGTTGAACTATTGTAATATTGATTGCATGATTTGCCTCTTACGTGCTTGCACTGCTGTAATGATCTGAATTTAGTGCTGCATTTGTTAATATTAGACACAAA
Organism: Acanthiza pusilla; assembly: GCA_036630365.1. NCBI lineage: Eukaryota > Metazoa > Chordata > Aves > Passeriformes > Acanthizidae > Acanthiza > Acanthiza pusilla. The sequence continues at coordinate 25,725,059 of JAXCHO010000023.1, read as the reverse complement.
TTTATCCTGACAGCTTTATAGATAGACACAGAAGTATTTAGTCTTGCAAAATATAATCATGCTCTTGAAATATTTCCCATAGCCACAGTACATTACAGACTGCATACTGGAGTAGCTTTGTCCTGTCTCATCTACTCAGCCGTCGTCTCACTTGATGCAGTTCCTCTTTTCAACCTGATTATTGTGCTAGAGGTGTTAATTTATACTGAACACTCACTTATCGATTGCTTACTCATTGAGAATACACTTCATCTCTTCATGGGCTGTTCATTTTTTTTTCTTATTGGTGTGAATTGAGTTTGTCTTTAAGCTAGCAATTTTTTAGCAATTTATTACCAACAACTAGGAAGATTTTGAAGGTGAACAGATTTCACTTGTTTCATAAGTGAAATAATATATCAGAAAAAAAATCCACATCAAAAACCAAACTATAAAGGCCAACTCTTTTCAGGTCTGAGATCACTTATTTTCATCCTGCAAAATGATTATCAGGTTTTCTTACCTTCTTGGTCAGCTACAGAGCAGGTGTTGGTTATATAAAATCTTGTTTGCTGTAAAGCTTGCTTTTCCTTTAATTCTCTCGGACTGCTAAAGGCAAGCACACAGATGGCAAGAACCGGGATGATAATAAGTTGGGGGGAAGGTTACATTTCATGTAGAAGCATAAATCAGAATATATCATACCCACAGTTATTGACTGCAGTTCCAGTGCAGTTCGGTTTATGTAACAAAATACTGTGAAATAGGAGGAAGAAGACTGCAAATGGAAGCAATGAAAATGCAAAAGGAAGTCTTAAAATAACAGTAGTATCTAGCTTTCTGCACCTCCTTCTTACTACACTAATCCAGCATCTACCTTGTCTCCTTTTCAATCATTACTGGAGTTTCATGGTGTATAGAAATAGTTTTACTTGGTTTTTTTCTCTATATTTGACTCTGCTCTTTGCTTTATTGAACAGTCAAGAGAATAAGAGCCATATTTAGGTAACTGTGAAAACTTTAATGAGCAGAAAAGATTTAATATACATGAAGAATAGATTTTGGGGGCAAAAGAGTAACTTTTTTTTTTAAACTACTTCTCTTTTCTACAATAACCTACACTTTGCTTAGTGGGTTTTTTTTAGCTATTAAACTGCCTAGCTTTGCTGAAATAAATAATTACATGTCTGTAAAACTTTAGGTACAACTCTCCATGTCTCTTAACATCACTGGTGAATTCATTGTTTCAGTTTGCTTCATCTCCTGAGATGTTTGGGTTTGCCAGTTCTGCATAGCCTTTATGCAGGGAAACAGAAAGGTATTTCCACAACTCTGTTCCAAAGGATGAAGAATTCTCCTGTCTGCTGCATAAATGATACAAGATGAGAATTTCTTGTGATAGTTAATCAAAAGCAAAGGGGGGAAAAATGCAAACTCATTTTGATATATGCAGCACACAACAATATTTTTCATCCTGAAGGATATTTGCAAGAAAAGAAGCATACATGAAAAGCTTATAAGCTGGTTAGTGAAAAGAGGTAGGGAAAAGCATTTTTTTAAAGAAAACTATCAGTATTTTTACCTGGATGCGTTCAGCTGTCTGCATTACAAGTTTAGTATGCTTGGCCATATTGTTACATGGAGATTTTTTACGTTTTTTCTTGCATTCATGTCCATAAGCATAGTAAGTTTCTTACAGCACTTGTTAGATTTTCCAAATTGCCCATCCACTTTTCTCAAACTTCATGTGAATTGCCTGTCCAATGTAATATATTGTCTAGTCCATAATCGACAACATTAATTATTTCCTCTTTTTTGAGGTAAGCCTATCAATTTTGATCTTTGTGTTTTATATTAAGCTGTCCCAATTACTATGTACTAAGCAATAATGTCTTTCCTATTACCTAGCTGTTGCTTCCATTTTTTCTCACACTACACTTTTGGGTTAATATGCATGAAATTAGTGTTACCTCCCACAGGTATGTGTGCCATACAATTTCTAAGTCAAACGTGTCTTAAATGTTTAGCTGGAAGAAAGCAGCATTGTTCTTCTTCCCCCAGCTTGTGACGATGAATGCACAGGACTCCTTCTCAATGACCTGGATCGGCTAAACCAGATGATTCTGAGTGTTAACCTTAGTGGTCCACTGCCTGCTCCATATAAAATATTGCATGGTTTTGAGAACACGACACAGGAATTAAAGGTATGTTGGCAGTATTCACATTCATAAATAAAAGAACTTCAGTATGTGCAGCTGTACTTGAATCTGTTCAACCATACAGCTGTGAGTAGGTTCAGGGAAGAAATAAAATTCAAGGTTTAATTATTTCAGACTTGCTTTGGTTGATAAGTAAGTATTACAGTTATTTATTTTTGCTTACTTTAATAAATTAGTCTTGCAGCAGTAATTTCTGAACATACGTTCAAAGAGTTATACTTCAGGCATAGAAAAGCAATGTTGCATACAAATAAAATGGTTTTCATGCTGATGGTCTGTAAAGTGGTTATGTATTTTATATACTGTATGTTCCCTACCATACTTACAACTTATGTAAAGTTGTCAAGATTCCTGAAAAAAGCCTGCTGGATGAATGTGACACGAGTCAATGACAAAAAGGATTACATATTGTAATGAAAAGGGAATGTCTGATGCTTCTCATCTTCAATATTTGGAAGCACCGATATCCATTATATACCAATTTTTCACTCTCCCTTCTCTTTACCAACAGCATTTGCTTTCACCTCAGCGAGCACCAGAGAGATTTCTTCAGCTAGCACGAGAAAATCTGGATACCCTGGTGACAGAAATGGATGAACTACTGACAAGAGTATGTCTGTGATCACATTGAGGTCTATGGGTTTGGTTAAGGCTGCGTAATGACAGAAATCTTCTGAGTATGAATTAAACATGAATGAATAGATGAATTATAAGATGCTTCTCAGTCTCAGTGTTTGAAATGGCAGAAAGTCCTCTAACAGTCTCTTTTTTTGGGCCGGTATATTGACACATATTTTCTGCAAAACCTCCTAATAAGGTAAGAAAGCTTTTTCATGTCCATACAGAGCACCCAAGAATGAGCTTGTCTGGAAAAGTTGACACTAAAGAGGTGTGTGAGTTTAGTTAAACATATGTATTCTAGATTTCATTTATGAGGATAGTTAGTCTTCTGGATTTCAATAGATGTGCTGTGTATTCTTTTTATTACAAAAGTTTTATTTCGTATAGGTGTCATTTTGGTCAGTACAGACAATGTCTAAGAAAATAATATAAAGTGTGCCACCTAGTGGAGAAAAAATAGGGAAATAAACCAGCCTCAGTATAACTAAAGCTGTCCAAAGTACATTGTTGTGAAGAATTACCAAAAGTCATGCTTGTGAGTTGAAAGAACCAAATAACTAAGTTGTGGAGTACTGTACTGATCCATATATATCTCAGAGAATCACATAAACTCCATGCAGTTTTAGCATCATGTCTCTAAATTGTACATGGCTTACAGGACTAAAATTCTCAGAGAAACTGTTTTCTTTGTGTGGATTTTATTCAATTTTGAAATGGGTAGTGAGTAAGAAAGGATCTGTAGTATGTTTTCCTGTGTAGGAGCCCACACGTGCCTGCATACACAAGTATGTATCTGCACATACTCACATTGTGGGAAGGCTTGCTTTTCCACTTCCATTTGATCTTTTATTTTTCTGCAAGAAGCAACTGTAGTAGTTTTAAGTCTAGCTGGAATTTTAACCCATATCAGCTCTACAAGCATCGAAGATTATATTTCTTCCATTAATATTTGTCAGTCTTAGGCTAAGACATATTTTTTTCATCTTCTAATGTTGCTCCTTTTAGTATCCTTTTCTAATTGCCCCCGTAGAGATGGCCTAAAATAATGCAAATTCTGACCTTCTGTAGACTATTCTTGGAAGGAAAAACATATCAAAAGTGTAATTTTAGGAGAGCTATTGTAGTGGCCACATTAACACCACTCCTCTTCTGCAGTTTTTCATCATTGTGATGACTGAGTAGCCTTATGATTTCCAGTTATCCTTACAGAGTTGTTTGGAGTAGTTTGGGGCTGTTTTTTTTAAATTTGGGGACTGGCAACTGGTGACAGGTCCTACCTTTCTCTTCCTGGGTTTGTAAATAAGAATAATGTTCCAAAAAGAAGCGTGAGTCCTGATATAGTGTGTTCAAGTCTCATTTCCAAATGAAGATACAGCTCATAACTCTCTGCTGTACTTGGAGTAATTGTACTGGCTGGCACTCGGAGTACATAGATACCTAAGTTTTTTCCCTGTTTCTGATTTGCAGGCTCTCTGTATTTTCAAAGTGAAACCAGTCCTGGTGAAGGAAATGGCTGGTGAGGATTGGTGTGGAGTCTATTTCCATGAAAAAAACTATAACAATTTTAAGATAAAATACAGAAGACAATAGTATTTAGTCACTACAAAAACTTTGGGGATTTTGCTTCCCTGTGGTCTCTTTTCCATCTCTTACTTCAGTGCAGCACTCCTTTCCCTTCTTTTACATTATTCTGTGCTTCATTTACTTTGCCACATAGAGGATCCTCATGTCTTCCTTGCACTAATTGCACACATATTTGCATGCACATTCCCACGCCTAGCACTAGAGGAAGGCCTGAGATCTTGAGTTCCTTTCAATTAACTGCATTTTGTCAAAACCCTCTTCTAATTGAGTACCTTCAGAGCCTTCAAGAAAGACATGGATCAGAATCACTTGTCTTGATAAAAACGCTTCTTTTGTCTTTGTAAACTTTTACCTTTCCTCCAAAGTACTGAATTTCTCAAACTTGAAAATTTCTGGAAGTAGAAGCAGAGGCAACTTAGTTTGGAATAGCTGGAAACATTTGGAGGGAGAGCCAAGAACTTCGTCTGTACAGTGAGGTCTGTGTTTACACTTCCTTCTGCAGCTCACTAGCTGGAGAAATTCCTGTAGGACACCCTCCAGATGCTATCTAGAGGAGTTCCTTAAGGTTTGATTAAGTCTTCAGACTAAATAAACATAGAGACAAAACCAAAACACGAATGTGTGCATAGTTGCTAGTACTTGCTTATAGTTTAAATTGCTAAGTCTTGACTGGGACAAGGCCTCTCATGGAACCTCCATCACTAAGTATAAGCTGTGGACATCACCAAAGCACGTTCACTGATCTCAAATACTGTCTTTACTGGATTTCCATGGTAGGGATCTCCTTTATGCCGAAAAGTCTTATTTGTGTCCAGACTTCTTGAAGATTCTCTCCTAACCCTTGCTCTGCCTCCAGTCTACCTGACCCTTATTGCTCCCACAGAAAGTTTGTTGGGCATGTTTAAACTGTTAGAAGATGCTGAAAACTGACCATATAGAAATGGTGAACAGTAGTAAATTGAATATGTAGGAAATTAGTAGGACCTTATTAACAAATGAAAACATTTAATTAGCCATGGAATGGCCACTACAGTATGAAGGATGTTCGCTATTTAATTAGGTTCACTGAGTTAAAGCTAGACCAGATAATGAAGCAAAAGCCTGTTTTTCAGTAAAGCAAATTCTGTCAAAATGCAGAAAGCCTTCAGTGGACCTGAATAGGATTCAAGTACTAAAGAGAACTGTCACTGAAAAGAAATGAAAATTGTTCAATGATAGATTAATTTTCACAAAAATGTAGTACGTGCTATTCAGTCATAAATAGAGAGGGTGAAGTGGCCAACTTGAATTAGCATGGATGTGGAAAAAGTAATCGAAACTAAGAAAGGTATATGTAAGTTATAAAATACCATTTGTAGCAAAGGACTTAGAAATATTATAGAATATAATAAAACTGATTGCAAATAGTCCAAGCAAATAAAGAATAAAAGGCTGCTTGTGGAGGGTTCTCAATTACATGAAAAATTAAATGGCATCAGAAATGCCAAGCAGGGTTAGAGCAGTGGTCCATCAAGACCATTTGGAATTTTTGGCATTTTGCTATCCCAATTGCCTCTTACAGCTCACTGTAACAATATTTTAGTTCTATATCCGGGCAGGTAAAAAAGGTTTGTAAATCTTAGAGGAAGTAATCAATAGTATGATTAAAGCTGTGTAAGTGTGAAAAGACATGTTCTTCTACTGATAGAGGGATGGAATAGAAAAAACTCCCCCCAGTCTGTATGGGTTCTTAATTCTTCCTGTATAATTCTATTTACCTGAACCATTTTCATATACATTACTTTCAGTGTAAATTACTTTCAGTGTAACTACGCTGAAATAGACCAAATCTGTAAGTGATATGATAATGCCAGGGTTTTCATTTCAGAAACCCAGCTGTCCTAAAGTATCTTGAGGGCTTCCATCTAGAAGCTAATCAGGCAAAAATGAATGTGTTTAAGCGCTACTATTTCTCTTTGACTGTTACTGAAAAGTGTGGGGGTTTTTTGTAATTGAGAAACAATTTGTACAGTTTAAGTTGGGGAAAAACTAAGCTCATTTTAAATTATTGACCTTCTAGCCATTTCACAGAGACTGGGAAGTTTATAATGCCCTATTTTGAGATTTTTTTTGGAGTGTAATCCCTAAAGAAAAAAAGCTAGAGTTTTATTTAGTTGTTTGGGGTTTTGGGGTTTTATTTGCTTTACAATACAGCTCAGCAAGATCTGTGTTTTGAAATGTTCAGCTTCTCCTTAATAAAAAAGGGTCCATTTTGTAAATAGGGACCTCAAGAGCTAAGCAGAATGTCCTAAGATGATTCCTTTCCTCAGCATGTTTTTCAGGTCTGCAGCAGATGTCTGTCTTCCTGCTGCTGCTGTGATTCAATACAATTATAAAACATTTATTAACACAAAGCTACAATTTTACAGAGCACCCCAATATGTTATAAATGAACAGCATCAAGCATTAGAGATGAAAAAAAATTACTCTTTTTTCTCTCTCTCTTTCTTGGTCTAATTAATGTATTGATTTAGCGTTCTTCTTGCTTGTTGGCATGAACTGTCTCTTTGAGAACACCTCCAGGGGAGAAGCAAAGAGGTCATGATACCTGCTGCACTTTGTCAATCGAAAAGTACACAATTGTGAAACTATGGAAAGTATTCCCTGAAGAATCTATTTAAAGGTTCTAAACCACATTTCTTTAAGCAAAGATATTATTATTCAGTGGATAATTTCATCCTGTCTCCATTGGTGTGCTGCTGCACACAAGTAGGGTTTCTAAGAATCTAAAATAAAGCCTTCCAATTTCCATATAAAGGAAAAGGTAATAAAATTTAATTGTGTGCTTGAACAGAGTATTTCATTTCCTATGCATCTGATCAATAATTCATTGATTGCCTCTGGCCTGAGGAAAGTTTTGTACATAGATTCAGCCAGTAGGAATATAACATAGTGCAGCCTTGTCCTGTTCATTAATTATATTTTTCCTGAATTTGTATCACCAGGCTACCAAGGTGACAGCAGATGGTGAGCAGACCAGGCAGGATGCCGAGAGGACTAATGACAGAGCGAAATCTCTTGGACAGTTCGTCAAAGGCATTCTCCAAGCTGCTGAAGGTATTGGAAAAAGAAAAACACCTGAGTTGTTTCTCAAGAAAACTGGAGGGAAGAGGGTCTTAGAGACAGTGAGGAAGATTTTACTTGCAGAAAAATGTCATGTGCTTTAAATGTTGAGTGAAGAAAAGGCAATAAACTGTCCTCAGGTTTTTTTCAAATCTGTGAATGCAGTTTATATAAACACTTAGTGTATTGGTATTTATGAACAAAGACTAGCAGAAATCTGAGCTTGTTCCTTCAGGATTTTTGCAGTTATCTGATGAGCTGTTATGATGAAGTAACAAACAGGGCTTAGCTTTTGTTTATTTTCAAAGCAGTTAAAAATATGTATTGGTAAAAAAGTTTGATGTAATTTTAGCACTTGGTACATTAACACTTCATCTTAATTCCCCAACTTTACTTCAAAAATGCATTACTTCTTGCTGTTAATGAACATCTGCTGCTTGGAATTTGCAAGTGACTCCTAACCCTACCTAAGCGTGGAGCTAAGCCAACTCTCTCTTCTCCACAGACTGATTCACTGCACTTACACTGCAGCAAATACTTGTGAGAAAAAGTATTGTAGATGGCCTTAAGAAACAAGACTTATGTATTGCATACAGCTGTTAAGATAATAGCTGAAAAATGTGAAAATAGTTGACAAATACAGGCAGGTTTTTTACTTGAAAAATGCTTATCAGTTCTTTCCTCCTCCAAATTTTCACTGCAATACTGATTTTAGTAGCTTTGCTTCTGAAGACCCATTTCATTGAAAGAGAAAGCTTCCACTTCTGTCCAAGTGCTATAAAATACATTTTATATTGCCTTTAATGTAATACATCCCTGTACGTGCTCTGGAGGTGAACTGAACAACAGTTTAGGATATCTTTAGGACTTACAACTTTGACAAGAAAAAAAGTGGGAAAAAAACAAGAGAAAGTGAGCAAGTTTTTGAGAATTTTTTTAAACAGAAGATCAGGTTCCTCATATTTTAGGATGAATTTGGGATGATGAGCAAAACCAATTCTTTGACTCTACAAATTTTATGCCCAGTGTTTGTAACCCAAATAAAAATTTCCTCAAGCAGGTATAGCAATAGGAAATACAGAGGTAGAAAACATTGAGGGGGTGAAATAAATTTATGCAGTATCTTAGAAATGGACTAAGACTTCAAAATCAATGTGTTTGCCTCATGGCCAAGTTAACGTTTTAAGAATACATGAAATACCAAGAGCACAGGTTTGAGAGATACCTTCTGGGTTAAGGCATCCACTCACCTACTACCAAAAACTTCTAAACTTCATCTTCAAAGTAGTTCCACAAATACACACAATCTGGATAGGAGGTCGTTTCAGTGCTCTTCATAATTTCAATCATTCACGTTTCTAGCAAAAAATAATCATGTTTAGTTTATCATCATGTGTTTTTCTGCAAACCTTGTTCTTTAGTTAAAACAGATTTTTTTTCCTCTCCCTAGTACTTCTCCTCCTTGCCCCACTGCCAACTATGTTTGCAGAGAGGAATCATATTCCACTTTGGCCCCTTTTATCTAGACTGAATCACACAGAAGAGTATTTTCCCAAATCTCCTACTCACATTCATGCAATTTCCCTTCCTCTGTTGAAAATTGTTTTACCTGTGTTTCCTGACCACAGGTAAAGGGCATGAAATGAGCTTTCTTCAGTGTCTTGCTCTTAGAAGGAGTAAAACTTGCCTGTGTCAGCTCTCCTAATAATGTCCCAATAACATTTTTTTACAGCTGGGTGCCACTGGTGATTCATAGCACAGCCACCTTCTTCTCATTCATACCTTTTATCTAACTGCCAAAACTCCTCATTAAAAGTGAGAAGTTTGTGCTGATTTGTTCTAATGATCATACTACCACCACTTCTACTGAACTGATTGCTGACTTTCAGAACTTCTGGGTACCTGTAATTAATTTTCCTCCTTAGCTGTGGAATTTCCCTGCTTTGCACTTCCTAGCATTTGTCTGTGTCAGTGCACCCAAACCTTTTACCACCACTAGACTCTGATATCTGCAGTATACCAAGACAAAAATGAAACATGTTTAGGAGAAGGATAAAACTAGGTATGAATTTTTTTGAACCTAAGAAATGCTTAGATTACATATTAATTTTCTCTTTTCAGGTAAATATTCAGGGAGGTTACTCACTATCTTTTTAATTCCAGAATTTAAGAAAAAAAAAATATAGACCTATTCCTGGCCTGAGGTAACTTAGTAATAATACATAATATAGTACATATAGAAGTGATCCAAGATCCATTTGAGCATGGTGTAGTCTTCTTCCAGACCTCACTAACCCCCACATAACCACTCATGATTACAGATACAAATCTCAGTTCCCACCAGCTAATCAAAGCATCAGTAGATTAGAATTTTCTTCTTAATTCACTCTAAACCTATGTGATGTGTAGATGAAATAGGTTTGGTTTTTTTTTTTAAGTTTGAAAGACTGATTTTAATTTGTTTAATTAAAGATTTAATTTAAAATATGCAGAAGTACCCATGTGACTTGGAACAGTGCCACGTTGGAGAAATCAGTTATTTGGTAACTCTGTACCTAGGAAGAGGCAGCAGTTCTTTTAAAAATTGAAGGTGGAACTGATTGTCTTAAGTGGCCTAGTTGCTTCTGAAAGTTTGTATTCTAATATATATGTTGTGCTATGGCAGAAACATTTTAGTCAGTCCTTCATAAATTCCAACTTTCATATTTTCTTTTTCATTTCTGGGTATCTTCTAAACACATGAGTGGGTTTAAACATCTGTGAGTGTCTTTCACTCCTCTTCTGCTTCATGTTCTAAAATTTCACAATTGTTTATTCTTCCTAGTGCTGTTAAGTCTGAATGCTAAAAATTACATATTTTGAGGTTCTCCAAGAGTAATTTAAGTCTAATTTTCATTGCTTGTACTGCCTGCTCCTTAATTCTACAGGCAATAGAGCAGATTATCTTCTGCTTGTTTTGGAGGTTCAGTGCAAATTTTTTCTTTCAGGAGGAGGAGGAGGGGAGCAATATATTTCTTATACTGAATATAAAGACTTCTTTAATTATTGTGTTGAAAAGTGAACTATAATAAAAGGTTTGATGAAACATATATTACTTTCTCATTTGTTACTGATTAACCATCCTTTATATTTCACAGCAGAAATAACCAGTGCAAGTTGTGTTCCTTGCTGATAGAGTTGATGGGCAGATGCTTAAAGTGTCTCTGTTGTTTTTAATTACTAGCTCACTCCTTACATAAATACATTTTGGTCCCCTGCAGCTGCAAATGAAGATGCTATAAAACTGAATGTGATACTCAGAACTCAAGAGGAGGCTTTGGAGAAGAATCTTCCAGAACTGCAGAGTGAGGCTGAAGCAATGGTCATAGAGATGAGAAACAGAGAGCTCAGTATGCAAGAAAAAATAGCTCAAGATGAATTAAAGTGAGTAGAGACACCCCAGTCTTCAACCTCCTAGCAACAATAACTGACTTTTGTAAATGTGATTGTCATGTTTGCCAATCAATTTTTCTAGCTGAGGCTTACAGAAATGTGAAATAAAGGAAAGTCTAATACTTCACATCTGTTAAAACAGCATTTGCATTTTTGGAAATGCTTACGTATGTGGAAAGCAATCCCTAGGAGATTACTTCACTGCTCTACGGGTAACAGCAACATTTCTAATTGAGTTCTAATTTTTATAAGTTTGTTTTTGTCTTCTGCTTCAGACCTGGTGAATGGCTTTTGTACTAAAAGTCTCATCTGGAAGCCTGGGTTTTTTTTCCTGGAAAACTAGTTGGTCTAATAAAAATATTATCTGTGTGCAAAGTTCGTTCAATAGTGTAAACATTCAAAAGAATGTATTTTGCCATGTTTAGGATAGTGCACATCAGAATATCCCATCTCTGTGGCCTAGTTCAGAAGCCCAGGGTTTGGTTATTTAGTTATCTGTAAATATTTGTATATGTATCATTATATTGGCAGCTGTTTTTAAAGCATTTTGCAAAATGCTGAAAACTTACCTGATCCAGAAAAATATTCAGCTTGAAGTTAAAGTTCTGATAGTCTGTTACTTCTGTGTGAGTAAGACCAGGCATATGTCTAGAGCTAGGCTTTGCTTAGCCCTTCAGCAGTGCAAACAACGAGCAGGGAGTCCAGCGGAGCAACGACATGGTCCACTGAGGTTGTGATGGATCAGAAAACTGTCTGGGATAGAGTTATTCAGGCCTGAAGATGTCAGTTACCAGGTGCGTGCATACCTTAAGGAGACGTAAATAGAATACGAGATTAGCTAAGAATTCCAAGAAGTATAGAATCAGATTTGCACTTCCTATCTTAGACTTTATAAACCAAGGTCATTTTCTGGAAGTCCTGCCAGTACAGTGTTTCTTCCTATAACTCTAGTAGCTTTGCTTTCTGTTCTCTTGAGAGAGAATATATTGCAAACTTATTTTTGAGCAATGTTTTATTACTTTTTCGTCTGATTCCACTGAGCCTCTTCTATGCCTTCTCTACTCACACACAGAAATAAACCAGGAAAAAGTAGGGATGAGAAAAATTTAGCCAGAGCTTTGAAAGTGCTGCCTGCAAATTTAGGACAGGCTGGAGAAGGACCTTTCAAACAAGATATTATGGGGCCTCAAATGCTACAGCCAGCATGAAACTGTCAGACTACGATGAAATAATTTCATACTCTAGCCCAATAGCTAGACCAGAAAATGCAGTAGGACTTTTTTGAGGGAAAGAGCTTCTCTCCTTCTTCCATTCTTCCTGAAATGTACAAAGCGAGTGTTTAAATTTCTTGGTAAAGGAATACATTTTATACTACGAGATACATGAATATATTCATTGATTTCAATCAAAGTTTTATGATTTATCTTAAGGATAGGGTTACCTCTTTATAGGCAGTCACTGAGATCCAAGAAATTTTGGCAGTGAGCTCAACAGAACGAAAATTAGTCACTGTGGATTACAGGTGGGAAAGAAAGGACCCTAAATGTTGTTTTATGAAACTTCCCCTTAAAGAAAAGTGTTATAAAACTGTTTAAATAATGTAGTAAGATAGTGGATAGGATACACTCTGCAAGGAAGAAGGATGAAGAAAAATTAATCATTCTTAGAACACGTGCATGTGTGTGGATCTCTGTGCTCATATGTGTTCTCTACAGACCCATTTAGAAATATCTACTTTTGAAGAAAATAAGGCTCTTGCAAGCCTCATGATCAGTTTGAAGTAGTTGATGATGCTTATTCTTTGGTGAGATACCTTTTATCAGAATTGTATTCTGTTTTCAGAGTTTTGTCCAAGAACAGAATGACAAGAGACAGTGAATATCTCCTGTTTTCAGTGAATTCTCAAAACTTAAATGAAGAAGACATATGAAGTAAAGTCTTCTTGCTTCCGTAGATGGCAAAGCTTCTCTTACATATGCAGTTTTTCCCTTTATTTTCCTTCAAACTTTTCAAATCTGGGCTGTAATCTGATTGCCTTAGTGTACTGAAATGGCACATTAGTCAATAATTTCTCTCTAAAAGAGAAATATATAGAGAAATGCTCCAGTTGTTGTTCTGAACTGTCATGATTTTCATATTTACGAAATAATTCTTTCACTATTTTAGAACATTCCTACATGTTTTCTCAGATGCCACTGAGTTGCTGTCAAGGGATGCTGTGAGCCAGAATTCTTTCTTTCTGTTTAGTATGTTGAGTAGCTTAATTCTTGTGTGACTTTTTCTTCCACAAATTTTTTCTGATGGCATTTGAGCCTCTGTGAACTTATATTATTCGGTTTCCTGGGAGAATAAATTGCATAACTCAGCCATACAGTGTTTGAAGATACATCTCCTGTGTTTTGACATTTCTTCCTGAAATTTTCATTTTAGTGTTTGGAGAGACATTGGACAGTTGATCACCTTATCCATGCTATTCATGATACTATGATCCTTATTTCTTCTCCTGATAGGACAGTTCTAACATATTTAGACTCTAATATGCAGTTGGTGAATTTTAATCACTTTGTTATCAGTTTCTAATCTTGTTTGTTCTCTTGCAGTCATTTTGAGGATCCAGACCATCTAGCATTCCAGGTGTTAGGCTAGATCTGTGATTGTTTCTTCTAAAACTTCAAGTATTTTGTATAGTTTTATTCTTTTTCTAGGATGGTATCCAGTGAAAGTAACATAGCTTAAATGTACAAGAGAGAATTTCAAGAAATGCGGTGCAGCCCAGCCACACAGAAATTCTAAAGCAAGGATTACGTAGGACAGATTGCCTCATACTTCATTAGAAAGAGCAGAGGAAAAAATGTACAATGGATCAATACAAAAGTGTTATCTTCAGAGCACCAAGAAAGAGTTTTGAGGGAGACTACTGGATGGATAATTAGTTTGAACTGTGCTACGAGGCAAGGGAATAAAAAGGAAATCCATCTGGTTTGTACTGTTCCTCCAGTACTGCAGTGTCATAAGGGTGTCAAAATTTGCCAGAAGTGTAAGACAGGAGCTTCTTATAGAAGAATAATGGAGGAGGTATGAGAGAAATCCTGAATTTCTTTCTACACTTCTGTGACAGGGTGTCAATATTGGGATTTAGTTTTTGATTAAATATTTTGTCCTCAGAAGTTGCGAAATCAAAATGTGAATAATTTTTTTCATCAAAACCAAAGGCACGACTGATGGGAAAAAAAAAACCCTATCCATCTCAGAAAATCACAAAGCTAAGATAGTAACTTGACTTTCCTTGGCACCTCTTCAGATCCTTCATCTAAATTATGTCCAGTGTCAGCATATATTTTCCTCCTTTCCTATGTCTTTTTGGTGTGCATTTATTTACATATTTATTTTTAGAATATTCCTAATGGAACTGACTCTAGGCAGGCCAAACTGCAGTGCTTTTCAGAAAATACAGTTCTTGTTTTCCACACTGTGGCACAGTGAAACAGGAAGAAAAGCTTAATCTGTCCTAGGTGGAAGCATGATAAATTTCTCCTGTGGTTATTATCTATCCTACAGATTCCTGTTTACTTAGGATTTCTCTTATCTCTAAATCATCATTTTGGAAGTGCCTGAAGTGCCTCCTTTTTTTTTTTCCCTGTCCTTAACATATCATTGGATTAACACAGTGGTGTTGCCTTGTGTGAAGCTGATTGGAGGCGGACAGTTGACAGTACTCCAGTTCCTTAAAACTGGGGTCAGCAAAATCCATTAAAAATATTCCAGAATTTATTTTAGATAAGCAAAACTTTTAGACTACTGGAAGTCATAAATCCAAGGATCCGGGATTTTTTTTTTTTAATTTCACCAGAAAGCATTTATGATTTTTGACTGTCTAGTCTAAAGCAGTTGTCTGTTTCAAGACAGCTTGAAATTGGGCCTATCTACAAATCCTCCTCAGTTCAAGGGAGGAAACCACTTTGTGTCACATGTCACATTAATGTGAGTGAAGGAAAATTTTTAGACAAGTTGAAATGTTTCAGAAAACCTCTCTTTGCTAGTCAGATCTCAAGAATGGAAGTTTACCCAAAAAATGAAAAAAAAGAAGACAGTCTTCAGTGGAGGATATTTGAATATTTTCTGCTTCATAAATAGGACCTCAGTGGAATTTAAAAACCTCTTTTAAGAAAGGGCTTGAAAACAAATGTCATTTCACTTTATTAAGCATGTATCATCTTGAAAATTACTTTGAGGCTTAATTTAATTTTCTTTTGAGATTAATTTTTTCTATTTCATTTGCATATTATTGAGACTATTCAGATTATTTGGTGTAGGCAATGTGAAGACAGTGTCTTCATGGGTGGTGATGTATTGCAGGAATGCAGAAGATCTTTTGGACAAGGTGAAGAAATTATTTGGTGAGCCCAGTGAGAAAAATGAGGATCTAAAAAATGAGGTCCGGGACAAGCTGGCAAACTACCAGAACAAAGTTGATGATGCTCGAGATCTGCTAAGAGAAGCTGCAAGTAAAATTTGGGAGGCTGATCGTTTATCTGCAGTCAACCAAAAAAATATGACCATGTTAGAGGTGAGTGCTGACAAGTTTTACCCTCGATTACTCGGATTCTGATTAAAGATTGAACCTTTGTATGATTAAATACTGAAATACAAATATAAGCAAAACAAAAGTGCTATGAAAATATATCTGATGTAATTTAAAGGGAATATGTTCCTCAGAATGAGGAAGTGCTACCTCTACTTTTAAAAGTAGAATTATTCCCCAGCTTTATTGAAATAATACCGTCTGCTTTGTGGAAAGTACATTGGATTTATTATTCTGGGGGAAATTAAATTCATTCAAGTATAAATAGTCATGTAAAATTCAAATCGTGTTCTCAATATTTAAATAGGAGTTCAGTTAAAATCTTTGCTGTCATATATTTGCTTCTGGAAAACTTACACTTTCATCTCCCTCTCCAACCCCTGGGAAGAAGACTGAAGGGGGTATGTGGATATTATAGAGTAATAAATCAAATTCTATCCTCTGTAGTTAGTAGCTGTTATAAATGATCTTACTCGTAGAAGAGGGGTCTGCTTGTGATTTAATTTATATTGCAGAGACTTAAAGAGCATATTATACTGTACATTAACAAGCATTTAACCAAGACATAAAGAGCAGAGTCAACCTAATGAAGATAAATGTTCCAACTCTGTATCTTGGTGAGCTTTCACCTCAAGTACAATATGAGGTTAGAGTTCTGAGACCTCCATTCTCAGCAGAGATTTCTGGGCTTGGCTGAATTAAGGAAATGCAGTGATTTGACAGATTTAAGTGATCTCTGTTCTGTACATTTTCTTCCCGAAGGTGGATGGATAAAAGTTGGAGAAATGACCTGCTATCTCAGTTTTTAAAATATTCTCTGCATCACTGTAGCAGAGTGCCTTTCCAGCAGTCCTGTCCACATGGCTGCCATGGCCTCCTATCAAACTGATCTGTGATACTCAATGGATCTTACACAGGAAATTGCCAATTCTTTATTCAAAGTCCATCCTCACCACACAATATGCAGTAGTTTCACTAGTTGGAAAAGTAAGAATCCTTAGGTTACTCCAAACCTTTTTATTTTGCATCCAGCAGTTAGTGAAGTACCAGTAGATGGAAGTAGGAAAGTAGCAGAATATTTTTATAAACTTTTCCTTCATAGTCAGAAAAGTCATTACAAAATGAGTAACACGCATCTGGGTAATGATTAGGATTTATAACTTCCTGATTCATTTTGCAATAGTACTTCAGCCAATTGCCTCTGTTTGAGAGCAGCAAAAACCCTGCCATGTGGGAGGACAATATAAAGCTGGGGATAGGAGGACTAAAGAAACACATGTTTATTGTTGTCACTGTCTCAGCTCTGAGAGCTCAGGCAATTCCAGAAAGGGGCATTGTGGCATGGTGACAAAACGCAGTCTTAGTCTGAGACGCTAGTGTTTGAACTGTTCTAGTAATCAACTTGTCTTTTTCTTTGTGTGAACTCATCCCATAGAAAAGGAAGCAAGCTGTAGAAGATGGCAGGCAAGATGTTGAAAAGACCCTGCAGGAAGGGAATGATGTCCTTAATGAAGCCAATAAACTTGCGAATGACATCAGCCTAGGTGTAGAGGTGAGTGTTTTTTCATCCTTACCTGAGAATTAGTACAACAAAGCATCATTATGGAAGCAATATAGATAACTAAAGTAACACCTAATTTTTTGATTGTCTTTTTCAATGTTGGGATATTTGACTTGGGGTAATTCTTTTTTCAATTGCTGTATGGCAGAAAAGCTAGTCTGGAATATAAAAATTAATAACTTGGAGTTTTAAGTGATTCATTGGATTTCATATGAACTAACTCAATGTTTCATGGAGTCTGACATTTATAAATATGGTATTCTGATTGCGGTACTGACTTTATCTTGAGAATTACAGATGCAGCAGACACATTCACAATCTCACTGCGACTCTGTAATCTAGATGTAGATTTATCTGCACAAAAACTCTGTATATCAGAAGGAAACTTCAGAAATAATTTGTTGCCTGTGGCCACAATTTTAAGTCTAGATAGATCAGAGAGAGGAGAAGATTGCACTCTCATTTTGCATAATATTTTGGAAATTCTACCTTAAAAGTTTTATCCACGGAGTTTGAGATCAGTGCCTTAGCTACCAAAAAAAACCCAAAAAAACAAACCAACCAAAAAAAACCCCAAAAAACCGTATCTTGAAGTATCTTTGGTTCTGGAGACATTTCCAGTATACGTTGAAGCTTATCATAATGAATGGGAAAATGCTCTTTGGAGAAATGGGAAAGAAAACACATTGAGACGGCTTATTGGAACAGGAATGACAGGTCTTCAAAAACTGTAGTTCTTACTAAGATGCTTTAATAGGCAAAAATACATTGCAGTCACTCAAAGGGTCCTGAAACAAGAAACTTCTGCCATTTGTTAATTATTATTGTGGAGCCCAACAATAATTTAATATAACTTTGTGTGCATCTACATTAAGGAAATAAATCCAAATCATAGTTTATAAGCTTTTAAACTGTGCAGTTCCTTAACTGTAAAATAAAAGCTTCTACTAAGCTCAGGAGAGGCAAGTCGCACTTCGAATATTATCTCCTCTCTGCTTTCCAGTCCAGCTGTTGCTGTTACTTTTTTTGTGTTTGTTTCCTGGAGTTTTGATGCATGGGTAAGTTGAAATAATAACTCACCAGGAAAGAAAAAGCATCATTATATATAAATAGGGCTACAGAATGCTTGCATTCGGCAATTTAAAGACTTTTCTTTTGTCATTTTCAGTATGTAGAAGGTGTTGCAGATAAGATACAGCCAATGTCTGATCAGCTGAAAGATAAAATAGATGACTTATCGCAAGAAATTCGTGACAGGATGCTTCCAGAAAAGGTGTTGCAAGCTGAGAACCATGCAGGCCAGCTGAATGAATCATCTGCAGTGCTGGATGGGTAAGGCAGACACTCACTGGTAATGCTAAAATCATGAAGCAGGTTTGCAAAATTTCTTCACAGAACTTCAAGAGCATTCTTCTTTCACTTTGACATCTGTCACTGGGGGTATACAAATAACTAGTGATCTGTACAAGTACACAACTATCAAGTTGGTCGATTTGTGTATCTCTTGTAAATGGTTTCATATATTTTGTGATTCTTTTAAGGCTGCATGGACAACAGACAGTGCTCTCAGATGCACTTATAGCACAGTTTAACTTACCATACGCTTACTGCTATATTGTGAAAAAAATATAAATTCTTCTTAAAGAGCTCACTACATGTTTTCATGCACCTTTGTTAAAAACAAGTAGTATTTTCCTTTTTAAGATGACCATTTTGGTAGGAGACTGTTATTGTGATGCTAAATTGTTTCCTGTCAGAAATCCCCCACAGTGATGGACAGTAATTCCTCTAGTGGTTTCAAAACACTCTACCAAAACCAGCAGCTGTCCTGGACCAAAGTGTTTAAACCTAAGTACAGAAAATTCAGTTTCTGTTTACCACTATCACATTCCTAAATATTAGTGAGAATTGCAATGCCCTTCGTTTATATGACCACAGCCCTTTCAGAAGAATGTTACTTTATAACTCACTGTAAAAATAGTTTACTGGAAAGAATATAAAACGAGGATTTGTTGGTTTTGTTGGAATTTTTGGGGAGAAAGAGAGAGGTGTTATTTGTTTCATTGCGTTCTGTGTGTTTAAGAAAGCAAGCCATGAATAGTAATTTGCAATAGTAATACTCAGAAATAGATCATGGATATTCTGCCTGTTGGACCTGTCCCCAGCATAGCTTCAGAGTTCCAATATTTTATAAAAGCACCGCATGAAAAAGAAAAAGAGATTTTTGTTTTAAACATTGACAATATGCTACTTTTTTGCTGCTTACATCTTTTATATCTATCTGAAGACTTGAATATCCCAAAGCAGATGCTTAACACAGTTTTTTCTTGCCAGCATCTGTAATTTTCAGGAAAAGACAAAAAATTATCTCTGATACTTGTAAAATTACGGCTTCATTTGCAGTGTAGTTACATTACTCTAGATATCCAGTCTAATATGTTTTGAGGAGTGCATAAAGTAATGACAGCTGTGGTTTCCTGCATAAAAACGAATTTGAAGGACACTGTTTCTAAAAATGAGTGACTTTAGTGTCACACCCAACCAGATAGAAATATCCAAATACATGGAAGGTTGTCATGAAGGAACTAAGAAAGAGAAAAAATGTAGACAAAAAAGAATATCATACCTTCTTAATCAAATGTTGGCAAGACATGTTTTGAGACAGAACTTTTAAACTGTTCAATATCAACTTTCATGGGTGCTTGTATGTGCTTCTGTCTTAATGTAGGTTGACTGCTTGGCCTTGAGGAGCTTAGGGTAGTGTTTAAAACATTATACTATGTAACAGTACTACATATACCTATGTCTGATCCAGATATCAACCTCAGTTTCTCAAAAAAGACAATAAGCTATGCAGAATCAAGGACATTAAAAATTATGTCTAAAAGTAGATTGTTCAAAGTTAAAATTTCTGATGTGGAAGGATAGATACGTAACTTCAAAGGACAAAGAAATACCATGGTACTGTGTAATCCTGCATCAGGATAAAGCTGTTTATTTCACACACTGACAATAAACAGTTATATTTTATAGGCATATACAGCCTCTATCAGTTTGAGGAAATAAAAAGTGTATCTGCCTTCACAACTGGTACTTGAGTGTCTTTCAGGTAATGCTAAATTTGCTATAGATTACTATTTGTTCTTACAGGAGAAATAGAGGGAGAGCCCTTTCTCTCCAGTTGCCTTCTGAGGATTCAAATAATATATTGATTGACAGTGAGGATGTTCTCGTGTAAGAACATGGAACCATTAATAAATTTAATCTAGAAAAAATGTTATTTTTGCAGTGTGGAAGGAGGCATTCACATATAGGCTTCTCCCTTATTCTCTGCTCATGAGTAAATGCCATTGGTATTTGGCAAACTGAGTTTGTTTTTTTCCTAACCAGAAAGGATTTGAAGCATGTTCCTAAGCAGCACTTAAGCTACTTGCTAGGTAACTGTTCTGGGCTGCACGCTGTCTAACAGAGCATCACAGAAACTTAGAGTAGCCTAATGAGCTCCAGCTGTAGTTGAGGAAGGAGATATGCTTTTCCAGGAGTGATGCAGAGGCAGCTCAGTCATGCAGTTTCTGTGGTAACCTAAAGGGAATCTCTCTCCCTCTATTAACTACATGTTGAGTCCAGGGACTATACCGTCTGTCCACTTTGTCTTTCCTGTGGCATTTTGTAAAATCAGTAAATAATTGATGTGAGGGTCAAAGCCCAGCTGTCACAGTTACCCAGAGAATAGATAAATTACCAGGATGAATTTCCCTTTCTTCCACACATACTGACTCAATGACTTTTTTATACAAGCTAGAACCGGTCCAGCAGGAGTAATCCCTGTCTCTCTTACATTGCCATACGCCGGGATGGTTAGAGAATTTCCCAGAGAGGCAAAAATCCAAGTTCAGATCCATTCTTATCCAGTTCAAGTGGGGGGTTTAGCCCATTTACACTTTATTCAGTCAAATCAACATAGGCATTGGTTACAATGACTAATAAGAAAGTTGTCTTTGAGTTCATTCTGTAGGTGCAGTAATTCTTTGTAGAAAATATTTGAGTGTATCATGCAGAGAGAGTGCAAGAAAATTTATTTCCCCAGCCTGCTGACTAGAAATTCCCCTAGGAAGGAGGTTAGCTGAACTCTGTCCCTGCAGTAGCAAATTTTGACTGTTTATAATTATCTTTTAATGTATTTATAGCATTCAAAATGAACATTAGTGTTAATGTTTTCCATTTTGGTCAGCAAAATGAGCATTTAGGATTTGGTTTAGACTCTGAGATCTCCTTCAAAACTGGCAATTCTGTGTTTGCCAGCCAGACCAAGAGATTAGTTGTTCAGAGATTCTACTTTGAAACATGTCTTTGATGATCCTTCATGTTTATACAGGGCAAATTTTATCAAATTGCCTGGCTCAGCACATTATGAATATGTTACTTGCATTAGAGCATAAAGCACAGTGCTATCTCTTCTCAGTGTCTGATCTATTTTTATCTCGCAAAACCTCCTCTTTTAGCAAACATTATTCTTTATGTCTTTCTGCACAGATAAAATGTGGATTCCATTAAATACGTGATGCCAAATCTCCTGAAATCTCAAGTGTAGCATTGCTCTCTAAAGAAACACCTTAGAAATAGTCTTAGAACTCCAGGCCATTGGGTTTGAAAAAGTATACAGATACTATGTTCTGCTGAGCTCTGATAGCAGGTTTAATGATGTGTTTACTTTTCCCATCCCAACAGAATCCTTACTGAAGCCAAAAACCTCTCTTTCAATGCCACACGTGCTTTCAATGCTTATACTAACATCAAGGATAACACAGACGAAGCTGAAAGAGTTGCCAAGGAAGCCAAGGCTCTTGCAAATGAAGCTATGCAAGCGGTAAGGAAAATGAGTAAATTGAGAAGAAGGTTTATATTTTCTGTGGAGTACGCTACACCTTATCTCAGATCCATGTTTTGCCATCTTAGGACTTTATATGAAGATGTTTGCCATCAAACATTCTTGTGCTGTGATCAGAAACCTATGCCCCCATCAGAGCTACACATATCTTCAGACAATATCCCTATTTATTCCTAACTCATGTTCTTTGCTTTTCTTCCACATTTTATATACTATCCTTCCTCCCTCTGTCTTCCACCTTTTGGTCTCTGTGTATGGCTTAAGCCAACATCTTTGAATCAGGAGTGTAGGCCATATGATATTCAGCAATGCTAGTTTAGATGTGTGCAATACATTCATTAAATATAAAGAACTCTGTACCTTAATTAACTCTTCAACCTAGTTCCATGAAAATGCTTGGAGGCACTTCTCTGCACATCAGATGAACTGCGTGTACCTGGACAGAATTCTAGAAATGGAGAATTGTAGGAGGGGAGTGGAAAGTTTTATTCACTTTGTGAACTCTACCAATTTTTGCAGAGAAATCTTATTCTCACTGTGAGGTAGTGCATGCAAATTTTCAGAGAAAATTGAGAGAACTTTTAAAAATAGTATTGTAAGGTAACGCCAGCTCTCCAGCCTGAGTCATAATGAGGATCTCAGCTCCTTGATGCTTATACTGTGAGCAGAAAACATTCTGAGCATAGCCAAAATTATCTTTTATGTCAAATATCAAAGGAGTTAATGGCTCGTTTGTGGGAGTCGGTCAGAGAGCAACAGACATGCACTTCACAGGCACACAAAAACATGGGGCAATGAGAGTATAGTATGAGATTGCCAGAACCTATATTTGATATAAAAACATAGAGATGAACAGAAACAACTTGTAGTTACAGCACTTGTACTGTATGAGTAAAGGTAGCTTGCAGAGAGCTACTTCAGTCAAATGGATTATGAGAATAACAGAATCAATCACATGCTGTAAAGGTCTGTATTCATCAGAGGGATAAAGGGATCTAGCCACTACATAAAATTTTAATATTTTTAGGCTCTTTACATTTTCAGTGTTTTTTCAAATAGCATTTCAAATAACAGGTATTACTATATTTCTCCTTTGGTGAAAAAAAATCACCTCACACATTAGTATTTGCTAGTTCTCTGTAAAGAATTCTTTGTTTCACCAGAATGTCTAATTACACTGCAGAAGTAAATAAGGACCTGGCCCTTCCTTTTTTTTTTTTTTTTTTAATTTTTTTCTTCTCATTAGGATTTAATACATGCTGACTTTTTCTCCTTTGATGACTTGGAGTGAGTGAGACAGGCAGCTGTTTCAGGGATTGAAAAGGGAAAAAGATACATAGTGTAGTAAAGAAACAAAGCTAGCAATTACAGGATGGAGACAAAAGTGTATATATTACTGGGTGATTGTAGCATAGAGAGAAAGGGGATAGATAATTTAAGTGATGGAGGTCAAGCTGGACAATATGATGCAAATAGGAGCAAGTAGGTAGTAAGAAAAGAGATGAAAATATTAAGGTGATGTTTTCAGCATCTCCATTGCATGGATTCATTAGAGGGAGCTTGGTTTTTTTATGAGCAGTATATGTGAAATAGGGATCTAGTTGATGAGGAAGAAAATTGAGGCAGCTGGTGCCTTTTAAATGTAATTGACTTGATGTAGAGGTCATCAGTGGTTTACTGTGAAATTGCTGCAGAGCAATAGATTTAGCTGTTATTTTTTAAATGATTATGTGAGGATTTTGAGCCAGATTTTAAAAATATGTCAGTTGTGAACTACAGCCATCATTTCACTATTCTATTTCCTTGTTTTTATTTAAAGACTGTTGAATGTTTGCTCATCCTAGGTGAAAAGTTTAACTGGTAACCAGGTAAATCAGGGTCTCACTTTCTGGAGGTCCCGAGGAGCTTTTAGCTGAGCTTCAGCACAAGACCAGGAGTGTACTCTCAGTCGGGGATGTCTGGAGCACAATGGTTCAAACAATCTCCTAGAAGGCAGCATTTGTGAATTAAAGTACCCCTCAGACTGATAAGCCCCTAGAAACTGTGTCCCCAACTTTCTGAGAAGCTGCTCTGGGGACCCTGTGCGGAAAACGGAGTTCATGTCTTTCCCCTCCTTTTGAAAGATGGAGCCATGTTCTCTTCTTTATGAGAGCTGTTGTGGATGCCTGTCTACTGTAAAAGACTCTGAGCTCCAACTGCTAGCAGATAACAGAGAAAAGTGCTGTAGCTCACATGCATCCCTAATACTCACCTTTCCCATTCACCAGGTATCATGTTGGGGCAGGGGGACAAAGGTTTCCCAACAGCTATGAGCTGATGTGTGAGCCAGAGACTGTAGGGACAGGTTTTGGGTTTAGGTTCTATCCTGTATGTCACTGAATCAAATGATTTATAAGAACCATAGTGATATCTCAGGGGGTTTTTGGGTTTTGGTTTGTAATGGGAAAATTACTTCATTTTCAAATTAAGCTAATGTTGTTAAAAGCATGAATGAAAAGATGCTTAAAATCCATAGTGATTACAGGAAGCCTGATAAATGACTGGAAAAAATGTATTAAAAATATGACAGAAAAATTCCTCCTGAGCTTTTTATGATGGATTTGCTCTCCCCTTTGAAAGCAAAATAAATTCATCACAAATGAGAAATCTTTAGCATTCAGGTAGTTTCAGCATTCCATTACTTAGCTAAGGCAGTAACTCTCTAGAAAGGAGTCACATTAACAGATACTGCTTGCATCTCACAGATCAGAATCATAGTTTTACAGTATATCTTGAAAAAGTGTGATTATTCTTAAGCTTTCAGAGAGGATTTACAGGCTAGTAACTGGAAGCACAGGGGACACATCGAGTGTTTAGGGTCCTGCTTCCTTCTTTGATTTTGACTTTCTTTGTAGGTAGCAGTTGTGTTGGGTGTCTAGATTTCCTTACATTATGGCATAAAGCTGCCTAGACGTCCTTGGGAGGATGTCCTGAGGTTCAAATCATTCATAACATTTTTGGTATCTATCTTCAGGACTGGTAGAAATTGGAATAACCCTATCTCTTGCATAGGTGGAAACTTCGCAATATGTGAAGTATGTGAAAAAAAAAATTAAGAATAAGGCAGAACTATTTTAAGTGTTCTGAATTAGCATTTAGGCCTATAAAACCTTGAACCTGTGTTAGTTCATGTGATCGTCAAAACTACCCCAGTGCACTGATGCCTCTAAACCATGATTGAGACTGCACTGTTTGGATACATAATGTGGTCCCACTTCTGCCACAAGATGCAGCAAGGGTTCAAACTGCACAGAGTTTGCTTGGGGAGGGTAGGGGCCATGAAGAAAGGCACAGGGAGATGAAGGTACTATCCACAGGTTATGGACACTGTGGAAGAGGCAGAATTAGAACAAATTAGATTTCAGAGACCCTGCAATTTTCAAATTTATTTTGAATCACATTTTTTCCTCTTTTTTCATTTTCCTCTTTTATTCTTTTTTTTTACAGTATTTGTCCCAAGTTAAAAAGTAACATCGAAGACTCTTGGCTGTAAATCCTACTAAATCATAAAGTGGTTCACCATAACCCAGGCTTACCAAAAACATACAAATTCACCTTACACAAAATCATAAAATGTTTTAATTACTGACTGCTTCATAAATTGACGTCCCATGAACCACAAGAAAACTAGTAAAAAAGTACATTTTCTGTCAGATGTCTTGATTAATCCTAATTTTCAGAATTGTTTTTAAATAATATAAAATAAAGCGTTTGATCAGTACAAGTTTATTTCACTCTGAAAGGGCTTTTCCAGTATTTACTTCATACTGAAATCTGTTTCTGACTAATTGTCAATACATGCCCAATTACTGTCCCTGATTTGTATTGTCCCCTGCATTGTAAATCTGGCCTTCCAACTTCATTTTATTGACTATAAGCTGCTTCAACAGCTGGTCAACCATGCCTAGTCATATAATAATAATAATAATAATAATAATAATAATAATAATAGTAGTAGTAATAATATTTTTGCAGTCCATGGCCACAGAATGATCATACCCTGGGTACTGTTGCTAGTGGAAAAAGAAATTTAAAACTATTATCTGATTTGACAGGTGCATCTGCCGCAAAATCTGGCCAAACGTTTTTCCTTCAGGAGCAGTCTTTTGCTTCACTGGGTAGTTTTTTTGGATTTTTTTCCTGGAGTTTTTTTATATTTTTATGTTGGCAGTGGTACTTGTTATTATGTGATAGGGAAAATCTACAAGAAACAATTTTTTTTCATCTTTTGAATGTATGTGTTTCTGTTGTTGTTGAAAAGAATGTGTACACAGCTTAATATTTCAGGTGAGCTTGGAAAATGGCAGTCATGTGTGCCTTAGTTCTTAAAATCACATGAAAGCTTACATTTACATGCCATTTGAATACAAGGAATCTTTAATAGCTATATCCCTGTGACATGGCAACATGTACCAAGAGACATCCCATAACAAAAGGCTTCGTTCTGCATTTTGAAAGTATCCAAAGCATTCTCTAAGATTTTTTAAAGAAAAAGAAATGGCAACTTCGCTATATGTTTTTTACAGTGTCATTGTAAAACATCAGAGCTTCAGTAGTATGTGAAATGTCACCTCTTGGCTTGCTCATCATATAAATAATGAATAGCAATAATAATTTTGTCATTTAATTGACACACAGTTAATTTTTGAGTATATGTATCTGCCCTGGAAAATGAAAAGTAGCTGCTTCTTAATTACATACTAGTTATGAGGCTATGACCCATGACTAATATAGAATATTATCTGGCTGTCAGGAGTATTCTCAAAGAAATGTATTCAGTATGAGGTGTGACCTGAGTTCAGTCTTACAAACTGAACAGTAAGTGGTTCAGAACCTGGAGCATTTCCTACTGACTGAAAACGCTAATCTAATTTAGAAAAATCATTCCATCTATTGATCAGTCTCTGCGCTGAAGGTAGCGATGGATGTTTTTCAGAAGAAAGATCTTTAAGTAGCATGATATGATGAAAGATGGTTACTTAGTAATAAAACTCTTTCAGATTAACTGCAGTTTGCCCTTCTTTTAAAACTATTTCTTATTTCTTTACTCATCTAGGAATTACAATTCTTTAATTTAACCACAAATTAATCTCCGTTGTGATTATTAGAGTAATCAGATTCAGTCTGCCTCTAAAGTTTCTGTAGCTCCAGCTAGAGAGAAAGTTATTGTACTGCATGGTGTTCTGTCCATAGCTGGAAGGATAAATAGATATTTAAGTTGGAATATGTTTTGTTTGTTGGTTTTGGATAGTTTTGCTCTTAGAGTCAAACCCATTTCTTTAATACTGTAAACATTGTCTCTCTTTATTGAAGTCAACTCTGGTATTCCAAAGGGGATCTGGCTTCCCATTAAAAAAAAAAAAAAAAAGAGGATTTTTTATTTTGGTTCTTTTAGACCGATACGATGGCAATGGGATGTAATTCAGAGCACTGATGTGCATTTAAAATGTAGATGACTGTTCACTTAGATCATGTTCATATGTCTTTTATGACCTTAGACTTTCCTGTGTGTTTGACACTGCTTGTTTGTCTACAGACGTCCGGTCCTGAAGGATCACTGAAGGATGGCGCCAAGAGCTCTCTTCAGAAAAGCTTCAGGGTCCTTAATGAAGCCAAGATGTTAGAAGGTGATGTTAAAGGTATGTGCAGTATCTGGCATTCAGACCCACTAAATAGATAAAAAACCCATTGTGACACTGCTATGCTTCTGGTATGAAGAAGCCATATCAGTAGGAAAAAAGTATAATTCAGTAACTGATTTAAAATTGAACAATGTATCAGCGAAGAAGATTCTCCTGTTTTGTGTCCAGGCATTATGCAGGAATTCTTGTCCCCTCTGTCCATTTCTTGGACAAGAAGGCTGAGGAGGAGGGAGCTTAGGTCTTGTCTTGCTAGTTACAATAAGGGCAAGAATAAGTGGGGGGGAGAGGGGGCTGGAAATGGTGATTCTCATTTGCTCTAGGAGAAAATTACTATGAAATAGAACCCAATATTACATGTTTATTCTTGTCAATACAAAGCACTTTTTGCAATGCTAGCCAGAGATATATCCCTTGAGGATGTCTAAAGGGGTTTTGCCTAGAAATGGAAGCGTGAGGAGGTCAAATGAAACTGACAAACAGAGTAATGGGTGAGAATTGCTAAGCATTTCCTTAAAAAGAACAAAAAGAAAACAAACAAAAAAAAGACTAAAAACATGTCTGTAGAGAAAAACTTCCATACACACAAAAAGATTCCTATGTTCCTAAAGCATCAATACGTGTCTAAATGCAAGTTAAGTCATAAGATTTGCAGATTCCAAACCAAATACTTTGGTTTCCTAATGAAAAGTAGAACATCTTTAATTTGTCTTCAATATTTTCCACAGGGGGAAAAAAAAGTTTGAGCTGTGGTATTCAGTGAGATGTAAAAGGTGGTAATTCAGGTCAGACTGTGTGTATTATGTCCCTAGTATTTTCTCATCGGAAATTGGAGTATTCCTGATGAGTGCCATAGTGTGAGAAGTTGGGACAGTAGTCAGAATAGACGCATACGAGGTCTTACATGAATAATGAGCTGCAGAAATGCAGAATGGTGAGCAATTGCCTGAGTAGCACTTCTCTAAAACAAGACTAAAGAGATATGTGGGTCATGTGTTGGGTAGAGGTGGCAAAGGCAGATGTCACAGAGGAATACATAAACAGGTGCACACTTTCCAAAACACATGAAAAAATCCTTCCACCCTGTTCAGGGTTTCTAGGGCTTTAGCTGAGATCCTGGCTACAGTGTTGGGTACTGAACTTCATGAGGGCTGAGGTGGTTTGCAGAGTCCTGAAAACACCGTGGAGACTAATTGGTGATCTAGCGGAGGAGAGATGAGGAGAAAGATTGAAATAATGTAGATTTAGAATGTGAATAGATAAATGAAGAGGGTTTAATATTCTTCAGTATGTCAATGTTTCTGCAAAGCAGATGGGACTACTGTATCTCAAATGCATTGATACCAATCACATATTAGACAAACCTTCATTGTAATTAAAGTGCAGAAGTACTGCATTTGATTGCTGAGAAGATTAGGGAGATAATGACCTTTGAAAATCTTTGAAAACAGCTCAGATGAACATCAGTGAGGAATGGCTGTTGGTCAGAAGGAGAAAAATGATCTTTGGACAAATACTTGTTCAGAGCCTATGATTAAATGAGCTTCTGATCATTTCAGCAAAAAGCAGTTTATTTCTTGGGTCTTTATCCAGACAGATTGTTTTATCGGTCCTGTAAGAAAATACTTACTGCAGCACTAATGAAGCATCTGTTTAACAGTACTCAATACCTCTTTCTCCACAACATTCTTAGGAAGGAATTGAAAAAATAATTCTTTTCTACTAAACCTGAGGCAAAATAAGTATGATACAATTATCCACTTTCAAGTACGCCAACACTAAGTTTCACATGTCTGCCTTTGTGAAAAATGTTAAATGTTACTGCCTTGGTTACTTTATTTTTACATATAAAAAAGAAAGCAATTTAGGAGCATAGAGTGTTTGTGCCACTGGTATGGTAAAGTCTGAGAGGAGGATCAGTTAACTGAGTTCTCTGTACAACTATTTGAAAGTCTTCCATCTGAATAGTAAGTCCAGGAAGAGTAAGTTCAAGTTGATGATTTTGTGGATTATTTCACGTGAGTACACTGTAATCCCTTCCTTTTAGTAATTTGAAATTTTGGTGTGTGTATTTTGAGAAGCTTATGTCCAGTCACTGTAATTTTTGAAAAATTCTTTCATGCTAAATGCACTGTAGTTCAGTCTGATTGAGCTGGCTATAATAGGGTTAACCTGGGGTTAACTGCAAGGATGGAAGAAGCATAGGACTTGAAAACTGGTGTGAGAAAACAGATTTAGGACTTGAAAGAAATAAAGACAAGGGGAAAAACATCTATGATATTATTTTTTTCTGTTGATCATAGGTTCTGAAAATCAAGCTGGGTTTTTTGGAGTTTTTTTTGGTTTTTTGTTTCATGCATCAGAACTAGAAAAATCTCACACAGTAAATGTTCGAGGCTGAGTTTTAAACTTGTCACAGAGATGATGCATGAAGCTTCCCCATCCTGCTAGCTTAGTTAAAATACTTTGTATTAGAAACAAGACAGATTTTCATAATAGAGCCCTGTCTTCATGTTTTTGCATACAAAATTCTCTTTGTCCTGGGAAATACATGAAGAAGCGCATACAGCATAAAGGAGGAGATCCATACAGCTTAGTCATCTTTTGGCTATTACTACACTTTAATTTATTTAATTTAGTTTTGGCAGCCCTAGGATTTCCAACTGCAGAACTAGTTAACAAGTAAACATTATGTTTAATAAGGTCATAAAGTATGATGTTTCATAAGGTCATTAATTGCATTTCACTGTTAGACACTGTTTGAAAGTGGAAAACGTAATTATTTTCTTGTAGCTGAACTGAGGGAAAGAAATGTGTCTGAGTTACTAGTAAATCTTGGATGTATATTTAGGGTCTTCTTTATTGCAACTCTCTACTGCCAGATTCAGTACAGACTTAAGGCTGAAGGAACATATTTCAGGAAATATGTTACAAAAAATCACAAGGCCAGTGTGCAATTTCAGTAGCATGGCTGAAAGTAGAAAAAATAGGGATGCTTTCTGGAATGCAAGCTGCTGCAGTTTGCCAAGGCTGGTGTGTAAGAAACACTAAAATGTCCGTACCGCCTCTCCCCTGCCACAGCATTCCAGTGAGCAGACTGGACACCTCACAGTGGAGTCCATAGCTCTCTGTGCCCCCCAGGCAGGTGTAGTGGAGTTAAAAGCACAGTTCCCTGTTTTCAAGGACAAATTAAAATAGTATCTCTATGAGAATGTGCGTGAATTCCATGGTTCCACAAGACTGTTCAGTTTAACCCTGAGACAAGATATATTACAACCATTACTGCCGGGAATTTTGCAAGAAAGTAAGTTATTTTCCCATTGTACCAGTGAGAATTTAAGTTGATAACAGTTTCATAATTCTGAAACAAATGTCCAAGCAGCCCAAAGATTCATAAAGCAAACTTAATGCAAGCAGGCAGCAGTGCTTAAAATGTACATATTAGATCTTTGTCTATGTTTTTGCCCCAGACTGAAGGGTAATGAGATGGAGCTTTCTTAATGCTCTCTGATACATCTTAAACTGCTTCATAAAGACAAACATTCTGAGCTTGCACAGTATGCCTTTTTACATCTAATAAAACATGTCCATGCTCCACAGCTCGACCCATGGAGATCAGTTAACATTGTGCCCAGAATGCAGATGTGTAAGAAGAAAACGCAATGACAGATTTCTATTCCCCACTCTGCTTTTGCACCAAAGTGGTGATATTATTAGTATTGTGAATAACATCAAACATATGTTATTAGTATTATGAACATCATCCCTTCTGGTTGTCTTGATTTTCCCATGACAGAAAGTGAAGAGTTCAGTGTCAAACTAATAGAAAGATATTTTCTTAGTATCCTTGTAAAGCCACCCTTTTGGAGCCTCAGCTGGAAGTGCAGGATGGCTAATGGGCACTCTATAAAGACCTAGTAGACAGAAGTAATCACTAGCTTAAAATTTCTGTCTGCACTACAGGAAGTACATTAGTTAAAGTAATGAAGACCCATAAGGCACTCAACTAATATACACTCCAAAAACCCAGCCTGGGCCGTGATAGAGATGGGAGTGTTTTCTTCCTACATTATGACATTCCCCTGATTTGTGGCCAGTTACCTGAGTTATAAAATGGCTGTTAATCATGAAAATGTTTCATATTACCACCAAAGACTGCTGAAACAGTCCTTACAAAGCAAAGCTTCTGACAGAAGCTATTAAAATGGAGATTTAATTATTTCTCTCTCTATGGGGCTAGGAGTTAGAAAGAATAACCCTGGTGGGAGAAGCAAACCTGTATGTAGTACTGTGGCTAAGATGGAATTTTGAAATTTTGGCTACCAGTGAGTAAATGCTGCTGCCTCCTATCTTCATTTTCTCTATGCCTTGGGGGATTTTTCAGTTTGCCAGGAGCAATTTTTCTTCCTTATAATTTTGAATTTATGGTTTTAAAAATATACTTACCCCAGTGCATATTTGAGACTATATACAGACTTTGTCAAAATTGATCAATGAAAAGTGAAAATAAGATGCATAAACTCCTCTTCAGCTGGAGACTGCTGTCAGGTGGCTACTGAAATTCTGCTCATGTAATTTCTTTTGCTTAAGAATTGACAGCTTGAGGGGGACTCGTCTTGTCTGACAACACATAAATATTTTTAGCTAAAACATTTTCCAGCTGATAGGCAACATATCCAGCTGATAGATCCCTTGTTTGTGTATTCTCCTCTGCTTTGTCTTTCTGCTTACCTGGCATATTGCATTCACCAGATTATTGCAGTCAGTGCTGAAAGTACGCTTTTTAAAAAGTTTAACTTAATTAGCTGCATTTCTCTAGTTACATCTCTTTCTTCTGTTTGTTCCTAATGCCAGTTTCTAAGTCTTGTTTGGTTTAGGGAAAAATTCAGCTTGTGACCCATGCTCCTCTTCATACGATGACACTGTGGGGAGCAAGAATGCTATTTGGAAGAAGTAATACAAAGGTAACAGAAAGGGATGTGTGTAGCAGTCAGTTCGTTTCTGCCATTGCCAGTCAGTAAAAACAGATGCCTTTGTTTCTCCTTGGTAGATTTCCACCTTTAGTCTGATTTTTGAATAATGCATTTGGTATCATAGCCTTTTTGATGTTTTCTTGGACATTTCATGTGGAAAAAGTGCATTTATCCGTACCATCACAAGATACCTGTTTCCACTATGTTCCACTATATATATGTTCCCCCATGATGGTGGCACATAATCAGCAATTAACCAGGGTCACCTATGTATGTGATCTGCAGAAACTTGTAAAACCATGTCTCTTGTAAATCACTCCATATAAACAGTAACTAAATTCTTGAGTCCATCTTAAGATTAAATATATGCACACAGGGTTGTTTGGTTTTTTTTTTCATTTGACTCACTTCAGTTTATTCACTCAGAGGAATAGGGATGATGCTTTATCCTGTAATGCTCTGTTTAATATAAATAGGAATGGAACATCTTTGTTCATGTTAACCAAACCTAAAGGCCGATACATGCAAAGTCCTTCAGGCTCCTGTTTACTCTTTAGGGTTTAGTTTCAGCAATGCTTGACTGGTTTTGCTGATTTGGACAACAAACAGTGCATTTATTGGCATCTTGTGCCATCTCTGTGCAGTGCTGATCAAGTGGAAACAGGATTGGGATAAATTTCTCATGATACTCCTCAACCTATGTTTTAATGAGAGTTGACAGTGCCTGGCATCTTTCAGTGCAGATCTACTAACCTCATCCAAGTCAGATAGGCTCAGTAGTTTGGAAAAACTTAGATTGTAGCTGTCTGTATTTTGTCTAACTTCAGTGCTTAACTGGAGGATCTTGGGCTTTCAAATTGTTGCCCCAGCTTTTTTCATAAATATTAATAATTAAAGGACGTGGAAAATCTGACGTGAAGTCAGTTCAGTTTGTGATTCATGCAACAAATTACTCCAGTGCTTAGTGAAGAGGTCATCTGGATTACAAGATAAGAAGTTACTTCAAAATAATATGTCTCTAAAAAATTACTATTCTCCTTGAAAAGTTGACACGGTACATAGTATATCCTCACTTCTCTTTGTGTAAGAGCCTCCCTAGGAACACTTATTTATGGATTTATTATAATTTAGAAGAACCCACACGCAGTAAAAATGTATTTGGGGAATTAAAAGAAAAAATATTTAGCAGGTAGTATCTCAATATTCAATTTCCCTAGAAGTGAAACTTCTAGGGAAACTTTCTATGTTAAATTCCATAAAAACCAGTTTGCTACTATGGTTACAAAGATGAAAACAGAAGTCTGGAAACATGATTCTTCAGAAATATAACCGGGGGATAATTAGCATGTTGGATACGGCAGAATAAAGAGGAGAAAAAGAGATCATTTAAAAGTATGATACGAAGTTAGAACATCACCACCATAAATGAGTCAAACTTCTCAGAAATATTGACACACTTTATAAACACTAACATCCCACCAGAGACACCAAGAAATTATCAGACAGACCGTCATTTCAGAATTAAATGGCAGAAATTAAAGCTCTTTTGTCAGTATTATTACTTAACTAGAAAAGAGCTCTGATAAAATCTTAGAGCATACAGGACCGGAATCTCATGAGTTCATTCTGGTTTGACAATATCACGTTACCAGTAGTCTCATTCAGCAGTGAGGACAAAACCTGTCATTTAAAAATAAAGTTGTTTTTAAGGAGAAGAGTGATCCTATAATATATGCAATTCTTCCAAACTTTTTTCTAGTGTTAACTATGCCTCTCACAGTTCGCACAAATGTCGTGTTCCTCTGCAGAACCTTTTGCTGGAGTGAAGGCACTCCTGCAGTCCTGTGTGTTGTTCTAATTTAAATAAAGCAAACAGATTTCTTCCTCAATAATATTTCAAAAGGTCTAACAACAAAAGTATAGTTCTCATTTAAATTCCATGTGCTGTTTCAGCCTTGCTATTGCCTTAGAAAATTTAATTAATAATTTCTTGTAGGCAATATAAATTTTGTTTGATTTTTCTCTTTACAAATTGCTTCTTGCACATCTAATTTTAAGAAACCATACTTTTTTAGAATTTGTGAAATGTGAACCACATAAGTGTTTATATTCAGTAACCTGTCATATACCTGAAGGTCACAGTCATAACTTGTATCCTGAGCTCCTTTTCTACAAATTATTATTGTCTTCTGGCTATCAAACTCAGTGATGTTGAATTAGCTTCCCAGTAGGATATGCCTTTAAGGTGAGGAATTACCAGCTGTCTGTTCCAAAGAGCCTCATATTGATACAAAGAAATAATGAAAAATGCCCACTACGATAGTGGTTTAAGCATGAACTACATTTCTTTGTGTGAAACTTTACTTCGGAATTTTGGAATAATGTCTGTTTCAATAGCCATAAGGTTTAACTGGGATCTCAGTTTTGAGATTGCTGTAATGCTCTGCTGGATACTGCTCAAAAGACCTTCTGTGTTTTTTTATTCAAAGTAAATGATGAAAAGTAGGAACTTATTTGTAAATGAGGACATCAGTTTCAACTGTAATGTATCAAATATGACATACCTGTGCCTTTAATTTGTACTGGCTCTTTGATTTGAACAAATTCTTAACTATGGATGTTATTTAGTAGATGGGCATTTCCAAGGACCTCAAGCATTTAGGTACTATTGAAGTAGGGAACTTAAAGAAACCAGAGAAGATAGTCAGTGAACCCCACAATAAGTTCTGCTGGACTTCCTTCTTTACACAATTTGATATCTCAATGAAAAATGGCTTGCTTGTTATTATGCATTTTAAATTATGTGTGAAGAAAAGATAGTGAAAACAAAGAGTTAAAGCTTTTGTATCATATGCACTTTTTATAGAAAAGGGTGATAATCTGGACAGCACACAGAACAGGCTGAAAGATGCTGATGAGAAGAATTCCATTCTCCTGGGAGCTTTGAATGAAACCCTAGGAAAGCTGTCAGCCATTCCGAATGGTAAGTTGGAAAACTTTTGCATTTTTTTTTGCTAACATCTGACTCAGTTCTGCTCTTTTATTTCTTTTTCCATCACTTAACATTTGTCTCATCAGTCTTTGCCTGTGTCCGCGCTGGGTCTATTTGACCATTGGCTTTTATAAGTTGAAGATGAGCAATGTGAGAGAGAAAACTGAACTGAAAAGAGTTACATGGTATCAGTTTGAATTTTGGAATGTAAAAGGTACCATGCTTCTGCAGTTTGCAGGAGGTCTCTGAAGGAAAATTGTTATGGTATCAGGAATTACGATACACTCTGAGACAAATAGTCTTTTGTTTACATGTGAAAAGTCTTTTTGAAGCTGCTGTTTAATGAACCACTGTAATTTGAAGTATTTGCATAATTGTAAGTGTAATTTAACCCAAGAAGAAGACTTACTGACTTTACAGAAAAAGCAGGGTGAAAGTTACCCCACTCTCAACATTTCCAGCTGCTGTTTGCTGTTGTACATCTTTTTCAGCCTGTGAATTCCTTAGAACTGGAGCAAGTTTTCCTCAATGGGCTCTGAAGTGCTGTGCCCTTATGACCCACCTCTGAATGCAAGGGTGACTGAGATTCTTGTTAACAGCTCACTGGGGGCAGATTACAGTGAAATGACACTGAATGATCAGTGTTTACAGATAGACAGATCTATATGTATGTATATGTACATGTATATGTACCTATCTATATGGCAGGTTTATTTTAGAACAATTGGGTTTCAATAGAAAGGGGGTATGTAGCCGTTTTGGTTGTTAACTATAGAAATACAACAGTATAAAAGTATAAAAATATCACTTAAGAAAATATGTAAGGAAAATAATGAAAGTAAGGAAGAAAGAAAAGGTAAGAGTAGTTAGTGGAGACGAAAGATATCACCACATGTGGATTGATCAACAAGACTCGGTTGTTGCAATTTAGATGTTCCTTGATCAAAGTGATGGTCGCAGTTATCATCCATCCAGGATGGGGAAAGCCCCACACAACATCAAGTTCAGTGGGGTAAGGTGCCTTCAGGTTCAGGTGGGAACACGCAGGTCCCTCCCCTGGAGAGGAGTTTTACCCTGTTTGATGAAACACTGTGGATCATGTGCTGTCCTCTGTTGGAACGCCCCAGAAATGAGTCTGAGGTTTTTGGTGGTTCATGATCCCTTCTAAGACATGACTGCTGATTCTCCCACCAGCGTGGTTGGGCCAGTTACCCCTTATCAGAAGGGATGAACACCTTCAGGCCTATGTGAGAATGTCCCAATACATCCCTGGGGTAGGCAAGTTTTGCACCTGAGCCAGCTGTGTAAGGGAGGATATTGGTGTGGTAAAAAGCACAATCCCACCTCCACATGATTTACTTCTTACCAGCCTTTTTCCTTATCTGGCTGAAGAAACATCTTGTTGCTAAACAAAGGTCGCTTTGTTTTAGTCACGCTGGGGTGCTCGGTGATCACCCCCATGGCACCTGAGCTGTTCTTATGCAAATCAGAGGTTAGTTTGGGGGTTATCTGACCTCAGCACAACAAGTTGCTGCTTTTGCCAATAGACCATTGCTTGAGTAATTAAATTTTAACATTTTAATGTCTCACATGTGCATATTCATCATTCTAGGTGGACTTTTTCCTTTTTTTAAATGTATCACTCATTTATCACTCATTAAAATCCCAAAGTCCTGGGATATTAGCTACATTGCATTGTGATAGCAAGGGACAGGGAATTACAACACCGTTTCATTATAATGGACAGTGAAAGATAAAATTAATGTTTTAAAAAATAGAAAGTTTTAAATCAATGGATTTTGCTGTGAATTTCTCTCCAAGGAGCACTTAATAAAGTAAAGTTACACCATAAGAAAATTCTCTGAAGAAAATCTGTATTCTTCTGATTTTTGATGGTCTGGAAGGTTCAGACTGCAAGTAAACCCTTAGCATGAAAAACAACTTACTATTCATCCTGTACATTTTTGTGGCTTTAAGATTCCAGCTAACTGAAAAGTTTTGGTTTAGGTTTAATAATCCTTGAAATAAGGCATTCACAAAATAAATTGTTTAATATTTCATGCTCACCATGTACCATATTTTGGGTTTTGGTCACAGACATTGACGTGAGTATTTGTCTTCTTGTGCACAGATAGATGTCTCAGTCAACTGAAATGGACCTCTAAGGCCTGTTAACCTTAGGACACAGAATACTAAATATGGAAAAAGTAAACGTTATATGAAATATGCAATCATTAGCAATGTAATAAACTCTTGGCAGATTAGAGTTACAGGGTGCTTGCTCTTGACACAAGGACACTCATAAAAATAAGCAGATGAGTATTAAGAATGAAATTCAGAGCAAATAAATGGCATGGATAAGAAAATGCAGTAAATTAGTTGTCCAACAGGAAAATAATCAAATGAG
This sequence comes from Acanthiza pusilla, assembly GCA_036630365.1. NCBI lineage: Eukaryota > Metazoa > Chordata > Aves > Passeriformes > Acanthizidae > Acanthiza > Acanthiza pusilla. The sequence goes on along the minus strand of JAXCHO010000023.1, from coordinate 25,687,041 downwards.
GGAGAGAAAATGACCCTGTCATATATCTTGTTCAAGGATTCAAGAAAGCACAGAGCAGCTTAAACTAATAATTCTTGTGTCCCTGCTATACTACTAGTCAGATAAAAGCAAAAAGATTCAGAATGAGATAGATCACATGTGGGACAAGGACCCACATGTGCAGGGGTGGCATAATTTGAAGTGTGGCTGAAAATAATTTGTAGGACTAATAGAGGGAAGTAACACAGTAACTCCAACTTTCACTCAGCCAGGAAGGTGCATGACCTCTAATAATGACCCCAAAGGGAACTACTCAGATATGATAAAAAAAGGAAGTGAAAAAGGCTGTCAGGGTTCTCTTTTCTTTCTCTTGTCAGACCTGACTATGATAGTGGTTTATTAAAGATTCAGTTGTATTTCTGAGGTGCTGTTTTATTTTGAGGGTTTTTCAGAGCCACAACTTCAGAAAAAAGGGTGGAGTTCTTTGGGGCACAGGTATAATATATATTTACTCAAAAAAGTTGCTTCTGTACTCTGGTCAATCATTTCATCATTTTCTACCTACAGATACAGCTATAAAGGTACAGGCAGCCAAAGACAAAGCAAGACAAGCCAACGATACTGCAAATGATGTCCTGGCCCAGATTAAAGACCTCAATCGGAATCTCTTGGGCCTGAGAAAAAACTACAGTAAACTTACAGACGATGTGGCCAAAACAAATGCAGTTGTGAAGGATCCCATCAAGAACAGTAAGATCTTTTTTGGGTTGTTTGGTGGTGGTTTCTTTCAGTTTGTGATTTTCATTTCATATCTCAAAATGAAACAGAGACATTCAGAATTTCATTTAATTCCAGAATTTCACTTACATAGCATTATTGCAGTGTGCTGAGATAAAAGGACTCTCTATCACTTCAATTTTCTGGGCTACTTATATGTGAAAAGGGACCAGAGATCCCTTCAAACCCTAACAACTCTGTGATTCTGTGAACAGAATTTTAAATCTTAAAGACTAGTGCTAGTAGTTGGAAGAAAAGCTAATGTCAGCAGGATGAACACGTAATGGATAGATTTGTTCCTCAGACTGCTTTTTTAAGTATTTAGGATGTGAATAATCAAAGATTCTGACTGGCAATTCACTGCCTGATTCAAGAAAAGTACCCCACACTAAATCTGTCTTCAGTCAATCAGATAATCAGTCCTGGGAGAAATGTATGACTTCTTTCATACACGTTACTATTTTTGGTAGAGCAATGAAGACATTTAAAGAAAGAAGATTCTGGGAATGGGGTTTTGTCTGCTCTTTTCCTTTTTTCTTCTCTTTTTGCCATGAATTCTATTATCAAATGTGACAATTACTTTTGCGTTTTCGCTTTGGTTAGGATCGATAAAAATGAATCCTAGATAACAATACATTTTATGGCAGATTGCTAGACCATCCATATCATATAGGAGTATACAGCCACAGAACTAGCTTGTCTTTGGAAAATGACTGAAGAACTAATTTCTCAGCTGTTCAGGGCTCCCCAGATTGTTGTCAGCTTAATGAAGCTGGGCTCCTAAAAACATACCAGTTTAGGAGGCTGTCATTCTCATTCCGTGGACAAATATCCTCTTCCAATTGTTGCTGTTCTAGTGAAAGAAGTTAATCCCAGTGGCGGTTTGTCACTGCCTGCCTGTTGAGAGTTCCCCATCCCTCATCAGCTGAGATCCGTGTGTGAGCCCCAGTACAGTTCCCACTGGGCAGACTGATCCGTACAAGTTTAGACAATATGAAAACTAGTTATTGATTGAAACAGTGTGGTGAGATTACAGTGCGTTATAGAAGCAGCAGATCTTTAAGGTCTCTTGCTGAGTAACTTCTTGCAGGGTAGTGAGAAACAACTGAGAAACATTCATAAGCAGTGATTTCTAGGCAATGCTGAATCTAGTCTAGGCCATCTGTCCCAGCACAAGTATTCTGAGCCTGTGTGTACATTAACATTTTAGTTGAGAATAGGAGTGCTAATTTAAAATTTAATCTCATGATTGTCTCCAGTCACCATTATTGTTTGCATTGAAGAGTGGTCTTAACACTTGCAAAACTGATTCATGTCTGATAAAGCTAAACTGTAAGATGTTCTCCAGAAGTATGCTTCCATCATTCTCCAAATGTTAATGGATACTCAGAATGAGATTAAAGTAATGTAGGATGAACCATTCCAAATCTACAAAGTGAGTATGCTGGCATTCATGACTACGTGCAAAAGTAGGCATAGCCTCTCTTCTATGTCAAAATTCAGGCTCTGAATTCTCATTTTGATAGATATGCAATATTAAAAAGGTAAAAAGTTATTTGCAGACTCATCTTGTCCTTTACTTTACTTTACATTTCTGTTTAGGTCTTCAAAACATTCTCTTCTGTTATCTTCTGTCTCTTACGTTATTCTCTGTTTTTTTCTCTTTCCTTTGTCTCCGTATCTTGCCTGCAGAAATCTGTACGTACATTTTTCTTTCTTGGAGCTTTCCGTGTGCATTTTCCAGTAAACAATGATTCACTGCTTACCACCACAGCTTCTGCATGGTGCTCTATGTTTCACATTCATTGAAATAGCTAAATAGTTACTTTTTGAAAACTTTGAGATAAAGTGACTTGGTAGCTAGTTTAACTTAATGAAACCTTAAGAAGCATCTTGAAGGTTTTGGTATGAGTGTTTGGGCCAAAAAACTAGATCTGCAGTTTTTCATGTTTTATCTAAGCATTGTATTTATTGCTGTTATTATTACTATTATTTTCATGTAGTCTGCATCTTTCTGGTAAATGCATGTTTGTCCCTTTCAGCGTCATCCCCAAAAACCCACACCCTCATGTGAGCCAAGTGCTGCAATTCGTAGATCTGCTGATGAGTTGTCAAAAAGAGGGTATTATTCACCAGTTGTGTACTGAGAGGCAAAAAAGGAATTTGAGGCTTAAAGAAAAGGAGAGGCAAAAAATATCCTTGTAAAATTTTTTAGCTCACTTGAAAAAAAAGATTTGCCGTTTACTGCTACTGTTTTTAGATCTGCTTTCAGTAACATACAGAATTTTAAGCCTGTGACCAGAACAAAACCTTTTTGTATTTGTGGTCAATATAGTTAATTCAAGAATTCATTTCAAGTTATTTTTAACCCAGTAATTTCAGAAATTACTGTTGGAAACTACCCGGTTTTCATTAATCTAGCATTTTTCTTCAAACTTGGAGGCCTTTTAAAAAAGAAGAAAGCAAATATTTCTTTCATAAATGTATTTTGATACAGGAAATGTTTTCCATAACTATCATCCTGACCTGAAGCATAGTTACATCTCTCAAATCCTGCTTTAACACCAGTGTTTGCTATTATTGCTACTTCAACTTGATTGTAAGCATTCTGAAATTACCGTATTCTGTTCAGGTAGCTTCCTGGCCTGTGTGTACCTCACAGTTGCCTATACAATTGCCTGAGCATTGTGTATGCAGAATTTTCTTGGATTTTATCATTACAATGTATAGATAGTCTCTGACACTATTCTCTAAAGCTCTGCCTTGTTCTTTCTTATGAAGTTGCTGATGCAGATTCCAGTATTAAAAACCTAGAAAAGGAAGCAGATCGCCTGTTAGATAAAATCAAGCCCATCAAAGAACTTCAGGATAACTTAGGGAAAAACATTTCTCAGATAAAAGAGCTGATAAACCAAGCTCGGAAGCAAGCCAATTCGGTAAGTCCTATTTCTCAGAAAAATAGACCTTTTGAGTATTGATGGGGTTTTATTTTCTACTTTTTTATTTCTTTTCTATAGTGTGAATCCTTCTTAATTCTAAATATATGTAAAGAGAGCAAATAAGGGAGTATAATTTCTCAGATAAAAAGAGAATATTCTGATGATTTTTCACTATGTGTCTTGTTTCTTCATTTAAAACATGCACTTGTTAAATGAATAACATCTGTAGGAATGGATCCCAAAAGGTTATTTTTTAAGAAGTATTGTAGGTGATAGTACAGCAGAAGAGTCACAATATCATTGATTTTTTGTGAAAACGAAAATGTATTTTTCTGCTTCAGCACTGGTATTAAGCCCCTGATTTCATTTCATAGAACTTATATTACTCAAGAATGACACCATCTCAGACTCACTGAAATTGCTGAGTATATCTGCTTTTCCCATATTTTTGATTTTTCTCTGTCCAGTAGCAGCTTGAGGACTTGAACTTGAGTTAAGAATATATTTCTCATCCATTTAGTGGGTTTGGAGTCCATCTCCCTGATTCAGTAATGCTATCAGCTGGAGGATCATCTGGTTAATACTGAGGTTATTCAGCTTGTGACCTAAGTAGCAAAGGAAAAAAAATCTTGTAGATGGTACTTGAGAAATCTTTCTCAAAAATGGTTGAAAAACAGTTGACAAAAATAATCTACAAAATAGTAGGATATTGAGAAATAAGTGTATTCCACATACATGATGAAATTTGCACAGAATAGAAAGACAGGCTACAGTAATAATACGTTTGGTACATCCATCCTTTGTCTGAAGGCTTTGAAGTATTTAACTGCTCAGCATTTCTGCGATAAGGAAATTACAAGTTTGGTCCTATAATGGGTCTCCTTTTTAGCAGAGTTTGCCCTAAGCATAAGGTGATACCATTCTGTACATTCCCTCTAATGCATAAACATGTCTAGCTGGGATTGAAACACCATTGTACTGTCATTATGTCTGTGCTGGCATTATGAAAGCAAACAGTAAAGTGTTTTTATCTGTGCTCAGAGCCTGAGGAAACCAGCACATGTATCCAAACGCATATGCCACTCATCTGTGGAAATAAAACTTAGTTATGAATGCCAACTCCATTAAGGACTATGTAAAAGCAGTGATAGACATAACTGTTGGTTTAAAAATAATTGTGAAAAGGTGTCTTAAATTGGCATAATCAAAGATATTACAAGGGAAAAATAGATAATTCTGACTACCCAACAGCAATATGCTGTAATTCCTTCAGGAGAGCTGCTTGTTTTCCTAGCTGAATATTCTACTTATAGACTATCTGTACTGCTAGAATTCTACTGTTACTTGCGTTAGACCAGTATATCTTCTAGCTATTTTTAATCCACACAGTTCGTTCTTTAAATGTGAATGCCAGAAAGAGATTTTATTTCCTTTTAACAAGCAATCCCAGAAAGAAAATTCCATTTCTACCTTCGTCACATATCCAAGCAACTCCCTGGTACATGTAACAAAAAAATGTGAAGGAAAAAAAGAAGTATAATAGTCTTATAATTATTTGGAAGCATCTATGGTTAATTCTGGAATAATAAGCAGTGAACTGAATTCTTTCTGCTATGCTTTTTTCTTGAAGATCAAAGTGTCCGTGTCCTCTGGAGGCAATTGTATTCGCACATACAGACCAGAAATAAAGAAGGGAACATACAACACCGTCATTGTCAATGTGAAGACTGTAGTTGCTGACAATCTGCTTTTTTACCTTGGAAGTGCCAAGTTTGTGAGTCTGTCTCCTGCTTTTCATGTCAGAGTTGCTCGATCAAATAAGACTACTGACAAATACAGAAGATGAGAAAGGCTCTTTTTTCCTCCCAGAGGCTTCAAAGCAGTAGTAGAGGGTCTAAGATGATCTAGACATTTACTATCTTTGGTATTAATATACAGATTTCTAAAATATGACCAGCACATTTTTTACATAAATCTTTATTTTAACTAGACATGAAATAGCAGACTTGTGCGTGAACTACATTAAAGATTTAAAATTCACAGTGCAACCAGAGTAATTTTGGAGTTGGTTGTGGGTTTTCCCTTGGGAATGAAGTAGCTAATCATATTGCATCTGTCAAAGCTCCTATTTGTTGTAATTTTAAGTCAAGACTACAATTTCAAGCATAATAATGGTGAATGATTCAGTTTCCCATGAGGCCCATAGCAGACAGTCTTCTAGAATAACCAGTAATAATTCACTAAATGGGAAAAGTATTTTATTTCCAGCATTTTGAACTATGTATTTGATTTACCTAATACAAAATGAAACGGCCTGATGGCATCATGTATTTCAACACCATTTTGCCATCCAGTGGATGCTTCAGTGTTCCTCTGATTTGAATCCTTGTATTGATGACTGCAATATTAACATTTCTGTAAGTCTGGTAGTCATTTATGGCATATCACTGAGAGAAATAATTTGCTGTCTTTGACTTAGATTCTTTGTTTGAATCAGTAAAAACAGGAAAAAGAGAGTCTCATTTTAGGGCAATGTGAGAATTAATGTTAATACTCTACTGTCTACGTGTGGGTTCCTGATGCCTCATTAGACTTTCTGAAATGTGAAAAGTTCTGGAAAGCTTCCTTAATGAAAGTATGAGATCAATTCTATTTTCATATTTTCCACGTAGACTGACTTCTTGGCCATAGAGATGCGCAAGGGCAAGGTGAGCTTCCTGTGGGATGTGGGATCTGGAGTTGGACGGGTGGAGTATCCAGATTTGACCATTGATGATGGGTTTTGGTACCGGATTGAAGCCTCTAGGTAAATATATATTTCACTTCCAAGATTTTAGAAAAAATGGCTACGATGAGAAATTCTAGTCTGGTTTTACAAAAGCTTTTGAACCTGCATCCATTAGTACCAAAAGGGTAAACACTACAATTACTATTGAAATGTCAATTGTTCTGTGTCAAGAATTTACTTTAATCACATATTTCCCCTCTAGCATCAAGAATCTATCACTGCTTATATTTATTCCCCTTTTTTTATCTATCACTCTATCGATTGTGTTCTTTTCTTTTAAAATCAATTACAGGTTTTGGCACTTGAATAACTACTTCTCCTTGAATTTTAAAGAGGAGCAGCTTTTCTGCATTTCTGGTCTCAATACAGTACTGCAAATGAATGGTCTGTCACACAGCAGTATCTTGGTTCTTACTCAGAACGCCATTTCCATAGGCAAAATGTCTCATCAAACTGGAAATATTTATAAAAGATACAGTTTATGAAAATTGAAGGAGATTATATCCTGGAAAGTTAAAATACATTTTGTAATTTGAGATCAGCTGTTTAATGCTGTTGAACTTTAGAAATACAGATACAGAAATATTCAAATCCCAAATTTATTAGTTGAAGCTTATATTTTCCATTCAAATAGCAAACACATGGCATATGGCCTAGTAATTGCAGCATAAGGATTGCATAACTTTATAACCTTTATCTTGAATAGATCTTAGTAATTTAGATAACATCAGCTGTATTGTAATTTGATAGAAAGCTGAGTAATTTCTCCTGCATCATTACAGTTAATTTCACATAGTATTAAACATAGAATGGATAATATAGTCAGAGAATGAGAGAATGAAGGAGGAAGAAAACAAAGCACTCTAATTCTGGTTACATGCATAGCTCCCAGAGGAGGAAATGGCATCCAGTTTAAATAATTTAGTGAAATCACAGAAATCAACCATTCAGAGCAGAGAATTAAATAAAATTATGGCACGGTCTCCAGAAGCTGGCTTAATGAAACGTTACTGCTAGGAAAATACAAACTGGGGTACAATACAAATTGTTGAAATCTTCACCAGTTCATATTATGCATACCAAAGCAGCTTCGTGACACAGTGATGCCAGGCTTTCATTTACAGGAAAGCTGCTTCAGCAGAATATGGAGCCAGGCCATGGTACAAAATTCACACATCCTACAAAAGCCCATTACCTATTAGCTGGTTGTTCTGGATATATAGGATGTGCATGCCATTAGTTTCCAACAGAGTGCTGGATCAGCAATTTAGAATGATTACAGCTGCACAAATCAGAAATACAGAGCAGTGTTTAGGAGAATTACATTGCAGAGGCATTAGTTGGATTTGTGGGATTAAGATGAAAAGCTCGGGACTAATTTTGCATTCCTAAGGCGGACTTCACAAATCACATACCCTACAGAAGAGTCTTCAACTCTGAATATTTTAGTCCATTTGATAGCTCTCCTCTAACTCCCTTGATAAGCTGTTGGAGAGTTTTACTAATTTCATTCCCTCACACATTTTCTCCAAATTTCTGCTCAGTTCCAGCGGCACAATTTTCCAGCCTGACGGAACTGCCAGAACAGGATGTCTGCTTAGCATGTGGACATAAGATGAAACTCTGGCCTTGCTGAATTTTGCCATTTTTTCAGTGGTGACAAGGATTGACAATAATGATGATATGGTGTTACACCCACCACAGGCTGATAGCTGCTCTTAATCAAGGATCCCAAAGGGCCTTAAAAAGAAGAGATATTGTGGCACAGAGGTTGGAAAATTCTCAAGTTCACTCAGCATTCTGAATGAAATCCAAATATGAAAAATCTGACTGTTGAGTAATGACCAAAGATGGTCGGTTGATGCATGCACCAAAATTTCTGATTAGACTAAATCAATAATTACTGCATCACTTTTCCAGGGACACTTTAATTTTCATCACCTTTTTACTTAATGCATACTGATCCTTTGCATTTTATTGAATATTCAGAGGTTATAATGGAAATACTTTGAATTCTTTTTCATGAAATTGAAGTAAAATTTGTTTTTTTCCTATAGGACTTTTTAAAGGAATTGCTTTGGTGGTACAGGAGTTTAGCAAATTCATTAACTAGTTACTTACCTGCTTACAGAAGCAAATCTAATTGGCATCAAGAACTGCAATCAATCCAAGTATCAATTAATAAAAGAAAATCTGGCATAACAGTATGTGACAAAAAGATTTAAAGCAGATTTACAGCATGCAAATAATGTCAATTTTGTGAGACAGTCAAATGGATGAGTGAATATTTTTGAGACTCACTAGATCAGTGTTACTTGACTTCAGCAGGCCTCAGTTAGGAGCAGGACCTGATTAGTTGTGATTTTGATCAACTGTGATTTAAATATTACCATTGTTTTGATTGTTAATGACAGAGTTTAAGCAGTGCCCTTCCTTTGAGGACAAAGGATGCCTGAATCACAATTTCACTGTAGACACATCCAGTTTAGCTCAGCAAGAATTCAGTGTTAAACTACTGTAGCAAATACAGGCCATGCTTTTCAATTAAGATTTTCTGTGCTTTCAAGGGCTCAAGGAACAGAGTTTATTGTGTGGCATTTTAAAATTTAATGCTGAACACTTGCAAAAGTAATCTCATTTGTATCATGCATCTCCTTAGGAGCAAACACTGCATGGCATTACATAAACTTTTCATAGAACTATAGAATATGCTGAGTTGGAGGGACCCATCAGGATCATCAAGCCCAACTCCTGACCCTACACAGGACACCCCCAGGAGTCACATCATGTACCTGAGAGCATTGTCCAAACACTTCTTGAACTCTGCTAGGCTTGGTGCTGTCACTGCTTCCTTGGGGTGCCTTTTCCAGTGCCCAACCATCCTGCGGATGGAAAACTTTTTTCTGATATCCAACCTAAACCTCCCCTGACTCAGATTCATGCTGTTTTCTCAAGTCCTGTTGGTGATCACAGTAGTAAAGAGATCAAGACCTGCCCCTCCATTTTCCCTCGGGAGGATGCTGAAGTCTGCAATGAGGTCTCTTCCCCTCAGTCTCCTCCAGGTTGACCAAACCAAGTGACCTCAGCTGCTCCTCATAAGGCTTCACTTTCAGACTCTTCACCATTCCTGCTTTAGATGTGGCCCTGTTCTGGATGCTCTCTAATACCTTAATGTCTTTCTTATACTGTGACACCCAAAACTGCCCCCAGCACTCATGGTGAGGCCACCCCAGTGTAGAGCAGAGCACAGTGGGACAATCCCCTCCCTTGCCCAGCTGGCAATGCTGTGACTGATGCCCCCCAGGACATGCTTGGCCCTCCTGGCTGCCAGGACACTGCTGACCCATGTTCAATTTGCCATTGGTCAGGACCTGCCAGTCCCTTTCTGCAGGGCTCCTCTCCAGCCTCTCATTCCCCAGTCTGTACATACACCCAAGGTTGCTCCATCCCAAATACAGAATCCAGCCCTTGCCCTTGTCCAATTTTATACGGTTGATGATCGCCCATCTCTCTAGTTCGTAAAGGTCTCTCTGCAGGGACTCTCTGCTCTTGAGAGAGTCGACAGCTCCTCCCAGTTTAGTACCCTGTCAGTGCCTTTTTGCATACCAGCTACATAGTGTTGGTATATCCTCTGTAATCCTCCAGTTTTACAGAACTGACGCTCACTAGAACAATATCTTCTAACCTGATGACTTGTCATGCACAGGATAGCAATGCTGTCAAGTTAGCCAAGATCTTTCTTCAAGCTCTATTGTCCTCCCTTAATAAGAGAGAATTATTTATAGAAGAGACTCCATTGTTAGCATTTCAGACTGTTTGAAGATGAAAGACATCCGTACTATTTGTGAATTATTAGACACCCTAAAAAGTGTCAGTCTGCTCAGTGACTTCTGCATTATTGCACTTGAGTGTTTTTAAATTATAATCCTGATTTCAGCACAATATAGACTGGAAGTGCCAATAACTTTCTTTCATAAAGCATCAGATTTCAGCCATTTGAAAAAAGGTTTTAGCGACTTTTAATCTTTCAAGAACTATTACATTGAAAACTTTTATCCCTTAAAGGGCTAAACATTGGTAAACTTTCTACTATAAACCAGTTGCACCTTAGACCCACTCAAGTCCATGGGGATGGGATTCACCCAAGACTGCTGAGGGAGCTACTTCCAATCTGGTGTTGATTCTGGTCTGTGTGGGATGAAGCACTCATTTATGGTGTGATTATAAATGCTTAATAGTTTACTTCCATTAAGTAAATAGTAACCTTTCTATGGAAAGCTACTATCCATACTGCTGTAAGCTAAAGTAATACTAAGCAAATTATTTTAAAGGATTCAAATTATTCAAGTTTTCTTTTAAATACCTTTCTATATACCTGAAATACTAGGAGGAATCATATCTCTCCACACTGTGTTCCTTCAGTTGTAAAAATACGTCAGCAAAGTCCTTCCATGCCAGTTACTACATTAATATAACCAAAGGAGTAGGAAACAAACTGATGCAGAAACTGTTAATAAATGTCAAAGTCCATTGTTGTTTTGATGCAATTCATAGAGGACAATGAGGTAATATTCTTGAATATAATGAGGTTTTTGCCTGTTTGAAAAGCAACCTGACAATTCCACTGCAGGATATGCAAATTCTGTGCCTCACAGTGAAGGAAACTGAAGTACTTTATCACTTCATTTCAGTTCAAATATAATCAAATAAACATTCTTTGTTTAGTCAATGCAAGGTCCACATCATGTATATGGTGAATTTTGTTCAAAAAGGACATTCAGGTGAGGAGCAAATCTCATTCTGTGATCATGTCTTTAACTTATGCAGGCATAACTGTCTGTCAATTTGTATCAAAGTGAAGCATAATCAGGTTAGTCATATGTGCTTCTGTTAAATGCACCATATAAAATAGAGTTTTCCTATGTTTGTTGTAACTACTGACTTTTTATGCTTAATTTTTTTTTTTTTTAAATCTCTAGGACTGGGAGAAATGGCACAATATCAGTGCGAGCTCTGGATGGTCCTAAAGCCAGCATTGTGCCAGCCACATTCAAAGCTGTCTCCCCACCTGGATATACCATTCTGGATGTAGATGTTAATGCTGTGCTGTTTGTTGGTGGTTTAACTGAAAAAATTAAGGTAATGCCTTGTCTGTTCTTACTGTGTTAGCTGGCTGGTGGTGTGGACAAATTTTGTTATTGCTTGAAATCGAAATAGTAAATTTTAATATGCTGGTGTCATTGTAGTAGGTGCTTTAATTGCAAGTGCACCTGCACTTTTGAAAGATGATTGGGATTTGCTTAGACTGAGGTGCACAGATGTGAGATTTCACTGCCCATGATGCTACCTCTTACCAGAAGCCCTGTAGCAGTCTGTATTGATGCAGCATTTAGCCCAAACAGCTAATTCCTGCTGGAGAGAAGGATGTTTTACCTTGGACATACTGCTGCCCTGACAGGCTTTCAGTTCCTGAGTGGCAGGAACTCATTTCTGTTTTCCTACACTTCTGGTCTCCTAACAATGTATATAACAGTATATTTTCCTTTGCATTTGGGGTTCTTCCTTTGTCATGTATCCACAGTATCACTTCTTCCTTTGCAGTCTGCTTTTGGTGTTTCTGCTGTATTTTCTTCTTTTTTGTTCCAGTTTCCTCCCCTGTAGCGGCCATCTTTTTTACTTCTATCTGCATCATACCTCTGATCTATTTTCTCTTCTTTTTGTCTGTTCATTTTTCTGGTGACTTCTTCTGCCTCGCTAAAGTTCATGGGATGAATAGAAGATTTATGCCAAATAGAATAGATGGAAATCTTTTTAAAAAATGTTCTCCAATAAAAGCTAATTAGCACTTACTTTCCAATGCCATTCTTTACAAAACAATTTAAAGTAGCTATTCTGTTCCTGATCAATATTTTAGCATTTGAAAAGAAGCTAAAATTTAGGCTTTTCCAAATAGTGAACTCATTAAAGTTTTTTTATTCTAAAGTTTGTATATATCCTCAAGTGTTAAAATAAAAAAGAATATGCAAAAAAATTGAAGTGCAAAACCCTGATGTCAGAACAGCTGTTTTCAACCTCAGTAAGGGTTATCCAAATATTTTCTGAAGAACTCTATATTTTTTCATCTTAGTCAGGAAAATCTTCCTGAATTCTTTTTTCCTCCAGGTAAATAAAGACAAGAGCAGCAGTAGGAAGGCAGTCTGTTGTAAGTTTGGTATGGCTGATATATTTGCAATTTACGGTTTTAAACACTGTCAGATTTGTTTTGTTCAAATGTAGTCTCCAAATTAAAATATAAATTCAGTTAATTTCTGTCATCATGTGGCACAGTTGTAAGGCTCACAAAATGAAGACTTTAATCAAGACTTTGCTAAAACTATGCAGCTCTTTGGACATTTAATCAAGATCACTAATATATCCTAAATCTTTGACTCAGAAATCTGCTTTTTCATATTACTGCGTTTTGGAGTGTTTTAGATTTGTCCTATGGTTTTGTCCGCATCCTTTTTTACATGCATCTCTGTAGGGTATTCAAAAAGAAAGTTCATTTTCAGTTTTTAAAAACATCTTTCATCTGACTTGTATAGAAGACTATAATACTTAGATGTCATGAATTTCTTAAAGTGACATTAAGTTCATACTTGTTGCTAATTAAAACCTTTCCAATTACCCTGAGAAATATCAGTAGCACATTAAGTCTTTTGAGTCATACTTTAACTTGAGTATTTTCAAATTGCACTTCTCCATGTTCTCTTGCAAGATCTTAATATTTGTAATTGCTGTAAAAACAGCAGGTGTTTGTCTATCTCAAATAGCTAAGTATATAGATTTTTAATCAGCTCATATTGATGAACTGAAATTTAAATGAGTCAGGGTATTTTTAGAAGGATAATTTTGAACTGAGTACTCTGTGTACTGTCAATTATTACTACCTTCATCATGGTAACATGTTATGATCTAATGAGCGTTACTCTATGTGCATGACCCTAGCTTAATGAATTTTGATGGGACATGTGTTTTAAATGCTTTGCCACCTGCACTTTTTTCTGCATCCAAAATTCAGCATGAACTTTACAGGTGTAACAGTTGAGTTCTCAGTCTTTTAGCTTGAGCAATCTACTCAATTTCCTGAGCATTGAGCATTACAAGAGAAACCCTTTGCTTATTGTGTTGTGGGCAAGATTACTCGTAGTCCTTTCTTGAAAGGCTTAAATGAAAACCCAGCTAGGCCTTGAACAGGTGAGAGCAGGCAGCTCTCTGAACAACCAGGAAAGCTGACAGTGGAAGCCAGAGCAGCTCCTTGTTCTTCAGGGGTTGTTCTGCCTAGGCCTTCCCACTTGGTACAAAGTTCAGCTCACATTTTCACTGATCAGTATTTTTGTAGGAAGGCTTCTTAGATTAAATACTTGTCTTGATATTTAAAATATTAAAAAGCATCTTAGGGTTTTTTTAATTACTTTATATGGTGTTTATGTTGTATTTATTTTTATGATTTTTATACCAGTTATGTTTTCAGATGCAGTGGATCACTTTAAATTCAATTCTAAGGAGGTTTGTGTTTCCTGTTTCAGAAATCAGATGCTGTGAGAGTCACCACCTTCACTGGCTGCATGGGTGAAACCTTTCTAGACAGCAAACCCATAGGACTGTGGAATTTCAGGGATATCAAAGGCGACTGCAAAGGGTGTGCCGTCAGGTAGGTAAAGCACTGACTGTTTCTTGTGCTTCTTTAGGGAGTGACGTTATATTCAGTGGTCTTTAGCAGGAATTTCCACAGCAGCCATCAAGTTCCAGTGTGTATGCAACAGAAGTTAGGCTGCAATTACAGCGAGAGGGGAAGCAGCTGGGCTGGGTTGTAAATGTGGTCAGAGCATTATCAGAACTGAGACGATGTGGCAGTGCTGTGATAAAAGGGCTCCTGACAGCCAGTGACCAGAAACAGTCAAAGCATGGGAGTGCATGGGAACCACAGTGGCACTGAGTGTGGCTCATGGACAGCTGTGGTGTGGGCACCTGCACTTCTTACGTGGCATGGAGCAGAGTCCAGTGCCTCAAGGTGGCTTTCACAGCCACCAGGGTAGTGAGCAGAGACCCTATAAGAGAAAGGTGTTTGCATTCTCAAAATAAAATGGGAAATCCTATCCTTGTTAGTTGGAAGTTTGATAAGAAATTAAACCAGGTTCAGGAAGACTCCCAGGAGGTGTCCTCACACTTCCTTAGCACTGCACTTTTTTCTTTTAATTTCACGTGGCAAAGGAAAATGGTTGGAACTGCCCCTTTTTAGCCCACAGGTGGCAGACAGTGAAGGGACGGTGCAGTTTGATGGTGACAGCTATGCCATGGTGAGCCGCCCAATCCGCTGGAACCCCAACATTTCCACAGTCACGTTCAAGTTCAGGACCTTCTCATCAAATGCCCTACTGATGTATCTCGCTACTGAAGATTTGGTAAGAGCAGCCAGCTAACCTCTACGCTCCTTGCAGGTTTCATGCCATCTTTGCAGTGAGTGAATTCATCATGAAAACAATTAGTAATTTAATGTACCACAGTCCTGGTGTGATGTTGCCTGGTATGACACAAGACAGTGTTATAGTATAGAGGTTGACTACCTAATGTTTATTGAATGGGGATCATTACATCAGTCTGGGGAGAATTCCAGCTTTTCTGAAATTGTTAATTAATTTTCCTTTATCCCAAATATTTATGTGTGTTAACACTTTCAGTTGTGTTTGTCTATTCGTAGTTTAAAATATCATATTGTGATGGCAGGGGAAATATGGGAAGAGACAAGTCTTCTATAGATATCCTACTGATATAAAGAAAATGTTTGTTTTATGTGAGTGATATTAAAGGGGAACTGGCACAGCAAATAAGATGTAACAGTGATCGTGTTTTTTATGATCTACAAATGGTGCCTATTACAGCTAAAACAGAGAATAGAAACATTCGTTATAAAGTTGTTCAAGGTTTTTATTCACACACAGTATCAAATGTGTGTGGATAGCAGGCATAAATTATTTATAAAGACATCTGTCCAGATCTGAATAACTCGTCTTCAGCATCTCTGATCCAGCTTGATTTGCATGACTGACAGGGAACAGTGTCCTCCCCTTAGCCTTTTCATATGGGCCAGAAATTATAAAGAGTAGTTTTCACTGATGTCTTGAAGAATTACTGAACACTCACTTTTTATAAGAAACTGTGTTTGTGTAAATCAGTCTTATTTCATATTCCTGTATTTTGGAAAGAATTATCAAAATAGCTGAAGTTATCAAGGAGGAGGGTGCTCCTCGTGACTGACTATTGCAAAAGCTAGCATTTTATTATGATAATTAAGTATTTATGTCATTTTTCTAATGAACTTTTTTAATTGAATATTGAAAGTATAATTAATGTAATTATTTTAGATTTTATATAATTAATAATTTATGTAGTTTTCTACAAAAAAATTATTTACTTGAATTCTGAAAAACACAGGCAACTGATCCCTGATACATTTTGTCTCTTACGATACTGTCCCAGTGCATAAAAACTTTGAGGATGCTCTTTCTAATGATGCATGTATAGACCTGCCTAAGCATCTAGAATACTAAGTTTGTTCAGTTGTACTCTGGGAGAAGGTGGAACTGGCCATGAGAAAAATGGTAATAAAAATTTCTCTAGTACATTTACTTCCTTGGTCATAGTTCCACCATTACTTACTTGATGGCTTTCATGCTGTCGGGTTCCCCGGCTATTTTTTTTGCTCTGTATCCTGCCAGCTCTTTTTCTGTATACGATGCAGTATTTATCATTTCTCCAGTCAGCTGCTTGGATACTTGTGTCAGTGGTCAATGAAAATACAAGAGTTCATAACTCTCTGTGTCTTCATCTCTCTGCTGCTCTGTTGCTTCCATAGATTACTCCCTGAAAAACTGGTAAAACATGTCCTGCTTACCATCTTTAATATTTTTGTTTTCTACCTTGCAAGCTTAAATCTAGCTGAGGTATGCAATAAATGCACTAGCTACAGTACAAACATATGCTCAAAGCTGAGTATTAGTTTCAGGTAATTAGAATATCTATTTTTATCTTCAATCTACAAAAATAAAAGTACAACTATCCCATCAAAACTCCAGCTAAGACGCTAGCAAAATTCCAACTAAATTAGCAATCCAGAAGAGAATAAAAGGGAAAAGAACTTCGCATCACACTTTTGTACATGAAAGTCCTGGGTAGTAAATGCGTAAATTGTGAGGTTATTTTAAAGCTTGAAAAAAGTAATCTGTTTTTCCCCATAATTAGAAGGTGTTTATTTAATGTCTCTAGCCACTTACCAAAATGAACAAGAATTGTAATAGTGTATCTAATCCTTTTCATTAACAGAAGGACTTCATGAGTGTAGAACTCAGTGGTGGACGTATAAAAGTCAGCTATGATCTGGGTTCAGGTACAGCTTCAGTTATCAGCAACCAAAATCATAATGATGGCAGATGGAAATCTTTCACCCTGTCAAGAATTCAAAAGCAAGGTAAGTTCCCGTGGTGTCATCACCATGACTTTTCCTGTTACCTGTGCAGTACAGCTAACAATCTAATCACAGTGAAGATGCTATGGAAATTATAAATTCTAGTGATCCACTGACTTCTTTTGTTTAGATAATACATGTGTTGAGTTGCATGTGAGTGATTGCACTGTCAAACAGGCCTTTATGAACAGGTAGCCTATTTTTCAGGCATAATTCTTTTATACGGTTACATAAATTGCATTCTAAAATTCTTCTGAGTGGGGGAAAAAGAAGCCTTTTCATCAGTTCCCTGGTGGTGTTCCAAATCATGGAACACACCTGTGTGATTTTTGTTAGGACAGCAATAACTTTCAACCTGTGCAGTCCTCTCGTGCTCAGCAAAGTGCTTTAAAAAGTAGTAACTTTAGTACCGATAGTACAGTATCTCACTAGACAAACACAACTACTTTATCTTCCCTAATGATGTGTGCCATTAACTGAATCTTCATGGAAACAACTGGGAATATCTCCAGAAGTTTTACTAGCTCTTTAACCTGTTGCTCTCACAAAATGTGAAGTGGTGGCATTTGATAAGATCACAAAGAACACTGGTTATCATGCTGGCAAAACCCTTTTTTTTGTTTTGTAATCTGGTTACAGGGCTGGTAGAATCTTTTATTTATGGCTGGTAGTTTTATTTATGGCAACTGTGACACACTCTGTGCTTTTGTAATTTGAATTTTTACTGCATTCTGAATCTTCAGGGTCACCACAAGCCCCTAAACACATTCCTCTGCCTCTGCCCCCTGCAGTGCCAGCTCTCTACCTGTCCCTCATGTGTCACACACAGTCCCTCTCCCTTGTCACTTGGCTGAAGTAGACTTGGGAGTTGGGACAGTAGCCGAAATAATTTAGAGATCTCAATTGCAGATTTGCTACACCTTTAGAGGAGGAATGCCTTCCTGCTAGCCTTGCTGCTATGAACTATTTTAGTGCATACTTAACCCAGGGGGTATTAAGATAAAATACAATGTCATGTAATTGTAATTTATCTATAGCATTCAAACATCCTGTGTTTATAAAGAAAATACAGGTATAGAAATGAAAGGAAAATTAATCTGGTTTTGGTAAAGTGTAGCAGAAGGTCTGTCCCTGTTCAATTCTTAAGGAAGGAAGGAAAGAAATACTTTCTTTTCATCCCTATTTTAGAACATCCCTGTCTTGGGGCCTGCTCAGCATTTTTCACTGAGTCTCTTTTATTGAACCTTATATTCTGTATTAATCCATACATTAAAAATATACATGGAACAGGCACCTAAATAGGATGGTTGTATGTAGTGCATTGCTGACTCCAGACTGAGATTAGACATGGCAGCACCTGACTGCTTTGGGTTTGAAAATGGCTTAGAGTGAAAACACCAATCTCTAAGGCACATAATGGCAATGCTTAACAAACTTTTACACTAAAAAATCCTGTTCAAGTGGCAATCTCTGGACTGAGATCCCA
The DNA here is from genome assembly GCA_036630365.1 of Acanthiza pusilla. Classification (NCBI taxonomy): domain Eukaryota; kingdom Metazoa; phylum Chordata; class Aves; order Passeriformes; family Acanthizidae; genus Acanthiza; species Acanthiza pusilla. Next base: position 25,668,568 of record JAXCHO010000023.1, on the reverse strand, counting down.
AATTAAATGTAAAACTGTCTCTTGTCATGACTTTGTCCTGAAGTGTTAGCTCCAAATTACAGTGACACAAAGAAAGCATCAAATTGAAACAGGTTTAGAGAATATATAAAAATAAAGCATACAGAATTGCCATAGCTTTTCGGGTTGTTATGGAAACAGAGGAAAGTGCAGCATTCTTCCCCTGCCCATAATTGACAACATGGAAATCCAGTATCTTAATTGCAAAATACAGCCCTCCTTACCTCTTCCCTCACCTGCTAACCTTACAAATATTTCTCTGTTGGTTTCTTACATTAGGACATCATTGTTCATGACTGATATTTTGTAACTAATCTCAAATGTCTTTTAGCCAACATAACAATTGTAGACATAGACACCAATGAAGAAGAGACCGTAGCAACAACTTCTGCAGGCAGCCACTTTGGACTCAACTTAAAAGGGCATGAGAAAATATATTTTGGGGGATTGCCAACCCTGAGAAATCTAAGGTAATGTGGCTCAAACCAATTTCTTTAGCCTTGGTGAGAGGATGTAAATACAATGCAATCTTATGCTCTGCTTTTATTTCTCAAGTTCACTTGCAGTAAGTGAATGGTGAATTCCCAATGTACACAGCAGAATAGTGCTTTATATGCATATGTAAGATATTTCACACAGCTCACCTTACACAGATACAATGGAAGTAACATTTGCTGTGCAGTACATCTTTCCAATCCTGTGCAAGAACCATGATGTAGATGACTTTTTAAGTATTTATTTATTTGATACATAGAATTTGTGACAGCAGATTTAGAGAATTGGCTCCATACCTCCACAAAATTAAGGACAAGTGTTTACTTTGTTCATGAGTAGAAAAATTGACCTACAAACTACTCCTCATGGGATTACTGCTTAATGGGTGTCATGGTTTTGCATAATCAGTGTCAGTATGCTTTAAATACATATTAAAATATTTTTATTAGATATAGTTTAAAATCATTTGTAGATATTAGTTCCTGGTCTCCTTGGATAAAAGTCCTCCGGTATTCAGGACTCAAAGTATATGTTATGATACTCTTGATATATTTAAGTAGAATATGAATATATGTAAGTAGAATGAAATAAGACAACCTTTTCCCTTCAGAAGTCTGATCCTGTATTTCCTACACAAATAAAATTCCCAGTAATTGTTAAGTATTGTGCAGTAATATTCATAAATGTTAACTTCAGCTTAAAAAAACTAAAGAAATGGGATAACAGACACTTGAGTTTAGTGACTTTATTACATGGCTTTAAATAGACCAAAAAACTTACTTAAAGTTTAAATTAATATTCAGCAGTTTCGTAATGACAAGAACAAGAGAATTCTGTGCTACAATGAACAGATGAGCAACACGGAAACAAGCCCATTAATCTATGTCAGCTTTAACTACATGGCATAATGAGAGCCTTGAAGTGGTCTTGTGCACAAGGAACTGTTGTGTTTAATACACAGACTCTTCTGCAACTAAAAGAATGGACATATTTGTTAATTTATTAGGATAATAATTGACCTCTGATGTCAAATCACCCAGCAATGAAAAGATCTAAGATCTATTTTACTCATGAAATATAACATTGTATTATGTAATTGTGAAATCACACCAGTGCGTAACAAAATGTCTAGAGCAATTATCTTCCACTTCCTTTGTGGTTGCCCAGAAAATCAGTGTACCACAGCTACTTTGACCTGTGGTAACCATTTTGCCTACAGCTATGACTCATCAGTGCCTGAGGCAAGATTAATGTTATGGTAAATTAGAATCAAAAGTAGTGAAAGGGGGATTAGGGCAAAGCTGAGCTACTGCAAACAATAGACACTGAGGTATCCGTGACTTTGTAATTATCAGGTCATGTCAGTTCTGCCAAATTCTTTTACATGGTTTGCTTTTGCTCATGACCAAGTATAATATCAAGTTATAGAAGCCCTCTGATGAGTTATATTTTAAGCTAGCTGTTTGCAGAGTAAACCTGTTAATTGTTATAGCCTGATAGTGTACATAGAATTCCACCTTTTATTATATGGTTTTTGTAAATGGTGTACGTCTGCTAATAAGTATCACAGAACAACAATACAAGAAGTAGTACCATTTGCTACGATTAATGCAATTTTGTTGCTTTCTTTTTTTTATCTTTCTTTCTCACCCCAGTATGAAAGCAAGGTAAAAACAATCAGATTACTTGCATGACTTGCATGTGCCTAGTAAGTGCAGCTTTGAGAGCTCGGGTGGCACCGCAGCAGCAGCAGCAGCAGCAGCATGTGGGTAGTGTCTGGAGCAGCTGCTAGGCTAAGGCTCTCAGTTCACAGAGCTGCTCCTGCCCCAGCCAGCAGAGCTGCCCCCAAGGGCTGCCCACCGGCACGCTCCACGCTGTGCGCACACCTGCACAAGCAACTTCTGTTTTCCTCACGCAGCTGCTTTCTTCAGCTGTGTTTTGCTGGTGACACCGGAATGCTTCAGAAGCAGAGCTGCATCCAGCTGTGCTGCTGACTTTGGCTCCGACCTCCACGCTGTGAGAGCACTGTAGTCCCATGCGAGTGAGGAGCGCAGGCAGTGAAGTAGTTACTGAGGAGAGTGTGAAAGCAAGGTGGAGGTTTTTGTGAAATTTGCCACTTGTCATTATAAGAACAGGATGGTGAGGGGGAGAGAGGGGAGGTCACCTATTTCTGGCTGTGTTTTCTGTTTGTAACTATTTGTACCATTGCTTTTACTTTGGTGTGCTCAGATATTAACTGAACTACACTGTGTTTTACAGCCTAATTCCTGGCTTGAACTGGAAAAATACAACTTCACCCCCACCCCCCTGCCCTGATCCTCAGAAAAATTATTTCCTCTTGAGCTCCCAAAATTGCTGTTTGTTTTCCGTCAAAACTGGCCCTTTCTTAGCGAAAAAACCACAAAAAACAGAAAGCAAGCAAAGAATTATGCAAGATCTTCGTGAACTTGGACCTCGTTTGGTATATTTTGGAAGGGAAAAAAGGAAAAAGAAAGTCTTAAGAGAACAAGCCAATGTTTGTAAGGAGGTCGAGCCAGATGACCCATGGTGGTTCTTTCCAACCTTACCCATTCTGTGATTCTGTGATGAGGGTTGGGAATTGTAAGATAACGGCCACTGCTTGTAACAGGACAGGATGAGGACAGTGTCACTGGACAAGGCAGGAAAGAGCAGTAGTGAGAATGGTTTGTAGATGGCAGAGACAGGGGACTGTGGGCACCACTGACAATGATAACAGCATAACTGTTCTTCCACCGGGAAGATAAGTCCATAAAGGAACTGGAGAAGAGCTAGGAAAAAAAAAAAGAAAAATGAAAGGTGACCATAGCTACTTGACTGTAAATAAAGCAGCATATGGATCATTTTAGTAAAGCAGATGCTTGCTTTAACTTATGCAGAGAGTACTAATTTGCCATCATGCTTGCTAGGTCGGCTATAATGCAAAGAATGGCTTTCAGTGCCAAAACATGCAGCTGATTAGTATCTGTGTAAAATTGTTTTATTTTGTAATTAATATTCTTTAAATTGTTTTCTTTCCTTCCAGGGAACTGAAGTGTTTGTTGCTTCCCCCCTTTCCCACCCTGCCCAATTAAACTCCTTATTTATTTCCCAAATTAATTTTTCTCTCTTTGAGCTGTTCATGCTATTCAGATATTCTAGTAAACACTTATGGGTAATATTTTTTTAAATTAAATTATGCTTTTTTTTCTGTCGGAATTTACTCTCCTTGGTAAGAATGGCAGCTTTTTTTCTGAAGTGGCTTTATAAGGCTTTTCTTTGGACAAGCCTGGTTCAGGTGGTACCAACAGCTATGGTCTCAGTCTGGTGTTCCCAGGCTTGAGAAATCATACTTTTGCAATCAAACAAGATGTAGCTTTGGTGTTACTTCCAAGGGGTTTCTCATTTCTTCTCATCAGCCAGCTGATGAGCCAAACATGGAACTTGAATTCCGTTGCAATGTTTTCCTGTCTTGGATGGATAGTTACATTCTGTAACAAACCCAAGTGCTTTGTTTTGTTTAACTGCCTGAAAAACTAAGATGTATTGCTGTACCATAAGAAAATATGCAGCAGTTTTTATAAGAAAGATACTGGAAATATAAAATAAATGTCAGACAACCTGATTGCATTCCTGAAGCTTATTGGTAAAAACTTTTTTCAAAATGTTTGTATGCTGCTAAAGTTCCTCTTTCATTGGATCTATCATGCAAAAAGAGGAATGAAGAATGTCTTCCAGTTAAGGTCTCTCCTTACTGTTATGATTTCCTAGCTTGCATCTTTCTGCTTTGCCGGAGGAACAACTTCCTTATTTCATAGCTCACTGCATTTTAACACCAAAGGTGATAGCAGTCCTTTACCAAAGGAAAAACACAAAAAAACCAAAAACAAAACAAACAACCAACCAAAAAGCCTTGAAGAAAAGAAAGAAAAAATTGACAAGGGGACTGTTGTCAATTGGAGATGAGATGAACCTCCTGTTACACCTTTGAGTGGTGCAAGGCCAAGTGCAATGTGTGCTGATAGATGGTAGAAGGCAACATGCATTCATTTAAGCGTATGTGTGTAGTTAAAATAAAAATAAAAACCAAGCATCTGTGCATCTGAAAATGTATGTATGTGTGTCTGGCTGACTGTTCTCCCTAAACTCTATTTTTGAAAACACATTGTACTTCTAAATGTTTTTTAGGCCTGAAGTGAACTTAGAGAAATACACAGGTTGCCTCAAAGACATTGAAATTTCAAGGACACCTTATAACATATTGAGTAGTCCTGACTTTGTTGGTCTAACCAAAGGATGCACACTAGAGGTTAGTCTGATTTCCATGTATTTTGGCATTAATGTATATCAATGTTTTCTGGTTTCTGATTTTATGGCATAATAGATTAATTGTATATGGTATATTCCTTAGATAGGAATCTAACCTTAAAATCCAAGCAGTTACATGTAAGAGAGAAAGACAGATGAAAAAGTCTGATCAGCAAGTAGACCTGTTTTTCGGACCCTAACTTGTTGCACGGTATCCCTGACCACTTGTGATATCCCTATCCCTAAAGGGTAGGATTTTCTGAACTGCTTAGCAGTGATTTAGCTTTGTTTCAGCTGATTAAAATGGGAATTATTGACATTAATGAAGATTGACCACATTGCAAAAACGAAAAAAAAATTGATGCACACACAACCCAAGGATTTAAATTATTTTTTAAATTGTTATTATCAAGTCATTCACTACATAAAACCTCAGGTTTGACTACTTACTGTCATGAGCTACCACAGAGCTGGAAGGCACATTTCTTACTTATCACTAAGAATGTGCAAAATTGGTGTTGTTATTTTAGCTTTAAATGCAACTCAGGTCCATATATTTTCAATTGTTTCTGCTTGCAATTAATAGCCTTTCCGTGCGTATAGAATTCAAGGAATCTGACCTGAAATTTTGGAGAGAATATAGTAATTTTCCATGGAAAAGAAAAATTTTTGTATATAAAAAATACTTACAGCAACCTTTATCTCCCGATAAATAGTTTGTATTTCTTGCCTGGAAATCTGTACTATTTAAGATAGTTTTGCAAGCAGATGGAAGATCTGGAGTTCCATATCAGATACCGCTACAGTAACTCCAAATGAACTGTTGTTAACCTGATGCTGTCCAAATATTTTTTTTCTACAAAACATTAAAAATTTACTTTGAACAGTACTTGGAACTTGGCCTGGCTAAAATAAAGACAAGGGCCCTATTTTGCCGTGTTTATCTGTTGTACCTCTGCTTTCATCAGAACAAAAAATACACAACAGTAGGACTCAGGATATTAGACTAGATATGTTATGAGATACATATTTTAAGATTTCAAGTTTGTGGTAAAGCTAAGCCATAAACAAGCAGATTGCTCAAAGGCTTTTAAATCTTACAGATTTGGTTTCAGCAAAAATTTGATAGGGAGGTTCGTATTTGTTTTGATTTATAGTAGATTCTTTCTGGAACAGGAAAGAAGGATAGTTGTGCTCATTTTCTTCTGTTGCTATGAATCTTAGAATGTACTTTGCTTTTCACGTTATTTTCTAACACTTGAGATCTCAGAGTATGAAATCTAATTGGATTAACCCTTTTGTTGGAGAAATAAATAAAAAGTTCTAATTGTACAAAACAAGATCTGTAGGAAAATTAAAAAGTGAAGCAAAGTAAAGGATAAAGACTGGATATGTGTTCCATTATTTAAATGTCCTCAGATTTCAGAGAAAGTTGAGCACCACCAGCAATGATTTTATCTGGCATAATATTTTTTGTCTAGACCCGAAAACAATTCTACCATACTGAAAAAAATGGTGCACTACTTTAGAGAAAGTCAGTGTTTCTCTACACTGGTCTCTACATCTGGAAGAATGCATGAGTTGGCAGCAATGATAGAAAATCTTTGGGAGTATGCACTGATTTATTATTTGATGACATATTCTACTCTTTAAATTGTGTTAATGACTACCAATATCCAAAGAGTTGGGCCATGTGCAACAAGTCCTTCATTTATGACTCTGAGTAACCAAGAAAGCAGTGAAGTGCTTCACTAAGCACAATTGCTTAGTGAAGCAATAGTGACTGTTTAATGAAAAGTATTTTCTCAGCACATTTGTCAAATAATAAAACATAGTTTATGTTCATATTGGTTGTTGTTACCTATTGTACAGATCTAAAAGCAAAATCCAGCTATATTAATTAATGGAAAGCATTAATATAAAAAAAAAAACTCTAACCTTGAGCAGTTATCTTTAATCCAAGAGGATATATCCACATAAAACTGTAACTTTGCCTTCCTGTAAGAAAGGATTCCACAAATACACTAATGATGACAGATGTAAACAGGTAAATAAGTGTTTGCAGAACACTTTGAGGAGTAAATTGCTAAGTGTTTATTATTACCTTCCATCTTTTCCCACTAGTTATATTTACATAGTTTATTATTTTAGTTAAGAAATCTTCCTGTGCATTCATACTCTTGCTTGTAATTCTACTTTCCTGTCCTCTCCTTCCTACAGAACATTCATACAGTTAGCTTCTCCAAGCCAGGTTTTGTGGAGCTGCAGCCTGTCTCCTTTGATGTGGGCACAGAAATCAATCTCTCCTTCAGCACCAGGAATGAGTCTGGGATCATCTTGTTTGGCACAAGCGGCACTATTGTCCCCCCCAGGAGAAAGCGCAGGCACTCTGCAAGGAAAGCTGCACCTCTGAAAAGAAAGCGCAGACAGACAGGACAGGTACGAGGAACCTGGCAAAAGATAAAGAAAACTCACATTTTTGCTGAATTTCCACAGTTTGTTTCCAGACACTGTCAGATATATATGCCTAAGTTAAAATTCAATGACTAGGAATAAATTATTTCTAATGTTACCCTCTACCTGATGAAGAATCTAATATAAGCGCAGAATTGGTTGTTTGTTTGTTTTTTTGCCTTGGAGAAATTGTTTCTTTTGCAGGTTTATGGTAAGGCATCCATTGCTTGTTGCTAAGCAGCAGACTTGGGTTTTTGTTATATTCCATGCTGGGTTTTTTAACCAAACCTAAATACTAGAGAATACTGTTGTTAGCTCATTTTGAGGACTATTTATGCACTGTTAATGCTTGGAAACTCTCTCATTCCTGTTCATAGAGACATAAATGAGGATCATTCTAATTTCCCTGAGACCGAAACAAACAAAAAACACCTGGTGAACACAGTGTAAGATAAGCCCCTTGTTTGGGATCACTGCTGTGGAATTCAAGACTTGAGTACTCCAGTCTCTCCTTCCCTCTCTTAAAATACAAATCTGCTGTATAAGTCCACAGTGTCTGAGTGACTAGTAAAAGTGTGATTGCTGTTAGAAATTACCTTAAATCTTGATTAAATCTTGATTAAAATCCTGACAGACAGACACACTACAACAGCAATAAACAGAATGTTTTGGTGCATTCTTTGTTCAGGACTTCTGGGAAATTATATTTCATTATTATCCTTTCTGCCTATTTTGGAAGAGAGCTCTCGGTGACCTGGAGTAACACACCTCAGGGACAGCACATTTTAATGGCTCACCTGCGTGACATTAACTTCAGGGCAGGGGCTCCTTTATCGTTTCACAGCTCTTCAGGTCACAGAAGTGAACATGACCACTTATTGCTATAGTAACTGAAGTTTAGATCCTGAAATCTGCTACAATATGATATTGGTGCTGGAGTAACTATGGGCATGATTTGCCAGCTCTCCAAACACAGAACTCAAGCTGGGATCAATGCACTTCAGGGCCTGATGAGTTTAAGAGCAGGTCTTGTAACAACAATGTCAGAAGAATTGTAGGTTAGAAGTCTCCATCCTTCCCTGAAAATAGGTAGAGAATTAAATCTTTTGTTGATGTTTTCCAGCATGACCTTGTTTTACCCCTTCCTCCTTACAAAAATGCCAGAGTCTGAGTATAGCAGCAGCAGCAGAACTGAAGCAGCAGTGTCTTGTCTATGGTGAACAAATTAAAAGCCTGTGTAAGACAATAAAACATACACACTAATGTAAAACCAAGTGAAATAATTTAGTTCCATATATAACTTACCTTTTCACACCAACACGTACTTTGCAGGCCTACTATGCCGTGTTCCTGAACAGGGGTCGGCTGGAAGTGCATATCTCCACTGGGCTCCGGGATCCCCAGAGAATCACCATCAGGCCAGAGGCTGGCGAGTTCCATGACGGCAGAGCGCATTCCATCCGGATAGAGCGAGCTAGAGGGTAACAAATACCTAGAAGTGCTACAGACTACACAGCACAGCTAATCCAACAAAGCAAATGTGTTGATGGCTCTGGCAATCCATGCTAATGCTTCTGATAAGACAAAAAATTCAGTGTAATTCCATCATTATCCAAAAATTCTTAGGAATAAGTTTCACATATGGTTATTGTTTTGAAGAGCTGGATTTACATGCTTTCCTAGGCTACTGGCCTGTTTCTCCAGAGACCTGCATTTGTCTGATCTGGCACCTTTAACCTTCTAATTCTTGGCAAGTATATTTTATTAAAGAATCTGTGGATGAGAAATTCTGCTGCAGTGCAGTAAATCACCTTTTCAGGACTTGTAGAAAAACACCATTTTCAAAGGGTATAAACTGCTACAGCACAGCAGCCTGTAGCCTTTTTGAGATGCCATCTAAATATGGTAAAACAGTGAAAACACACAGTCACACTTTTCTTAATGGAAAAGCCATTGCAGACCTTCTCAGACCATGTTGTTTTACACTGAATTTCACTTGAATTCGTTTGCTCTTTCTCAGACATTGTAAACATTTCTTATTCTACCTCACCATTCAGAAAGTGATTAGAAACAGCACTACTGTAGTGTGTAGGACTCAGGCAGTCAGTGCTATTAGCCCTTGTTCCAAGCAGGGTTTATTATGGACACTTGAATGTATAAATGCGTACATCCTGTACAGACATTTGTTGGATTAGTGCACTATGCACAATGCTCTGTGTTGTTAAAAGAAATCAGAACGAAAATGTGACATCCAGCGTCTTACAAAAGGCACTTATCCACTTCACCCTCTTAGCCCCACAACACTGCAGCCTTCTTGACCAACAATTCCTGTCTAGTCCAGAGGTGCCCTTGTGTCCTCTCTGTAATTTGCTTTCCTTTCTGTATAATTTTCTGGCTGAATTTCTATTGTATTGTTAAAAAACCTCTCATAAATATTGCCTCCAGTCAGTAAGTCTCCTCTACTTCGGTGACTTGATCAAAGTCAAACCGTAAATGCTTTGGAAGAAAAAGTTATTTTGGAAATGGATGACTGCATTTTGTGATACATTTTGTGTCACTGTGATAGAACACAAATATTCAGATGGTAATAAAAAGCTCTAAACAACAAAGTAAGTTATTTTATGCAGTGCTGTAGTGAGTACAGCAGCTTGACCTTATGAGTGTACATGTGAGAGTACATCAAGGTAAAACTGCTGTACAGTGCCACCAGGCATGATGCTTGTTCAGATGACACCTCTGTGTTTTCAAAGTAGCTTTGTTACAAAACAAATTGCCGGAACTCTGAAGTTTCTGTAACCTGAAATGGATGTGAAAAGACACAAATTAAGATTAACCCTTTGATGCCTTTTTCTCTGGTCCTAGAATTATGAGCCAGACACAGTTAAGGGGATGAAAAGGGGTTACCTCTTTTAATAAAAATCCTTAGGTGCACAGTTAGTCACGGTGGAAAAGGCCGAAGACGCACACTACGCGTGATGTGTATACAATTTTTATAGGCTTCACAAATTAGCATATCTGTCAAAGATTCCCCAATAAGAAGATTAATAGATGAAATAATGTCCCCCCAGTTCTGGTACCTTCTAGATTCTCCCCCCTCAGATGAGGCTTGAACCTTGTTTATGAAAATATGTCTCAGAGAGCTGGTTTCAACCTTGGTTTCTATGGAGAACCAAGATAGCATAGGGGCTTCAGGCCCTCAGGTGGGAGACTTTTAGAATATTTTGTCTTTCTGCCTAGAAAAATACAGTAAGTAAGTTACAATAATAGGCTACAAAAGCTACAAATACGTGTGCTAAGAATACAAAGAACATATAAAAGGTATATAAAAGAAAAAGGAAAAAAATCTTGGCATCACCTTCCTCTGCTCATGAACTCAAGCTTTATTTTTTTAAATGTGAGGAACACTCTTTGAAAACTCTGCAGAGAGATAATTTTCCATAAAAATATGAAAAACAATACTGTTGAAGAATAGTATGCATCATTGCATGGTTCTGCTCAGACCCAAAATGTTTACCATGGTTAACTATGGCTAAGATGCAGCAGCACGAAAGATAACTCAAGTCTTGACAATCTGATTTCCCTACACTTCTTCTGAAGGCAGATAAGCGAAGTGTCCTCTCTGGGACACTTCATGGAACCTAAATTAGTTTTTTGCTCTGAATTGTCTCCAGAGAAATCTCTCTCCTGCTGTTTCCGCTGCTGAAGGGTCTGGGAGATATCACAGGGATTGTCCTGAAAGATAAGTCCTTTAATAACTGCTTTCTCTAACCCTTTGAAAAATTACTCACATTTCTTACTCTTTCCAGACCAGATTAATCCATCCAGAACTATGAGGAAACTGGAAAATTTGCATGTAGTACAGCACTTTTGTAATTCAGGTGCTTAAGTCACTATCCAGTTCTGTCCAGGATGTGTGTAAATAACAATGCCAAGTGCTTTATATTTGAAAACAGGCCTCTTTTTGATAAACATTTTCAATATTCAGTTGCTAGCATTTGTAATGATAGTCAAGAAAGAATATTGGAGTTCAATATAGTTTTACAGTTGACAAAAGGGTGTTGATTTGTCAGCAGTGGTGCTGTCCTTCAGAGGCTCCTGCCTTCCCCTCTTCAACCTTAACAGTAACCATAGGACTGCTTTGTCTTTGGCTTGTGCCATCTGAAATACCCATGGGAAGGAATTACTTGTATCAGCACATGGTGAACAATCAGCAATTTTCCTGCTCTGCCATCTCCCGCAGAAAAAGCTACCAGATCTTTAAAAATTATGCCATTTGATCCTGCAGTAAGAGCAGTCTGTACCAATGGTTGTGCCCCAGCAAGAAGATAGTAGGGAGTCCAAACAAAATGTGACCCCATGCTTTTCCCATCCTGATGAGCTCTAGATGATTATATCTGGCATCACAGTACAGGCAGCTCATCCCTTACTGTTTTGTCACACCACAAACCACTTCTTCCTATGCAGCCACAGTGTGACGTTATCACCCCTCCGCAGCACAGGTTTGCCAGACTTTGTCAAACAACGACCAAGGAAGCACAGCAGCAGCTGAAAACCCTCTAGTGGTTAATATGCATTTAATGTGAGCTGCCAATTACATAACTTGAGTTGCTCATTGTTACAGTTGGTGTAGGAATAAATGAGGCCTGCAAAGGGGTGATTTCAATAGATGCAATAACCAGAGAAAGATATATATTTCTTTACTTTCAAATCTTTTTCACAGGATGTTCACTGTTCAAGTGGATGAAGACAAAGTCCAGACTCAGAGGTTGCCATCAGACCAGCCCATCTCTGTTAAGAAATTCTTTGTGGGGGGTACTTCTCCTCAGTTTCAGACTGCACCTCTCAGAAATATACCACCATTTGAGGGCTGTATATGGAATCTTGTCATTAATGCCACGTAAGTCTCCATGATGCCAACAAGTGCCCAGTTAATGAGATCTGGTTAACATCCTTGGTTGCCAGAAGAAAGTTCATTGTTGCAACGAATCATACTAGCAGCAAGTCCTAGAATATGATCTGTTTGTTTTCTTTATATGCCATTCCTTTTTTTGTCTATCATATATGCTTCATAGGCTATGCAGTTATTGAACTGTTTTGCACAGAAGCCTACACTGTCTGTTTATCCATGAAATCAGAGCAATTCAACAGTAGCACTGCAGTAAGATGTGCATCAGCGATAGGTATTTATGGTGCACTATAACACACTATTTTAGGTACGGTTGACTTCCAAAAGAAGTCAAAATTCTGAGAACCACCATGGGAATCAGTTTGCTTTGTGGAAAGTGCAGTAATCTGGAAGGAATCATTAAGTTAAAGGAAAGACAATGATGAATAAAATAAAACCTCTATAGAAAGTTTCCATCTAAATCTTTCTTTCACATATCTGAAGTACCTAAATTAGGATTTTATCGCTCATCAGAGTAAGGACTTTTCTGCAATACCATTGAAACTACGTAGGCCTGTAAAGTTTGCCAAAGAGGATGCCTGTCTCCCTGCATTGACTGGAGGAAGGAAAGCCAATGGTCACTATCACCTCTAGTTTAAGTGTCCTTCTGTACCTGCACCTACTTGTAAAGGATGGGATGAGTCCTGACTTTCGTGTCCTGTGAAGTGAAATTTCACTGCAGCATATAGCTGTTCATTATAAATTGGTGGTAAAAGGGCAGCAAAACTAATAACAGATGTCATTCTTTTTGTGTGTTCTCAGCCCCATGGACTTTGCTCAGCCTGTGTCCTTTGAAAATGCAGATATTGGCCGATGTCCCACACTAGAACCAGAAGTTAGGCCACCCGAGGATGAAGACAAACCAACTCGTGCAACAGTTCTGGTCCAACCTGAACCAGACACTGATGGGAAGGAAGAGGGGCCAAGAATTCCTCCTGCTTCTCCTCCTCCAACACCATCTCTATTGCCAGCACTTGTAAGTATAAAACATTTCAATCAGGTAGAGTTTCAAAAGTTTCTTTTTCCAGGCAAAATTGAAAATCCATTCATCAAGAATAATGAAGCACTTTGCCACAAAAATAGTAACAATTCAGCATGATACTGTAAATGGAATACCTTGTTGCCGGTCAGTAAAACCTGTGGATAATGAAAAATTCATTGATATTATTTGTTTGGATTATCACAACAGTAATTTGAAGAATGAGATAGCTTTGGAATTCTCTTTGGCTTGCATGCGTAGCTGTAAACCCTTGTACGTCAGGATGTAAGCCAAGCCATATGTGCTTTGGGTTGGAAGGGAAATTTTCCCATGGGAAATCCATTTCATTATGATATTTCTTGTACTGTTCTGTGATGCACATGATAACAGCCATGTCAGTGACAGGATGAAGAAAAAGATAAACCAGGAGGCCTATTTGATATGGCAATTCCTCCACTGCTATTTCATAACTTTAGTCAGGAGAATTACAAAATGAAACCACAGTCACTGCTACATTGAGCTCAACTCTTGTTACCAGAAATAAACAGCTAGACAGGGGCAAGCAGCAACACAATTTAAGGAAGAAACTTCTTCTCTCATAACTGCAGTAGTTTGATAAGTTGAAGCAATATTTACTGTTCACAAAACATATGTTTACACATCTGAATATTAAAATGAATAATACATACGCTGGAAGATATTATTGAAGGGAAAATAATTTGCATTTTGTTAGACCTGAATACAACCAACAGGTTTATGCAGACTGTAGTTCAGTATCACTGAGGTTTCAAAATTATGTGAAAAGATTTCACATTCCCCAGTTAAGGAGCCTGTTTACATTATCAGAATTTACACTTCAATAATAAGACAGTTTTGAGAAGTTAAGAACTGTAATTACATTTCAGATACATGACCACCTTTGCTGGCCAGGTATATATGGCACAGTTTTATCCAGAAGGATTTCTCAGGCACTACTGAAATCTCCACATCCCATGCATGGAAATGGAAGCCTTGGGTTTACGATGGGCAAGCTCCATCTCAGTAATGACTGTGCCCCAAGCCCTCTCAGTGCTCTAGGGCAGCAGCTGTGGTTCGTTCCCACAAGGTGGAGTAGTTGTAGCACAAGGGCTCCAATGCAGTTTTTCTGCTTGGAGTTGAATGTAAATTTGCAGTGCAGTTAGGCTACTACAGAAAGGTAAGGAACCAGGCAACAACAAGGTAGAAAGGATTGTCTGGTTTAATTCTCACTGTTGTGAAGGAATGCAGTCATAGTATCCCTTGATCAAGCCTTATAAACAAACAAGAAAAAACACAGAAGAGCATGCAAGAGCAAGTGCATACTTTCTAAGACTGTAAACACTAACTTTTAAAATAGTAAAATTGAGAGTAATAGACGTACTCATTAATATCAGAAACTAGTTCCATTGTAACTAGGTGAGTTGTGTATATTGAGAATCTAGAGCAGTGATAATTTAAAACAAGAATTCAAAATAAAAATCTAAATAAAACACCATTACTCCACTTCTCTCTAGGAAGTAATGAAACTGTTTTAGTATGCTGAAGACTATTTTAGAATGTTTCAGTATGCTTGAAACTACTTTAAATAAGGCAAGCTTTTGGATAGTCGTTATATTCATATTAATGAGTTCTTCAAAGTATTTTTCCAGGGACTCTTGCAACAGAGTAACTACAGTCTGGTAATGAGGAAGCACTCATATGAGATGGCACTCATATGACAGTAAATTATGCAGAATCTCAGTGTAGAAGGACTGTAAATGAAAAATGTACAGCAGAAAAAAGTATTTTCACATATGAGGCTTAAATAAGGTTTATGTTCTATTTAAGTCCTTTTAGGACCTTTTTTATCTACATGCATCCATCTGCATGTAAAAGGGGAGGGCAGTTGAATCCCAAATGAGAAAAAAACCTACTCTGTACTAAACGCAAGACAAGATCCAGAAGTAGGATGGCTGGGAAATACACCAGCCACCAGTCAGCTGCTGCTTGCTATGAACACCAGAATGTTCCTCAACATTGGGTAACTGCTGCTTCTGCCTCACCTTGTTCCCTGCCTCTCAGGGCTCGCTTGCTGCTGAAACGAAGAGCGCCAGCATTACTTCTGCTTTTGACTCGATGACGGTATCTTCTGCTTTTGATGCACACATTTCTGCATTGTGCTGTTAACAGAATTCGGTGACCTGTGGGCACTGCTTCAGTGCTCCCCTTTCCTACTAATTGCTTTCTTTGTAGTTACTAATACAGCAAAAGAGAATGTGGAGAATGTGTGACAGTTCAGCAGTGGTGTTTTCTGTTCTTCGTTTCCCCTGCCATAGACACCGTGCTTCTTGACCTACCAGTCAAGTCCCTGACACCTTACAAGACTGAAGTAAAGAGCAGCTGAAGAGTTCAGACTCCCGTGCAATGTGAGAGATTATTAAGCAGCCAGGACACATTAAGGCCATTACTCAAAAAACAAAGCTGAGATATTTTAATACAGGCTCATGATCCATGCTCAGCGCACAGTCTTGTGAAGGCTGCAAAGCTGGCTGTCCTTAGATAAAACAAAAGCAGACACAGGCTTGTGAATAAAATACGGAAGTTTTTTAAATACTCCCTACTGATTTTTTTCCTTTTGCTGACTTTTCCACGTCAGCCTAATGAATGCTTACTATTGTAAGTAGTTATTAGTAAATAATCAGCGTATGCTATGATTCCAACCACCATGGTCTGTTGGACACACTCCCACACTCCTTGCCCTTTCTTACAGTCATCCTGCTGGAATGAAATAAAACTGCATTGTTTGCTGATGCTGGGCAGCAACCTGTGTCAGGGTCAGACCTTTTACTAACATATACCAGCCTACGATTGAATTTACTGTCAGAATATCTCCTTTTATCATGTAAAATGTAAAGTGTGCCAGAGAAAGGTGTGTGAATGTATTTTCCAGTTCTTTCCAGTACTAGTTGTTATTCCCTATCTGCAAATTTTAGCAAGCCCAAATGTTGTTGAAGGTATTATATGCATAGTATTGTTATTAACATAGTTGTTAAACTTCTAAATAAGCCTGTAAAACTTAAAATAATTTGAAACTTTACCCTGCATTATGGGTATATGATTTCTTTTTTATGATCACTGGAAGATGGGTATCATACATTCATAACCTTGCTTGGTTCTGGTGAATTTTCCCTGTTTTCTCCCTCCATTGCATATTGATGTATCAACTGTTCTTGTCATAATGCATGGTGTTCTACTCTGTCATATTCAAACCAGAGCATTCATCATGGAAAATTATATTTTAGAAGTGCTCTATACTGTTACAAAGATTTTTGTGACGTGTGAAAGCAAAAAAGATAACATTACTGAAAAACTAAGTGAGAGGGGGAAAGAAATTTCCTCTTTGCAGTGAAATCTCAGTGCTTAAGTCATTCATGACATTTTCAAAATGTTTCAGAGAAAGAACTCTGTCAGCAAGGCACCTCACCTTGTGCTTTGCAGGTCCCTGCTGAGTCAGTACTCAAATAAGACTGTCACCAATCCAAAATGATAGCAGCCACAGTGCTTAAAAACAGAGCTTGCAGCTATCAAAGTTTGTTTCTTTCCCAGCGGTATTGTCTGATATTGAGTTGAGTTAGATCCTTTGAGTAGTTTCTTCACAATACTCTCAGTGGGAGGCAAAAGCCAGACATGAGTAGAAGCTGGTAATTACCGTGGTCTCGCATTGCCCCAGGCACCCCTATACAAGAGCTTTAGGACCAGAGATTAAAAGACCTGGTGAAATTAAAAGGAGAAGATTATAGTGGACAGAAGATATTTTACCTTGCATTGTTGTGCCACTTCAAAATTAATAGAAGTGGAACGACAGGGAGGGGTTTCTTTCTTTGCAGCCTGGGTAATGTCTCTACATTAGACAGTTGGGGGAGTTCCACAGTTGTTACTTCTATCCATCAGTTATTCGGATTCCCTGATTGTTTGTGGGGGCCTTGCAACAGCACCAGGGGAAATAACAGCACATTAAGCAAAGAATACAGTTGTAAAACAATATAAAGAAGTAAAATGAAGGGCTCATTGACAGCTGCAGGATCTGAAACTACTTTTAACTCATTTTTAAGGTGACTAGATTTCAAGTTGACAACAAAGCATCTCTTTAAAACTTAAATCTTGCTTCATTTCTCTAAGATGGCATCCTACTGTGTAAAACTCAGTTATGTGATCTAACAGTACACTGAGCTTCCTGGAAATCACTTAAGACTCTTGTAAATGTCCACTTGTGAAAGCATGAAAGCAGCAATGTTCATATATTACTTTTGTTTGCTTTTACAGCCAGCTTAATGAGCTCTGCTTTTACACCAAGTTCCTGTCATACTGGTTTATAACTTTAGCTGGTGTGATGAGACATCAGCACACTGGAAAATTGCAGGGCCAGTCTCTAGACTAGGTACAATATTCTCAGTCCTGAGCAGTTGGAAGACTCCCGGGACGTACACAGCTGAGACAGATACAAAATACGAAGTTTGTATTACTGCTGTGTATTTTGCAGGATTCCTGTGCTGCTGACACAGAGCCATCCATTTTAGAAGGTGGCAAGCAGTTTGGTCTTTCAAGGAACAGCCACATTGCAGTTGCATTTGATGACACCAAAGTGAAGAACAGGTATGTTGTTTGTCTCAGCTGTGAGTTTTGATGGGATAATGTGAAAATAAAATGCCCCTCCCAATTCTCTCAAAGGCATCTCCCGAAACTATGGACATAATCTGAAAAAGATCACATCCCATGACTAATTAATTTTATTAAGCAAACCTAAAAAACCATTAAAGTACGAAATCTAGGAAAAGAAGTGCCCACCTAAGTAGCCCTCACAAAAACGGTTTCCCTCTCTGTTTGTAAAGGTTTGAGCACACACAGATCCCAAGCTGATTTGCAAAAAATCAAACAGAACAATTCAACCAGGTCATGCAACTGAGTTCACAAATTGCTTCTTCAGAAGAAAGGTTTTTTTATTCAGTAACTCGATAATTTATTTTAATAAGCAAAACTTTTTCCCCCTTTCCTCCAGTAGTTAAGATCGAGCTTGCACAATAAACAGGAAAAATGACATTGTCACCCCCAAGTATAACAATATATACATGTAGGTGTTGACATGTGAAGGAATTCTATGAACTGTTTATAAAAATACAGCTTTTTTAATGGATCTGTGAAGCTAGAACTTGTTAGTTGTTCATTTTTGCTCTGAAGGCACATGGTCATTAGGAAATGTGCCATGTCACTCAACAAAGCAATTTTGCTGCTTGTAGTTTCCAGATCCATTCGCTTCATACTTATTTATCCCTATAAAGATGTTGCACCTTGTATTTCCACATATGCTAATTTTAGAAAACTAGAAGCAATCCTTGACTGATCATTTCCATGCAACGATTTTTTACATTTATATTATCAGCTGCTTTCAGGTACTGATTTTGCAGCTCAGCTTGAGCAAGGTTAGTGATGTGTAGCAGTACAACCTTAGCAGTAGAGAATCTAAATAATTTCTTCGCAGGTTCTTTGCTGCAGAGGAGGGTTTCAACATTACCATTCTGTCCAAGGGGTCAGCAGGTTTGCTCAGACACAGCCTCATTTTCTCCAAGGAGAAATTGGAATAAGTGTTTTATATCCTCATTATAAACTCTTCTTCCTGCATCTTTAAAAGTTTTGCAACCTGTCTTCAGGCAATACACCCCATTAGAAACTCAGTGTTTGCCAGCTGTCACTACAGCTCTCCTCTTTGTGAGCATTATGTGTGTGGATGATGGATCACGCTGCTGGAATTTTACAAGTGCTGGGATTTTCCAGCTGCTGCAGCTGCAGTTGAGAATTATATCTTGAACTTCTATGCCAAGACTGTAGTTTTGTAGCTCCACAGCAAAGGAGCTAATGAATGCTCACATGTCAGATGCGTGTGAAATGCAATTTATATATAACCAAATTATTTTTCTTGAACTCTAATGGACAAGTAAAATTGGTCACTAACTGTATAAAATTTATTTAGAAAAACACAAAAAGGCAGGTGAATTTGTCTAGTGCCTGACTCCAAATATCTTTCCCTTTGTTACTGTTTCCTGTATGTTTGATTTCTAGGCTTACGATTGAATTTGAAGTCCGAACAACAGCTGATTCTGGCTTGCTGTTCTATATGGCCCGCATCAACCACGCTGATTTTGCCACAGTTCAGATAAAGAACGGTCTGCCTTACTTCAGTTATGATCTGGGGAGTGGAAACACCAGCACAGTGATTTCCAACAAAATAAATGATGGCCAGTGGCACCAGGTATAATAGTTCTAATGCTAAATTATTCTTTGTAATGCTAAGAGTGAGCTTTGTTTAGCCTTAAGATATTTGCAAAATACAGAAGCCAAACTTTACAACCAGGATTTTCTGGGGAAAAAAAATCATCTAGCAAAATTTGTGTCAGATGCACCAGTACACAGAAATTTATCCTTCAGGAAACACATATTTCTGAACATATTTAAAATATGTCCCATGTATAGTAAAAAACAGCAGAAAATGTTCCTTCCTGCTTAATAGGGCTCATGTGAGTATCAGCTCACAATGATAGAATACATCATTAAAACCAGTTGTTTCTACATTAATAATGTCATTGTTAAGCCAGAGTACTAAGAACAAAATATAAAAAACCAGAAGTAACATGTAAGTAAACCTTCCCTGGATTATTAATTCAGCAGGGAATAAATATGATATTCATGTATGTATTTGGCAGTGCCTTCTGTGACTTTATGAGAGGGAGCATTATATGCAATGCCTGTGGCATTTGGATGCTAAGAGAAGGAATAATATCACAGCCATGAAATTTACTATTTACTGGGCCAAGGACAACAGACACACAGTGTATTCATTAGGTGACATACTGGAAGGCACCATTAAAGACAGAGAAGAAAAGTGTACATGTAACTATGTGCTGAATTTATATCCTATAAGTTACATTGAATTTTGTGCAGATATTTAGAAATTCAGCATCCACATCTCATCCCCAAGTGAGAAAAAAGATCTAATTGCATTTTCTCTTACCCTTTAATTGCCTCTTTCCCACTCTATTCTCCAGGATTTTTATTTTCATGAGATTTTTAGTCATGAACTTTTTGATGATAGCAACTGCTCTGCACCAAGGTATTTCATAAGTGGAAAAACTGAAGTTGTAGTGATCATTTATCTCTTTCACATAATGCCTAGGAGCACTGGCAGCAGACCAAGGCCCCTTTCTGCTATTCCCTCTGCACATACAGAAGAGATGCTTTTCTTCTTTAGCCATTTTCTCTTTATTCTAAGAGAGCTAAATGGAGCATATATTTCTTAATGGGAGATTGTGCTCTTTGGGCATACAGCTTGGCACTCTACAAGAGACGGCCTCTTGTTGTAGATCCTGTTTTTGTAGGGGAGAATGGAGACAAAGTCACAGTTCCCAAAAAGCACAAAAAATTTTGAGAAGGGAAGGCTATGTTTTTAGGAAAAGGCCACAGTCTTTGTTTCTGAGAAATCAGGGCCTTCTCCTTAAAATAACCCTTTTAGTGACAACCTTTTCTCCATTTGGAATGATTTAGGTTAAAACATTTCCATCAGGCCTGCAGAAGCCACTTGGTGCTGCTGCTATCCTGCTGTCTTAGGTCCCCTGTAAGAATGTCTGTTCCCAGTTCCTGTCTCACTCACCTAATCTTCCTTCTGCGCAAGTTGTAGTTATCCATCTCAAATTCACAGCTGCCTGTATACACCACGTTAGGCCCTCACCTTCAGGCCACCCTTGTCAGCATTCAGTCATTCCTGCTGCATGACAGATAAGCTGTCACAGTGGAGCAGAAGCAGCCATGCTAAAGAAAAGCCAAAAAATGCTGTTTGTCTCTCTTTGCTACTCTGCTGAGCCAACTACTGTGCTGTTTTGAAGTCTGCTAAACATGCATGATGCATTTTACATTTATCCATTTTTTATGCAGAACCGTTACTATACTGATTTGTAGAGATTTCAGTGTAAACCTTTGGAAAAACATTGGCCTAGAATTTCTTCAGCTCTCCAGCAACTGCACTCACTCCATGCAATTCACAGCCCATTTGTTGGAACAGAAGCCATAATACCAACAGAACATAGATGGAATTATATTTACTCTAGCATGAACTATGATCTGAGGCCTGTCCTGGCTAGTGGAATCATAAACTCAATATTGTCTGCAAACATGTGCTGCTATAAAGATTTGCAGCCAGTGCCATAACATTCAGCATTTATTCTAAAGTACTTATCTATTCTCAGTACTTAAAATTGCTGTCTGATTCCAAGAAAAAAAATACTGTGCTATGCTTCTTATAACATAACAATGAAGCATTTTAAAGGAATCTCAAGTCTTTTCCGAAATTCTAATAAATAATAGCCATCATGCTTTCTGACTCAGATGCAATTAAAAGGCAGTCAGATGTTGGCACAAAACCTGGCTCAGGAGCTTTGTTCCATAAATATTATCTATAGTTGCTGCCATGGTACTTTTGTAACCACTCCTACTGCTTTCTCATGTATTGTTGTATTTTTTGGACTGTAAGATTAGTTACAATCTGGAAATGCTTGGTTGTCAGAAAACTGTCTATAATTGTATTGCATTTTTGTGTCTTTCTAGATAAAAGTAATGCGAGTGAAGCAAGAAGGAAACCTCATAGTAGATGGTGTTTCAAACAAGACTGTGAGCCCCAAGAAGGCTGATATATTGGATGTCGTAGGAATGCTCTACGTAGGAGGATTGCCCATTAACTACACAACCAGGAGAATTGGTCCGGTAAGCAACTTTGTTTAAGTTATCTTACACTCCTTAAGTATGTCTGGATTGGTACCAGTGTTTTCGTAGTTTTGTTTTGTCTTGCTTTTCCCTCAAATTGCTCAAGAATGTGGATAAAATGGACCTTAGTGGAGGTACACAGCATTCTTTCAGTGGAAAGGTCTGACTCAGAATCCAGTTAATGAAAAAAAAAGAAAAGAAATAGCAGTTATTTACTGTTTGGGAAAGCAGAAAGTTCCATACACTTGTATCCACTTGGATTACTGCACAGCTAGAGTATAGGTTCCTGAGTACCACTTGCCATGAAAATTCTGTTGTCCTCTTTCTGTTTCCAAATTAAATCTGCATATACCAATTTACCACTGTTTGGTTCAAATGCCTAGCTTCCATGCTGGCATGGAAGATGATGAACAGAGAGCCCAGAGAAATAAATACAGTTTTGGCCTAAATTTTGTGGAGTTAACTAGGAGCACTGTATTCTTTCACCCAGGCCATTTACTGCATGTATCTGCACAACTCCATGCCAGTCATCTCACTGATTCCCTTCCAACCTCCCAAGACACACCAGTATCAGAATGGGAGAAAAACCTCTTCCATGCTTTCTTTTGCACTCTGTGCAGAGGGTTCTTTCAAAGCAGAAGCCAGAACTTGAGTGAATTTAATTATACCATGCAACAAATTAGGCAGCACAAATCTAGTGCAGCATAAATCAGAGATACAAAAAGAAGGAATTTCAATAGGAACTATGTCTGGGTTCATCCTGGGTAGCTGCAGAGAATCCATAAAGAGGTGGCAAAGCACAAATCGGATAAGCAAACAAAACAGACTTCCAAAGAAGCTGTGCATGAGTAAATACCATTGTACCAAGATGTTTATGGAATGGAAAATGCCAGTCTATGGACAGGCAACAGTCCCCTTCTTTGGGTGGACAAAATAAATACAGAAAAGGAATTCCTAGATCCTGCTTAAGTCCCTGTATTGACTCATAGATAGGGTATGAAGGGGATGAGTAACCACTCTACATCTGAGAGTGGTATTCCATAAAGAAAACTGACCTGTAAGATCATGTTTCTTAGTAAATAAGAGATTTGGCAGAAAGCCCAAACTGAGACAAATCTACTGATCATTTGGATTTACTAAACCAAATCTGAGGCACTAAAAAACAAAAGCAATACTTAACTACCCACAACATTTAATTCCTAGTAGTATCAAATTATCCTCTTTGAAATATATCTGCAATTTACAAATACTAATCTAAGGGGACAGATGATGCTAAGTCCTTACCTATTGCTGTTTGTCAGAGGTAATAGACGGAACCCGTTCAGATAAATGGCTCTGTCTGGCAATAAGAGTCATGTCAGGTCCTGACAGTCTTAAGTGCTTTGGGATTTAAATGAAGCTATGACTTCAAATGTCATGTAAAAACCAGTGCTGGCCTTCCAGTCACTCTCAGTGAAATACACTGTGATGTGTGAGACAGTCTGGTGGTGTAGCTTCATGTAAAGGCTCTGAAGCAAACTAAGTTGAAAGGATGTGTTACTTTAGTTAGGGCTTTCTTCTAAACACACAGTAGCCTTTTTAGACAGTAACCTATTATGTAACCATAGGTGGGTTGGCTACCTTTTCAGTGTAGAAGACTGATACCCACTTATTTAGCTTCAGCAGATGTCACATATTAACTCAAAACTCTGCTTTCAGCAAAAGAGGTCATATTACTGTTACCATGCTGAAGTATAATCAGATTGCTTTTCCACAGGGAAAAGAAAATTGTAACATTAAAGAATGTTACCGAATTGTCTACAAATCTTGCATTTCTGTGATTTATTCTTGCGGTAAAGATTTGGGGTTTTTTCTGGCATTTCTCTTTTTTGGTAACAAAATGTGTTGATCTAGAGGTGACTTTTACTTAGAAATTACAGAAAGGTCTATTTATTAAGAATCTGACAGAAAGCATTGTTCAGCTCAGAACTGAATTTATTCATTGATATTGCTCAAGTTCTCATGAAAATACTGTAGAGGTGTATTTAGCTGTAATAAGCTATATAATTTCACAGTACACACAGCTTTGATTTAAAAGAAAATAAATTCTTGGAAATGCTTTCCAATTATGAGTCAGAATATTGTTAGAGGAGGTAGTGTGCAGAGTCAAGATTTCTCTCTGCAGGTGTGCCTTTATCCTTTTTGTACTTGTACATATTTCTAGGTTGAATTTTATACACTGATGTTTATTTTCCTCCTTTCTACTGCACTGCTTATGAATATATCTTCTTTTTCTTCCTCAAAGTACATGTTCTATCATTTTCCTCTCTCCCACTGGTATCAGTGATAGATTTTCCTAACTCTTTAAGTCAAAGATCAAAGCCTCTGTCTGAATCTGAGAACCAAAATGCAGCTTCTGCAGACCTTGGAGGGGAAAAGGGAGGGAGAACTCTGGAGGAGATGCCAGTGACTTTCAGAGGTCCCACTGGGATGCCCTGGTCACACCCAGAGCATCTGCCCCGGGCAGGAGCATGGGTACTTACACCACTGTTCTAAGTGTGCCCAGTTGCCCCTCTGGGGTCACAGTCGTGTGTGCCCAGGGCAGGAGCCAAACTGGAGCTGCAGTTTGCTCCCCTGCACTGGAGCCTCCACCTCCCCCTGCCTGAGCACTCCCCACCTCCAGCTGCCTCTCTGGCTAGCTGAGAGGCCCTCATCACTGCAGTCATCAGACTGTGTGCAGTCAACAACCTTTACACAGAGGCTTTGTTCCTTTTAGTAGTGATATTACCTGTGTTACCTCTGTCTTTCCATGCAACATTAGGCCCACAGGAAAGTGATTAAAGGAAGGAAAAAGAGAAAACCCACCTAGTAAAATTACCAGCAGCCCAGAGAACTATATCCGCTATCTTCATCTACTTGCAAAGCCCATAACCTAGTCAATTAAAAAGGCAAAGTATAGGCCATTAAATTCCTGCATTGCTGATGTAATTTGCTATGTTTCATTATGCGGTATATTATTTTATGTCCTCTCCATTAAGCCAAGTAGATGTGACTCAGATCACATCCCTGAAAAGTAATGTAATTCATCCTCAGTATGACTAAGAGTAGATTCCAATTACAATCAGATATTAAGGATTAGCCATGTAAAATTTAAGTTTTATTCAGCTCCATAAATCCAGCAGAGAAGCAGAGGAAATGCACTCGTTGATTGCATACTTTAGGCTTGCTTCTTGTAGTTTTACGTTTTGTTTGAAATATTGACTGCAGGTCCTCCATAGCATTGATGGCTGCATCAGGAATTTTAAAATGACAGAATCACCTGTAGACCTGGATAATCCAACTTCCAGCTTCAACGTTGGAAAATGCTTTGTCACTGCACAGAAGGGAACATACTTTGATGGAACAGGCTTTGCCAAAACAGGTAATGAACAATTCTGGTGATAGTCAAAGAACAGAGAAAAAGGAGATTCTGCTTTCAAAATCTCCCAGTGTTACCTAACTCCTGTTGGCTGGAGGCAAAGTGAGACTAATACTTGAAGCTCTCATTGATCATTTTTAGCAATCTCACCTAAGGAGAGACTATGTGACTTCCTAGCAAGGTCTTGCACTAAGCATAATCTCAATAAAAGTTATTTATATGAAATGGAGTGCATTAACAATGCTGAGTTAGTTACTTTGCCTTACTCTCAGCACACTTTGTGTGAAGATTATTAGGAATAATATATTAGATGCTTCATTTTATTGTGCTTGCCCTTTTCTCTCCAAGTCGGTGCATACAGAGTGGGAACAGACCTGCTTGTGGAATTTGAATTCCGTACGACACGAATGAATGGTGTTCTCCTAGGAGTCAGCAGCCAGAAAATGGATGGGCTTGGCATTGAATTAGTAGGTGGAAAAGTGAGTAGCAAAGCAGTTTTGTCTCTTCATAAAGACTGGTTTTAGACAGCACAGGTGGTTTAAATGCAAGGTTACTACCCCAATCTCAAGGTGTCTCAAACAATATCAGGGCTCTCGAAGGAGAGTAACACTTGCAACTTGCCATACGTCTAGAGGCTCTTACACTTTTAAAAGATATTTTAAAAGATTTAGATTTTATAACTCCTGAGTCACCTAAAACTGCAACATTAGGTCTTAAATTAGTTAATTTAATTAAGAATAATTAAATTAATTATTCTTAATTAACATATAAGAAGTTTTGAGGAAAGACTTTGTCATTAATAATGCTAGATTCTCTTGTGGATATCTTTTCATTCACAGCCTGCAAAACCAGTCATTATTCTGTTATTGTAAAGATTTTTGGGGAGTATAAAACACCCTAAAACTAAGACCAAAAAAAATGGGAAAATGACAACCTAGAAAACAATTTTGCATATTTTCACTTGTGTTTAGCTCAGTGATAAGACCCAGATCCCAGAGGGTCAGCAATCCACATAGAATCTAGCACCAAATCAGAGCTTTGGTGTGTACAGTCAAACCACGTTGACTTCAAACAAACAAAAAGAACTGTAGAACTGTTTTGAAAACTTGCTGACTTCTATGCCATGCTTTTCAGGTGATGTTTCACGTTGACAATGGTGCAGGCCGATTCTCTGCTGTCTATGAGCCTGAGGCACCAGGCAGCCTGTGTGATGGACAGTGGCACAAGGTTCTTGCAAACAAGATCAAACACCGCTTGGAGCTGACTGTGGATGGCAGACAGGTGGAGACTGAGAGCCCAAACAGGGCCTCGACCTCGGCAGACACTAATGACCCTCTTTTCGTTGGAGGTTATCCTGGTGAGCGTGCAACACACAAATTATGCTTTACTTATGCTCCAGTAAAACTGCTTTGGTAATGGCTTAAGTGTAATTAAGAGTAGTATGCTAAAGATGATGGATAAGACAGGCCAAGTTTGTATCAGTTGGCATGGATGCTCATTTCGGCATTCAGCTGCATTTCAGAACAAGAAGTTCTGAAACAAAAAACTCTCACAGATACCCCTGTGCCGTTTCAAATGTAGGCACTGTCACAGAGCATCAGACAGACTTTCTGCTTTCTGCTGCTCACGCACACACAGCCTCCCTCTTAAAACTTTCTGTTTAGTAATAGCATAATTGTTGTGTTGCAGTAGTAGCAGCATTTGGCATATTTAAATTTAACTTAAGAACAGAAAAAAATGTATATATGCCCTTGAGGGGGCAGGGCACTGTGTGTTTAAATCAGCCTGTAAAACCTGAGGAACTGAGGAATATGAACAACAACTTGCACAAAGACACCACCTCTTTCTGATTAATGCCTTTGCTTGTGGTCTGCTGGGTTTCAAAAGGAAAAAAAAAACCCATAATCTACATTTGCTAATCAGTATTCTGGAAGCCCTCGAGAGAACTTGCTTTATGCAGTGGTAATTGAACAGTATCAAGAATTGGGCTGAGCTCTGTAGCTGATTTCATCTTCCACTAAGCTGATAATGAATGCTAGTATTTATCTCTTCATAGACAGTCTGTAAGTCTTCTAACAACAGTTTACTTTCTGAAAATGCAGTTAATATTTTTGCAAAGTACCAATTTTGTTGCATTTGTAATAAATTTTCCCTCTAGCTTGAAAATTAAAAAGCAAAGTATGTTTGCTGTATATGTCTGCTCTAGTGCATACTGAGATCCATGGCAAGACACCTCTGAGTTAGTTAATTCCTAAATTATTTTCTGGAAGTTGTTTTTTCCCTCATTCTAATGTGTGATACAGTGCACCCAAAAAGCCTCCTCTCCCAAGCTTTGGAACATTTGAAAAAATTGTCCTTTGTACTGAGATATGAGAGCTGTACTTCAGTCACAGTGACTATTGATAAAGACCAAAAACTTTGTGCCAGAAGGAAAACAGCTTTGTGGCAGCCTTTTTATAACAAAACGAGATTCTAGCATATGAGGCAGCATTGCAAAAAACACTGCAGATGGAGTTACTATCTTGTTCTGGACTGGGTCTCAAGAGGAGAGACACAAATGGCAGTAACACTGCAATCTGTACAGAACAAGCCTACACTTACATCAGGCTGAAGTGACATTCGTGAGTTCAGCCACATGGCAAGTTGTGAAATTATTTAATAAACTTACTGCATGTGTAAACACTCTTCTTTTGCTGTCTAGTCTAGCTCATCCAGGATTTGTTTTAACATTCCTGATACCTAGACAGTTGCATCACAGATTTGAAACACAGTATCACTGGGTTTTGTGAAATTAGTATTTGTATTTTCCAGTCCTCTTGAAGGTTCTCCTGGCTACATAAACAGTGCAAAACAGCTGTAAACCAGCTGGAATTAGCTGATGGAGAATTTTCCCTGTAGAGAAAATTTTCACCACCATAGTGTGGAGAAGAACATAGATTCTTGGGTACCCATAAAAGCTAGCACTCACCTCCTGGTATCACTCTTCCCTGTGCAGGAAGAGACAGATGGCTGCAGGCACCTTATCCTCTGAAACAGAATAATTCTCTGTCCAGACACTCTCTACAAGTATAAAGTTACTTCTGCAACTCTTACTTTATCAATCACATAGATTTGTATCAAAGTGCACCCCAGTAGCACTTTTTCACTTGGAAGAACACTGAGAAACAAATTGAGCCACAAATTTCAAGCACTTCAGAGAAATATTTCCAGCTTCCCAGTCAAACCACCCTCACTTCCACCCTCTCCTTCGTTAGTGGGAGAGATGCACTCAAACCCCTGCCTTTACTATCAGCAAGGGGAAAAAAGAATACTTGAAAACTGTCAAAACCAGTCTGTAAATGACATCTAAAATCCATTCTGAGTAACTGGCTTTCTTGTGATGTTAGGGCTGAGAATTGCATCGATTTTGGCCTTTTTTTTTTTCTTCTATTATTCTGTGGATAAAGAATAGTAAAAGAAAAGCTGATACTCAGCTCAAGAAGTTGAGTATCTGCGGACCAGCATGTGTGCATCATACAGCATTTGTAGGTAGCAAGCTGCATACATGGGTTACAGTGACAGTCTATGTGTGTTCAGATTCTGCCACTGGCAGAGTAGGATGGAAAAACAAAAGAAGTCTGGATTGTTATCTGACATAAGCATTCATCATATTTATTCATAATGTTTGTAATTTTTAAATAATTAATATATACAGCAAATAAAACATGCATATATTGCTGGGCATATCTGTTCTCATGCAGGACTCTCAAAGAACAAAATTAAGTATCAGCTCAAACTAACGTAGTTCCTTTTTCATTGTTTTTTCTCCTTCAGATGGTGTGACCCAGTTTGGGCTGACGACTAATATCCGTTTTAAAGGATGTATTCGATTTCTGAAGCTCACCAAGGGAACTGCAAAACCTCAAGAGATTAACTTTAGCAAAGCTTTGGAGCTGAAGGGTGTCCAGCCACTGTCATGCCCTGCAGACTGAATGTCATTCAGCCAGTGTGAGGCTGTTTATATAAGCACCTCAGATTAAAAAAAAAAAATCTATATATACATTGCATTCATAATAAAATGCCTTTATGCAAGTATTTGAGTAGTGTTTGTGGTATATTCCAATGGCTATTTCAATGTGCCTCCCAGCAATGCATGAACTAATCCCTTCCCCCCATCCCCAAGTGAGTAGAACAGTAATTTTTATCTGTCTCTTTCCTTATAGCTTGAAATGGAAATATTTCATCATTCTTGGGATGAGTGAGACCACATATTTTGCGGAGTGTTCCTTTCTTATGGAACACAGAGTCACACAATATCTCAAATTGGAGGGGAACCGTAAGGATCATCCAGTCCAACTCTTTGAAATGCTCCCTAAATGCTTTTGGTGAGGTAGATCTCTAAACTTGTATTCCTTTACAATTCTAAATACAATGCACTTGTGTGCATGCACAACTTTATCCTTCAGTAGCATATTAACTTGCTTTAAAAAATTATCTTTTGGTCGTTCCCAAGAGCTTTTAGAAAACTTTTCTGATCATAATATTTCCCATGAAGTTTCACTGAGAAATTAATTATTTTATGCGGTCCATATAGCTGCTGCCATGCTATAGCTATGGAACCACGTTCAGGAAGGAAAATGTTAGTCCTTAGTTGATTTATTGGGGATTATTGATGAAAATATGTTGCACCTAAAATCCCTGCTGTGTCATTTGAACAGCATTGAATTTTAACAGAGGTTACGTTTTTAGGTGTTGGGACCTTGAGTCTCTAATGGAGGGAGTAGAACCAGGTTCTATTACCTACCTTGCAATACAACTTTAAATGATCATTAATAAATAAAGTTTGACATTGCTGCTCTCTCCCACATGATATTGAAGTTACAAACCAAAAATCACAAACCCAATTTCTAAAGGAAGATGAAATCTTGACACTTGGAGCAGAAGAGAGGTGAAGCAGGAACATTCCAGAAATTATTAGCACAGCACCTACCACTGATCCATAGTGTTATCTGTTAATGGAATTCTTACCATAAAAGCAGCTTCCTAAGTTCAACTCTACGGCTTCTACTTGATGCTGTCAGTTTGTGAGGAATACTGAATGCAGAAGCCACCTCAAATCCTCCTTAAATAAAATTTATAGTGCTATGTGGATAGCAGTTCAAATATAGATGGAGAGAGGAAAGTTGCTTCCTAGATTCTCATTAAAATGCCAAAACCTAGGATTTTCCCTGTGCTTTTTCTGTTTTAGAGGACTATGAAATCATCATTGAAGTGTGGATTATATTTTCTGTGGATTGTTTCAAGTTGTTAAACTGTAGTTTGTAAAGTGATTGGACATGCAGTTGCTGTACAAATGTTAAAAAAACTACCTACACAAAAAGAAAAACAGAACAACCCCTGGTAGAAAGGTAGCACAACCACGCAATTAAATGAAAGAGGTTTTTTAAATTATTTTGTTCTGCCCCCAAAGAGCCTTGAATATGCATTTTCAGAATTTCTGACATTACTAAAAAAAAAGGCAGCTGCAAAATTTGTGCATAGGCTAGCTGCAAAATTTGTGCTTGCCAGCGAGCAGTCCTGCAGGAGTGCTTTGTATGCTACAAAAGGCCTTTTTGGCATACAATATTTCTTTAAACTGCCATGGGAGAAAAAAAACTTTTACACTGGGAAAGTGCATTAAAAAGATGGTAATAAATATGTATACTGGCACTCTAACAGTTTGGGGAGTCTACATCAATCAGATACACCTGAAGAAAAACCATCTAACTTCTGTGAAGTCTTGAAGTAATTGCCTTCAGCAAGTATTCTGGTTTTAGTTGCAACTGGTCCTTAATGTTAAGAAACAGTAAATGGCTGTGCAGAGTTACCCATGTTCAAAGTGCTAAGAATTAGTAAAAGCATGCATTTGTCTCTGAGAAAGCCTAATTATTGGACATGTACTGTCTTTAACTTCTACATGGTTGTGCTTCTAACAAGCACACTGTAAAATATTCATGTGTTTCCATTTTATTCTTTGTGCCTACTCTCACCTCTATAATATTTCAGGATAGTTTGAGCAGCTCAAGAAAAGCAGGCCATAGCACTTCAAATACAGTTGAGTATTTCCAAAAGTCTTAGAAAATACAAACAAATGAAGCCCCAAGACAATGTTATTGTTATGAATTTCTCACAACACACAACAGCCAATTGTTGGCCCACTACACTACCTAGGCATATTTCCTAGCCTCTAGTTTCTGTTCAACATGTTGGATTCTTTTTTAACCCGAATTTGTTTGCAAAGTGTTTGGGGTCAGTTTGGGGCTTTCTTTGGTGGGGGGACTTGAAGACACAAGGGAAATTTGAACTGAACTCCATGAACTAAACCTAGAAATCCATGAGTTAAAACCATGCCCAGCCTCACAGGCAGGAAATTGCCACTGCTCTGCTCAGTGCTGCGTCAGCAATGGTCTTTCACATAAATATGTCTTTGCCTCTGAAACAATTACTGGAGTTTCTGAATAAAAGAAGTGGAATGAGAAAAAAGAAAAAGAGAAGCCTTTATGTTCTTAGGTCTGTTGAATTATTTCCCTCTTGCATGACCTTCCAGGAATGCGTGGGACACAGCAAAAACAATGAAACAATGCACATTATTACATTTCTTGAACTTTAAGTGGAAAAAATCAACCATCTGCTGTCCTCTGCTAAAGGAAATACACTCACTAGGCTGAAACAACAGCTACTTCAGCAAATAGGCAAGCTAAAAGGAAACAGAAAAACCTGACTAATTTGTTTTCATAGATCAGTGAGTGGATACACCAAGTACTGTTAGTAAAGCTTTCTGCCTTTGAAGATTCAGCAGAGCATCTGGGAATGATCCCAGCTCCCTGTTACTCCCTTTTTCCATACTAGAGATTAATAGCTTGTCAGATTCCAGATAACAACTAAAATTGCCTGAGACCAGCAGGTTGGGAGCCTCAGAGCCATATGCAACTGCTAGAGATTGTGCCACTGCTGACTGTGCCACTGCTGAACGATGCAACTTGAACACCTCTCCAATTCAGGACTGCAAACTAATACACATTGACAAGGCACAAGTATTTTAAACCTTATTTTGGTGGATATTTTGCATACAGAAGTTTTTACTGCTTTTTTTTCCCCCTCACACTTTAAATACTCTGCTGCTGAACTTCAAAACAAAACTCACATCCAGGTGTTTTTAAAATAGTTCTAAAACTGATCTTGTTGAGTGATGTCACTTTTAGGTGTTTATGATGAATAGTCACTTTGAACAAGACAAATTTGTCATCATTTAGGCCAACTGCTATGTTGAAAAAGGTTGTGTTTTCAATTTTAAATATAGCAGTTCTCAAACTCATTGCAAAGAAGAATTGCCTTTTTCATTCTATTAAATCATACTTTCAGGTTTTTATAGAAGCTTATAAACAGAACATTCTTCTAGCTTAGTATTTTTCTTTAGAATGCACAAGAAAAACTTAAAATGCTAAAAAACGCAAACAATTTCTTATGTCTCTCTTTTCTCACACAAACCACTAGGAATGTCAGTTCTAGGCCTTTCCTTGTTCAGCTTCTGGGCAGTCTCAGATGTCTGCTGTGGGGTTCCTCAATAACTGCAAGTTAAATTTCTCACTGACTTGTTTCTGACCAACAAGAAAAGTGTACTCCATACCTTTCATAAGAACACAACTACTGAAGGACCACCAAAGTTCCCAATGCCCACATACATGCCCATTTTTAAACTGTTAAGAAGACCTTGCAGTTTTCAGGTGTCTTAAGATTTTATGAAAGCAAATAAAACTCTTCTGGAAATATCCTGACTGGATTTTTAACCTTTTTTTCTTTTTATCATCTGCATTTCCTAATTAGAAACACCTACCGGTTCTTTTCA
Source organism: Acanthiza pusilla (assembly GCA_036630365.1). NCBI lineage: Eukaryota > Metazoa > Chordata > Aves > Passeriformes > Acanthizidae > Acanthiza > Acanthiza pusilla. The sequence continues at coordinate 25,635,309 of JAXCHO010000023.1, read as the reverse complement.
TCAGTCAGTCATCCATCAAGTCTTAGAGCATACACACAGAGTGAAATTTCTGGTGTAAATATACAGAAAGCATTATCACTGTCACCTTTTCAGGCTTCATAACTAGACACAAAAACATACAGACCTTTCTTCAAAAGAGTTTCTTAAATACACAACTGATGTGTCCTGCCATGAAATTGAAACAAGACCCCAAATTATTCAGGTTATATATTTCTATGATGTTATTCTTTATACTCAAAGGTACAAATAATTTCTTCAGGTGCCTGAAGTCCCAGATAATTCCCAATATGATCCATCTGTTTCAACTCAAAAAAACCCCTTTCCTGTTGAAATTTAGTGGGCAACATAGCATAAAATGACAGCACTTCAGAAACTAAAATATCTAATTTAAGCAAAGGAAGAAAACCCTAGGGAAAAATCTCCAGCTGTCAGTGCTCTCATACATTTTTAATGCTCCCACAGGGACCAACATCATTCTTTAGCCCAAATCTAACACCTATCTCACAGTTCTCACTTGAGTATGGACTTCATTCTTCACTTATTTTGAAGAGAACTGCACAAAACTCTCCTAATGCTAGAGTCCCCTCCTTTTACACCATCTTTTTTAAAAGTATTTTTGAGTACAAAATTAAACTGATGCTTCCTCCCTGCCCAGCATTTATCTATCGTTCTGTAATGAAGATAATAATGAAAGTATGTGTCTAGAGTTTCAAAAACTATCTTTTATGATATACAGTATTACAAAAAATTCTGCAAAGCTGAATAAGCTGCTGTGACATCTTCCCTTTTAAACATAATTTATTTTGACAACTTTGGTTCTTCTAGCTGGCATAAGCAAGGAAAGATGACTGGCAGCTGAGGCCCTAGAGTAGCTACATTTCCTGTGGTTTTTTCATTACGATTCTGTTCTGCAAGACAACATGAATTTGATTTAAACAGCCAAAGGCCTCACTCTTTCACTGAGTTTCATGTCCACAGAATGGCTCTCTGGGATATGAGAAACTGCCCATCTCTTTGCATTGAGAGAACGAAGCACGTAGAGTGACGTGGACTCCTGTGACCTCCAGAGGCAGAGGGTTAGGTGGAATAAACGAGAGCCCTTTTCTCCACAACTTTGAATTATATGAAGTTAGAGTCATCTTAAGCACTGAGGTGCCTGGAAGTGTAGACTGGCCTAAGACAGCAGAAAATGACACCTCTACAGTTTGCATCAGTTTACACCACTTGAAGATCCAGGAAAGATGAAAATATTACAGGTTATTCTAGTGTTTCTTATTTAGCACGTGCTCAAAAAACAGCTCTATTTCATTCCTTTTTTAAAGATTCTGGTTTTATGTTATATTTGCTTAAGGGAAAGTCATTGCTCCTCTTTTTTTTTCTGTTTGTTCTTTCTCTGCCTTGTGGAAAATTATGTTGAGAGGAGAGTAAACCTTCAGCTGGAAAGAAATATTACTGCTTAGAAACAAATGATGTCATGTCAAACTGTTATTGATACACCCATCAGACTAGAGTTTCTACTTCAAATGACCAGAGGAAACTACAGGCTGTCCTTCACTGTGACTGAAAATGCCACCTCCAGAGCTCTTCTGGCCCCTACTGCCCCAGAATCCAAATTGTAAGCCAGATCCATCAACTAAAACAGCAGGGCTGCATGGGCTGACCATGCCAGCAACCAATAAGCAGCAAACTTTGCACACTGCAGAAGTTGCAGACAGCCCTGCTGCCACCCTGGGTGCTCTGTTTCACTTAATGTCACTGCTGAAACCTTTTTTTCCAATTAGACCTAGTACTGCTGCAATCCACTACAGCACCCAGTATTAGGGTTACTCTTGATGGAATACAGCAGAGCCCAGCTTAGGGAAAAACTTCCAGACCCAGGTAATATCAAACATTATAGTTACTTTCCTTTTCTGCAAAAAAAAACCAAAAAACAACACCTGAAAACTAACCCCAAGCTGCAAGCACAACCTCTTACATCTCTCTCACAGAGCTGCAGCATTAAGAAAGTGAGATAGAAATCTTGCACATGTATTCCCTCAAGCCCATTTCTTTCTGTTAACGGCTGCATTATTACTACTATTCAGTCCATTTTGACAATCTGAACGAATCTCCTCATTAAATAATAGAAGTTTTAACAAAGGGGGGGAATTTGGCTTGAATAGCTGATTAGATTGGTTGAGAATTACTGATGTTGAGGCAAGTAGGAGAATCTAAGTAACTTCTTGACTGCTCTTACAAAACCACTGCCTTGTGCAAAGTCTCAAGGTCAAAGGGCCAGGGTATTGTTAATACTCTACTGCATCTCCTTCAGGCCATGGACAGCTGGGCACAAGAGTGAACTCCCCAGACAAAATCAACTTGCAACAGTGGGATGCCCTAAATTATAAAACCCAGCTTTCGCTTGATGCCGCGTACAGCTGGTGCACAGTGAAGGAAAAGGTTACAACACACAAAACTCTGAAATCACATCTCAGTACGAGAGTAACGCTCATGAAGCCAAAGGGACAGCAGTGAAATAAGTGGGTCAGGAATGTCATTACAGCAGGGCAGAGAAAAAGGTTGCTACAGATAGGAGTAATTTATCTGCAAATCTGCACCAGGGCCAGATACAAAATAACTCACTGTGCTTTGCTTCTGGCTTTTCTCATGTAAATGAAAGAATGTAAAAAATAAAAAAAAAAACTTCTGCTTTTTGTATCTGTATACTTTTGACTGTTTACTCTCCTGAAGATTACAACTATTCAACAAGCGGTTAATGGTTATGGGTCTAAGCAGGTTTTTGAGCAGTGTTTCTAAATTACTATAGGTCAGAATATTCAAGGCTGCTTCCTATGCTATTAAGTTGCTTATTGGCCATCCTACAAAGGGAAAACAGAGAGGGAAAAAGCCCCTATATCCAGACATTACACTTGCAAATACAAAGTAAAGACAGCAATGCTACTTTCCAGTTACAATAAAGGAGGATTAAGCAGTCATCAGTGGTCAAAATCCAACATAACCACTTCAAACCTGACAAGTAAGGTTTAAAGAGATAGAGTCACCTCCATGTTCAGCCATACCGTGGCTCTAAGGCCAAGGTTGTGAGGTGCAAGTACATTCAGTGCAAGACTGAGGCAAGCATGGCCACAGTACACCAGCACACCGTTGTATACATTGTCCATAAGGTATCTGCTATTTTAAGCCTCCAAGCAGTCTTATAAACTGAACTGCAGCAGGAGTGTGCTTTCAAACACCAGCTGGCAGTGGCACATTGGGTTGCGAAGTCTCTAAAATGTGATTCCATAAAAGACATTGGATGTTGCTGCTGCTTAGAAACTGTTAAAAGTACTAGAACAGATGGAGAATTAAGTTTACCATTTAGCTGCCTAGTTCATGGACTCTCTTCAATTCCCTGCACCAAACATTTTTGAAACTGAAAATTTTTATTGTTTAACTGGCCTCTCTCTTTTCCCTGGTGTTTTCAATAAACCATTTCTCTTCGTAATATTCTACTTTTTGGTATATAAAAACTGACAGTTTTGTCTGGTAGTAGTTTGCACCAGTAATCAGATAATCAGTCACCTTCAGGATATCAACAGGTTTCTTTCTTCACAGATATAGTATCTTTTCAAAATTAAAATAATATATCAATTACAAACCAAAACCTGTTTGTCTAGCTGATTTTTCTACCATTTATTATGTGGCTGATTTAAGGCAATTAAGAAAGCAAAATAATTCTTTTGCTGTACCATAGGGGATACTCTTGAAAGAGGTGTGGATGGCCCTAGCTCTAGAGGAAACAGTCTCACAGCAAAGAAAACCCCAATCAATCAATGGTCCTCCACCTCACAGCAGAAAGGGCTTGAAGAGGGTGCCTAGTTCACTCTCTCATATTTGCAGAGCAATTGCCTCAGCCGTAATTCCCCATTTGTGTTTGTGCACAAGGTTTCTCCTGTGATAATGCCTTTCCCTAACAGGCATCAGCACTCCATGCCTGGGCTAGGCAAGTGTTCCACTGAGCAGGAGACCAAGGAGCAGAGGAAGAAGAGCTGGGTAGCTTATATACTTGGAATGATTCTTCTTGTCTCTTTTAAATGTAGTAATTCCAGCTTTGGAGAGATTTCTCTCTCTTGAGCCAGTTCAAGACAGCAGACATAACAAGCACTTGAGCTCTGTAGCTGGATAAATGCAAGCACACTTCAAGATAAGGGCAATTTTACAGTCCTGCTTCATTTATCAAACCTGACGTGTACTGCACATTATGATTTCCATGTAATGGTTTGACTGTAAATTTACCCTCAGCAAGAACCTTTTATATGCGTTCAAACTAATTTACCTCTTGCTGATCGAGTCTTAAGTTGTAATTTGCTTAAACGCAGAGCCTAAATTGACTAAATCAAATGCATTTGCGCAAACTCAATAAACAGAACCATTATCCACTGAAATAAGCAAGTCTCCTAAGAGCATCAAATGCTTCCTTCCAGTGGAAGAGTTGGCTCAGGAGCCAACCACCACTCCAGCTAATGACCGTGTTTGTCCCCCTATTTCATTAGCCAGTCTGAGGGCTCTAATGCTTTTCCCCCTCTAAACGGAAGGGCAAGAGGCATTCAAAGCTTTATCAAGTACTGCAGCCAAAGCAACTAAAGCTCATTTTCCAGTGTAATGAAAAGGAACCAGTGGAGAAAGATACATTTGAATATCCCTGTTAATGCATATGTTAGCTAGGCCAAAGACCTCGTCCTGAAAGGTCTCAACCACAGAGATCTCAACCAGCTAGCACACGAGATCTGTTTGCAGAAAAGGTAATAAAATTTTTGTGTCACCACATGTTTTTTACAGCAGTGCAAATACAACTGAGTCAGACCGATCTGCCTCTGACTCAGTGCTTAGAAAGGGACACTGATTTGCAATTGCAAAGCAACCATATAAAAATTAATACACTGGCATCAGCCAAGAGGACATTCAGCCCCATTAAGAAGGATGCCCAAATCAGGATCCACCCAAAAGGGATTGAAGAATTATTACTGCAGGGCAGTACTGCTACACTGAGTATTCTTACTAGAAGTTACTGCCATGATTACACTTTCAAGCCATAATGCAAGGGAAGTTAAACATCCAAGTTCATTCTGAGCTAAAATTCAAGCTTTGTGTATCTAGTTGTCATGAAGAAAAAAAGTCTAACCAAAATTAGTGAGACTATAAAACATTTTCCACTGATAGGAGTAACATAAATATATAGCCAGAACTGAGAGTCTTAAACTTGCAGACTAATTTTGGTAACAACTGTTAAGTTTTTAATACAAAATACTAACAAATAGTGTTGTTTATTAAGTACTTGTCTTTAAGATGCTTTAACAATATTAACTCATCCATTTTTCTATTAACAACCAAATGTCCTAATGTGGGCTTACTACAAGGAGCACATCTATGACAAACCCATAAAAACAGGAAATTAAGTTACCCAATGCAATAACGACACCATTCTATTTTATTTGTTTGTCCTTTGAAACTTCTGCCTTCAGTTCCCTGTCTGCTAATTTCCATGAAAAAAACCAAAAAGCAAGACTCTCTTGTGGTTTCCAAGATAACATGTCAAAAAACTTTGTACAGGTCTACTAAAGACAGATTTTCCTCAGACATGCCTGAGTAGCTCTGGTGCAGCTCCATATGGATTGGCCCTGAACAGAGACAGAAATAACAAAGGAAGAGTGTCCTGTGACAGAAATGATTCCATATTGCCTGGGGTCTCCACTCTCCCTAGAGCAGCTCACAAGAACATGAAGGGTCTAGGAATTACCAGTGCTTTGTAACTACCATTACTTCTTTTAATATTTCTGTTAAGGATTAATGCACTCCTTCCTTGGCAGCAGAAAAAATTGCCAAAAGGCAATTCCTATAAAGATTTGTATATGTGGCCAATGTTTTGTGTGACAGGTCCTCACCCAGGAACTGGGATTTAAAAAAAAAAAAAAAAAAGAGGAAAAGGACACTGCAAAGGCAGGCAGGTGAGGGAACAGGAGGTAATGGGGGAGGCAACTTTGAGTGGCAGCAGAGAAAACTTCTATGAAAGTATTTCTTCAAACAGCAGCCACTGAGAGAATTCTGTCTGCTGGACTGAAATTGTAGATATCTAAACACTAAAATTAGGAAGTCTGAACACATCTTCTTGTTTATTTTGTTTACTCAGTTTGCAGTTAATATTTACTATGTTTACCTTGCCAAAAAATGGCACAAAAACCCCAGTCAGGCTACTCAGCAAGGTAAATGACAGAGAACAGGATTTCTAAATACTGTGAATAGAAGTTCCTGGGTGTAGGACCTGGTATGTTTAGTCACTTAAGACTTAAAAATGTACTACTTTTCTGTACTGGGCTTTCCTCTTATTTTTCATTGTCTTTATATGGGAATCATAGTCCAGTAAATAGTATACTAGAATATACCCACTGGAATAGATCCAGGATTAATCACATCTTTTACAGACCTCAGTCTCAAAGACTTTAAATTCTGGATATATGCCAGTTGCAATTAGGACAGCTTGGGCACTAGGGGAATTTCTTGCATTAAGTTGCTCTATCCTAAGGAAATAAGTGATGTAAAGAACCAGCAAAGCCATAAAGAAAGCCGCAGCAGTGTTACTGCTTTAATTCCAGTGCAGGCAGAGGTTTATTGAAACCCATCACCTGTTGTTCCATCCTTTATGGAAAACCAATTACCACTCTCAGAAGTCCCCTGTCCAAAGCCAGCTCACCTGAAGCACAGGGGGTGCTATAGATCTAGAAAACAAAAATGAGCTGTAGTGTCCTAACCACTTGCTTTTCTCCTCAGGAGTGTATGCCACTGGCATTGCCTTGCCTATTAGAGGCTAAAGTGCTGTGTGATCTATGACTACATCGTGAGGCTGGAAATTGCTAAAGGAGCATATGCTGTAGCCACAACACATCTATGAGATAAGATACTCGAGTGCATCTCCAAAAATCACCATCTAACCAAAGGGGTGATATAGCTGCAGATTTTCAGGAGGTTAAAACCAGGGAGGGGTGTGTGGGAGTGGGGGGAAAGTGTGTGTGGGGGGTATGTGTCTGTGTATGCTGTTTCTTCCTCCTGGACTGCTGCCAACACTGTGATTATCATGTTGTCATCAGCCACACAGGCTCTTCAAGCACATGGACATCTCATAAAAATGTAACCTCATGTGACACAAAACTTAAATATAACCTCACAACCTCCCTCTCCAGTTGTGGGAAGACAGCTGCCAACCAAGTGACTCTAGAGAAGGCCTACATACCCTGCAAACCCTCTCACACCTGCACAGTACATGGTGGTGTTGGCTTAAAAAATAAAATTAATTAAATTCAATTCAACTCCTCTTTTTCCCCAGGTGCCTTCCCTCAAAACCAAACATCCATGTCTACAGCAACGAACGAAAACAAACTTACTTAGCAATGGTGTGTGTTCTTCATTTTTCACAGCAGTTAGACATACACACACTGCCAGTCTGTCTCTTGCTGATCTTCTTATGGTTAGTGCTGTTTCAAAGTAATAAACAGAATAAATATTCATCACTCCCTTGCCTTGAAGCTCATTTAGTGTGACTGGAGAGGCAAGGGCATGCAGGAGTCAGCCACTGTAGCAGTACAGCTACAATCATTCCCTTCATGGGTAATGAGCAACGGCATTAAGGAACTGGTGTTTTTTTCTAGTTGGCTTCTTTCACTGTAAAGGAGACAACATTTTTTCACATTGTCTCCAGACCCAACTTGAATGAGCTGATGAAGAACTACTGTCCCTCCAAGGCAATGATGCAATTAGAGGAAACACTGTGGAATCAAATAAAGAGGCAAATACATTGGAATTAATTCACTGTGAGCAAGACTCCAGTCAGTAGCAACCATTGTATTACTGCCTTTCTAAACTGTCCTCTTGCAATTCACTATCAGACACTCTATTCAATCCTCCTGTTTTGTTCTAAGAGACTGTTTAAAGTACTGCCAGCTGACTAAAGCACAATTATTGTACGTACAGCACATGTTAAGCTTGTCACAGTGCCTCTTTCTCTGGAAGCATCAGAGGCTGGATTGGGATGGAGCTCTGCAGCCAGGCACTGCCCAGCTTGGGTCTTGCCCACCTGCAAGAAGCAGTCTGGTCTCTCTCCCCTGCCAAGGGGGATTGCTAGACCATCCTCTAATTCTTAGTTATTAATGAAAAATCAAGCCTTACCTTCAGAAGGAGAGGGTAATTTATCACGTGTCTGATACACAGAACATAAGCCTTGTCTTTCTGCCTCTCTGAACTTGCTCAGACTTGGAGTGAGGGAGTAAGCAAAATGCTGGCACATCTCCAAGTGCACTGCGACAAAGCCGAAGCCACAACAAACAAGATGGAGCTGAAACTTCATTTCCTCCTTTCCACAGATGCTCAGGACCAGGCTTTTCCTTCTAGTTTGCAACTGGGTGGTAGCAGTGTGAGGGGAAGAGGGGCAACAGGTCTTTCCATGGACTTGCCTCCTGGAGAGCCTTTACTGGTGCCACCACTGGCACATTTCTGTTCTTTCCCACAGCCTGGAAAGGTAAGGCTCCTGTGCTGATCACCTGCAAAGCTATCCTGCTTGGTTAGAAGTGGGGGGAGATAAAAGTGAAATGGCAGTGGCTCAGTGTTCTAGGTACATTAAACTTCTTTATTCCAGCATATTATAGAGAAGATTCATCTTTCAGTGTCAAAATGATCAACATTTCTGCTGTTTCCACCTTCTCTGTCACCAAAGAAACACAATTCAGCACATCTACAGTGATTTCATTCATGGATTCCAGACTGGGTAAGGCATTTCATAAACAGCTAATGACTGTGACTGCCTCTAGACGCCCAGCTTGGGACAGAGCAAGAAGTGCCAATCAACAAACAGTGAAAAAACACACTCGTCTGAGCCCTGCTCTGCTGAAAAAACCGAGTCCTTCTGAGGTGCCCCACTTTGGGGACCAAGTCAGCCAACTTTAATTACCACTCACACTTTGCAAATTCAGACACAGTTTGAAAGATGGATTTGCTTGCCATATAACCCTACAGCAAAGTCCCCTGCTTCATTTTTCTGACATAAATTTCTGTGCATGTCAGTTTGCATTAATATCATCGTATTAGCTATACTTCTCCAATATTTCTGCAAACAGACTGCCAAAATATATTCACAAGCCCAATGGAAGGGCTACTTAGAACCAAGAAAATAACAGTGGAAAACAACAAATTATTTTCTGGATTATATATGTGCAGGAGTGAAAGTTTTGAACAATTCATTAGTCCTCACACACAGTTATTTTAGGTAAAAGAGAATTAGATTATTTTCTAATGAGAAAGAAAGTTGTTCTGCTTGACAAGGTAGTAATGAGTAGTGGCTTTTTTTACTGCTGCTGCCTCTGCTAAAAGCAATATAAATGCATTTTTAAAAAAACAGTAAGATCCATCTCTTTCACCAGCAGAAAACAAACTAGCAAGTCTGTAAGCGGTTTCTTCTCAACGCTGCTTTTATATATTTTAATGCTCCTTGTTCTAGAAATGACTTAGAGCAAGTGAAAATAATCTTGTTTTTTATACATTGCAAACATCATTTGAATGGCGGCCAGAAGACAAAAAGTGCTTGCCATCTTACCATGAAAGAGCATCAAGATACTGTGGAGAGAGCTGCATTACAAGCACATGAAAAATCAGAGGGGTCAGACACTACTGAAATAAAACTCACTTCAGTATACTTTATATTTCTAACTGCAGAAATAACAGTGTGACAGGAAAAGGACAGGAACAGGTCTGCGGAGCAAAAAAAGATGAAATGCTCCAGATGTACAAACAATTTGATTATACTCTTTTCCAACTGTCTCCCTACCCAATTTTTGGAAACTGCCAGATGCTACTAGAAATCTTTATATATTTATACACTGCATATTTCATTGCTAAAATAGAATTAACATACAGAGTAGCAAATAGGGTTATCTGTCTCTCTTCAGTGTCATACCATAAACATACCAGCTTGTCAGCTGGAAGTAAGAGCTATTATGAAGTTCTCTAGAGATCCACACCCACAGAGAATAACAGGGTAGCATCGACTACATCTAGAAGAAAAGGAAAGCAGTTTGAATTCTGTAGAGCCTCCTCAATGGCTTTGACTTACAGTACACTTTTAAAGTAATTCCACTTAATATCACATCAGAAACGTCTTTTACTGACACTCCTTCTTTAAGATGTTCCATGGAAGATCTTCAGTCTGGTGTTCAGTGACATCAGGTGAGAACCTCCATATTAACAAAAAATTTGGAACTATACAGTCTCTCTGTTCCCTGCAGCAAGTGAGGGCATCTCCGATGCAGAATTAAAGGCTAACACAGCTTTCATCTCTTTAAAGCAATGGCAAATCCTTGCATGAATGAATTCCAAATGCTTGAACTTTTTTCTTTACTTTCCTAAGTAAGAAAACCTTTTTTTCCTAAGGATCTGAAAGGGCCATGAAAGGTGCAGAGTTGGCAGACATTGAAAAATATTATATTCATGAGAGAGATTTTAAAAGCCTGAACAAATGTAGCTCTCTAACTCTTTTGTATTCTTTTTTAAGTAAGCTGATGTCTGGGAATCTTTGCAGAAAGAGGTTTTGGGTCTCAATCTGTATCTCAACTCTTTTTCAGGATGAGAAATCTGTAATTCAACCCACCCTGAACTACAACTGCAGCAAGAACATGACACTGGTACAGAGGACATTAACCATGGCATCCTCTATATTATTGCAGCTTGATCCAGTCTAATTATGAAGATCTGGAAGTGTTATTAATATGTAACAAAGCTCTATATAGTGTGCATTTCATAAACCTTTCATGCATATTGATGCAATTGTCTGCAGAAGTAAGAACAGACTGATTTTGTTGTTACAAGATACTTTTCTTATTGGAGGGCTTGGATGATTTTCCTACTGATACATTCTGATAAATAGCATTGCTCCACCATTGGAGGGGGAACAGGGATGGGGAGCAGAATGTTTCCCCCTAAACAGCAAGTCCTACAATATGCTGAGTAATAGATGCTGGCTCCATCTCTACCATAGCCTTGAGAGTTTGGCAGCTCTCTGTGTCTCCACTGGCCCTCAGCAATTCCCCCAAGGCCAACAGCTCAAGAGCCCTACAAACACTGCACCTACATCACGTTACTCCAAAGAGTCTAATCTAACCACTGCCAATACAGTTTATAGTTTCTATCAGCCTCTTGCACTGTGAGACACCAGCAGCTCATTAGGACACAGGAATTGCCACTTTCAGCCAGGCTCCATCTACAGGCAGCCACTAACACATCCACGTTAGGTTTAAGGACACTGCAAAAGGCTGACAGGGGACCCGTGGGTCCCCATGGATGACCTGACCTCATGCCTCTGGCACCTGCAGAATGGCCAATACCAACTGAGCAAGGAGAAGGAGCTCTCTGAAGATTCAACACAGCAGACTTTCTCACAGACTGGCCTTGCTCCCACTTTTTCCTAAGATATGGAAATTATGTAAAAAATATCTTTGTCTTCAGGAAGAGGATTATTCCCATTGGGGAGCTTGTATAATGCAAGAGAGTTTATAAAAAGAGATTAAAACCTACACACACCTTTCCCAGCTGTTTTCATTACACCCAAAGCTTTTGTCCAAAACCTCTTCCTTCTTAGTTGTTTCTGCCAGCCTGGAGCACCTTATTTGTCTGTGGGGCCCAGAGCGAGCAGGGAGAGCCCCTTCCCAACAGAACAAACAATATCAACTTCCACCTCTTCAGAGAGATGTGCAGAGAAGCTGATCTTGCTCAGGTTGAAGCAAACAAGGTCCAATGTCAGCCTCTGTCACTTCCAGATGAAAAAACGAACATTCAGTCCAAACCATGTAATAAGCAAGTTCAAATTTTCCTTCCTTTACTACGTCATCAGGGCCTCATTATTTATATAAATGTTCAAATACTCATTTTGATTGATAGTGATTTCACAGTGTTCAGTTTCAGTGAATGTTCCCTTCTGCCCACGTGATAAAACAAGGAATGGGGTTACTTCATTTTGGATTACATTTCACAGCATAAATCTTTGTTTAAATCTTTTTCAGACCTACAGAACTGAGACATAATCTCATTTTCTACAATGCTGAGCAAAGAAAACGAGAAGCTCACTCTGCCATGCAGGCTATTCAAAGTGCACACTTCTGGACTGCAGGGTACTGTTGATATTTGTTCAATACAGGTGGGTGGTTTTGCTTTGATTTGCTTTTAATAGATTCCGCTAGAATGTGAAATCCAAACATGAACAAGTAGATTTAGAGACAAGTGCACAGAAATTTTGAAAAAGTAGCCATTTAAAAATGTGGTCAAGTGCCTATGTTTGGAAATTGCTTGACCAGTTAGTTGCCTCCAGCTCCCAAAGACATTCCAATAAAATACAAAAAGGAAGTATTTTCCACATGACAGCTATAAAATGAATGAGTGAATACAAAATCTAACTTTTTTTCATGAAAACTTTATAGCAAACTATACCCAATAATTTGCTAAATACGAGGAGAGAAAAAGGTGGTATTTACTATGAATTGATTGCTACAAAGAATAATTAATTGCTTGCCAACCAGTCTCTCTCACTGTTTAGGTGTCACTGTTTAATGAGTGTGTGAGGTCATGGTTTTGGGGAAAACAGGGACAGAGCACACACTCAGAACCAAGTTTGCAGTGTGACACATCCAGTATTAAGAAGACAACTAGTAATATACTAAGTTCTTAAAAAAATCTGGCCCATGAAAGTCAGAACTGGCCCTTCTGTTCCTTTATAAACTTCAGTGGGACCCCAGAGACAACTAGGTTGAATAATTCTGCTTATTTCATGTTTTCCATTCTTCTGATATAAGATTAGTCAACTTTTTCTGGGGTTTTTTTGTTGGTTAGTTGGGTTTTTTTTCACAGGCAGCTGGCTACACTCTGAGGACACAATCTATTCCTGGGAGAAGGGACACAAGAAATTGCTCTATTAGGGCAAATTTGCAGAAATCTCTACTTCAGAAATAGATTTTAAATAGATGTAATAGTTCTCTTCAAACTTTGCATCAAAGTGCCCTCCATCTTCTGGAATTGCTGCACATCTCCCAGTTAAACCAGATTTGTACACTAAGCCAAAGGGTAAAACTAGGGCTCTGCATTGAAGACTTGGCCATTACCATAACTTCTGAGATTAGCATCTGTATCCAACACTAAAAACTACTTTTTCCTTGTTCTCACATGCCCTTGCCAGAGGATAGACAGGAGGTGCATTGATAGGGGACCAATTGAAGCCAAAAGCAGATAAATGAAGCTAAAAGCAGATAAAACTATGCTGAAACCAGTGAGCTAAGTCATTCCTGACAATGTAAATACTAAAAAGTGGTACAGAAGTTTGGAGGAGAAATAAATTAATAGCGCAAGAAAAGATCGTTTGTGCCTATGCTGCTTCATTCAGAAATGAATGGCATCTGTGGCAAATTTGACAAAGATGAAAAAGGATTTAAGAAAGACTGGGTAATTACAGCAGTTGTTTAACATTTCTAAGCAGCTTTTTGGATGATCATTTAGGAGAATGAAGAGACAAAGCTTAAAGGCAAAGGACTGCTGATGGTTTGCAGTCTCTGAATGTACTGAATGTCTGTAGCAGCTTAACTGTGGAGTTACAACAGCTGCCCTTCCTCCTTTCCCATGGCGTGGGTGCCTTCAAGGTCACTGGGATGCTGAAACAGCATGCATGGACTGGAACACAGCAAAAGGGGTGGAAGAAGAAGAAAGATAGAAAACAGAATCATGTGAAAGAAAATACACTGCTTGTAGGTGGGAGGGACACAAAGATATACTACTTCATGTTTCAAACAGTTTAAGAAGAGAAAGTGTTGCTTTCCATCAAGACAGGGGTTTTTAAAGTAGTAATTAATAATTAAATTCTGAAGGAGCAGAGGACCAGCATCAGAACAAAACCTGGACAAGAACGACAGCAGTGCAGTGAGACTCAGTTTCTGAAATGCTGCCCTGAAGCTCCACATCACAACACACACACCCTGGAGGGTGCTGACCTTCCTGGGCATGCCACTGACCCTCCAAAGACACATTCAGTCTTCTTAAAAAGTGGCCAGAAAACAGGCATTTACTTCACTCTTGTTCATTGGGATCTTAAGCAGGAGCCCTTGCAGGAAGCTCTTGGAGGGGGAAGGGATGGTGGGAAGGTTTTCTGCTGCTTCAAATGTGACCTGGAGCCCTGAGTGTGAACTGGAGTGAGAGGAGTGAGTGCTTCAAAACTCACACTGGCACTTCTAATACAGCCTTTAAGCCAGAAAATCCTCCACCTCCAGAGTCACTGTAACTGCACAACTGGGGAGGGAAAGAAAACCAAAAAAATGTACTTTGCTAACCATGATAAATGGTTATAAAATGCTATCTAGAGAGCACAGATGATCCTGCCTTGGTTTACCAAAGCACACCGTGACATTAAACTGTCAGGCTGCTACGGTGTCAGAGACCCAGACACTTTCTCTTTACCTGAATTCCAGGAGAGAATTGATGTGCCTTTGTGAAGTGGGAGCGACTCCATCAAGGAGCCCAACAGAGACTGGCAGCAAAGCTTAAAAGCAACATAGTTAAAAGGCAAAGAAAAGCAGAGCTGCCCACATGTGGCAATCAGATCCTTTGAGCAGAGAAAAGGGAAGGTGTTAGAGGAGAATAGAAGGGTCTTAAAGCTCCACTGATACTGCTGAAGCAAAATTTACATATATATATATTTAGTAGCAGTAGAGGCATTTGCATTCAAAGGCAAACTCAACAGGGATCTGGACACTCTTTAAGTCCCTTCATTGTGTGCTATGTACCATAACAGTGCAAAAGAGCAGGCCAAATCTGCTGCTCCTACAAACACTATCCAAAATGCCACTCATGGCAGCAGCCTCAAAACAAATACACTACACAGTGCAAAAGAGAGAAAAGCAGCCGAGGCCCAGCTCAGAGGCCAGAAGAAGCGGTGATTCCTCAGGGGCCCTAGGACTCTGCCGAGGCTGGGCTAGGTATGGAGCTTCCCTGGACTCCAGTTCTAGGCAGAGAGAGAGGAAGAATGTGGTACATGGGACCAACCATGAGCAGAACAGCAAGAGTGATATACTGAAAGAGGCCTGGAGGTCAGAGAGGCTGCGAGCTGAACAATCAGGGTGCCAAATATCCCTGCGCTTATGCGCTGTGTAGGATACGAAGCTACACATTGAAACACATAAATAATTGCCTTGCAGAGCAATTACTCAGAAAATGCACAAGAGGCAAAGCACATTCCTCCTTGGTTCTGAGGAATGTGCAGGATCTTGTTCCAAATGCTGCAGAGATTCATTCTGCTACTCCCCAGATACACCAAACTGCAGGAGCAGCAACAGTACCTTCCCACATATCATACAATCACATTTTCTTTAAGTGAGACTAAACATAAAGGGAAAAAAATGCAGCTATTTAAAACAATAAACTCCAAAGATATAAGTCAACAGTTAAAGTGCTTCCAAGTGGCAAAAATACTATAATGAAGGCTAACTGAATTAATATATTTAACCCTTCTGTTATTCAATCATTCTTAAAAAAAGAATTAATTCCTTGACAATTTAAAGACATGTCCATCTAGCAAATACACTTCAAAAAAAATTAAACCAAACCCACAGATTCACTGTCATAGTTGATGTAAGATTACAGTGAGAACACAGCAGCCCAAGGAGGGCTTTTGAGGAACAACTTGCTAAACTGTCATGAAATCAGTTACTCTTCTCTCAGTAGTCGGAGGTCTGGCAGAAATTCATAGGACCAATAATTAACATGTAAATGGAGTGACCAAAGAAGAGATGACAACAGAAAAACTACATTAAGTTTCTGCATCTACTGATGCCTTCAGGTATTTCTAGTTTTTTACTCTTCATGTAGCTGTAACTTGCTGTAGTTCTGTGCTTCTTACAAAGTGCTAAAATCCCCTGCTCCCAGCACCTTTAGCCAAAACAAGGCTCTCTGAGTACAGATTCAAGGACATATTCATTGCCTTAGGGCTTGAAAATATGTAAACAACTGTGAGATGGGGGGAGCAGGCCTGGGGTGGTTAACATCATCACCTGAGGGTACGATTGGAGAATTAAGGGCCAATATGCTAATGAAACAGGACTTATAAAAAGTGAAGGGCTCGTGACTCGGTGTCCATTTTGGGTGTCATCCCCGACGGGGGGTTTCATTTGCCTGAATGTACCTTTAAGGCCTCTGCAGGCCTTAAATAAATTGTCTGCTTTTATACTCCTAATTTGTCTTGGCCTCTGTTTCAGGTAGCCTGTCTTTTAGGCAACACTACCTCTCACACTGTTGCATCATCTACAACAGTGTGCACTTGCAGCCCAGAAATCCAATTGTATGCTGGGCTGCATCCAAAGCAGTGTGGCCGGCAGGGTGAGGGAGGGGATTCTGCCCCTCTGCTCTGCTCTGGTGAGACCCCACCTGCAGTGCTGCATCAGCTCTGGGGTCCTCAGCACAGGAAGGACATGGACCTGCTGGAGTGAGACCAGAGGAGGGACACAAATGATCAGAGGACTGGAGCACCTCTTCGATGAAGACAACCTGAGAGAGCTGGGGCTGTTCTGCCTGAAGAAGAGGGAGAGCTTATTGAGGCCTTTCAATACCTAAGGGGGCTTACAAAAAGGAGGGAGAGGAACTTTTTATACAAACAGATAGTGATAGGACAAAGGGTAATGGTTTTAAATGGAAAGAGGGCAGGTTTAGATTAGATGTCAGGGAAAAAATTCTTTACTGTGAGGGTGGTGATGCGCTGGAACATGTTGACTAGAGATGCACCATCCCTGGAAATGTTCAAGGTTGTTGGGGCTCTGAACAACCTGGTCTAATGAGTGATATCCTTGTCCTTGACAGGAGTGCTGGAACCTGATGATGTTTAAGGTCCCTTCTGACCCAAGGCATTCTGTGACTATGTATTACCCTTTTAGGATTTACAGGAGTGACTCCAGAGGAATTATTTCACAGTGAATTTCAGTAAAACGTTGTAACACAAATTGAGAAAAATAACACTGGCTAATTACCAGCACCAGATGGTCTTCACCCACAAATTAAACAGAGCTCAAGTATGACACAGCTGAATTGTTAACTGTAGTAACCCCTTACTGAGGATAACACAATTCTTTTATAAAGTCATGATTCATGAACCTATTGGAGAGTTTTAGAGGAATTTTATAAGCATCTGCATAAGAAAGACACAAAAAATAAAAATAAACATCAAATTTCTAAATTAAGTTGCCATGGGAAAGAAAAGAAGGGAGAAAAAAAAGGTGTTGACATGGATAAGCAAGTTCAAAAGACAAAAGAAAAAAAAAGAAAGAATGCACAGTCTCCTTGCAGGCAGGTCACCAGTGTGGCACTTTGAGCCCACGCTGTTAAACGTACACCTGATCTCAAGTGATCTCAATGAACTGATAAGGTAGGTTACTGACACTGAATTATTGAAGGCTTTAAAGAAACAAACTGCAGAGAGCTTCAGACAGACCTCACGATACAGCTGACCTTGTGACAGGTGAAAAAATGGCAGAAGAAATTCAGTGTCAAGTACACAGCAACTGAGAAAATGATAAAAATTCTCATACTGCATTCACAGTGATTGAATCTGAACTACCACTGGACATGAAAGATCACTGCATTAGTAACTATGAAAATGTTGACTTGTTGATTAAAATAGAAAAAAACAAAACAAAACAAAAAAACCACCAAAACACCAAGACAACAACAACAACAAACCAAACAAGTATCAGAAGTCATCAAGGTACAGAGAAAAACAAAATTTCTGTCCCCCCTCCTGGTAAAATGTAAGTGCAAAGTAGCTATCTGATTTCCCCTTACCTCAGAAGACAGAACAGAGTAAGAAAAGGTTTAAGAAGGGCAAAAAAATGACCAAAGTTCTGCAATGGCTTCCACACAGAAGGACAAAAAAAAGAGCTGTTACTCTTTGATGAGAGGACAGTCAAGAAGATCTGGGAAACCATAAGTAGCATGGCAAAGATAAAACATGTAGGGTTGTTCTCTGAGCAAAGAAATCCCTGCCAAAAGGACAATTCAGTTACATCGTGAAACCTACTCCCATAGGATGTACTGAATGCCATGGGTTTGCAGGGATCCAAAAAGAATTATAAAAATTAGTGGAAGTAAACCTCATTAAACCTCGGGTGTGATTCCTGGGGCTATGCACTGCAGTGCCAGGAGTTGGACTTGGATGATCCTAGTGGATCCCTTCCCAATCAGGATATTTTGTGGTTCTGTAATGAGTACTGAACACAGGGAAGTGACAAGCTAACCAAGAAAACATATTAGGGAATTATGACTTGATCTGTGCTTGTTCTTGTTCAGTGCTTCAGTCCTTCCTCAGGCATCCACTGCGCACCACCTTCATAGATAGGCAGGTAACAAAACTACTCAGACCTTCAATTTGGCCAAATGCAGTCGTTCTTACAGCCTACACGCTTTGCTGAAAAACTCCAATTTTGATTCAGAGACAGAGGGTGATGTGGCAAGTCACAGCGCATGCCTACACAGAAGTTGAAACTTCATCAAAGCTTTCCAAGTCCAATGACATCATGCTGAAGCAGCCAGCGCTAATCACTGCCAATTCTAATGGCATGGATGAGGTCACTCCACTCCAGAAATAGGCACTCACTTCACACTCGCTCAACAGTGCTGGAGAAGCAGTGGGTCAGCCCTCAGCACAGCCTGCACGCACACTTCCAGCAGCAAACATTTCTACAGACAGAGACCGAGAAACTCCCCGTGCTCAGAAACACCTTTTGGAGCATCCCTCGAGAACACCAGTTCCTCCTTAAAACATACTGGTTTGGAACAGCTTTGCTTTCTGGGGTTACATAGATGAATATTATTTCTGGCCTTTCCCTCTGCACATAGTGTAGGTGAAGCACAGTGGCACAGATGGAAATACCATAAGGGTGGATTTTTTACTGACTGCTCAAATAATGCTAAAGGGCCTTCTAAAAGAGTAGGAGGGCTAAAATTACTTAAAAGTAAGGGTATAGACAAGTTAAGAATAGCTACTTGAAACAGGATTGCTCACACTCCACATTTCTTAAGGAATCTTCAGGAAGTTATTTTGTAACATAAAGGACATCTCACCACTACACAGACTTGTCAGATGGTGCCTAATAGACTGACCTGGGATCCCAGTCCTGTCATAATCAGCATATCTAATTACACAGTTTAGATGTATAGTTTATTTACTAAGTATTTTTTCCTAGAACAAAGTGGTTTTAGAATTTACTGTGCCACAGCCACAGGTGTACTGGCAGAAAAAAATAGCGTTTGTTCCAAGGTTTACCAATGATTTCTCACTGGTTTAGCAAGTATTTCTGTACTTGCTCAATTCCTCTTTATAACAATCCAAGTGGATTTGACATAAGCAACTTAGAAATTCTTTGGAAAAAATTCAGAGCAGAGTACTGCAATCCTGTGTATTCTATTCATAAACCCAAAACACCCACATTGTGGTTGTACAGAAAAAAACTATTTATGCTGAGCTTTCTCAATAATTTTCATTATTCCCAACAACAACAGCATTCCAAGAGAAAAATTAGCCAATTTAAAAAGAAAAAGGAAAAAAAAACCCACTCACTGTTCTCACGCCTGCCTTTGAGTACCAGCAACACCACCTACAGGAGAACATCTCATTCCAGAGTGGGAAATGTGGGCATTTCCTCTGATTCTTCCTAGAACAGCTGGGGTGAAACAGTTCTGCATGGAATGACAGACACATTTGGTCTACAGACTTGGCTGTCATATTTTCTCAATTTAGAGGGAACTGGAATAAATAAAAATCCTCTTCTGAAGTACTCCATTTCATGTTCACATAATGGCCTATCATTACCTTAACAATACTTTAACAATAAGATTTTATTAAGTAAAAAACCCCAAACAATCAACACATTCTCTCACATTTCCTTCTACCACCTAGCCAAGGCAAAAATGTAAGGGAAATCAGGATAACCTAGCAGCAGAGACTATAAAAAATAAAAACACATCACCTTGGTAGGAAAAATTGAACCATTTAAAAGGTTTTTGCATAGCATGTTTTCTGAACTACCTTTTTTCATAAACATAACCGAACTCCTAACTGTGTCAGAATTGTCTGATCTCTCACTGCTAAACACGATGAGAAGAATTTTTGTTCTTTCAGTTCTCAATGACACTTTAAAAGCAGCAGCAGATATTTTTGCCAGTACTCCAAGGTTGCACAATAAGGTTTCAGCCTTATCATTACCCAAAAAAACGTGGTTATTTCAAGATCAGCAGTCTTCCAAATGGATATCACCTGGCTGCATCCTAAGATTTTTGCAGTCAGGGAAGCAAAACGCTGCACTGAATGAGGCCAATGCACAGCAGGCAGACTGGAACATTGCAGTGGGCACCTCCCTGCTCTTTCACAGACATGCAAAGCCCCACGACAGCCTCAGCCTACCACACCTACTCAGGTTCCTGCTGGAAGAAACTCTCTGCACAGGCTGAAGGAGAGTTATGAATAAAGACAGCTTCTGGCAGACGCATCAGAGTAGGAACACCCAGAATAAGAGCTCAGAGGCTCATTTGCCTTACAACTAACAGATCACAACGTGGGAACATATTAGAATATAATCAAGACAACTAAATTTGGTAAGACACACTACAAACTTTAACTAAGCCGAAAAGCAGAAGGCGGCAAGATTTAAAACAAAAAATTCTTCTCAGACTAGGGGGAAAAGGGAATAAGCAAGAAACCAGTTTCCAGTTGCTAATCCAACACAGCTCAGGGCTTGGAATCTCAGATGTTTCCAAGAAATTATGTGTTCCTTCGTTTATTCTGGATCATTTGGAGTGTGTTGTATATCTGCATCTTGATAACCAGCAAGGGATATCCAGTAATCTTCTCAAGCCTGTGATATTCTGCTGTGCAAAGCTTTCTCTACTCACAGTTTCATTGTGTCCAGAGAACTGGACACCAAAGTTGTCCCCGCCTGATGCACCATGTCAGACACATGATCTATGTACTGCATGAGCCACAGCATGAGAAAAGTGCATTAACTTAAACGCTTGACTTGATGCAGCTGCCAGGATGGATGGCATGAAAGCAGACAGGAACACACGGTAGTCACTTCTCCAAACGGAGCCTCCAAGTCCCCTGCTGCCATATCCTGCTGGCTGGCTGTGAGCTCCAAGCTCACAGTGTACGGTGTCTCTCACGCTTCTGCTCTGGTGCCGAAAGAAAAGCGGAGTTTGTGCTGTCACCTCCGCAGGGACCGGAGCGGAGCGGGGCGGAGCGCGGCCCCGCACCGCCACCTGCCGCCGCCCCGCCCCGGGAACACAAACACGGATAAGCACCGCGGGGCGGGCCGGGACACTGAGCTACGGCCGCCCGTGGCAGCTCCCAGGGAACAGAGAAGTTCGTGCTGTAGGACTGCCCCTCCGCTTGCCCCGGCAGGCGGTGAATGACAGCGGATGGCAGCGGCACATCCCCGTGTGTGGATAACCGGGAGGCCGTGTCACCGCTCGGAAGGTACAGGGAATCCCACGGGAAGGAAGCACAGAACTGACTGCCCTGCAGGACCTGCTCTAGCGACACAGCATGCGAGCAGACTGCTCACGGGAACCAGGACAATTCGTGTTCAAGAGTAACCGCATTACAGAGGTACTATGGTAACACAGAGAGCAAAGCTCATTCGATAGGTGAAACACAGAGACTGTGGCTCCCAGTGCAATATTGGTTTTACGGTGGCACAGGGACGATGCATGATCCTTTCAGTCATCCCAAAATGGACTATCAAGGAGTGTTAATACCTGCAGGGCTTTTGAAACACCACCACCATCACTATCACCACCACCACTTCCATATGATTCATTAATGGCAAGTTATACTCCCACGATGGTTTAAAACCTGCAAGTGAAGGCTGTCCTTTGATACTGCCCAGTCGAGGATCAGATTATTCTCCAGGGGGAATGTAATTCCTAACAGGCCTACAAGCAGAAAGAGGTTCTTCTACCCACCTCCTCACCTGTGTCAATGCCTTCCGCTGTGGGTCCAGTTCAGGCTGGAAAAGTGCTCCATCCATAGGGAGGCTATGGCCATGAGTTGTACTAACCAGAAGCTGCAGAGAGGCTACACCCCAAAAGCCAGCCCAGGAGAACAACTGCAGCTTCAGCAACAATCACCCACATCATGTCAACAAAGAAGATTCAGACAGCAGGTGGCAACACAAGCAAGTGCTTTCTCAGGCCTCCAAAGGCCTGATGCCAAATCCCTCCGGCTGGCTGTGAGCTCCAAGCACAGCCTTCCTCCATGGTCAGAGCATGTGCATGGTTTCTCTCACACTTCTGTTCTGGTGCCTAAATAAATGTGGAGCTTATGCTGTCATCTCCCCATTGAACCTAGGACTCCTACTACCTAGTTTTATGAAGCTCGTACAAGCTTAATTATTTTCCTCCCATGCCTTTCCTCCCACTGCATTTGCCAAAAATTACTGAAGTCTGCCAACAGACTCAAAAGTAATTATGGGGAGACACATACAAGGTAGCAAGATTACCCCAGATAAATTTCCTTTGGAAACAAGGCTAAAAATTACAGCATTGTATTTATTAAAAGAATCCCCTGAAGCCATATTCGTGATTGCTATACTGCTGTTACTGGCAATATAGCAGATTTTTAAAGCAATTTTTTGAAGATCGTATTTGGTTTCTACAAATCAGATTGATTTTGCCCCTTCTAGCCAAAAGCCAGCCATTTATGAAGACTTTTCCCATCTGTTAAATGGGGATGATAGGTACTTACCTACCTCAGATGTGGTCTGTGTGCAAGCACAAACAGTGGTATGAGCATCTTTAAAGCATTGCTCTACATAAAAAAATACTATTATAAATATTGCTGTAGAACTAGCACATACACATTTTACACTTTTTGAATGGCTGCAACCTTTTAAAGATAGGATCACAACAGAAAACTAATCCTAAAATACATTTAAGTGTGATTCCAAGGAATTTATTCCTTTAGCAATCTTTTGCCAAGTTAGCTTGCTGCTGCAATTTAACTCAATACTTATTGGACACTTCCATCGCTTTTAAGAATGTCTGACAAAGAAATAATGGGCTGGGAAAAGTTTCAAGCAGGCCTTTCTCAAACACTTCCTTCTTTGTTGGTGCTCATTGCCTGTTGGGGAGGATGAAATAGGAAGGCCTTATAAAAATTATTACCTGGCAAAAGATGCTGAGAATATAGAAACTATAAGAGAAATTGAAATGAAGACAAGTTTTGAGATACCAAACCTCAGTTACTAAATAACTGGAAAAACAATGGCATGGCCACTGAAGGTAATCTCCCTCTCTGATTGAACAATACCACTCCTTGATTGGACAATAGCCTCTGCTTGCTGGCAGGTCCAAAGGGCAGAGCAGACCCTACCAACTTAGCATAAGGTCCAAAAATGCAGTTTTAAGGGTTTAAAATATAACGCCATATGGTAATACAAGGATGCTCATAGGCTGTATGTAAACGCTATAGAATTTGTATCTCATTCTAGATTGGTTAGTGAAAATTAGAATATTCAGCACAGAACATGATTTATTGTATTGTAAGCGACAACCATGGTATTCTGTATCCTGTACTTCTCTCTCTCTCTCTCTCTCTCTCTCTCACCTCTCTGACCTGCTTCGAGCTGTGTCTTGCAGCTCCTGGCAGGCCTCTCACCCTCACGCTCTTTATTACAATAAACCTCCTGCTCTAAGACCAAAATCCAGAAGTCTCTCGTCTCCGTCCTGGCCGTCTGAACCGCACCTACACCTCAGACGGCAGTCCTGGAGAGCCAAATTCTACAACTGCCAAAAAGTGCATCTCCTTATCCTTGAATTCATCTCAGTAATGCCACTGCATAGTGAAAGGCCTGACAGAAACTCAACCAATATTTCCAACATATCCAGACCCACTCATCTTCCTGCCCCCTACTGTGTTCCTGAAACCTCAGTGGACCGCTCACAGACTGTTGACTGCTTGTTGACTTGCAACGTGAGATAAACCTGCCTTACATTTGCTCTCACAGGGGACAGGTGTTTGGGATCACAGCTTTCCTCCTGGCACCCATGGAGATCCAGGGATGGTGCATGTGCCTCACACAAGGTGGGGAAGAACAGGAGGCTATGAGTGCAAATGAGTGCAAACTCCACAGTCTTTGAAGAAGAACAAGCAGTGAAAGAAATGTGTCTACACCCCATACAAGCATTATGGACCTTTCCCCTCCCTCCCCCGACACACATCAGATGATGATTTTTGAGCACAAAACCATCCTTACATGCTCCACAATATCCAGGCACTGGTAAGAGGGGCCATCGCATCGCCCCACTTCTTCCTCTCCCCAGTCCCTGCTGCTCTGCCTGCCCAGGGTTGCACACTTAGTGTGCAAATCAATTAATTTGTCAGCTGGGTGAGAAACACGCTGCATATGTTTCCCAAGTCATCAGTCAAACAATGGTGGCCTGCCAGATTACCCCAAATAAACAACTAATGCAGCATTGTCTTTTTAATTATAAAAGATTCTTATCAGCTTACCTGAATGCGTTTTGGACTTCCCACTTGTGCCCTAATTTAATTACTTCATTATGAGGAATTAAGAGCCAGTATTTTCAATAAGCCTGAGAAGTCTCCTGTTCCATCACATACACCCAGTAATTGCTATATTACAGTTCTAGCAAAGGTGTATTACAATTGCAGCAAAGTTCTGAACTTCTAGTCAGTTATTTCCTTTTCCAGCAGGCATTCATTTTGCAAGACTTTAAGTTAATGTCTCTTGTCATACACAAAACTACAAGCTCTCTACAAAGCTGTAAAATCTGAAATTACAGAATAATCATCACTTAGTGTCATTTGGGTATGTTTTATGCACAAATATAAGAATTCAACTGAGAAAAGAAGTCAGAAAAAACAACATTTAATTACAAAAGAACTTTTTTAAATTAAAAAAAAAATAATGGCACTAAACCAAAACCAAAGTTATTTAAGCGATCATAACCACAGGTTGGTTGCAATTTTATACAGAAAATGTTAGGAACAGCTGTTCCTATCATCTGCACTTTGCTCCTGATTAAAATAACACCTAGAGTTACAGTAACAAGTAATCTTTTACAGAACTATAATGTATTATGAAAACACACATAATTTTTGTATTACATGTCAAAAAAACCCCTTATATTTATTACATTAGATTCATAAACGTTTACCTAAGCACTGTACTGTTTTGCTACTCTATTCCTTACATTTGAAGAACAGGGAATGTGGTTTTTGTTCTGCAGACAAAAGTGATTTGTCTTAGAGGATTTGCCCATAGTGGCGCAGTGCTATACCACGTGGGGATACCCAGCTAGATGGAGCATCGAGGGCAGTACAGTCACATTAGAACAATTTCCTGTTTTACTCATCCTGCTTTTCAGAACCAGCCAGTGCTTCCTCTTCATATGAAGACAGCCTTAGACTCTAAGAAACAATAAATACAAATGGTCCCAAAATTTTTCACATGCTGTGGATAAATAATCAGCAGATGTCTTAATTTTTCTATAACCTTTCAGAATTCTGTTTCAATGTTTGTATACAAAAGGGAGAGTTCCAGTGGTTACTCTGTCAACACAGTCAGGGCCTATATCCAAAGCTCAGCAGAAAGGTCCTTTATACCTTGAATCAGCTCTGATCACGTAAAAAAAAAAAGTAATTCGGTCCTTGATTGCATGTAGAATATTCCCTATGAGGTCAAGATAATTCTGTGTGTGCATTGAAAGAAAGTGTTTCATGCTGAAGATACAATTTCACAGTAGTTCCTTCAGGTAGTCAGCACGCAGGTGTAAGCACTTGAGCACAGCTGAGCTAGTTTACAAATAAAGTGTAAAAGTGGTACACAAGCTAGTGAGCCCAAAATGTTGCTGTGGGACTGGGGCTCTGGAGCTCCAGGCCACAGCTCTTTGTGTTGCAACAAGCCTCATCAGTCTATAATTCATTATCAGTGAATTCCACGAGGAGCTTTCAGTTCTTCCCTGCAAAGAGATGGATTTGCAATAGTTCTTTGTTGGACTATTCATTTTTGAAGTGGTTTAGACAGCATCTATCAGCATCAGGGAAATCAGAACTTGATTTCTAGCCTTGTCCAGTATAGACCAGATATAAAGCTGATGGTAGGTAATATCCACAGCACACTGGTTTTGAATAAAAGGTTTAGTGGTTTGCTACCCCTTAAATTTAGACTACAGTTTGCTTCCACGGTTATTTTATTTCTCCTGAAAGTTTTTATTGTGCCAGTAATTGAAAAGTTTTGGCAGTTCACAAAACTCAGTCTATCAGATGTCCAAAAAACCTGAAATCAATGTATGTAACATGGCTGCATATCACTGCTGAAAAACCTAACAGGTCTGTCTAGTGCATGACAATATGCCATAAAGGGCAATGCCTACAGTAGTGAGCTTTAAAAAGACTCACCTTGTCACGTGATCATTTCTTTGCCTTTTCTTTCCTCTTTAAAATAATCTCAAGAGTACAATCAACTGGAGTAAGAATAAAATTACTTAAAAGATCTAGCAAAAAAGCTGCATAGAAAGCATTTTCACAGTTGTTTTTAAATAGTTTTCATCAAACTTTAAATTAGGACTTCCAAAGACAAAATATATTGCATTGCAGTTTTTTTCCTGTGAAATTCACACTTATTTGGGAAATTCATATGACTGGGTTAGGTATTTTTAATACTGTACCATTTAGAAGTGCTGATCAGGACTTGGTTCTCTATTGTACTAGGATTGAAAAGATCTATACAAACACAAAACACTACACAAACAGACTGTAGATCTCTAATATAAAGAGGTTAAACACCTGTTTGAAAAATAAATTCTTCTTAAACAAGACCTACCAGATGGGAGGTAGATTAGTGCCATTAAAATATTTAAGGTACTTATATATAAAATATATAAGGTACTTATGTTCATTTCAAACATGAGTGGGAAAACTGCGCTATCTCCAAAATTTTGCTGCAAGTAAAGCTGAAAGTTTACTGGTTATCACTGCTGGGTCATCATCACTTTTTTTTTTTCCTTTCTTTTTTTTTTTTAACTGGATGAAGTTCTATTAATATACATAATGGCTGAATGTTGAAAGGACACACTATGCCTTTGAAACATTCAGCCTTACAACATAAGTCCACAGGTTGGGGGTTTTGCCATCCATTGTGAGCTTAGCTCTGCTTAGGTTTTATAACCCACTCAGCATTTGGGTTGAGCTGGTATAGGTCCTTCATGTAGGTATCATCATCAAGGCAGCGTTCTCCTAGAAACAGAAAAGATATGTGTTTACACCAGTACCGAGAGAGAAACAACTTTCAAAGTTTTACCCATTTACATTTCCAAGGTCTCTCTGTGGTGTTTAACAAAGGACAACACAAATAGAAGTTGGAAGTGCTTTTACCCTTCCTGTCTGCCTTGAGGAGAAAGGGGGTCAAGAGGAAGAAGGAAGGAGAGGAGGGCTGTTCTACCCCATGGCACATTCTTCACACAGACCATGCAGATGCGATCTCCCCTCTGCGAGGGTTTAGGAAAACAGGAGCAATGTCCTGGTCCTCTCATGATTATATCCAAAAACTATGTTCACCTTTGCATAGAAACCCATTAAAATTTCAGGTTATTTCCCCCTTTTTAAATGCTAAGTTTGTGCAAGGCTTTTCCTTGCTAAGAAGGTGTTACTCCCTATCCTGCTCATCTTAAGTCAGCTGTTCTGCATAGCACTTGTAATAGCTGCTGTCCTAGGAGGGAAAAGTAGTACACTGCTCTTGGTGCATTACAGGCAATTAATTTATGTCTAGTAGCTATGATGAAAATAGCACATGCTGATCCATCAAGATCTGCACACTTCCCATTCCCCTACAGGCAAAGCATTATCTCATGCATTTGCAGCTCTACATCACAGCCCCTCTTCATCTCCTCTGTGCCAGCTGTTGGGGCGGACAGCTCATGCTAGACAGATGTTTCCAGTATTTGCACTCCTGACACAGGACACAAGCGCAGGTGGAATGCTGCAGATGAGTTTGTCTGCCAGCTCTTTGGACTCCCTTTGCAGAGCAGGCAAGACTCCCTGCTCTACCAGGCGCAGCCTCCCTCTGCTCTCTCCAGGATTTTACTCCCGACCTCTGTGACCAGTACTGCCCACGTTGCTGAACTAGGCCCTCTCCTCCACACCGTGCAGCATGTTCAGGCAGTAAGAGCATGGAGATAGTGCTTTGCCATGTCCCTATCCAGCCAGTCCTGGGCACAAAGCAGCGGCAGAAGTCCCATTCAGTGCCCTGGAACCCCACAGTGTACTGAGTATACAAAAAATGTCTGGAGATTTCAGCAGCTCCATCTCCTAGGGGACAGGATCACAGCACTGTGTGTGTCACGTGGGCATGGCATGCTTGTAAGGATATGTGTGCCATGAGCTCCTTGAGTCTTCTTGCTTTTGGGCTCCTTCTACATGAATCAGGCATATGAAGCAGAGAGACAGATGGCTTTACTTACACCTGTGGGGCAGGTTAAAGGACAGGAGTTTCTCTTACCTCAGCTGAGAGTATTAATAAGGACTAGAAAGGACTGATTAAAGTAGAAATTCTCTGGGAGTAAACCATTCAGACAGAGAAAACATCAGAGCTTTCTAACCTATGTCATAACAAAATAAAACAAATCTGCAACTACACATGCACTTCCTCCAAGAGAAGTACAATTTCTGTCACATGTTTAAAGTAACAGTAGGTTGTTCCAGTTTCGCTGGATCTCTGTTACAAAACCTTTTTTTCTGCAATGATTACACCTCTGTACAATAAACAAGATATTCCTCTCCTTTAAGAAGGTCTTACATCTGGGATTGCAACCTGCTTTAGCAGGCATAGGAAATGTATGTACATACTGGATTTGCAAGAGAACATATAATACGTTCATCTGACATCCAGACATCTTGGCCTTTTTTTTTTTTTTGCCATCAGACTTAGTAAAAACACTAGAACATACTTGCTGCAGGAAGCATAGAGAAGTGCTATTTTTAATTAAGTCTTTTGGTTTAGGCACACATGCAAAAATTTGATTTATAATAGTGATTAGGTAAAAAAGAAAAATGCTAGAACTAGCAATTTACTTACTGGATTTAAACTTGCAGAGGACAGAAGTACTGCATGCAATTTTATAACTTCAAATAAGTATAACCAGTCACAGTTAAGAAAAAAGTAAATATACGTCCAATCTACTACTGTTTTCTAGTTCTCTTTTTGTTTTCCAGAGCATATGAAAAATACTGTGATTAGAAACTGATTCATAATGCAAAAATACTCTTGCATTTGTGAAAGAAATTTTCAGAACTGTGTTCAAAATTATCCTTGGCATTAACTTTGCTGGTCTGCTATTTACTTGAATCAAAAGGGTCTGGAATAGGCAGAGCAGGAAAGACTAACTGTTGGAAAATTTTATCACACAATCGTCTTTCTGGCTGAGCAATTTTTTCCCTTCACAGGAACCTGCAAGCGACACTCAAATGCAGAACATTGTGCCTCAATACAAAGAGATGAATAAGATGAACTTCAAGCACCTTTGTATCCAACCTTTCTGTGCTTATTCATTGTACATACATATCAGGGACATTTGTTACAGCTGCCAACTTCCTTTCGGGACAGATAATAAGATACTGGTAATACAATGATCACACCAACATCTCTGCTGCCTTCTCCACAAGGTTAACTGTCTGCCTTAGTGTCAGGGAGAACTGGGGACCTGAATAAAAATGGAACCACAGTGAAACCCATGGACAATGTGCCAAGGAATCCTATGCTATCAAAAGAAGTTGTTCAGAAGCCACTCTTACCAATATTTCCTCCTATTTCATAAAGGAAGACCTCTTCTCTCTTGAGTGTTTGGACGTTTCCACTGTAAGGAACAGAACACAATGAATGATGATATTATGAGGGAGCTTGTAGATCAGCCACCTAGACATGTCTGGGAGAAGTTGTGCTAATTAAGATCAGCAGTGTACCTGTCACAAACCCTTTGTGTGTATGCTTACTGATACAGTGAGTGAACAAGAACACCCTTGTATGCTTGTGCAAATGAGCAGTTCTGCAAGTAAGCAATACACTACAGAAAAGGGAAAATAAGATAAATGTGAAGAAACTGTGGTTTTAGAAGAGAATTTCATTGTCATTAGCAAGTAGCTTGATATATACCCTCTTATTTTTCTTTTACTGCTGCTGCAAAAATAAGTATTTCCCTCAAATACTCCATACTTCAGAAAAAGCGTTATGGTTGGGTGGGAGAAACCACATTCTTGCTGGTTTTAATTGTACTGCAACTAAAAGAAGTAAAAAACAGACAGTGGAAGAATAAAGTCCCTGTATTACAAAGGGATTCTATTATTCTCACTGCTTAATTGTAATTATAAGTGCTAAAGCCCAGCCAGAAAATAACTTTTTGACAATGGTGTAAACCTCCAAAAACAGCATTTAGGAAAAAGCAGTTACTTAATCTCAGCTAGTGCACCATATTATTGCTACAGCTGAATAGTTACATATGATGAACATGTGTGTTAATTTTATTTTTTTTCAGAAGACTGATTAAAATTTCTCCCTTTCTAAATGGATTTGAATGACTAAAATGTAGTTTTCCTTTTAAATAATTTCATGTGCATGATATTTGCACATCATTATACTCCAATACCGATTATGCTGTTATATATAAATGCATTATTTAAAAAAATATTTTCTTTCTTCTTTCCTCATTCCTTTGTTTTCTTGGAGTTCCCTTCTGACTTATCCCCAGAAAATTACAAAACTATTCCTGCCCCATCAGATTAAATAGCAATTAATTTTTTACTATCAGCACTCCTGTATTCCTGAAGGCTTCCTGAGCTTTAATGACATTAGAAGCGTTAATTCCTCAAGCGTGTATTTTCGTGCCTACATGCAGCCAAAAAGTTCACGAACTAACCTGGACTTCGAGTATTTTCAAACTTTTTTCTTGATATAATAAATGAAGAGACACTTTTCCCATAATGATAACAAAACAAAGACGTGTTTATACCTTTTCTGGCTGAGAAACCTGGCTACTATATCACCGGCTTTCAGTTCTTCTGTCAGCTGTATTGCCATGGAAACTTTGGAAAGATGAGGCGCTTGCACCCGTATCACTCCCTGAGGAACATCAGTCTGCAAAGCAATAAGAGTGTTGGAACAAAGCTGCTGGCAGCTGGCTTTGATGAGCTCCTCAAAATACAGTATGGAATAAGTAAGTACAGTGCTCTGTACTTCACTATCTACTACACTTCACTACAAACATACAGTAACTGCACAGCAGTTCAGTAAATTACATCCAACCTTCAAAGCTCTTCATAACAACACGGAGAACTTCAGAACAAAAGAAGAGTAGTGTTTAATTATTTTTCAAAGATGTTAAGAATAACAATAACAATTATGCTATATTAAGAACACACTTTGGCATGATAAGAAGCATGTGATATTGATACGGAAAAGTCTTGCTGCAGGCATGAAAACCAGGCAATGCCCCTGTACTGACCCTCTGCTAAAACTTCTGGAAGAAACCCTTCCAGTTTCATTTAATATGAACTTCCTGCCAAAAAACCCCCACAAAGTACTCATAGATCAGTCTACTTTAAGGGATTCTTCTTTTCTCTTTGTAAATTTCATTTTTTAAAAAACAGATATTCACTACTGCAGCCTTTTCTCCCTATTTCTTATTGTCCAGAATGCATTCAGCTAGCCAGCCCGCAGGTCTGACTATATAATGCATTTGTATTTTATTTCAACCCGTAAGTCCTTGATGGTGAATATTAATCATATTAGCTACAGAGCAAGAGGGCTCCAAAGGACAGCTTTTCTGTTCAACTTGCAGGTACCTGACATTTGAAGTTACAAAAGGCATAATTTATTTGTGAATAAGGTCTTAATTCCTCTTCCTGGAAATTTTTCTATCTGCATTACATTATCATTCACCCAAATATACTAATTTTGATCGGAAAAGAAAGTAAGAGTCTCTGTACTTAAAGTTGATTATGACATTTCATTCTCTTCTTTCCCAGCCCACACCTCTCCATTTATCCAACTGCAAGGCTGAATGTTTCTTCTTCCATAATCAATGAATAAATCTGGGCACCAGTGAATCTGGAATAGCTTCTCTGAAACCACCAGAGTTAAATGAATATAGAACAAGTACAAACATGAGCAGATTCAGAAGAACAGCTTCCTGAGAAAGCTGAAAGCTCATTACTATACAAATGACAAGTTATGGTGAGCAACTTTAACCAAACAATCCTTTTGTGTCCAATCTTATTATTTATCAATTTAAAAATACTAAACATCATAACTATTTCTGTCTAAAGCATTAAGGACCATCATATCAAAAATTTACTATGTAGTATTTGTGGAATCAAAGATTCATAAGATTGCAAGAGATCTCTCTGAGATTTCCCCTAGATTTATCTCTAAATTTGTCAAATCTGTTCTTTAGGGCCTCCATCTATGGAAACAGTGTCTGTAGCCATCTGCTAGGTAGTAAATCCTGCTTAGAAATTTTTTGCCTCTTTCCAAACTTTTAGGATCCTGTCAAAAAGAAATGAAATTTTTATGGATGAAATTATTATTTATGGATGTCTCTAACTGGTATTCCATTAAATACAGCATGGTAAATTTAAAGTAGCTTTCATTTTTGTGTACAGTTCTTTATCATTTTGTCTCAGTTGATTTTAGTGGAGTTTCTCCAACTTTCAGCTGGATAACTTTTTTTTTGCTACACAGCAGGCATATGATAAATTATTTAAAAAGCAGTCTGCTTTGAGTATATGAGAGAAAGAACAAGAAATGTCCACAGAGCTCTAACATTATGGTCACAGATCAAACAGAATAATTACTTTGTTTATTCACAGAGCATCATTATTAGCTCAGCTAATTAATGCATTTTGCCACTTTAACCACCTGCATTTCCAGGAGAAATCATGCTCAGCTGCACAATATGTTCATGCTGCCAAACTACAGAGAGAGAACAGAACCTGAGCATCCTCTAGCCCATACACCATGCAAGTTGGTGGGAAAGAAAATGTGGCCTAAAACCTCTAAGAGCTGAATGACAGAAGGACCTATTCTCTGCACAGCACAGTTCAGGCTGCACATCCCAACATATAAGCCAAGAACCTATGAGAGGGCTGACAACACACTGAAGAGTGGGTCACCTAAGCTACTCAGTTTGTGAGTTCCCTCTCCTGCCTCACAGGCCCTCTCAGGTCAGATTTAAAACCCTGCAACCCCTGGCTGAATTAGGTACTTGCACTCTTAAAAAAACTGAAGACATTACATCCTTGATTGATGGAAAATACACTGGCCTGTAACATTTAGTCTGCAGCAAGCACAGCAGTCACCTGTGAGATACTAATCTTTCAAGCCCTTTCTTTTCAGGGGAATTGACTCTGTATATCACAAAGAGGAGCAGCTGCCTGGCTATAGGATCTGGGGTGGGTCTCTTCTGGTTTCTTCTATTGCATTTTTCATGACACACTTAAATATTCTTCACTCTAGACGCAGAGAGAAATTAAGTGACTACGCAATATTTTCACTAACAATGGAATAGTATGTATTTACTTAACAAATGTGCAGATTATACCAAGCAGGAATGGGGCATGAGCATTATGAAGAACAAAACTGATTTTCAAAAGGTTCTTGCTACATGGGAGGCAAAGTCTGAAAGAAATGCGAAGCAGTTGTTGTCTTTGCACTGCAAAATGTTGCACCTAGTTTGGGACAAAAATCTGGAAAACCATACGAAGAGAAATGATTTAGCAGGTAGCAATTCTTTTTAGTAAATAACCTGGCACTGCAGTGAGTGACAAATTCAGCAGGAGTCAGGATGTTTCTCTGTGTAAATTCAAACAGATCATACAAAGAGAAGGGCCATGGGATGCAATAGTTTCTTTAACCTGCAGTAGCTAAGCGCAGTGCATTGCGTTGTGCTGCTCACATGACTGCTCCCTTTTCTGAACAATTGCACCATACAGAGGAATACAATGACAGATAGCATAAAGCTGGCTAAAGGCAGTAGGTAAATTTCCAGTCCTGAGGGCATCTTTCTTTGCCTGTCTAGAGCATTATTCAGCCCAACACCAACATAAAGACTTAATCCCTAATGAAGACTTGGGGCCATAGGTATGCATAGGTATCCCAAAAAGCAATTAACCCTCACAAGCCCTCTAATATTAACCACTCTCAGCACTGTACAGAGATCTCACCTGAAGTTTGCAGTAAATGCTATTTAACCTCTGTCTCAAAAGGGGAAATGTGATTGATAGAGAGGCCTCATCAGAGCTAAGATGAAATGTTATCCAACTGAGCTGCTATTAAGAATGCAGATACTGAGTTATTTCTGGAGAATATGGAAGTGACTCAGGCTCTGTCCATCTATGTTTAACCATGTGAGGTACCACAGCAAGTGTTAGAAAACAGAAACTTTTCCTTAGTTTTTATTCAGCAGCACACAGGATAATTAGGTCTTGAAAGTTTCAAACAAGTTTCACTGGAGTGGGAATTCACCACAAGTCTGGGTGCCTCACCTGCCATCTATCTAATAGTGAAATGTAGTTCAGGAACTGCATAGGAAAAGTCACCTCATTTTTAAATTAGGGCAGTATAAATTGAAAATTGGGGAGAAAAAAAAACCCAAACCAATAAATTTTTCTTAAAGAATGAGACATTTTTTTCCTTGAAAAAATGTATAAAATTGTCATTCACAATGAAGCCTTATCAATTTGTGAATACGATTTTAAGAGTAATATGTTTTCAAGCACCCAAAACTACTGAACGCTTGAAATTAGCATAAAGGATTTGTAAAAAATTGTACCATTTAATTTTTGAAGAAAATCCCCAGAGAATTCTAGGGCTTAAAGAAAATTATTGAATAGTAACTTTACATTTACATTTGAGTAAGAATGTATTATATGAAGCCTCAGTTCTAGCTCCCCAGTGGATTAGAAAGGCATAATTTACTCTAAAAGACCTCAGCCCTAACTCCCCAGTGGATTAAAAAGACATATCTCTGCACGGAATTGTAAAAAAAATCTGATATCTGAACTTGCAACAGCATTTACTTATTTCAGTGTATTTGCTGTTATTTCTATGTTGAACACAGGATGGCAGCATTAAGTGCCATCTCATCATAACTCAACTGACTCGAATTCAAAGAATTCTTTTCTTATTAGACCAAGAAAAACAAATTCCAGTGTTTAATTAGCCTTATTTTAGAACTGTATGTAAGTCATTCTATGTAAAGATTCCTTCATACAGATAGATATGAAAGTAAGGCAAAGTGATGCTTGGGGAATTAATTACTGTCAGACATTAAAGATATATGACAAATACTGCACACAAAATGAGGTAGGAACACTGAAATATAAGTTTCTAGCAGATTCTGCATATATAGCATATTCATTTGCCACATTCTATTTGTTTTGGCTGAAAACCTTAAAAAATGCCTTTATGAGAATATGACAACCCTTTTCTTGTAACAGTCTGACATACACTCGGTAAGAAAACCAGACCGCTCAGTGCACTGCATTTCTACCAGCGACCACAAGATGACTCTACCTCACCAGAATCTTCATCGCGACTCCAACCCGCAAGGGATATCTCCATACCACCCAAATATGAGATTCTCAAACCACCCACATCAGATATGTTTTCATTACGTTATCACAATACATGTATTTGGTATTGCCTGCTTGTGTATTTAAATTAACTTTGGAATAATGTATGTCAAATGCTTTATAATTAACAAATCATACTGTACAGGCATATATGGCTGGAAAGTTTAAAAAAATTGTAATTATAAAAATAATAAACCATTTCAACATGCACGAGATGTCTTTTTAAAGTTTTGGTGCCAGTGGGAGCAGCTCAACTAAAATCTTCCTGAACAACAGGAAAAATTAACACTATAATTGCCACAGGATTTTTGTACTTTAAAGAATGTGTGAAGTGTTTTATGCTGCAACTTATGCCTTGACATCACGGATGGGACTGGCAGAAGCCAATTACCTAAAGGAGAGATACTGAACTGTGGATTATACAGACTTGGGTAAGTTGGCAGTAGCTACTTGGACAATCGCTGTATAAGAAGCAGTTTATCAGTTTTTCTCATTTGTGTCATCCTTTGGGGTTTCCTGGGTTTGGCAGGTCATGCACATTCTAACTAAATACCAAGACAAAGAGTTCAGTGGTTTTGGAACTCCTGTAGATGGAAGAATTAAATGCTAGATTTGTTTCCAAACGCCTTCAAATATCAAGCAGTGAAATCTATATATATTTATATATATATATGTTTCGTTTTTAAGTAAACGCATGGTCTGCTGTGACTTCCACTGTGCAACACCACATCTAAATATGGGTTCAGTAATACTGAGTATTGTCACAGCACGTGCTCTCTCTACAGATACAGACCTAATGTACACTTATTTCAGATGCCCAATTTGAAACAACCTGTGGGATGTCATTTTTCAGAATAGAAATATTCTGAAAAATCTGTGACAACAAACAAAAAAGCAGTACAATCCTCTAAATGTGTCATGCTGGTAACCCATAAACAGTGAAATCCACATTAACTTGCTATCTATTGGAATTCTCAGTTAAATAAATATATATATATATACCCTCTGCTACATCAATTTTTTCACTAAAAATTATAGTACTATTAACAAAGCATTTCAGACATATGTTTCCTTACATCATTAGGAGTCTTCTCCTGTTTCTCATGCTTTTCCCGGTCATATGCCATCTTTTTCAGAAGTTTCTTCATAGCTTTGTCCTTTTTCTCCTTCTTCTGGCTTTCAGTGTTTTGTTTCCTCACTTGGTTAACAATAAACTTTGGAATCTGGATAAATATAGAGAGTAAGCATGAATGACTACATAATTTTCTTAACTAACTTATCAAAACTTTGTAAGTGGCCAGATTATCAGGTAGAACTCAAAAAATATTATTTCTTTCCAATAATAACTAAAGATCCAAGTAATATAAAACTGTGAAACAATTTTAAAACCACTCCATTTGAGATACAATATTCCATTCAGTAAGCTCTCAGGGGAAGAGAGGCGGAATCATACCGTGTTTTTACTTTCCTCAGCCAAAAAAAATCACTTGATACTTAGTGTGTAAAATGGTGATAATTACTTATCAAGTGCAGCAAAGGTCAAAATAGTTTCAGGTTGCTGATGGACAACAAACCTCCAATTTGTCCACTTTGTCTAAGCTAGAGCTTTGCTTAAACCATGACACAACTTCAGGTTTTATCAAAACACGTTTTATATACTATTAAGTTTGGCTCAAAAGGACAATGAGTTCAAACACTGTGTTTCCTGCTAATATCTCTAAGCCAAAAAGAATTGCCCATAACAATGTATACTGATAAATCAAATACAAATATCCCCCATGGACTTATTTCGAGTTTACATGTACTACATACAATATTAAAACTTTGACCACCAGAGCTTAACGTCAGATGCAATATTTTTGTTTTGCTCCCATAAAAGTTACCTATGAGCAAGAACCCAGCTGGATCAGTCTGATCCTTCTCTAAATCATGGATGCAGGTTCACATGACTTCCCCATTCAGATACCTTGTTGTGAAATTTATCATCCCCCACCCCCGCTTAAAAACACACTTACTGTCCAGAGAAGTTTTTGGTACTGAATCATAAAGCGCATGACATTTGCTGTCCCAGCTGCCATAACAAACTCGCTTTGTTCAATAGTCTTTGAGCCAAATCCGTGAAACGTGAAAAGGTTTGGGGCCATCACCATCGCAACATTCTTTAACGTCATTTTATTTTTGTCTCGGTGATCAATTACCCTTTGGAGGAATTCAAGCAGTACCTGAAAGAAGGGCAGAAATTACAGCTCAACTCTGCATGTGAAAGGTGAAGCATAGAGTTGAAAATTAACATATGAGTGAAACATGATGCTACATATCTTTTGAAAAAGCTCTTAATTCCTAATAAAACCACATTCAAAGCAATCAATAATAGAAGGCTGTGCATATTTATTCACAGAATGGTAATGCAAGTTTTGTTTCCTTCAAGTAATGAAGTAAAACATTCTTGTTGGTTTTGTGGGTAACATTTTCAAAAGCATTCATGTGACTTTGAGGCTCTGCACAGTAAGATTTTTTTTCAAAACTTTTGTTATGTAGGTGCGTAAGGAGCATCCCACAGATGCTTGTGAAGACATTAGTGTTGGCATTTCTTAAATTGAAAGTGAACACATTAGTGCCAGCTGTCATGGTTATGGAAACATGGAGTGGCTAATTCTGTAAAGTAAGCAATTCAAGAGTAAAACACTGCATTGTGAATGACAGGTAGCCAGTTAGAAACCGGCAATTTTCAATTAATTCAGTTCCAGATATTTGTAGCTCAACTCAGGGGCCTTCTTGACTGCCTCCACACAATAAACAAACTCAAAAACAAAGTCTGGTTTGAACAATAGGACCTAGTAGGATTTTTTTTGCCTGCAATAGATGATGTTCTGCATCCTACACAAATCCTGCATTCATTCTTGATTGTAACAGTTTTAACAGTAAGCATATTCCCAAAAAAACATTAATACAATGTTCGCTACAAAAAGGACAAGAACAAATTGGAAGAATCCATGTAACATGCCACAAATAGCAACAGGAAGTGTAAATTTCTATTTTATTGAGAGTAGAAACAAACAGCACAGAGAAAAGTGAGAAATAAAAATGAAGAGCTTCATAAAAGGAAACTCACATGCATGGTATTCTAGCACTAACATTTTTTGCACTGGAAATAATGACTGCTGCAAAAAAAAGGGAGCAAAACTTTTAAGAGAAAAGGTTTCTCACTGGGAGATTACTATTGCAATCTCCTGGAAAAATTTCAAGTCACATTCTTAAAAGTCATTTGGGAGGAATTAGGGCCCTAAGTTTTTTTTTTTTCTCCCAAAGTTATGTGAAACATGGGGGAAAAAAAGAATTACTAA
This sequence comes from Acanthiza pusilla, assembly GCA_036630365.1. Classification (NCBI taxonomy): domain Eukaryota; kingdom Metazoa; phylum Chordata; class Aves; order Passeriformes; family Acanthizidae; genus Acanthiza; species Acanthiza pusilla. The sequence goes on along the minus strand of JAXCHO010000023.1, from coordinate 25,596,231 downwards.
TTTCAGCATTAACTTTGAACTGAAAAAAAAAAGAATGTTAAAAAGACAACAGCATTCATTACAGTTGATTCACAGAAACAGACAAAATATTTATGCAGAAAAATAGTATAAAAAATTCTAACCTTCAGGGTGTCTCTGTTTGCTTCAGGTAGAAGGATAACCAAAAGATTCAAAGCTTGCAGCTGCTGTTTCCTCGTTGGGAGATCTGGCAGTAAAGCACATGGACCTCAGTATTTTGAAATTGTTATTTGTACTCTTCAAAAAGCATGATTTCGAAGTTGAAACCTCTTACAAAATGCTGAATGCATACACATGGCTAATTATCATAGTATGACAAAGGACTGGCAGATTCTGGTTTCTGATACTCATTTCCAAATGTTCTTTTAAGATTCAGTTGCTGTGTGACTCAGCAGTCTTTTGGCAACGTTTTCTAGATGCCTTGTGATTTCTTCTTTATTTTGCAACGCTACAAGAAGGAATAGCTAACGGTTCTTCCCTTTCTGAGCCTCTGCCCCAACATGAAAGGGTATATTCAACACTCCTTTCACAGTTTCTCTGGTTGCCTTCACAGTTGCACGATCTCCCAAATCACCCACACAGAATGAATACCACATGTTCCTGAGTAAGGCAGGTCTCCAGCGACATAACCAGCAGCAGCTGTGACGGCAAACCAGCCCGGATAGAACCAAGAGCAGAGACGCTTAACACGTATCTACAGCAGAGAGTGCTGTACCAAATGTGGCAAGCTATAATTACAGAAAAGTAACGTTGGCGCTGCCTTTTACCAATTGCTCAGTGGGGCATCCTTCACCCAAGCTGCACAACGAGTGCATCCCTACACTCCTCATCTCCTAGAAGAGCTCCTACGTTCCGGCAGTGCAGAAAGCCCCAACTTTCTCACATTTGTCACTTATGATAAACTTCCTCCTGTCATGCTTTAGAGGACGTGCTCTGGCAAGCCTTCTCAGAAGATTCCTAATGCACCAGGCCATACATAACACAAGCAAGGAAGGAGGTGCTTGCATAACAGTTTTATCACGCTATTTGAAAATTCAACAGGGCAATTCTCATGCATCCTGTTGGGATTTCAACTGAATTGCTATTTCAAATACCTTTAATCAAATCAAACTGGGAGACACCGCCAAACAAAAGTAAAAGTTCATTGATGAAATTAAAAAATCCCCCACCTTGCTGACTACTTTCTACCATACTAAAAATTAAGGATCTGAATAAATGAGCGGCAAATTGTATAGCCATTTAAAACATCAAGTAGTGAGAGCAGTGTATCTACTTGGTTTAAAAAGGCATACATTAAAAGTAAGGCTTAAATTCAAATCACCATATGTCACAATGTTAAAAAAGCAACGAGAATCAATCTTTTCCTAGGAAAGTAAGCAAAGATAAAATTGCAAACAGATTAAAATTCATTACTTATATCAGGAGTTTCTGTCTGCTCACCTAAGTAACAATTGAGTTTTAGTTGCTTCCATTACTTAAATTAGCAAATTAAATTGTTCAAATTATGTTGTTTAAATATTTAATACTAACCACACTACTTAGTCACAGTACCATGAAAAACACTGATTACTGTCATGAAGATGGTCCTTTTTCTCTGCCACCTAATCTTACAAGTAACAAAAAAGACAGACAATTTAAGCAATGGAAGGCTATGAAGTGCTGTGTCTGTTTTGAAGCAAATCCTGTGGTTCAATGTAGAAAGTGGTTTGTATCCTCACACCTGAGTATTTCTGGGTAAGTAAAACCACAAGCAGAAACCCTCCTGGCTCCTATCACTATGCAGTAAATGGAACAACCTTGTGGACCTGTTTGCTGCCAGCACCATCTGAAAGCCAGTTTTAACCTGACACTCAGTATTGCGAAATCAACAACACTGTGTAGCAAGCCAAAGCACCAGCCCCCTCCTCCAACCAACCTAACAGCTTTGAAAGGCAGCTCACACCTGGGAGACTCAACACAGCCCTCGTTTTTCAAGAATATTTGTCAGTTTCCCTGTCCATAGGAATTCTCTGACCCTGAGTTTAGCTCAGTTGGTTGGAGCATGGTGCTAATAATGCCAAGGCTAATGGTTTGATCCCCGTATGGACCATTTATTTAAGAGCTGGACTTGATGATCCTTGTGGGTCCCTTCCAACTCAGAATATTCTGTGATTATGTGAAAGTCCCTCTTAGAAATGAGCCACTGCCTGCAGAGAAGGGGAATTGCCTTTGCAGTCCTGTGTTGACTGAAGAGTTAATGCATGTGGGTTCTCACTCCGCATTCATTATCACCAAGCCACTCTCTTCCAGTTACAGCCGCTGTGTTTTCTGCCTTGGTGACCAGTTGGCAAGGAGGACATTTTCACAAGAACTTGCTGATCTCAAGGGACCACGAATGATCAGCAGTTCTGGCTGTTCTGCTCTAACTTCTCCTCTTATAAACACATAAAAGATCCTAAACCATATAAATTATCATCTGTTGTATTTCCTGGAGAACTGCTTATCTTTGTTGTGGTTTTCCTTTGAAGCAAACACTATTTATAAGTGATACTGTCATATACTTTTTCCATATAACCCTTCTATACCTCCTAACTATCATCAGAAACATTAGGAAGTGAAAATGTGCTTTCATTGTATGTGTAAACTATTAAAATAATTGTTACATGAAAGACGTTATTTGTACATTAGCAAAAATATGCCCATCTTTTCTCAGGAGAACTCATATTGTTGTTATTCAATTTGTTTCTCAGCAAAGAGGCACTCATCTGCATGGGTATCAATTCTTTCAGCAGAGACAGAAAGGACACTACTCACTCTGCACATCTTGGAAAGCTTTGAGATATTCTACAGTGAGGAGTGGCTGAGGCAGTTCACGGATGAAGAGTTTTAAAAGACTTGCTGCATCATGTTGCTTTACGTTTTCCCAGTTGAAAGTCCCTTCATAAAATTTTGCTTCCAGTTCTTGGCAAAGACCCTGAAAGGCAGTAGATACAGAGAGCACCAGTAATATTTGGCTGCTGGAAGTCATATAAGCGTTATACACACAGCAATACTTTCCACACTTTGAAGGCGGGGAGGAAAAGGATATCTGAAATATCACTTAACTCCAGCTGCTGCTGGTCTTTTGCTACAAAAAAGATAAATTTGGGATCCAAAGTACAGCAAGCAAACACACAGTAATAGGCAGCAGTCAAATCATATGGGAAGAAATCCAATGGTCACGAGTCAGGGCCATGTGGAATATACAGCAAGAAACAGATACCATCCTCAAGCACATAAGGGTCATGACTTCCCCTCTACCCAAATATTAAGACTCGTCTGATATATAGAGCGATTCTGAAACTACTACCCAAGGGTGTTGCTGTAATGCATACATGGCCATTTTCATAAACAAATAAGGCAATTATGTGTGTTGACACACAGCCTCTTATCAAAACATACATTAAGGTGAGGCTGGTTCTCTTTTTAAAACACAGGGAATGATTTGTGTAAATGAAGAGCTGAATGTTTTGCCATCCTCAGGGAATTCCATGCTGCAGGGCACATACAGCTTTGCCTAGCACTGGGAGTCAAACATGTCCTGTGTGGAAGGGGACTGTCCTGCAAATCCTGAGGTTATGTAGCAGAGTAAACAGCACGGAAAGTCTCAGTGGAAGGTCCTAACTCGGGCTGGGAAAGGGTGGGATACTGTTGGCAGCAGACATTACCATACTACACCTGCCCTGCTCCCGTGGCAGTGCTACTACTGGGCTTTCACAGGCACACAAATGGGAGCACGCTGCAAAGACTTAAGTCCTTCTTAGTCTACTGCTAAGCATCAGTCCTGATCTCACACCCATTTCATTTATTTCCCAGTCTGGCAGAGTGAGAAGTAACCTCAGTATAGGGTCAGGGGCCTCTTTCACAGGTCCCTCCCTTCTTCTACCTCATTTATTCCAGACAGAAAAAGAGGACAGAGACGCTGACTTGTTTTGTAAAATATGTGGTGTGGAAAATATGGCCACAAGAAGGGCACATTGAAGAGAGGATGTTAGATACATTTTTAAGATACCTTTCTCATTAAATTTAACTTTGTCCAAATGGAAAATGGAACTATTTCCAAAGAAAATGTGGACACTTAGTTTGATATAAAAGTTGGAAGTTCTCGGCTGTCCTCCAGAGAGAGAACTTCTGTCTCCATTGACTGTATTGGAGGTTCAAAGGTGCAGCAGTCTTAACTCAGATGTCTAAATTCAAGTGGGTATTATTTCCTGATCATCAAAAATAGCAAGTTTTAGAAAGAGAGACGAAAATTCTCCCCCTGAGGCTCATCAGCTTCTCCACCCACATTCAGACCAAATCACTGAAGCAATTGCAGTATTAAACATATAGATACAATTATTTTATATGAGAGGCAAAGGCAGAAATTTCAGTTATGTGTCCTAGTGCTCCACTGCTTACATTTTACAGCAAATATATTTGACTATGGGGTATATCCAATGCATTTTTAATAGCAACTCTAAAATCTACAGAATATGACAGCAAAGTATTTTTCTGTGTCTTTCTATAAAACTACATAATGAGGAAAATACTTTTCCCCCCCAGTTTAAGGAAATTAAGGGAAAACTTCAGTCCTTTAGTAAGATAAATTCTTCGGTTTTTTAAAAAATTTCTTTTTGCACAAGAACTTAAAATATTTGCTAACAAAATATTGATTAGTTTAAAGAAGTAGGTCCTGCAAATAGAGAGGTAAAAAATAAATGAAAGCCAAACTGTGAACGATCCACTGCCTGGGAAATTGTATTAAGCTAATAAAATCAAAAAGCAAACAAATAAACAAAATCACTAAGAAATCATTCCAGTTTGTAGCACTGATGAGAAGTTCAAAATAAAGAAAGGAGGAAAATTGAAAAAAAGTTAGTATCTTAGTTACTGGTAAATAAACAAAACCAATTTCCATAATATCCCCTTCTTTTAGTTGTTTTTAATGAACCAGCAGCTGGACCGAGTTCTACACAACAGAGGCTGGCAGACGTCTTTGGACAGCTGAATCCACTTAAATGGTCCTTTCTCTTTAGAATTTCGGGCCAGTTCAGACCGTCTTTTTAACACATTGAGTCTTGGCATGAATCATACTGTGTATTTAGCTCCCTGCATTAAGGCAAATGCTGGGGAAGAGTCTGCATGTAATTGGCACTCACCCTGCGAAGTGTCGGTGTGCACAGACGCGCCTAACAAGATTGCGCTCAGTGAGCCGAGCGCTTATATTGCTGTTCATAAAAATAAATGTGAGAGGTTCTTCAGGGCATGCTGCCTGCCTTGCCCTGCAACACAGGTTAAGTCTAGCTATTAAAAAAGGCTCACAATGCCAGAGAAAAGCTTCCTCCTGGGGTGGAAAGACCGTGTATGAACTGTTCAGATGATTAAGCTGGTTCAGGGAAAAAGCAAAAGGCTGGAAAGCTCCTGCCAAGAATTAATGAGATTTTGGCACAACTGAATTTGAAATGTAGCTTTGACTCTCCTTCAAACTTGAACTCCAGTGTTCCCCCCAAAACTACACTGGGTGAAACTGTCATGTCTCTGGCTAATATAATTCAGTTTTCTTTGTAAAGAGATTTTGCTTTCCGTTTTTGAAGATTTTTGTAACAATGGGATGCTAAAATACATTTGTATGACCAAAAAAAATCAGCAAACACAGATACATTTTGGGTGATGTTAATAACCTGGGCAATGTTTTACCTTTACTCTTGTCGCAACTCCTGGTATTCTAAGAAGTCCTTCTGTTTCCAGAGTTGTCTCTTCTATCTGGGCAATCAGCTGTCAAACACAAACCAAACTGGCATCAACAAAGATGCTAATTAAAAATTACTGGCAGACAATTCTCATATACTGGAGCCTTTAAGTTTGTCTCTCTCTCTCTCTCTGTGTATGCATTTGTGCACAGATATGTAACAGATATGTAACAAGCAGAGACCCAAACACAGTTTGCAAATGGATTACATTTGTTGTAGAAGAAAACTTTGATGTGGTTCTTACCCTTCTTTATGAATACTATTAAAGAAGAATTTGTCTATTTTATTAAAAAAGAAAACTGTATGTTTTCTACCTCCTTCAAGACTCCCCTGAAGACTGAAGAATTCTTTTCAAAAATTACTGTGGCTTCAAAATTATATCCCAATTACTATCCTTGTTAAAATGTCTCCAAATCAAAATAATTAAGGTAACATTCTCATAAACACTACAGGAGAACTAAAAATTTCTAGGCTTTAAGGAAGCCTCTGATTTGCAAATTCTGATATTCTCTTAACAAATTCAAAAGTTTGCAACCCTTCACATGGATAAATTTGCAAGTACTAAAACCCGTATCATAATTTTTTTCTCTAAAAGATATGCCTAGAAGTATTCAATGAAGGATGGATTTAAGAATATTCAAAAGAAATCTGTAGACGTCAAAAGTTGATGACATAATTTCAGCACAAATAGTTCCCACAGTGTTTAACTAGGGCAGTGCCTTTGTTACATGCCTTCCTGCACCAGCTCTTGAGTAAGAAAAATTATGCAACACAGTTGTGTTTTTCCCAGTTACAGAAATTAAAGGGAGTTTACCTACCATTGTATTTGTGTAACAGATAAATGCCATAAAAAAGATCAGACAGAAAACCCCAAGAAGTTAGAATACAGCACTACAAGTGTCACCCGAGTGCATTTGGCATGGTTTAAAAAAAAAAAAAGTGCTAACTGGCCCCATCCAGCTCACACTGTACCAGGCTTACAGCAGATCAGTGCTGCCACTCACATCTGCTGGGCACAAAGACACTGTGGGCAGTGTGCGACCTGCCACCATCACCACTTCTGGGGAAGGCAAGGACTGGTGGCCACAACTCCTTCACCAACACTCCCTCACAAGTGCCCCCTTGGCACACACCAGCAACCTCCTGCCCCCTCTTCATCTCTGTCAGGGCTGCTTTGCATGGCTTTATTAGCAGGCCAGAGACTGGAATTACTATCAGCAGAAGCTTCTGATGAAGATACATGAATTGGTATTATTGTCAGATTTTCCAGCTTGAAAACCCTGACTAAATTATGTCATTATTTTTAATTTAAATTCCCCAATGAAATAAAAACTAAGCATACTTTTATTTTTAATTAAGCAGCCTTCCTGTTACCTTGTTTTGTTTTATTGATAAACAAGGTACATTTATGAACTAATAAAAAAACCCAGAATGAACAAAATTGCTCTTTCTTGCACTTTATATAAATTCCCCATTCTTGGAAAGCCTGTGCTGCAGAGAACAGGCAGAAGAAGTGGGAAACTTTTTATTTTCATATTCTCATTTGAAGTAGGACTGTATTCCAAATGATGTCTGCACCTTGCAAAACAAATCACATCCATAAGCTATTAATGTTTATGTAGAACTTTCAATGTTGCTAGGATAGCAGAGTGATCAATCACTGCTTGCAATTTGATTTCCTATTTTATAGATAGCATCTTTTCCAGAAATGTGTTTTTATGATCCTGAGGAAGTAATTTCTGGCATGAATGACATAGAATTAGTTTTCAGACCAGGATGCAAAATTACTGTGAGATTTCTGTTCCTCAAAAAGAAACAAACGCATCCAGAAACAGACTGAAATGGTGATGATAGAGCACTGAGTTTCTGTCAGTGTTAGGACAGGTCCACACACATTGGTTTTCTTTTCTTCTCATGAAATGAGATGTGCCGTATGTGGGCAGTAAAATAGGGTCTCCATCATCTTTTCAATTATCTTCCCTATTACCATGATGTGGTATGGGCCAAAGCATACCCCCATGTACTAACACAACAAGCCTTCTGGAAAAGCACCTGCCTTGTGAGTTTATTTCTTTAATTCAAAATATGTCTCATACAATGCAAAGAATCACATTTACTGAATTAGTAAGTAAAGCTGCAAATAAAAGTTACAATAACTTGGATGGACTAGAGTGTTATACTGAAAACTGCTACAGGAAGCAAATAAATACAGGACAAAATGTTATGGTTTTGTCATTTACATGTATGTAAAAATTTGACTCTTCACGCCTATTTACCTTTTGAAAAATCAGTGGGATCTTGGTTCCTGGGACCTTCTTCTGATCCTGTTCCAGTAAAAGTGACAGCGGGACACCAAACAAGCCAGAATCTGAAGAATACAGCAAAAGAAACTGAGACATTATCCACATCTTTTCCAGTACATGTGATACTGGCAGAAACCCACATTTCTGAAGCTGTAAGTCTATTCAGAACGTTCACAGCTATTGACCTTTTGTTTAAAGTGTTTTACTGTCTCCGTCAATCAAGTTATTACACAAAACATTCTGCCTGAAAGGATTCATCATCTCTTCCTCAGGAGTCTTCTGTTTTGACTTCAAATTGCCATCCACATATTCTGCAGCACAGTAAAGCAAACTGCAATAAATGAACCATCTGCGTAGTTCTGGTTTGCAGAATGGGTATGATGATGACCCTGCCATGCAGATCTTCATCACTCAATGCAAGATATTATAGTTAAGATAGAAATGGTATGAGTAAAATATCCAGAACTTGGTCACTAAAATGAGACAAATACAATTATCACCCAGAGTTACTCTGAACACTTTTCACTATGAGTTTGGAAATAACAGCTTTTCAACTCCTGTTTTTTTGAATTATACAGCACTGGCAGAACAGCAAAATAACAAACTCACCAAAGGTTTGGTTTTTCTAAAAAAAGATAAAGTGTAGTTAATTCTTGGTTAGAAAATAACTTTTACAATAGGGCTAAGGCAACTCTTTTTTTTTTTTTTTAAAGAATTCAGTCACAGTTAATTTAGCCCTGATGAAAAACTAACCTTAGTCTTCACGTAAATGGGACTCTCGTGTTATGGCCTAGTTGAATACAAGTGAATGACATTTAAAGAGAGCTATGCTAATAACGACTAACCCAAAGTTTGCTGACACAGAATTTCTCTGTCAGATGTACTGATAATTGCTGTATGTGCAATTTTTCTGGAACAGCATATAACAATACATGTAGTTAAAAACTGCTGCTTGGTATGATGCCATGCCAATATTGAACACAGAATAGATGCAATTACTAAAAAAACCTGTCAGCCTTTGAGCAAATATGATATATGTCAAAGAAAGATCAATTTCAGTCCCACACCGGAAGTTCTTGTATCTCTGTCAGCAAAAAAAGTCTACCTATAGAATACAAGGGACTCATACATACAGGCAATATCCATACCCCGATAGCTTTATTATCTCGAAGTTCTCATCAATAATAAAAGTTTCCACTGAGATGTCCTTGAAAAAACAAACTCCAGGAGGTCAATAAAAAGGCAGAGCTGGGCAGAGCACAGCATTCCCCCAAAGAATGATGTTTTCATCATCTTTACGTACTCAGGCACAAAGGGGAAAGCTAACAGACCCACCAGTGTATGAATCATTGGCCAAACAACACTTCAGGGGTGAAGAGGTAAGGGTCAGACAGAGCAGCAAGGCAAAGAAGGCAGCACATTGCGAAAGCAGATTTGATTGGCAGAAAAGGTGACATCATTGTCTATTTCCTACACATTGCCATGAGTCCAGCCCATCCTTTTTAACTTTTAAGAAAGTTTTTTATCAATTCAATATTTTACAAATGCCTGCCATTCAGATAATAATGCTGAGAGTGAAATTCAATTAACAATTAATTTTGTAAGAAGAAGCAGTTAAAACTAAGACCCAAAATACAAGAGAAGAAAGTGCTTTGTCTCTGCTTATTAGCAACAGCCACAGGCACTTCTGCAAGAAGAAAATACATTCAAGTGATCAAGGTCTTATAGATGTTTCTGTGTATGCCTTTTGCATTAAAAAAGCTATTTACTACTACTGTAAAGTGAAGAGCATATTCTGAAGAATTTATTGTACCTTGCTATGTATCTCTCAATGCTCTCTGTTGCTTTCAATTATTTAAAGTGAGCTATTGCACTGTCACATTCACTGAACCTTGACAACAGTTTTGGCCAAAGCAGGCTTGTGATTAACTGGTAACACATTTCAAGCTCTTGTAAAGCATTTAGCAGAAGCCAAAATTACAAAAACCAAACAAAGCACTGAAAACCTCTACCATCTTGCAATTGTTTCCATGTTTTCCATACTCCCAAGAAAAGCACTGTGATTACACTTATGCTCCAATGGCTTGCAGAGGAAAGTGACATGTTGCGGCTGTCCCTGCCTCCTCTGCAGCAGTTTAAATCTTCCACCTTATATGATGCCATTCAGCATAACAACTGCATTACAGCCTAAGTAAATACTGGATGGACAAGGCCTAATTGACACAGGAAAGTTTGTGCCAGACAGAATAGGAAAGAGGTGACAAAGACTCCCAGCCTCTCCCACCTAGGGCAACAAAAGCAAAAAAGTCACACAGACTCACAGAATGTATAACCTGAATTATTCAGGTTGAAAAAGACCTTTAAATCACTGAGTCCAACTGCAAAAGCAGACCAGCACCCACCTTCAGGAAATCAGGAAAATAATACCCACAAAGAGCACATGCACATGCTCTTTGGGAATAAATCAACACACACAAACTTCTGTGAAGCGATTCTTGCTGCATAGCATGCTACTAAGATAGTTTCTCTTCACTCCTTAATTTATCTCCTCAGTGACTGTCTTGCATTTTAACTATAGACAAAAAGCTGGAGATATTGTGTCACTGAACTTGTTTAAAGCACGCCTTGAGTTAAAGTGTAAAATTAAATGTTGCTCAGGACCTATGTTCCTGTTTATACATTATACATAAATTTTCTGCTGGAAAATCATAAAGAATCAGGCACATTCGTTTTGTTGGATTAAACAGATGCAATTGGTTCAAAATACAAAACACCAACTTACCTTTGGTTTTGATTTTTACAGCTTTTTGCTGCTTAAATTCTGTCCCAAGTATGTCATAGAGAGCAGTTAATTCAATCAGTGCTAAAGAATAGACTTTCTTCATGTCCTGAGGGGCTAGGTCACCAATCTTTGTGGTACCTGTTTTGTCCTTCGGCAGTCTGAAGTTCTAAAAGCAGAGATTTGCAGCAGAGTGAATAATCCAAGTCATGACAAATTACTTAGCTCAAAGGCTGTGCTTCCTTCAGGGTACAACCTTTCATCATGAAGCCTGCTGTTACTGACTAAATCATGGGAGAATCCCCCAAACTGGTTAAAAAGCAGATGATCTTAAAATGATAGGAAGATTTAGGTTCCCAGTGATTTCTGGAGGTCATCTAATTCAACTGCTGCTCAAAGCAAGGCTAAAGTCAAAGTCTGATTGAGTTGCTTGTTGTGCTGCTCAAATGACTTTTGAAAATACCCAATAACACCTGTTTCAGCGTGGAATGCTCTCATGGGGAACTTCTTAACTTTGCAAAACAAAATTTCCTCATTAGTCACTTGTGTTCATTAACTCTTGTCCTTTTTCTTGGCACTTCCAAGAAAAGTCTGGATTTGTCCTGGTTGCAAAATCACCTACTCACCCTTCCACCTTCTGCATCCTTTGCCGGTTTACAGTGGTGGAAATGGCTGTCCATGAACAATCCTGTGCAAGTGCAATTGGGATAGAAATCCTTTGCACTTGTGCATACAAAATAAAATATTTGCCTGCCACATAAATAATAATAAAGGGGTTCTCTTCTTGGGGATGGGGGATACTTAATTATGACTTAATTATGACTCATTTCTACTGCACTAGATACTCAGAGGCTGTAGTCAGGGACCAATATAAGGAATTTAGTTGAAAGGGTGAGAGTGAGGGACTTCCCAACTCATTGAGCTTTCTAATTCCATCTCTCACCAGCAGGCTTCTAAGTATGCATGACTCAAAGCAGGAAGGTTGACAAGACTTTCTTCCACTTGGAAAGACATATTATACTTCTGATTTATTTTCTTACCCTGGACAAACCCAGCAATAGCACAGATGAATTGCTGATTATGGTACACAACTACAGGGGCACTTACCAAAACATAAACATAATTTACAAATGGTAGATACATAGTCAGTTCCCCACTGTGAGCTTTCATTGACTTGCACAAACATGTCTGTTTAAAAATAGCTGCCAATGATGAAGGTGTAACCAATAAATCTTGAACAGGTAACTCCCTTTCTTTTCCTATCATGTTGAAGCTCCTTTTATAAGTGAAGAAGAAATCCCATAGCCATGTCTTTGAGCAATCCTTCACATAATCATAATGTATGTACTATGCATATGTATATGCATATATACAGAAGTTAGAGCATAGCTTTTATCTCCTTGTTATAGGCTGCATTAGAGAAACATGACTCAAACACTTTAGAATCCATCTCTAAATATCCATTAAAGGCTGGTTTATAATGTTTAAACTAGGATACCCGGGGTAATTACTACTTGAAGAACTGCACATGTCCTTATCTAAATTAAGTGTTTGAAGAACTGGGAAACATTACTTCAGAAACTGTGTTTACTCAGACATGTTTGCATACAGTGTTAGGAAAAAAAAAAGAAGACAATTTTCACACCAGTCATTAGTTTACAGGCCAAACGTAACTGCATGTTCATCAATTGTTAGGCAGAGAAAGATCCTCAAAGAGATTTCTGAGGATTGACACCAAAATCCCTTGGAGGATTTTCTTTTACATTTATATGGATTCATTCAGAAAGAGCCTTTTATAATTCAGAGTTGGAAAGAAAAACTGAGTTCAAATTAATCCTTAATTTCCTGCCATTTGACTTCAGGACCTCTGACTTCTAAAGATAATTCTGTTCTTCATTCTCCTTCCTCACCTACCTGCACTGGACAACCATACAAGGTTTCTACAGGCATCCACCAACCCTTCTTAAATTACAACACAGCTTTTTATTAGAGGTAAAGCATCTCACCTCAGATAACAGAAGAAGGGGCTGTAAGCAAATTAAGCAAGGGCACAGTTTATGTACAACTACCACTAAGCCACTATTCCAGCTTAATATTACCCGTTCATTATTGCTTACATATAAAGTACATTTTGTCAGACACACAAGTACATAAATAGGCATAAATGCAGTTATTTTCACGTTATTGAGCATCCTATTCCCAAAAATTAGATGCCCTGAGAAGCTCTATCTCTACAAAGCTGAATCTGACAACATTCTTCTAAATCTAATTCACTATCAGATAAATATCACCCAAACATTACCTCTAGTTTAAAAAAAAAGAGGAATAAATAAGAAATACCTACCGGGAGAAGAGTGTCACCCCCTCCACCTTTGCACATTTTGCCTACTGAGCTGTCTTTGAGATTAGCTGCCTGTTCTGCAAATGATATCTCCAAATTGATGTCAGTGTCTGAAGATGGCATGTCTTCAAGTAGGCTCTTCTGCTCATCTGATCCAAGACTGAACTTTGGACCTGAAAACACCATTAAAAAAACCTAAAAATCAACAGCAGCACAACTGAGCACCACTTAGGGCATGAGAGTAAGTTTTAAACCAAGTAGAAGTTAATGCTGTGCAAGCAGTGAACTTTCTGGTTGCAAAGTCACTGTTTTCTGTACATCAGTTGAAAACTTAGCTACTGACAAGGGTTCAGCTTTTGTAGGTTTTTTTCAATAATTTTGCCATGGCATGGGGTTTTCTCTCCTATTTATCTATTACAAAAAGATAGAGCAATCCACCTCAAACAAACAGCAGACTCCCAGAATCTTGCAGAGCCAAAGAGCTTTGGCATCAGAAGTTTCTTGCTATCAAACACTTTCCAGCCTCAAAGACTGTAACATCCTACAAACAAACCAGCAGATTTTTCTGCTGTTAAAATTTCAAAAGCAAAAGAGAATGTGTCCTCTGTGATCCAAAGCATTAACATCTGAGAATAACAGGGAGTACACAGATCGTATCTTTGTTCTATCAGTCCTGTTCTCACCTCAATCTGAGGAGTCTGGATTCCTCAAAACTGTTTGGGCATGTTTCCGTGATATAGGGAAGGACTAAGTACACAACGGCCTTACTTCTCTTTCTTTGTTCCTTCAAGGGAATCAAACACTAGACAAATTTAGAACATTTTTTGTCAAAGGAATAAAGAATATTAAAAAAAAAAAAAAAGGAGAGGCAGTTCTGCTTTTAGAAAAAGAAGTTTCCCAGTTTCACAGTAAATCAACCACTGCTTTCAGTCTGAAGTTAAAATATATAGTGAAAGAAGCAAGAGGAAAATTATATTGCAAAAAGCACTATTTAATACAAAGCATCAAAGTCTAAGAAAGTTTTTGGTCTCTCCACCTTCTCTCTAAGGATGTGTATCTAAAAGGATACATCAAGGACTAGGTGCCTTGTACAAAACATGTTCCTTGTACAGAATCACAAAATCCCAGAATCACAGAAGGTTTCCAGGCTTCAGTACTACAAGAAAGTAAAGTCACAGAATCAGTTTGGTTAGAAAACACCTTTGAGATCATGGAGTCCAACCTATGACCAAACACCACCACGTCAACTACACCATGGCACCGAGTGCCATATCCAGTCTATCCTTAAACACCTCCAGGGACTCCATAACCTCCCTGGGCAGTCCACTCCAATATCTAACCACCCTTTCTGTGAAGGACTTCTCCCTAATATCCAACCTAAACCTCTCCTGGTGCAGCTTGAGGCCATTTCTTCTTGTTCTGTCGCTGGTTGCTGGGGAGAAGAGACCAACCCCCACCTGACTACAGCCTCCTTCCAGGCACTTGGAGGGAGTGACAGGATCCTACTGAGCCTCCTTTTCTCCAGGCTAAACACCCCCAGCTCCCTCAGCCTTCTCCTCATAAGACTTACTCTGCAGACCTTTCACCAGCTCTGTCAGCCTCCTCTGGACAGGCTCCAGCCCCTCAATGTCCTTCCTGAACTGAGGGGGTCAGAACTGGACACAGAACTTGATAAGTAGCCTCTCCAGTGCTGAGTACAGAGGAAGAATCACTTCCCTAGTCCTGGGACCGTGATTCTGCCACTGGCTCCTACTCACAGGAGACTGCAGCCTGCTCAAAGCTAATATACCTCAAGTGCAGGAAAAGTGGAGGGAAATGGGCATGAGCTGAGAAGGACAACCACAAGAAGTACATATGTTTCAGTGTAAGAATGTTGTGTAACATAGTAAACTAATTCTTTTACACTGCTGTGGGGAATTTTTGTTTGGCCTGGAATAACTACCCCAAGCCAGGACAGAAAACAGTTCCCAGGAAATAGTTACAGGTACAGCAAAAGGTGATCCTGAAGCAGGGGAAGGCCTGCAAATGGGCTGATTAAGAGGAGTCAGGGAAGTGCTGCTCTCCACTGATAGTATCAGTGGTCTGTAAAAGATCTGAGCTGCATGCATGCAATCCAAACAACATATGAAGCAGGAAGTTTAAAAAAAAATTACACCAACTTGACAATTTTTCTAAATTATATCTGCATCTCATTGAAAAAATACAAAACTAAGACAATTCCCTGACATTCTTTAAAGAAACTCCTGAAAATAACCTCAGTCAGCCAGGGCCAAACTCAGGGGACATGACAGACATGCAAATGGTTGAAGCCACCACAGCCACTTTCTGGTAAGGCACAGGGCTTTACACAACCACTCCCATGTTAAAGTACTTACTTAAGCTTAGACACTTTCAGAGAGAGAAGGTGGATTTGAGTTAATACTTTGAATCTACTTACAACCAAGCAATGCTGTACGAAGTAGAATAGAACATTTTCAAATTTGCCAGTTGTGTGTGTTACTCATCTCTTGCTTTTTTCAGAGTGGCTTCTGCTCACTTTCCATAGACCCCAAAGTGCCTAGAGCATACACTAAAGATTAAGCTGATCTTGAAACTAGAGCTGCTCCTTTTGGTAAAGGGATATCTGAGTCCTCACTAGGCAAACATATCCAAGGTCAAATTCATCCCTGACTCCGATCCTTGGTCTCCCTGCGTATATATCTGTATATATCATGTAAACTATTTAATGCATCCAACTGAATGAAAACAGTTTCCCGTCTCCCCAAAACTTTTGTCATGCTAATGTAGCCTATGCCTGACCTACATACTTCCTATCAGCCTAGGAGGGATCTGATGTTAACAAACAAAAAAGCAGTAGCTCCTATTTCAGTCTTCTGCTCACACGAAGGTGTCATGTAAAGGAGATATCTCAGTAATGCTCTGCACATTTTAAAGGTCTGGAAATGCTGCTGTTGTGGAGAGTTTCTTCTCAGTTGTACAGCCTTGCTCCTATTGTTGTACATTCCTGAACTAGGCAGCAGCTGTAAGAGGAAGTAGCCTTGGTGTTCTGCCAACCTGCCAACTACATGCAATATTTAATGAGAGAAATGCAAGTGTGATACAGCAAAATGTAAACATTGTCTATGAGGAAGTGGAAACCATATTTTACATGAGTTCTGTACCCTTTCCTTAGTTCACAGAGCTATTTAAAGATCACACAAAATTATGGGAATTCTTCAGGAACAAAACAAGGAAACATTGCAAGTGTCAACGGTGCTATATCTCAGCTTTGCTAGAGAATCTTGAGTATAGAACAATGGAGCTAAGCTGACAGATCTTAATTTGCAACTGGAAAGGCAGAATGAATTTTTTCTTTGACTGACAAAGCATTTATCTAAAATGCAACTTCATAGATGGCTCTAAATTGAAAAACTCTGTAATCATTTCACTGACACTATTACTTCAGCTATAGGATCCTCATTTACCATGTAAAACGAAAAGCAAAAACGAACTCTTTAATTAAAAACCGCAACCACATTTCAGTTTTTTCCCTATCAAGAACCAAACATTACTGTTCTTTACCCTCATATTACACACAGTACACACAATTCCTTCATCCATTCTCTTGATCATTACACTTTGAAATTGCCCTTCTGCAGAGGTTTTATCTATTATTCTTTCCCTGGAGCTAATCCTATGTTCAGAAAGAAAACTGCAGTCACAGTAAACTGACTTTTGCTACTCCTCTATTTAAGCTAGTAAGTATTTAGCTTTTAATATGTTTTATTATTTCCTTTGTATTTCTTGAGAGGTCACAACCAACACAATTATTTACTCCTTTTCACAGGATTCCATAGAAAATTACTTCTTTTCTTTTGTATCTATTGAATATATTGCTAGCTTTGCAGGCCTTTATTGAGTGTCATGGATTGTTAAAATGATAATGCCTTTTGAGAGCTAAATACACGACTCTGAATTTTCTTTTTGTTTCCTATAGACACACACCATACCTACAGGAGACAAAGGCACTTATTATTCTGTGAGTTTGCATATATTATTTAGTTGAGAAATAAAGTGTGTTGGACTGGTAAGAAAGGAGAAGTGTGCACAGGTTCACATAGCCCAGGTGTGCTCTAAGGGCAAACCACTAACGTCTTCAGTCTGGCAGAAGCACTTGGGAATGCAGCATTCCAATACCACATTAGGAACAGAGTCATCACCTTTGGAGCATGACCAACAAGAGTTTTTTACCATAACAATTTTAAGACGTCTCAATTTAAGCTTTTTGTACTAATGTCTGAGATGATGCTAATATTTTCCCCGGTAAAACTGGGACTGCTTCTGTGTCAAAGAGAGTTTACATTTTAAAATAATGACCTTGGATTTGGATTTCATAAATATTTAGTACCTCGGAAATATTTTACTGTTTACTTTTTGCCTTAAATTCATTCACTGTTTGTATAATGAATTTGCTCATCATTCTGGAGGAAAGATCACAGCACAGCACTGAAACAGGTGTGGTGCTTTTAATACTACCAAACTTCCATTATTTGACTACAAATTGAACTGATTTTTCCTTCCTGCTCCTATCTTGGGAGCAGAGCCCACTGCAGCATGGTGACTAGAGCAGGAGTGTATCAGGATGCAAGCAGGCTGCATTTGCCATCCCCATCACAATCTGTGCTGAGGAGAGATACCATATGGGATTTGCCTTCCCGAACTTCCCATTTCTGAAGAGTTCATCAGGGCCACGGGGAAAAAAAAAGAACCAGATGTGATAAAAACTCTGTAATAATTGCTTGGTAATTTTCCAGCTCTGAATCCTACAGTGAAGTTTATTGACACAAGCACCAGGCATCTCTTCCTTCCTTGTGCTGAACCAGCAGTCTGGCAACCCTCCCAATTTTTTTACTGTTCTTATTGGAGTGAAGTTTGCTGGGAGGGCAGGAGGGAAATACACACTTCTGGGAACACACAGGTTCGGTGTTATTCAGGGCTGGTTTATATTCATGTCTCCCACTTCAACTTCCATGCACATTTTATATTGTCCACTGCTGTTTTCCAAGTCTAATTCTAAAACAACAATTTTTCCAAAATGCTACTGGTCAGCATTCTAGAACTGACACAGAACTTTATTTGGTGGCTTAATTACAGCTAACTAACTTGCAATAGGTAACTTGATCTGCCTGCTTAATGTGGGTATACGGTTCAGTGTAACATCTATGTATTGTCCAGTCCCCCAGAAGAAGAAAAAAGCCAACATATAAACAAGGCA
Organism: Acanthiza pusilla; assembly: GCA_036630365.1. Taxonomy (NCBI): domain Eukaryota; kingdom Metazoa; phylum Chordata; class Aves; order Passeriformes; family Acanthizidae; genus Acanthiza; species Acanthiza pusilla. The sequence goes on along the minus strand of JAXCHO010000023.1, from coordinate 25,577,786 downwards.
GAATAACAGTGCAGCATCTTAAAGCTTAAATGGCTGCCAGCAAATAACCTGATCTCTGCAGGGGTGGGTATGGGGGTGTAACAGACATAGTGCAACCCTTACTTTGAAGAAACCAAACATGATGCAGGACAGCCACCCTTTTATTACGGGACCTGAAGAACAGCAGAAAGCTCTGGCGAAGTCTTTCACTGAAATTCATACTCTCAAAACAAAAACTACAGAATCAGCTAAGGACTTCTGTGGTGTACTATGCTGGCAGTGAGAGGAAAGGGTCTTCCATGGGTACTGCACCTCTCATGTGATCACACACCATTGAGCACAACCTATGCACACAGAACACTACTTCATTTCCATTTTCCTTGAAAAGGTAAACAACTCTTTTTCTTTAATCCCTGTTCTTCTTTAAATTTGAGCTACAGATATATAGCCAGTCCTCACCAATTTTTTTATGCTCATAGTCCAGCCAGTTCTCTTTTTTTTTGCTTATTGTCCGTTTGGTTTTATTCTTTTGTATGCACTGATGAGTTTATGCATAGGTCTTCATTCCCTGTACTGTACAGCAGACACAGACCAGAAGGGATAAATAAAGGATCAGAAAAGACCTGAGCATAAACTATGAGAGGAGACATCTCCTAGATAGTTTGATTATAAGATGATTTCTAATAATAAATGGGTTTTCTCAGGTGGCTCAAAGGACACTACTTACAGGCACACTTAAAATTTTACACACTACAATAGAGTCCAGAACAAATTTCTCATTATAATTTATTTTTCTGAAAAGTTACTTAAAATACAGACCCATGTAGTAGCTTGTGTAGATGAACACCTACAAACCAAAAGAAAAACAAATAAAATGAAGAATAATTTGGGATTACCTTTTGCTCCATCGTGTGTTTCATTTTTGTTTTCACTTGTTCTCACAGTTGAAGGTTCACTTCCATCACAGACCTAAGAAAGGAACAATAAATATGCATGCCTATAAAAACCTAGTGCATGGTTGTAGAAATTCCTTGGACTGTGCAGGATTAACACACACACTCCTGCAATTCAAAAGTATGCAAAAGCACATCCATGTGTTTCAGCAGAAAACCCCTCACCACAGTCTAAGGGGATCTGAAAAATAGGTAATTAAAAAAGAAGTAATTAAATCAATTCTTCTTCTTCCTAGAAGGCTAAGCAGGTGAAGGACTTTATTTTCCAGAGTGGCAAAGAATAAGAAAATGCAGTGTGACCTGAAGCTGTAGTTTGCACTGGAAAGGATATGGAAAGGGAATATGGAGAAGACGTTTTGACTGACTCAGACCAAATTCATTTCACTTGAAAAAGCTTACATGGTTTCCCCCTCTAGAGAGCAATCCCATCCCTTTTGCAGGGCAGCCTGACAATAATATCTGTGCTTACTGCTTAGATTTCTAACAGCAAAACCAGGACACTTCGAAGAGATGAAAAACGGGAAAGGATTTGAACCATCTTCTCCTTTCTACAATGCTGCCCTACCCAGTCTCAAGATGCAACACATTCTGTGAACTGGATGACACCTACTACAGACAAAAATATTTCAGAAAATGTAGAAAATCTATTCCCATATAAATGTGTATACATATACTCAAATACATTTTTACCCACATATCATTTTCATTCTCTTTTTGGCAACTCAAACTAACAATGAATGTTTAGCACTCTGTATTTCTAATTGTATTTTACTCAAGCAACTTATAACTCCGTACTTACTGAGAAGATAAACTCAGCTTTTAATGATTTCTCCTATTAGCACAATCTGTATCTTCACTTTTTTTTTTTAAACAGGGATCTTGAGAGAAGGAAGAAGTTAGCAGACTGCCTAGAAAATTATGTTTCACAAAGCAGCAGAAACAGACTGGGAAGCTGTCAAGGTACCAAAAGTTTAGCTTCTCTTTGGGAATATGGCAGGAAATTTAGGAGAAATATCAACACAATTGTTGTGTTGATGCAAAACATCAACACTATTGTTTTACCTTTCCCCCTGTTTTCCTCCAGATGAAGGGAGGTTACAGGATTTTCAGAGGCTATTATTAAACTGGAATGACTTCATACAGCTGCAGGTGGCTACAGTACTCTTTTGTTACATAAAAAGCCTTCTAATGATGGAAGAGTAACAGAGCACTGAGACAAGTTACCTAAGGAGGTAGTGGAAGCTACTTCACTACAGGCTTCTGGTAACAGATTAGATGAGTAACTACAAGCAATGATGTCTGCATAATTACCTTCCTTTGGAGAAAGGAATGAAGTACAGGTTTGAGGATCTTGTATTACCTTATTTCTGTCAAGGAGACAGGTTTAGAATTTTTTTTTTCTAAATATTTCCATATTTAATAAATATTTTAACCATCTCTTTTATACATCTTAAATGTCTACAATAATTTGTCAGCTTGCATTACTTCTCAGAGGTGTCTTCAATACCAAAACATGTTGTTTCAGAGAAACAAAAATCTACTGAACACCCTGACGTAGGATTTTCAAACATTACAGTGTGAAGCTTACATACAGGAACATGAATATTTCTTGTGCTTTACTGAAATAACATACCTGAAAGAGAAATTGTACTGCTTTAAGCTACATGATATTTTACCTAAATTGCTCTGCTATTAGATCTTGTAATTTTTAGGTAGAGTCAATTAAAAATCAGATCCCAGAAAGCTTTTATGGAGTTAATATCTCTTCTGCAACCACAGGCAAAGCAGAACAGTGAAAGGGAAGTTGTACCTCCAGAATACACCACTTCCCCCACTACATTTCACTTCAACTGAGTTTAAAAGGAGTTGCTGAAGGAGAGGAAGCTGTTGAGGGAAGGAGGAAGTTAAACCCCCTCAAAACACACTGTGCTTCCCACCACCACAACCACTGCACTGAACAGCAGCGTCAGCAGCAAGAACAAGGGACAGAGCTGAGGTCAGGTAAGCCAGTCCTGCACTTCCATCAGCTCTCATTCCTACGGCTGAAGATCTCCATTCTCTGAGGGAGCAGACAGGACACATACCCTTCTCCATGGAAAAGGAATTCTAATCATAGTCTCCATTTCCCTCCTTCCCCTTTCCTGTATATGGGAGAGGAATTCTCTTCAATATCCCATGACGGGAAACTGGGACCCTTTGGGGCCTGTCAGAGCAACTTCCCACACACAGTTTAACACACGCATAGGCCTGGGAGTTAGTATGGGGTTTAAAATCCCAGCTGATAGGCATAAAGGAGGTTAGGCTGATGTCTCTCCCCCCCCCCTTTTTAAAAACAAACAAACAAACAAACAAACAAACAAACAAAAGCACCATGAAGTAAGAGGTAACCATTCAAAGGTAAAAGCAGGCTTTTGGTAGATCTTTGGGTGATTGTTGTCATGAGTCTTGCATCTGTGTGAAAACTAATTCCAATTAATATCTTGACCACAGAGTGGTTGTTTTCTTCATCACCTTTAAGTAAGATGAGGCCAATATACATACTTCTTTATAAATACTAAAATTGCTTAATGCAATGTCAAATCTGGAGAAACACTATTCCTCCAAATTTAGTGAAAAATTCCCTTGGAAATCAGTGAAAAGTTTGACACAGATCTTCTGGAAATACCCCTTTTGAATGCCACTCTGCTCCCCCATCCGTACATGTCCCTCTCTTCTCTCTGCCAGAATCAAACAATACAACAGACAGGAACTCACTTTTCCCTTTGAGTCATTTTGTAGCCTGAAGATATCTCTGACATCAGGAATCTGGTGCTGTTTGTTTTTTTTCCTCATGGTTTGTGTGACAGTCTCTACTCGCTTCTCCACCGCAGCTTTCTGGGTTCGGGTCAGTGTGGACAAGAACACCATGCTTTCCAGAGAGTCGCCAGAACTCTCTCCAAACAGATTTGACAGACCTGCCTCCTTCAGCCATTCTTCTTCCAGTTCTCCCTCTGAGGAAGTTGAACAGAAAAAGGCATAAACATTGGCTTTTCAGTACTGCCAAGCACACTGGATGTTAATGGCATGATATAGTTAATATAATTCACAGACAAGTACTAAAGGGATACACAATTAAGAATTACTTACACTGTCATGACTTGGAAAAAAGCTATTGTTTCTAAAGAGCCTCAAAAGGTTTAATATATCAAAGCTTTTAAAGCAGTTAATCCAATACAGATTGCTATGTGGCAATCTTTATAATAATCTACAGTACTTCCATTAAAATCATATACCATTTTATAAATGTACCTAGATAAAAATTTGTATGGGGAAGTCTGAGAGCCAGATCATTGCTGCTACATTGATTTTTAGTTCAATACTCAATCTTTTTAGCTCCCTTACTGACATGGTCCTGCCCACTTTTCTTGATACATTAATCCTACAGCCCTCCACTAGCTCAATTTAATGAAGGACAAACCAGACTACATGAGTCACCTTAATGCTATTTTTTCATCAGTTCTTATGACATGGTCTCCAACCTGCTGACAGCCAGAAAACAATTTTTGTTTTACTCTTAGAGTTGATAAGGTATCCTTTATTGACAGATCACTGCACATGAAAGAGGAGAAAGCTTTTAAATATTGTCACTGATGGCAAAAACTTCTGTTTCTGAAATCTGTATCTCCCTAATGATATTTTCTATAAAACACTAAGTTCTGTCTATAGAAGCTGAGGTTGTGCTGAATGCCAACAACCCTCTAGAATGTTCAAGCAATATTTCCATTTATCAGATATCTAAAAATACTCCAAAGCTGGCATGTCAACTTCACTATTGATTGCATTTTACCACTGTGCCTAGCGCATGTCCAAGTGGGCACCTTCATATTAACAGCATCCAGAAAACAGACACTAAAATTTGAGTATGAATTTTGCTATGGCTGTGCAGCCAAACACTAAGCCTCTGACGAAACTCTCCGCTTTTGTTATCTGGGCTGGAAAGAAGGGCTACACCCATTCTGCAGAGCAGCTGTAAGCCAGGTGCATCTCCTCTCTTCTCTCCCCTGCCTTGCCTTTGCATGGCCGAGTTTCGGGCCAGCCCCGCCCAGGCAGGTGCACCAGCCAGGTGGAGCATCCCACACTCAGGAATACTCATGCCCAAGAGAGGTGCAGCACAAGGTGCAGGGCACAGAAATGCATGCTCGAGCTGATAACTCAGCTGTGCTCACTCACTCGGCCTTCACACCGGAGCCAGCTGCAGAATCCAGGGGGAAGAAGGCTGGATATAAAACCAGTGGGAATGGTGGGGCTGGGGTTGAAGAGCCTATGGGCACAGCTGTTATCAGTGAGCTGCAGTGAGAGAAGAGGCTCATGTCCAGCAGAACAATAGGCTCTGCTGCTCTGGAGAAAGCCCCATGGCTCCCTGCTCGCAAGGGTTGGGAGCTTTGCTGCTTTCTCCAGGGGTCATGCTGTTATGCTCGCCAGAGCAGTGACATTTCAAAATGCTTAAGGAGGCTGAAGTGCAAATCCCTTTGAAAGCTCATGGAGCACATTCTTCTCACTCATGTGGAGGCCACACCAAAATGCCAAATTCACCATTTTATTTCACTGACACTATGGGTCTCTTCTAAGAATGGGAGAGAGGCAGATACTGCATTGTTAAAAAAATAATTTTTGAGAGAAAACTGGAATTAAGGACATTACTCCTCTTTTATCTGAGAAGACAAAAGACAAAAAAAAAAAAAAATTGCCCAGCCTCTAAGACCATGCCCCAAGGAGTGGCCCATAATTTATGCTTCTGAGAAACAAAAATAGTACAACCGAACAATCACAATAGTTACAAGCGTAGAAAGTTACTCACTAAACTTAAACCGGTTAATCATTGGCTTGTCTTCTAAAGCGTGAGGTTTCTATCCACAATAGCTACAATAACGAACAACATACACAAAGAGCAAAAGGGTAAGTTAGTTCAACAGTAAACTGCAAATAAAGTTTCAACTGTTGTGATTTGCAAGTACAGGCACCTTTCTGATATTCCGCAAACACCGTTCAAAGGAAAACCAGCCTTTTACTTGTCTCTGATAAAACCCTTTCAAAACTGCCTGTTTCTGGTGATAGACATCAGAGGCAACAGAATTTTAAAAGTAGATGTTCAGGCAAGTGACCTCCTTTTTTGATCTGTTAGGTGGGCACCACCTCTTGAAATAAGACTTGAAGAAAAATCCCTAAATCAGCAAACTGATGAACATTCACAGAACGGATTTCATTACCATCTGGCTCTTTCACTACAAGTGCTAGTCGCTCCTCGTGATTATTTCCTCTGGTTTCATGGATGTTTTCAAGCTCTTTCCAATAGTCATCCATAGACAGTTCATCCAAGGAGTCCTGGGATCCTGAGCGGTCAAACGATGCTCCATCAGGGATCTTCTTGGAATGGTCATGGTTCATTGTATACTGTCCAGACCGACGGCTATAAGCACAAACCAAAAAGAAATTCTTGGTTAGCATAATATATACAGGATGTATTAGTATGAGTGAAGCAGCATGAATTGTGTCAAAGTATCAAAGCAAACCACTGTAAACAAGCAAACCAAGATATTAAAAAATACTTTCAGTATCTGGATACATTTTCAATTTAGTATTTCTGCTTTATGTATCCCCCAATCTGGAACAGCATGGGAGTCAATCTTAAAAAAGTAAATAATGAATGCAAGTTCTAGTAATCCTCATTACACAAACCATTAACTGAACTCTCAACAGTCAGGTCCACAAAATTCATGGCATGTGTCTTCCTAGCATCACCACTTAAAGAATTTTTCAAAAGTGCCTTTCTGCCTGAGTAAATTCTTACAGCTTGACAGTACAATTACTGCTTCCCTTTTCTATTCTGCTTTTATTTGTTATTAATATTTACTCTGTTATGTATGATCTCAGTTACAGCTGGGAAAGGACAATGTAGAATTACTGCAGTTACAGTTTGTGAAGTAAACTGGTGAGTCCAAATGTTTAATAAAGGACATAGGAACTATTTGCTTCTATCTTGCTCCCTCTTTAACCAAAAGCTTGCCATTTTTATAGTTTGACATTACTAGTTTTTTGTTCACCCTGCCTAATGTATATTGCTAAGGCTTCCAAAAGGGAAGGGATCTTCCATCTTGAGTACAGCTGCAGCTAGAAAAAAAAACCCGAAAAACCAACAAAACAATAAGCTGAAACCTCTAGGCCTCATTTTGACCTCATTAAGTCACTTGCAAAAATGACCACTGATCTAGTAAAGAATTCAACTTAAAAAGGACAAAGGTTGTAATGATGTCATTGAAGTTACAGGTCACCCTTGCAGTCAAATATACCAACTCATAAGCCACAAGCTGATTCAGTGTATCAGCTGATTACATGAGTAGCAGCAACCTGATTTAACTTCAGAGTTATCCCTACTTTTTGTAGAGGAAAGATTGGACATCAGGATGTTCAGTGATCTTTTTCCAAACTAAGTTACTCTTCTACTGGAACAGTATATCAAAATTCTTCCTTGTATTAAGAAATAACAACTTCTTTTTATGACAGAAGAAATTCAGAGTCCCATATGTCTGAATTTGTCTCCATATTCTAAAAAAGAAGACAAGGTTTGGGGTTAAGTAACAAATACCACTGATTCCTAGAGAAAAAAATATATCAAAGAACAAGCATTGTGGATTTATCACAATGTAAGCACAGTGAATTAAATCCTACCTTCCTATCTAGCTGACTTGGCAAGTTTATACAGTATTAAAACTAAAGTCTCTTGTCCTTGCATTTTATTTCAGGACAACTGATGCTTGTTAGCCACCCCTAGGTAAAAAAGCCATGCCTTTGTCTCTGAAGATAAGCTCCTTGCGTGTCCAAGTCACAAATCCTTTCACACCATACATGATTCTCTGATAAGAAATACTAACCATATGGACTTTGCCTTTACAAGTGAAGAGCCTTATAGAAGGACTATGAGTCTCTACCCGCCCTGTCTCTCTGCTCCAAGTGCAAGTTAATAAATGACAATTAAACACCAAGCTAAATATGCACCTCAACACCATTGCTTAACGTGCCCTTACCTGAAAGCCCAGGGAAAAAAAACAAACCACTAAGGACTGTTTAGCTTTTGCATCAATGGCAGTAACACCATCATGCTAGTAGTGCATGTTACTCAATAAATACAATTTCTCTGTGTAGCTACCTCAGTTCTTAAACTTCTCCTGACAGGCGTGTCCCATGTGTGCCCTGTGCCATTTGTGAATTCAGCACTAATCACTCCAGAAAGATGTCCATGGAGACACAGAAGTGTCCCCAGCAGGCAACCCGGGTGCTGAGTGTGGACAAAGCAGGTCAGACTTTCCAGTTCTTGACCAGCCTTCCCTCCTCCTTCAGCTGGAGGTGCTCAGAGCAGGCTGGGTCTCTCCCACAAACACTCTGGACACTTCAACTGCTGCCTGAAGGAGGTCATACTTCAGCTTATCATCACTCAGTTTAACCCTGTGGAGCTGCTCAGCAGCTCTTGGGTGGCCTTTTACCTTTGGAACAACCTGCTCTCACTGATCGACCTCAGCTGAAATTTAACCACCACCACACACCATGAAAAAAATAAAACTAACAGACTGAATAAATTACAAGCATGCAGTTTGAGGGGCTCTAGCAGGCTGAGGTGGGATAGGCTCCAACATGCCATGGCTCTGTGCCATGCTGACAGGGCACAGTTCCTCCAATCCTAAAAAAGCCAGGCTTGTCACCTTCCCCCAGACTAAGTTCTGTCTCTGAGAAGAGAAACCTGTGTCCTGAAATGCACAGCTGACACTCAGCACAGAGCACTCCAGGCCATTTTCAGGGTCCTGTGAACATGTGCTGTACATTACAAACACTCCATTAACACTCAGAGACAGCACCCTGCCCTTCAGTCTCTGGTCACAGGGCTGCTCTGCTCGACCAAATGTAAGCGGCTTTTCTTGTAAGGCTCCTCCTGGCCTGACCTTTCCACCCCTCATCAACAAACCAATACAGCAACTCCGAATTTTGAGCAGGCAGCTCTGCCAGGTCTTGTTGTGAAAGCCCTCCAAGACAGAAGGACATCAATGACCAGAGTGTTAGAAAACATACCAGTTTAAAAATTTTGTATAACTTTAGTCAAAGGCTTTGTTTGTCTTTACCCCAGGAAAAAGGAATTTAAAGTCTCTTTCCAGGGCATTGCTCTACCAGGTGAGGCCTGGTGAACTGAACATAAGGACAGAGTGGGAGTAGCCCAAGGATACCCAGAAAGATAAAGACCATCAATGGAACATTAACAGAAAATCGGTGGCCATCTTCAAACATCCACCCCAGACCCACCTCTGACAGAGTTGAAGACATCGCCCAGGAAGGACTGATGAGAAAATTGAAAAATGAAGACCTAATTTACATCGGAGACGAGGGGATTTGGAGCCAATGGAAAACTGAATACTGAGGGTTGCTCAACTCTGGACCAATGAACTTTGAAACAATACATCCCTATGGGTTTTTACTGTATAAAAGTAAATACGGGGGGAAAATCCTGTAAAAGCATGTGGTTTTGGAATACTTTCCTTGGCACATCCTGGCCAGTAAATAAAGTAATGCCTGATTCTCTATCACTTCAAATACAGTGCTAGAGGGTTGGTTTTCTTTTATTTCTCCCGATTTTCCGTGACAAGGGCATCCTGACAAATATTAATACAGAAACCTCACTACTCTGCTGTGACTCTTTGAATCTCTGCTTCAACATCCGTGTTTCTTTAGGTCCATTCTCAGCTGCCAGCCTCAGCCCCAGCTATGCTTGGGCTCCTCACAAGACAAGTGCCACACCACTCCAACTCCACACAGAGTCCTTGTCTTCCCTCATCAGACTCAATCAAGTCCCTGTCCCCAAACTCTTTCAAAGCCATCTGCATTTGTCCATAGCCACAATTCACATTTCTGTGGGCTAGGCCAGGGAGAGGCTCAGGCTCAGAGAGAACAACTGCTAAAGCGCCAGCTGACAGAGCAGATCAGATCTTTCTTTCACTTCACTTGGTTCAAGGTTTCTTGGCTTGCATACTCCACCAGAGAAAGATATCGGTGAAGCAGTATTTGGTGCATAATCTCCACAGCAGTGGCTTGAGGCATGTTCATCTCTGTCTCTCATATGAACCTCTCCCTGTGTACAAAAAGGCACAAACAAGACCTTCCGAGGATAATGAGGACAGTCTTGAAACCACAGGCTTGGTGTAGATGAGAAAAATAATTTTAAAATTTCATAGCATATGGAAAAATAGGCTGCCAATTAAGTTTTTTATTTTTAGATATCTGTTGACAAGGGCAAGAACATGGGTTTTCTGCTGCGACTTTCCACTAAATTCAATCCTTCTCCAAACTTATGCTTAGTAAGCACTCATATATTACACAAAAGAAATGCACAAGTGGAAACACGTTAAGGCCAAGAAAAAGAGAGAGAAGAGGAAGAGCAATCACTAATAGTATTATAAGGAAGCTGAGAGAGATCTTTTCAAAAATAATTAATCCCACATTTATAGACTCATTAAAAATTATTTTCAATGTATTTCAAATACCCCATGTTACAAACGTTGAAATTTTGTAGAAGTCTGCTTTCCAAAAAACTACCAGTAGGAAATAAAAAAAAAAAAAAAACCTATTAGTTGCAGAAAATAGGTTACTTCTCCAGTACATTGCTGTTTTCAGGTGTCCAGTTTATCTATTTAAAATTTGAAAAATGCAGCTGCCTGTCACAAGTATCTTAAAGGAGATCTCTTTTTTCCCCTTAGAAAGTGTAAGGTACTGCTAACACACACAGTCATAGTCACACAGAAGTAATTTTGAAGCATTTCAGATTACTAAATTGCAAGCTTACTCACCAGCAGTTTCTTTACCCCCAGAAAACTCATATTTCCATTAAGGTCTTCACTAACAACACACTCAAACTCCATTAAAATCTTATTAACATCTATTTTCACCCACTTGTAAATAGTTTACTCTTCAAATAGCTTTACAGGAAGCAGTGCAATACTCTCATTTCCAAATGGCACAGTCAGTTCTGACCTCTGATACTCAGACACTGCCCTTTGCAGCTGATGAGATTTTTGCCTGTTTATCTCAGTACAAAACAGAGCCCTTAGGTATAAAACTCATTCTTTATTATAGTTATTGCAGTGTCTTACCAGAATTAATCTTCTTGTCCCACCCACCAGAAATGCATTTTTTTTATTAGCAACATCAAGGATGCAAGACGAAGCACTCCAGGTCTTCCAGAAGAGAGTCATTAAAACCAATTGTTGTAATGAACACCATTCATTACAAGGAACGAAACCAGGTTTGGATTATTTTACTAAGTACTGATGTGCTCCATGTTGTGCAAGTACCTAAGGGAGGAGAACAGTACGCAAATGTTTTCTTCACAGCCTTGCCTTTTGTGACCATGTCCCTTCTCAGCCTTTAAGAAAATATGACTCTTTACATAAATCATTGATTTATGCCATAATAAAAATGTGCTTTTTTCAGGTTCTGTCAACCTGATTTTGATTTAATCAGTAGATATTTTATAACAGTGCAGTTGTCTTTACTCCTTATCTTCTTCCCTCTGAAAACTAAATCTCCCATCTGTTCCACTGCCTTTTTAGAAGCTCATAACTGATATTTGTTATGTGTAAACTACAACAGCTAGAGATGAATCAGTTAGTAAGGTGCACTTCCACTGGCATTTCAGATAAATTCACTTTTCAGAAAGCTAATTTTGTCCTTAGACCCATTTTTCTCACTTAAGAATGAAGGACTATATTGTGTTCTAAAACAGTGAATGATGAGAAAAAATATAACCTTTGTCATTTTTGTAGTGCTACCCACTAATTTTGGATCAGAATATGATATTTCTACATCACTACACAAACGTAACTGTTTATGCACCATAACTGTATGGTGTTCTTACATACTATACAGAGGGGTATTCATGTATTAGATGTGTAAATATACTGAAAGGCAGAAACACTAAGTGCAAGGATACTCATGGTCATAAAAACTAGGGAATGCAAATGTACTGTTGAACAACTGTTAAAACTGCTAAAAGAGATGTGCAGTTCCTCTAACAGGATTATTGCTGGAATGCTCACAGACTCTAGGAAAGGACAAAGTCCAGCTACTAAATACTGTATGAGCATGAAGCAAAAAGACACCAGTTTCTGTAATCTGTTATTTTCTTATTGGAAAAAAAAAAAATGCAACAATGGGTGAACTACAAGTGAAAGGGAGAAGAGCTAAATGCTTTTCCAGCCTACAATTTAGGAATTTCTGTAGGGGGTCCTTTTTTTACCCACTTTTGCCAAATTTTGAAATTCAAAATTCAGGCCTGGATCTTTCCAGGCCTGAATAAAAACTTTCACACATATAAAAAGTGTCACGAGGGCAACAAGGGAAAAGGCCATCAACTTAATTACTGGGTCTAATCTCAGTTTGGATTCAATTCTTTGGGGTTAAACAAATATGGTTGTTTTCCACAGCTGCCAAACAAAACTTATCAGAGTTTTAAACACTGACTTTAACTCAATGTTCTGCAAGATTAAGAGTTTCCCAAACATTTGTTTTTATCAGCCAACTTCCAATATTGTTAACAGTAAAGAAAATTGAAGTGTGCTGGGTTTGGGGTAGTTAATTTTCTTCATGGTGGCTAGGATGGGGCTGTGTTTTGAATTTGTGTTGAACACAGGGTTGATAATGTAGAAGGCTTTGTCATTGCTATTTTGTTATTGTTTTTGTGTTACGGCCTTTCCTCCTTTTTGTACTGCCATGCTGGCAGTGATGTTGGGGTGGATGGGAAGTTGGGAAGAGATACAGCCAGGACAGCTGGCCCAAACTAACCAAAGGGATATTGCAGCCCATATGACATCATGCTCAATATATAAACAGGGGGCAGGAAGGAAAAAGGGGCAGACAGCTGGAGTGATGGTGTTTGTCTTCCCAAGTAACCATTACATGTGTACACCTGCCTGGCCATGGGACACAGGGAATTAATTCCTTGTTTTGCTTTGCTTATGTGTACACAGCTTTTGCTTCCCCATTAAACTGTCTCCATCTCAAACCCATGAATTTTCTAGCTTTTATCCTTCTGATTCTCTCCCCAGTCCCATTGGTGGGGGAATGAGCAAGTGGCTGAGTGGTGCTTGATTGGTGGCTGGGCTTAAACCTCAACATCAAGTGATGCAATTATTTGTCAAACTGAACTATTACACATCCTTGAGCTGCACACTGAAAATACAATGTTTGGCCTTAAAAGTGTCTTTATATCCTAGCCATTAACCATTGCTATTGGAATTCTTGTACAGACAATGTCTTGAGCACTGCTGCCCTTCAGATACATTTTCTGTCACTGCAATAAACTAGCACTTTACTTAGAGTTACACAAAACAACAAAACCACATCTGACTATGGCTACATTACAGCAGCAAATTCAGAAATGCCCATGCAAAGAGAGTCATAAAAGCTGTTAGCAGTATTATTGCAGCCATACATGGAGCTGATACTGATCACTGATAGTGGCCATCACATCAACATGTGCTTAGATATGTTAACCCGATAAACAAGAGACACAAACACTGGGAGAAGGGGGAAAAAAGGAGGGGGAACTTGGCTCAGAGAGGTGAAGCCTGCTGTTCAAACTCATGGTGTAAATCAGTGACACAAACAAAAATAATTCTCAGATCTCTGGAGTCTTTCACCACTGGACCACAGAGTGTTTAAGTTTGAGATCTGACCCCATGGCATACTGCAAGACAGATAAAAGGAAGCTTTGCTGTTGTGGTTTTGTGATGGACTCCAGCACTGTGGCTATAAATAAAATAGCACTCTCAAAGAACAATTATCTTGTTGACATAGGAGTTACAAAGTACAGTAATCTGTGTAAGTCACTGTAAATTTGTACAAAGGCTAGCTAGATTGAAACGACGAGAAAAATGCCTGTGAGTACTGTGGTTCATTTTGAAAACAATTTACTGAGCAATCACATCCATGAGATGCTGTGCCCTTAAACATAAATATAGGACTTCTTAAATCCTGTCTAATCTAAGCAACTAAACAGATAAGGAGAGGGAAACAGTGTGATCTCCTGTCCCACTTCTCATTCTGAATGCTGAGCCACAAAAAGTGTGGGAATAAGTCAATCTCCTAAACCCAAAGCTCTCCCCATCCCTCCCCTCCTTTCAAGAACCCAAGCAGCACCACAAGATGCAAAAACTTCTTAAGAGAATTAATCAAGAAAGCTCTAATCCAATGGCTACAGCAGTTGCCTGGCTTCAGTTCCCCATTCTTGGCTGGATCACTGGCCTAGGAAGTGATTGCCAGATCTTCCTATAGCCATGGTGCCTACCAGAACGGCATCCTGATTTTTCACGGTTTCTAGGCAAAGCTGCAGAGTTTTTTTATTACCAAATCATTTATTCTATTGGTTTAACCTAATGTTTGAGACACTTTTGACACACCACCCTTTCACACAGTATCCAGCATTTTTGTAGCGCAGTTTTGAGCATCTTTCAAAGTCTCCTTCTGTTAAAAAAAAAAAAAAAGATCAAGTTGGAATTGATGTGCCCATCAAAGCAGGTTGTCCTAAAATAACTGAATTTTGCATAAAGCCACACAGTAGTGACATTACCTAAATTGCTTTTTGAAAATGAAAATGTCTTCATCTTCTTGTAAGACTTAACATAACAAAAAGAGTCTTTCTACTTAATAGATAGTTAAAACTTCCCATCAAATGAAAGCCAGTATCACAACCTTTCATAAGTAACAGGTAACCCTTAACAAGACCCAAGACTGGACATTTGGTGTCCGGAAGAATGCAAAAATATTTCTTACCACCTTTAAAGTGCTTCATAACTTTTAAAAGGCATTAGAGGGACTTCCGTCTGGGCTTGTATGGCTGCTTTGCATTCTACCTCCTAAATCTTGTAACAGCTGCATCCTTTCTTTTCTACCTTTAGTGACATTTGCTCTTTCCATGACTGGCTGCAAACTCTCCTGCAATTCAGTCTTTTCAAGAGAATTGTACAGAACATGGAAAAATAACAGTAAGGAAGGTGACACTTAGCATTCCTTCTCTCCCAAATGAAATAGTTTCATTTTGGTTACTCTGTGACCTTACTGAACATTTTGAATGTCAACTGCAATCAAACTTCCCCAAATCCCTCTTAAGCTCCAAAAAAAAAGCCAGAGAAGTAGGAACTGAGGTAAAGCTCTGTTTCCTTTCTAAAGAGTACAAAGTGATTGCAGAGAGGGTATAAAGCAGTACTCACTTTCTAAATGAGCATAAAAAAGGCTGAGCAAAGAGAATCAGGTCTCTCAGGATTTTTTGTAATACCATCAGCTGCTGTTAATACCTGCTCAAAACTGCTCTGGAGATTAACAGCAACAACAAAAAAAAAACAACAAAGAAAACCAAAACCCAACAAAACCAAAAATCCAGAAAACCCCACCAACTGGCATTTTAACCCCCTCCATGAATAATAAATACAAAACAGGCTAAAGTTAGGGTTATCAGACTCTAAGTTTAGAAAGTGTGTATATATATATATATATATATACACACTGTACCGCTTCCAGCCACATCCTCATTACTATTTATATAAGATTTTTTTTTACCTTTGTGCACATAACTATTTTCCCAACTCCAGCCTGTCACTGAAGAAAACGGGAACAAAATTGTGACAACAGCACAAGCTATTACACTTAGTATTCTAATCCACCGCACCAGAAATGGGAGATTCCAGATATGATGCCAAAACTTAATCTGCCTGAACTATATGCAGCACTACTAAGAAGATTAAAATATTTCACGACATTTCCTTTAACAGGACATCATGTTCCTACACAGCCATTTAGACTCTATTTTCTACTTCCAATTAGATATATTATACTTATAATTATGGTAAGCTGATACATACTCTATCTAAAACGAATAAGAAACTCACCTCGAATATTGTGCACAGTTTTGGTCAGGGCAATATAAGAAGGATACTAAACTATTAGAGGGCATCCAAAGGAGAGCAATGAAGATGGCAAAGGGCCTTGAGGGGAAGCCGTATGAGAAGCAATGGAGGACACTTGGTCTGTTCAGTCTGGAGGAGGAGACACTGAGGGGAGACCTCATTGCAGTTACAACCTCCCCATGAGGGGTAGAGGAGGGGCAGACACTGATCTCTTCTCGTTGATGTCCAGTGAGAGAACCTGAGGGAATGACCTGAAGTTGTGTCAGGGGAGGTTTAGGTTCGGTATCAGGAAAAGGTTCTTTACCCAGAGCGTGGCTGGGCACTGGAACAGCTCCCTAGGGAAGTGGTCACAGCACCAAGCCTGACAGAGTTCAAGAAGCATTTGGAAAATGCACTCAGGCACATGGGGCGACACCTGGGCTGTCCTGTGCAGGGCCAGGAGTTGGACTTTATGATCCTGACGGGTCCCTTCCAACTCAGCATATTCTGTGATTCTCTGGTTCTGATACAGATCACTGGCGCCCCATGTATGATTTATGATGTGAAATGATTTATTAACAAAAGAGGTGCTAGAACGAAAACATACACACTTTTGAACAGTTGCCAATGGAGTTATTTGCTATGCCATCTCAGGTTGTTTCAGGAAAAACATGAGCTTGCTCCACTCCACACAAAGCAAGGAAGAATTCAGGATTGACAAGTACAGCCATAAAGTCTCCCCCCACAAAATGACTGCACCAGCTCTGTTTCCTTGTTATTGGGGGGACTGCTGCATTCCAGCATCCAAGCTGTTCAACTCATTGCATGCTTTTACCTTTATTCTCTAACCATAAAAAGGAGAAGCCTGTTTATTTCTTTTAGAGAAAGATGAGTCTCATTGACTCAGATTTGGAGCTTATTTATAACTCAAAAACTTAATGACATAACATATTATCAGACTTGCAATAAAATTATCACAATTTAGCTAAGCTAAGAAGTATCAGAAGAAATTGGTTTTGATTTTACTTCTGTATTTACAAAATGCAGTAGACCACATTGTCTCAGGTGCTGTCATTCTGAACCTCTTATTTCTCGTTTGAATGAAGACTCTCAGATGCTTAGGATTCACACGCCTATTTTTTGCCCATACATATTAATTTCTGTTCAAAATCATACACTTCAGAAAGAGAGATAGCTATTCCCAGGAGAGCAGAATCCACCAGCAGGGAAAAACAAGGGAACAACAGAATGTGGGTGACCTGTGTAGGTAAAATCACAAAAGTGGCACCATGTCAGGAGCAAATGTGCAAGTCATGTACATCTTTGGAAGAGCTGGAAAACCTCACAGAATCCCAAGTCCAACAGAATAAAAACAGAAGTCAATTTCCAAACTCAACAAACATGGAGTATATTTCCCTTATATTCAACCCTAATTGTGTTTAAAGCGATAGTTAAATAAAATAAAAATGCCTACAGCTAGGAAAATAAGGAAAGGAAGGACCTCACTTGAATCACCTTTGTCACATTTTTGGCTCTGTCCCATGGTCAACTGACCCACCTTTCTCATTCCTTCCAAATGCCTTCTATATCACCTGGCTTCATATGGGCACAGATGTTTTCCTTTGCAGTTTTGATTATTTTCATTCTCTACAATTCGTATCAATGACAAAAATGTATGCAAAATATGTTCTCTGCAACCACCCTCATTCTGCTTATTGGGAAAATACTCAAGCATATAACACACATTTTAAAATACACTTTTTTCTGTAATCTTCTAAAAGAACCACTGGAACTAATCTTATCCCAAAGAAGAGAATAAAGCCCGGGTGAGATCACTTCAGGCTCCACAAATATCAAAGAGAATAAACCAGGAAGTGAAACAGATACAGTATTTGTAATTCCATTATTGAGAGGCAGAGAGGAAAGATTTAAATAATTTATTTTCCTTTTCACACTGGAAAAAAAATAAGCATGGCCACAAAGCCCGATTTAAGATATCCTGTCGAATACCAAGACCACTTAGTACAGTTACAGCCATGAAATGATACTGGAGTTACTTTTCTGCCTTTGAAAGCAATTAGTTCCCTAAAATCATTAGCTCTTACCATTTTAAAGGACCTCTTAGTAAGGCCTATAACCCTGTTACTTGCAAATATAAGGCTTACAGCACAATTCAGTAATTCTGTTTATGCTTGAAGGAAATTGGCATCCATTCACAGTCAATTTATTACAATATAATCTTTATATTCAGAATAAATTGTAAATTAATTTTTATTACCATTTCCAAACAAGGAAATTCATGCAGGAATCTGAAGACCTTTTGTAACAAAACTGTTTTCATTGTCCAAACAAACCCCCAACAAAGACCCAGTAAGACAAACCAGACAAAGGTGGTCTCAGAGAAGCTGGACAAGAGAGGGAGAGGAGGAAGCAGGAAGGGCTGAGGACAGCAGCATGTGCAAGGTGGGCCAGCACTCAAGGGTTCTGTTCAGAAGCAAAACATCAGAGAGATGCTTAAAGACAAGGGAACAGGAGAGAGGGAGGCCTCAAGGACGCTGCACAGAATGGATCATCTGGGTTTAGTTCAGGCTCAGCGTAAGGAAAGTGGCGTTTGCAAAAAGCTTCAGAAGTTGGGCTGGGATTTCACCCACTGCCAGACGAGCTCACACACAGTGCTGCACATGCCTCTGCGCATGAGGCAAACCTGCTTTGAGAAATTCTTCTAGCAGGGTGTGCCACAGCAGGAGCAAAGGGCAATGCAGATGTTCCCTGATCCAGCTGTTTCCACCACAACGTCTCCCCACAGACCCACCACACGAAGAGGGCAGCAGAAAAGTCTGTTGTCACCTTAGCAAAATTAAAGGGTACCCAGACACAACCCTCACTTTTTATCTTTCAGGGCAACTGCAAAAGCTGTGAGTCCTTGCAATGTCTCCTTTCCTACCAGATTCCTTCTTCTAAGCAAATATTCCTGGGAAATATCTGCTCCTGGGGTGCAACGCTAACCTATGCTCTGTTACTTACACTAATGAGCACTTCCAAAGGCTTAAGTGTCCTATGACCAAGCAAAGAACCCATTAAACAAAACTACATTAATATATTCCTTCCCTCCTTGGCTTTTTTTGGGTAGTTCTTAAATGTCAGTAGGCAACCAAGCAAGCAGGAAGCAGCTCAGGATGACGGATTTTCTTTTACCCTCCTACCCTTTGTTACCACCTCTGTTTTCTGAACATCAGCAGAAAAGACAAAAAGCGCGGAGATTTTTTCAAACAAGGCCCCTGCAAAGCTTTACTGGTACTTGTATGCATAGGTATGTCCCTTCACTCACAAATTAAAAACACAGATGTTCAACTACCAGTCTGAATATACAGATGTGCTCATGTGCGAGTTTGGAAGGAGTAGCACAGGGTTCACTACTGTGCTACCTGTCCACAAGCTCTGAGCACCAGGGCTTGAATACATAACCAAAACTTCAAGGAAAAGGATTTGAAAGAGCTTTTGTTTTGTTCTAGAGAGGGGGGAAAAAGAGCGGACATGATACAAACCAAAAAACAGAGGGAATACAGACATGAAGTAAACACTGGAAATTAAGAAAAAATAAACAAAACATGCAAATTAAATATCGATCATTTAACAGAAACAGCTGTTCAAAATTAAAAACAAACCCTAAAAAACTCATCTCATATGAATTTTGTTATTGGTTGATCATGCTTTCACACATATAGTCCTTGTTTCCCATTTCCACTATCAGCATTCCATTTCTTTGTTCTTTACACTTGGATGTGATTCTTTTTGGTGTAAGCAGCTTCCATTCCATGTGGGCACCTAGGCCACAAGACCATGAAAACTTAATGTGGTCAGGGAAGACTGCCGTCATATTTTAAGGCAGCAAGAGGAAATGCACGAGTCTGGTCAGAAAGGGAAATATGACAATCACTACTTGCTCTGCAGCTGAAAAAAAAAAAAGTGTGACTAATAAAATGAGGAAAAAAAGAAACAGAAAACCAAAAGGGCTCATACCAACTTTAGTTTAAATTACACTCATCATAGAGGATGCAAATGGGGACTGCAAGAATTCTGGTATTTCAATATTAAATACAGGTAGTAAGTTTTAAAAAAAAAAAAAAAAAAAGGTCTGTGTTTAGATTTACAAATTAACTAGATGATATCTCTTAATACAAATTATTTAGGAAAATCCTTTACTTTCTTCCCGAACCAACACCCCTTTCTTTACCAGCATCTGACAAACACGGAAGATATTGGTTTCTAAGTCAACATACAGCTGCCTTATGTGGCTTTTGAGCTGATAACATTCTCCATGATTATTGTTCCAAAAATATATCAGTCTATTTTGGGTGATATCAATCAGTTTTATGAAAAAACATGAACTTGGCTTTTCAAAATCATTGCATCACTAATATTAGTTCTAACTCTTACTCTGCATTTCCAAACAAAACACTTCAATAGAGGGCAAATGGCCAGAAAAAAATGCAAGTAAAAATGACATTGTACTCTTAACTTCCCCCAAGTATCTAGAAGTTCTATCCCCAGCTTCAACTTCAGACACATTCCTTTGCGTAGACAGGGCAAAAATAGCACCTGTTTGTAATACTAAATAGTCACAATTACAGATCCCAGTTATAATCAAGGAAAATGAAATACAATGCTTCAAATGTAACACATTAAACCTGAAGGCACAATCCATATGCAGATGCTTCTATAAATACAAATTCATATTTTCTTTTGCCATGTGTACACACTCTGTGTACAGAAGAACAAGAGCAATGTTAAAGCACTCTTGAGTATTGCTATCCATGGTTTTTAGTTACAGGACAAGCTCCTCACGCTAGACAGATGTACTTCCCATTATGAGACACATCAACAATGAATGCCATATGTTCTTATACGATGTAATATGTACACAGGGAAATAAAAAACATTATGCATGCAATATTAAGTCATATATGAAAACTCCATTTCAATTAAATTGAAAACATCATATTATGACAGTGACCTAAGCCTGCAGTTCATGGGGAAAGGGCAGGGAGTGGGTGGGTGGGGGAAGGGAAGGCACCCAAATGAGCCTGCCCTTGGTGCACAGCACAGAGGCATTTCTAGGCAGCGAGGGGAAGCAGGTGTGAGGCAAACCAGAGCAGAAGCTGCAGGGCACCTCAAGAGTCCTTCAATCCCTCCTTCCAGCTGCTCTGCCTGACCGCTCTGTCCTTCCTCAGCCCTCCTGACACCTCACCACACTGGGCAGGATCCTACTGGCTTCCCAGCACTGAAGTGCTCACTTATACACCCTAAAAAATAGGGAACCAGTACATAGCAACAGTGCAGCAGAGGTGATGAGGGGACTGAACATCTCTGGACCAGAGCTGGCTGACAAATAAATCCTCTGAGCTCAGGCAGGGTGACATAGTTAAGTCCCTTCCTACCAGAGGTATTAAAGTAAACTGCTTTTTAATACTGTCGGCACTGAAAATGCACACATGCAATCTTAAAAGTTTATGTGGATACAAGAAATATTTGATCGTGTAAGTAGCCAATTCCATCTCAGAGGATAAAGAATAATTCCTTTGCCAAAATAAGGCACCTGGACAAAGTCATTTGTAAAGAACTATAGAAGTGCTGACAGACTGACACAGAAATGGAATCACACACTTGTCAGCATGAAAAGGGTTTAAAACCTACAGTGAAAGTCAACAGAGCAATAGCAATTGATGTGGAAACTCTGTAACAGGAAATTTACAACACATTTTAACATAAAGATGAAAAGGAGACTTCCAAAGAAGGACAAATGCCCTTATACCTATAATATACTATTTTCTCAATTGTCAGTTCCGTAAATGCAAACCTGGTGTGTGTACTTTACAGCTTCTGCCTCCCTTGTTTTGTGTTTTCACCAGAGGTGCTCAGATCTTCTGTCTTTGAAAGTCAGAAAGGTCCAGTGAAGAATTTAGGGATATTTTCATTAACTGTGCCCTCTACGCAACTGACTTCATTTTCTCTGATTTTTTTGTTGCCTCATGACACCTCACTTGGAAGTAAATCAGTTCGAATTATTTGTACAATGCCCTCTCAGAATAAATATGACCTTTACTACCACTATTGTTTTAAACAATAAGGTAGTACACTGAAGCTGCCTCTTCACCGAGAGTGCCAGAGCAGTGCTTCGGCTCCAGTTCCTTCTTTGTTCACACAAGCTTCACACCTGTGCAGCCTCAGAGTACCCCAAGGGGTGCCCCAAGCACAACAGCTCCAAGCCACCTCGCCTCACATGATGCCAATATTGCTTGGAGCAGCCTAAATCCACACCCCAAAACGACCACGTGCCAGACCCTGGGATCTCCCCATCCTTACCAGCAGACTCCACCAAGACAGCACAAGCAGTAAGGCAGCCAGCCTGTTGTACATGCACTCCAACTCCGGGGAAGGGCAAAGGTGTCTCTTTACTAGGAGAGATTAAGTGGGAAATTGCTACCAGGACTCTCAAATGATCAGGTGATAACATCGAGCAGAGCCAACTAAACATACGACTGAATCATGCCACCAGCCCAGTGCAAAAGTCAACTCTCTGAGGCCACAGCAGAGAGTAATTCTTTATTCAGAAATAGTGATGAGTCTACATCCATGGAAACAGCATCAGCATCACCTCAGCCAACAGCTAGGCTTTCTTCCACCAGCAGACATGCAAAGTAACAGTCACCCTCTGAATAGTTAAGCCACTTCCCACAAAATATTGCTCATTAATCCTGACACAGCAGACGACTTGAATTCCCAGAACTGTACGAAGGACTTGTCATTAGCTTTTCCTTAATGCCATTTAATCCCAGTGGCACTTAGATATCCTATTGCAAGGCATCCTTTAAGGGAACCAGCACACAGACAGTCACATCTGTCCACTAGCCTGCCACAACCAGATATGCCAGACACCTTGCCCTTCTTCTATACTATCAAACCGGAGAATCAGAGGCCAGCAGACCCTGGTGTACCTGGCCAAAGGAACATGCAAAATGTGTTCCTCATACCTCCTTATTTTTAACAACTTCCTCAGTGTTATGAAGAGCTCACTTAGGCAGGTAACAAGCAGGCAATCTCCCACCTGCCTGGCAGCAGCAGGTTGGTGACAAACATGCAAAGCAGATGCTCTGAAACAGCAAAACCTGTGGCATGAGGGATCCTCCATACTGGAAAAGGACAAAGCAATATCCTCTTCTCCTCTTAGGGTCACAAGCTTCCTCCTTAGGAAACTAAATGGCTATGAATCTCCTTTCAGCAGCCTGGCACAGCTGAATGTCCCATGACAACTCACTGTAGCGCCACTCTCACATTCTTCTCCTATGGTAATCAGCTGGAAGCAGACTGGGTGACACATGGAATCACAGAGTTTGAAAAGTTTTTGGTGATGGTGGACTTCCTGAGGTAAAATTATCAAGCTGTGGTTTGACCACAGAGGACTGCTATCAGTGATGGATACATTGTACTAAGGGATCAGGCAGAAGAGCTGGGAAAGTCATGCTCTGCACCTCTAGAGCTAGTGAGGTCAGCGACAGAGCAGCTTACATATCAATAAATTAATGTCTTTTTCTTGAAGATGACAAGGTATATTGGGAGTTATTTTAAGTCATTTCCTTGTTTAAAGTACTAGCAATGGTTTCGTGTGAGAGCAACAGCTTGATATGGGACAAGGGATCATCTCTGGCTAGCTAACAAGGCACAGAACCAAAGTAATAGTTAACAATGAAAATCAAAGCTTTAAAATACTACAGTTCCCTCACTGGTTGTCACTGGCTACTGTGCAAAGTATTCATCCTACTTGCAAAAGCATCTTATACTTTTAGGGTATGTCTACCTGAAGAGTTTTAATTTTCCACCTTAAGTAAAAAAATCTAAATTCATACTAATATTTTGACTGACATCAATTTCATCAGTCTTCAGAAGAATCTTGCTATAAATTAAACTACAGGTAAGTGACTAAAAATTCTTAACACCACACAGAAAATCATTCCATCATGATACAAAGACTATACTGGCATAAATGTATCTTTCAATTAAAAAATCAGCAATGGATTTAAAAAAAAAAAAAAAAAAAAAAAGATAAGTACAAAACATGTTTAGCAATTCCAGAGTCCTTCAAAAGTAAGGTAATGTCAACTGAAATAGAAACAGAGAATATGTCAACAGTGTGGTGGTATAATGGAGTAACTTAAGTGACCTTCAAAGTTTTGCATGAAGGTGACAGGTGAACAGCCTTTATAACTATAGGAACAATGGCGTGTAAAATGAGAAATTGTCCAGTTATTTTTCATTTCTAGACTTTCAGCATCACAAATATTCTTAAGAAAAAGGTTTTTATTTGCTTTTGGTTTTTTTCAAAAATCACATAATATTGTGGGAGACACAAATGATGCACAATAGAGTTGATCATCACCCACTGACCAATGCCCAGTCCATGCCCAAGCAGTGATCAGCCCCTCCTGGTCAACTCCCGGCCAAGTTTATGTACTGAACATGACACTCTATGGTATGGAATATCCCTTTATCCAGTTCAGGTCAGCTGTCCTGGCCATGCTCCCTCCCAGCTTCTTGTGCACCTGTTCACTAGCAGAGCACAGGAAACTGAAAAGTCCTTGACTTACAGTAAGCACTACTGAGCAGCAACTAAAACATCAGTGTGTTATCTCGTACGTTATTCTTGTACTGAATCTAAAACACAGCACTGTGCCAGCCACTAAGAGGAAAATTAACTCTGTCCCAGGTGAAACCAGGACAGCAGATATGACCTTGATTCTTCCATTTAATAAGAACAATATCTCTTCCTACTGATTTGTGCAAGATAATCTACCTGGGGAAATATTTCTTAACTATTGAAATTCCTTTGGATCAAAATTGAATTACATTTTTATGCTTTTTGAATTCTTTTTATACTTTACACATTTTTATATTTATGTGACAAAACTTGGAGGGTGAGAAAGAAATATGGGCTCAAAAAAACCTCAGGAGACTAACATAACAGAGCACGGTACAAAAGGCACCAACTTTGTCCAGAATCAGAGGTTGTGCACCTGTGTCCACACCCTACCACACACGTAGGGGAAAAACGAAATCAGAAAGGCAAAGACTAAGGCAGGAGGAAGGGAAGGTTTTTCAGCCTAGGCTCAAACTCACATGAATACAGCTACACAGCTCTCTGATGGGGTGATACTGGTGCTGGGCTACGAGTCTGGGCCACACTTGCAGTGCAGATGTGCCACCTCTCCGCACAGCCCAGTAATCTGTTTTCCAGGAGGAAACCCAGCATTCATACAGGAAGGAACACTCCCATTGATAAAAGACAGCCAAGAACCTGGCTCCAGGTTCCTAAACTTTTACACACAAGCTGAGATTACAGTACTCAGTCTGAAAGGTTTGAAAAAACTGTCACTTAAGGCTTGGTTATGCTGAGTGCACTGTCATCCTGTTTCATCCCGTTCCATCCCATCCCATGCCTCACTTCTCGCTGCACAGCCCTGTGCTGACCAACAGTCTGGCTCTAGATGCATCTTTGCACCCTAGCTAACTCTCACCTGCTAATTAACCAGATCTCAATTAGCAACTTCTTCAAAATCAGGCAACCAAAACTGAATTTCTGCTTAATCTGAATGTCAGAGATTAAGTATATACAAGTATTTTAAATTGAGAGAAATTTTAACAAGCTCTACTGAGGTCTGTGTTTACTGACATCTGTATCAAATAGTTCTGCAAACAGACAGTGAGCAAAAATATGTAAGTGAATGTTTTCCTTGTACTCCCTAATGCAGGATGACAAAGCTTTCTTAAACAATCTCCTCAAAAACTCAAGCAAGACCCAAAAACAAAACACTGTGACAAATCATACAAATTTTAATACCATACATCTTCATAAGCTGTTTTCTAGTTTCAAGTTCAAAGTGCCAAACACCAGCTTTCACAGCATGAAGCTCATTGTTTTCCATAAACTTTCATAAGCAGCTCCTACATTACTAGGAGAAAAAAAGATTCTGTGTTAGTTTGTTCTTTTATGTACCTTCCACAGTGAGAAGTTCAAACAAATACGGTCCCTTTCTTACCTTTCACCTCAAAGGAGAACAAGCATCACAGCGTAAATACCCTTCTCAGAAAGGGGAAGACAGACAGGCACTGAACAAATGCTTGGACAGTTTCATTAGTACATAATATTATCAATTACTTATACTTGTAAAATGTCCTGGATATTTAATATTTTAGTCTTTTTTACTCTTAAACCAGAAAATATTACTGAAATGAAAAGTTAGGTGGTGTTTCCTATAGGAAATCATGTGAGCTATTCTGATTACACTTCTCATTCCCAATACTGTTTTCACGCATTACCCTGAGCACAAAGAAACCAAAGCAATCTCTCCAGTGCAAAGTTCAGAGCAAAGAAAGGTGTGTTTAAACAAGGCACAGATCAGCAAGCTTGTAAGAGCTTATCAATGGATGACCAACCATAACTTAGAAGCTGCACTTTCATTTCCCTCTTTAAAGTGTGTGGGAATCCAAGCTGGGCTTTTGTTTCCTTTGGTGAGGCAGGCTGCACGGTGGCACGTGCAGACGGTGAGGACAAGGCAGGCTATCGGCAGCTCTGCACGAGGAGCGCAGGTGTTCCCTGCAGTGCAACGCACCTGGATTCCAAGGATCCGCTCTCACATCACAGCCTGCCCTTTGCAGGCAGAGGCTGTGCACATGACTGAATCACTGAACAGCATGAGTCAGGGCTAAATGAGCTGGAGATGAAGTTTACACCAGCTTTAGAGTGGCTGTTAAAGGACAAGCTGTACCTGAACTGACTAAAAACCTGTCAGTAGAAAGTTAAGCCATCAAATATCTTTTCAACAAAACTGAACCAACGGAGCTAAGTGAGCCTTTCACAGGATGTGGCCATCGCCACTACTAGGACTCATAAAAATGAGTTAACTTGTCAAATCACAGCCCCACAGTGATCACATTAAGCTGGCACAGATGTAGGCTGCTGCCAGAGGATTCTGTCAAACCCCCCTTTCCTGTGAGCTTCCTTCGCTCCCCTTGTGCCAACACCATCACTGATGCAATAACTTGCTGAGTTACGTTAAGGAAGAACTAATCTGCCCAAAAACAACACTTGCAAAAAATACTGCTTTCAGTTGGATTTTTTTGTTAATCCAGCTCAACCTACTTCAGTCAACTCAGAAATGTCGATGTCAGGGTAATAAAAATATAAGAAAGGTGTAAGTGAGAGACGGAAAGAAACTCTACTTTCAGTGGTGTTCCCCACTCTTTTCTGTCCCCATTTATCTCAGCCTCATAGGACCATGGCCTGCACCTACCATCACTGCATACCAAGACTTCTGCTGGTTCAGAACAAGCCTTAGGAGACACTTGGAGATAAAATAAAACGTTTCATTAAATATTGTCTCTTTTCAACAGAACAAGATATTCCTCAAGTCCACCTGAAATGCAGGCTTCTCAGGAGAAGATAACACAGTCAAGCCACCCAAATGAGTTCAGCAGGACATTAAAGCCCACCCTCTGGATGGAGTTATAATGATGGGGACGCCCACTCCCACAATGGTAACACCATTATCAGTGTTCCCTTATTTAGCTGTGGCAAAGGCCAACAGGCTGTGAGGTTCCAAAAGCTACACTATGGATCTGTTATATCTCTCATCCTCTTAGCAACTGCTGAGAAAGAAAGCATCTTCCACTGGCCTGTGGTGTCCGCATAGCTCTGGTGTCCTGCTGTGACTGGCCACTGGGCCACAGCTGTGTGTGTGTGACAGCACTGACAGGGCTTCCTCTCTGATCAGCAGCCAAAGCTTCTGGTTATTGTTCCAAGCCTCTTGCTTTGTATCTGGGATCACAGACTCAAAACTACAGCTATAATCACAATTATTACATGAATTCTTGGGCTACTGCAAGCCTGCAAGAACATTCTGCTGTATTTGTGCAGCTAAAATCTAACCTTCCACCTTCTTAATCCAGGGACAAAGCTCCCTGTTAGCTCTGGATACAGCATACTCCTGGACCTTGCTGTTGTATTTTATTAAAGGCAGAGCATTTCTGATAGAGATGGCACTTTATCAGTGCCCTTGAGTCCCACCATTGTTCTGATAATGACATACAAAACTGCTAAAAACTATCAACTGATTAAATACACTAAAAATTGAGCTATGTACTTTACTAAGCACATATTGCTAAACACTGAACAAACAATTCTCACACATCATCCTAGTTATTTTCTTGTTTTTCAAATAGGGACATGAATTCAAAATATCTGACTTCCCAAAGCCAGAGTGAAAGCTGTCTAGGTGGTTTAGGGACTGTTGGACTAGAAGAAGGAGTCGGAAGAGTGGTAAATTGAAGATTTGTACTGATGCTAAATCAAGAAAAACATGCTAACTGTTCTGCTGCAGTTTGGCACTGAGTATGCATGATAAGGTATTGAAGACAACACTTTTCTTATTTTGTTGCTTTCTCATGTGTAGTGTACCTTCAACCACTATTCTAAGTTTGCTACAAACATTCAGACTTGCTCCTCTTCAAATTCTTCACCCCAAACCATTTTAAGCTCCCAAAGCACACCGGGAGCCCTGTGGAGGAAATATTTTAACCCATTTTTATTGCCATCCTTTGGCCTAAGAAGCCTCCCCAGGAAAGAAGACCGTTGTAAAAAGATGACAGATTAAACATCTGAAATTATCAAGGAATCATTTCTAGTCTAACCGGACTGGAATGGTATATCAGGAAGGGCAGGGAACAGCCACAGAACAAGAGGGAATATTGAGCAGCTTACCCTCACATGAAAATATGACCAGGTAGGTAACTATTTCTGTGCATGCTTTTATTCTGCTGTAATAGAAGAGAGCTAGCACAAAACAATAACCAAAGTATAAGATCATAACTCCAGCTTTTTTGGGACTGCAGAGGTGTTCATCCCATATGTTGCTCAGGATATCATCGAAAATACACCTCAGAAAATGATGGCTAAAATTGTACTTATGAAAAAAATAAAGTCTATTTCTTACAGAATCAAATACTAAAAAACAAAACCTCCTCCATTTTTTTTTCTATCTATTTGGCTATAAGTATTTAAACCCCTGCCTGAACATGATTATTTTGAGCTCATGACTCCAAGGCAGAGGTGGTTCATTGCAAAACCAGCAGCCGTCACAAAATAGCCTGTTGGCACATTGCAAGTACCCAAAGCTTATGAGCCAGGAATTTTTCTCCCCCTGGCCAAGCAGATTTACTGAGGAGTCTGGACTGACTGTCAGTGAGTCACGCGTAGCCGAATCTGCAGCACTGCTCACAGCAGGAATCTCACTGTATCACTTACTGTAATTACAGCCTCCCTTCAGCAGTAGCATTTCAGAAACAAAAAAAACCCCAAAGGTGCACTTCCAGTAACTCCAGTGAAAAAAAGCACCAACAATAGAGAAGGGTGCTGGCACTGCAAATGTTACCCAGTCATATACAAGAAATCTTTTAAACCTTACAGCTTTCAGGTCCTGCTTCACAAGTTACAGTTACAAAGCAAGAGTAAAACACTGGCAATAATAACAGTTTGTAACATTTTTTAAACTAGTGCCAATATCAGCAGACTGAAAATGCCATTAGTCTTATTCAAAATCAAGTTTAACAATTCTGCTCATCAAAGAAAAAGAACTTAGAGAAACAATTCACTATTTGCTTGATGCCACACAGAATGCTGGAGTTCAGATTTACACAGCTCCTCTGGCACTTTGCTGATCAGAAGTTCAGTTCCATTCCAGTTTTGCATCAAATCTACATGCTTATAACAGCACATCTAGTAATATATTGTATTATGCTCAGTATCATCCAGATTTGTGCACACTCAAGCAAAAAAGGGAAAGCTGTAATTAAAATATTCAAAAGGCCTTTAAGTTTCCCACTCCTAATAGCTAGACAAGCATGATATCCCATACTCTGCACGGTATTAAAAAAAAAAAGAAAGTCTATATACAGAAGGCCCCTGTTTTCCTCTTTTATGATATGTAGCTCTACTGATTGAGGAGAGTTTATTCTTGTTTGTATCTATTTAAGGGTCTGTCTGACCCAAAATAGAACTTAATAGACTGTTTGCACTGATAGTGAAGGACATTAAATCAAACCTACACCCATGACATAAAATAATCTAAGTCACCTACTGAACTGGGCTTGTTGAAATAATGTTTTATCACACTGACAGATGCTGAACAGATGTCTAAGTGCAAGAAACAGTGACCATGTCTGCACAATGAGGACCGCCCTGAAAGAGCTTCAGCAGATCTAGGGCTCAGAAACGACATGCAAATTGAAGGGAGTTCCACCAGGATTCTTAGAAAAACAACATGGCATGACTGCAGTGGCAGTCTAAGGTGGCAACCAGCAGCAAGGAAGTGATTTTACCTGTGCAGGTGACACCCATGAGACTGACACTGAAGCACTGCATGTAATTCAGGCTGGGGGGTGAAGGAGAAACAAAGTAGGATGGCAACTGTAAAGACAGATGCTGAAAATGCTGAAGAAAAGTGTCACAAAAAGGATTTTCAAACTGAAGAAACAAAGGCTCAAAAAGAATAATTCGCTCTGCCCACCAAGATAAAACTGAGTACAAAGCTGACCATGGGTAACTAGCAGGGCTTTTTAATGGATTGGAAAGACACAGCAAGAACCAAAGGCAGGAGCACGATCAATACAAAGAAGAAATAAGGTGCAAACTGGGGGATGGGGAACCCCATGAAACAGGAATCCAGAATCAAGGAAGCAGGAAATGTTGGGATACCACATCCTGCTGTCAGTAGATCAAGTTACTGGGATTAATACATCAGTAACCAAGCAACACATTAAGGGTCTGCCATATACTCCATATTTATACATGCATGAAGTACAAAAGACACAAAAGCAATTCTAAACAAAGCAACTTAGTGCCTCTTTGCTTGACAGTTCTATCTGAAGATGCTGGTAGGCATTGGACAATAAACATTGTTCAAATTAGCAGGCAAATCCAAGGCAGGAAAGATTTTTCTAATGCATTCAGATGAAGACTGTGCTCATGTAAAACCTGTAGCATATAAAAAGACTGTGACGGTTTTGTAAAGTCAGCTGTAGTGGGACAGACCTTTGCTTTGCAGATAGCTCTTTCTGTTTTTGTAGAAGCAAAGCAACACATGGAGGGTACTGTGCTGAGCCATCATGGCATAGCCATGAGCCATCATGACACATACTGGCATCATGAAAGGTTACAGGGACTAGGAACAGAAATAGGTGTGATGACGGAAGGGACCTGGAATCCCTTCTGTAGAAGCAGATTGTAAATGAAATTGCAAAATGCTCCACCAACTAAAGGCAGCTGTGAGTAATCAGCCTGTGAGTTTGCCGCTTGTACACTGAGAATGATATGTATCCCTCACAGTACTTTACTTTTTTATACTGGATTTCACTGGTTTTCAATTCCAAGACTGAGTCACTGGTAAGAAAAGAGGGGGAAAGGAATGAGAGCTTTTCTTTCTGAAATAAAGGGGATGGAAAACGACCTTGAAAAAAAGGCATGATTTCACGCTTACTACCAGATTTCTTCTTGGCTAAAGATACAAACTATTAAGAGTTCAGATTAAACTGAGCAAACATTTGAACAAAGAATGAGGCAGACTATTCCAGTAAGGAAAGAATAAACTCCACTTGAATGTGTGATCTGTAATGTCTATTATGGTCAATGTTTGAAAAAATCATACATTGTGGACAATTCACAGCAGAAGTCTTTGTTATTTCTCCATGCTCAAAGGACATCCATCATTCGGGTTTCTTACTCAGAGATCAGTGAGTGATTTAGATCACAGCTGTCTGTAGAAAACACCAAATATTTTATGTCCCTCGCTTGTCACCCATCCCCAGAGTGAACACATATGCTACCACTACTAAGTCTGTGAAGCCCATATTTACAAAGATAGATAAAATTTAGTATTTAATACAGTAACCCACAAAAAGGGGCACTTCTCGACAACAAAACCAGACTGAAGCTGCCTGGTTTCACTGCCACACAGACCCACGCTTCCGCTGGTGTGTCCCAAAATTAGGCAGACTCAGTAACAAAACAGGACAGTGAAGATCAGGGACTGCAGACCCTGACTAGCAGGTGACACTCGAAAGAGCAGACCTGAGGTGGCTGCAATCCTCTCTCTTACAACACCCTTTTCCAGAACTGGCCCGGGGCTTAGTTTCACCTCAGGGAAACTCAACTTACTGTTCTCATTTTACAAGTGAGTACCAGCAAACTAAATGCAAGACTTAAATAAGGCAAAGAAAGGAAAATGCATATAACTGCAGAGCCTCTGAGGAGGAGCAGCCTCCTTTCACATCAGAGCCTTTCTTAAATTATCAGCAACACGAAGCTTTACAGGCTCTTTGGAAGCATACAAAGTTAAACAGGCACTGGCTTGCAAAGCTTCAAAACTCAAACTGGTCTTCCAATGTCAGTTAATGCAGTGCACTGAAGCGGCAGCAAAAGGGCACATGCTGGTGAGCAAGCACAGTGACTCACTGGAAACAGAGAGGCTGGCACATGACAAGCTGGGGCAGCACAGGAGACAACATGGAACAGCAGCATCCCAAATAGGACAGAGCTATGGAGTGGAAAGCAACTCAACCTCCAGTGGCCAACGCATTCAGAATCATTTATCTATTGCTCAGTTTGCATTTTAGGTTTGGCTCTTGAAAATGCCATGTAGCAGAGGTTTGTTTACCTCCTGCACTGGCGTGTTAGTACAGTTAGTTCTGCATGCACACTGCATGCATTCCCTTGTTATAAATCTACTCCCCATGCACCGAATACTCCAGGCTTGGTCTCAGCCTTACAATCATATTCAAAAAACATTTATACGTACATGGATTTACACACACACACACACACACACACACACACACACACACACACATTCACTCACTCTTCAGGACAGAAATAGTCCTGCAGGAGACTCTCTGGATGACACTTGATTGCCTGAGGGTGAGCCCACGCAGCCATATGAGAAGAATGTTGTTATCTGAAACACCTACATGTGGCTGGCAAATATGACACAGGACCTGTGGTGCTTTGTGCCAAAGTAGATGGGGTAAAACTCCCCAGGAACCTAAATGGCACTGGAAACCTACACTTACAGGTTTGGATTTCACATGTATGAGGGTGGCATACCTACGGTCAGTCACTGAAACAGAGCTTTGGACTGAAATCCGTCTGATTCACTCTTGATTTCCACAGCCTATATAACAAATGGTTCCATGGGAAGGCCAAGAAGAAATTATTTAAAATTTTATGCATGGATTTTGTAAAGAAAAGGAGATGACACCAAAATGCAAGTAGCATGACAGCCAATGAGGCATTACTGAATCTAACAGGTTAAAACTGAAAAGTAAGCAAATTAAGGCAATATGGAGAAGAGAGCTATTAAAATTGAATTTGATACTGTGTATTCTGCCTTTTTGATTTCTCTGGGAAAGTACTTAAGGTAAGTATTTAGGTAGATCACAGAAATCACCCACAACCAATATCTACATCATATGAAGATAATCCTATAACTGCTCCTTTAAAGCAAAATGCAAAATAAACTCCTCTATGGCAAAGACAGCAGCTCTGATGCTATTCTATGCATCACCCCATTAAGGCATTATTCCAAAATTTATAAACTTGGAAGTAATCACACTGAGGCTATTCTAGATTTTAGCCTACTGAACGAATGATAATGTAAGCCTTTCCAAAAAGTAAATATTTCACAGGCTTGTTGTGCCTTTAAGAGCCAAAACCCCCCAGAACAGAAAAGTAGCTCAACAGTCTATTAAATCAGTAAAATTTTAACTCTTATGAAGCATGAGTTCTCATATGCCTGAAGGAAAAGAAAAAATGGATAGGAAGTATAGCCCTTTCTTTCCTAGGATGTCACATTGTTTGGAGCGCAGCCAACACACTACTTTTTCCAAGATGTACCAGTGCCACACTTCCCTCCAAAGATAAAGTAATTTCTAACTTGCACTGTTTTGAATGCCTATGAAAAAAAGAATTCAACATAGTTTCTCTATTAATCTTTCCAAAAGGGCTGCTTCATTACAGCTGGCACTGTATTACATTGGCTTCCAAATATTCTCCTATTAAAAAGTTTTCAAATTAGCAGAGAGATGCTAACCTAGATCTTGAAAGTTGTTCTCATGGGTCAACCAGGACCATGGAGTTGTGATCATGGAATGAAAACAGGAGAAACAGACTTAAGGTTCAAATTTAGAGTGGTACAGCAGAAAGGCAGAGAGGTATCCTTTAGGATTTTAGCTTAATGAACTAAGTGGCAAATGTACATGGCCTGGAAAGCTGTACTACTGCTAGGGTGGAACTCAGGCAAACTAACTGTGGGAATCCTCTGTTCCGCAGAGCTGAAACATGCACATTTGTTTGCTATAATTATGGAAGTGAGACCACTTTTCACATTTATTTCCCCTTCTCTTAATCCCAAACCAGAAAAATATGTGAAGGTTTGCTACTACTTGCTTGGCAATGTCCCAGTTTACCCATGAGGCTCTCCACAGAAGCAGCTGCAGAGGAGTTGAAATCTCATGAGATTGCTGCTCCTCATGGTGCGGCATTAGCACAGGAGAAGACACAGAGAGGGCCCCAGGTCTCTGCTCATGTCCCAGACCTCTAGGGGCTGAGTCTGCTGCTTAGAGTCACATCTCCATGCAGCTACGCATAATAAAAAGGGGGACTGATTCTAACAGTCTACAGATACACAGATCTTTACTCAGGAGTTATCCCAAGGAGCAGGGAAGGCATTTTTTGTCTTATCCCTCCTCCTCCATGCAGAGGTTTGAGGAAAGTTAGGAGAGGCAGAGAAACACCACAAACAGTAACAGAGAAGTTTGTGGATTTTGTGATTTCTTGCAAAAATAAAAATGGCCAGGTCTGCAGAGCCTTTATAGATGTAGCTAAGATGACATCAGGACTTCAAGTGAGGTTGATAAATAACATGAGTTATAGAGAAGGAAGCACCTCAATAAAAAGAGAGGCATGGCTTTGCAGTTCTAACATGGGGTAGGACGTATTTCTCAGTTCAGTCCTTGCTTCTGTTGTGGACTCTTGGTGTGACAGATCATAATGCATCAGTTATCTTTCGTCCAGAGTGACCCACTGCACTTCCTTCTGTCTTTTTTTAATCAGACTATAATCTCTTTGATCACACACGCTCTTCCTATGCACACACAGACAGTGTGTCAGTTTCAATTCCAAGTTTCAGCTGGCTTCTCAGCATTATTAAAAGTCCTGTCTTTATCAATGGGACCTTTGTTGACAATTTCAGCAAGGAAGAAGCAAGACTGAATGGGCCATAAAGAAAAAGTCGGTCCTTTACACAGCAATCCCTCTGGTCATTGCTATAGTAAAGCCAGCAGTGACTTCAGTCTATATCAAACATACGTGAAGGCTGAGGACCTCCTAGTGCCTCAGAGTGCATGTGAAACTGGCTTCTTGTCCATTATCAGTTTCAATGACAAATGCTTAAAACGTTTGTCTCGTCCTTACCTGCACCTTCCTCGCGTTAATTACATTGAAAAGAAAAATTACAAAAATACAAAGCAGTAAAGCACAAGGTGGTTATAAGAACATCTATGCACTGCATTCCACCGACAGTCTCATCCCAAAGACAGTGAGGTCCAGCGCCCCCGAAGCCCCGGGACAGCACTCACTGACGTGACCCACAAACCCTCCCCGCTCCGAGCCTAAAACCGCACGGAGCGGAACGGCTCGGGTTTAACACCGACACGACGCACCCGGGCGGCCACGGGACTGCTCTTGGATACAAACACCCTAACAACAGCCGGCGGCTGCTGCTTGCTCTCGGCTTTCAGCGGAGCAGCAAAACGCCTGGGCTTTCCACGACGCGAGGAGCGTATTACAGAAAGGGGTGGGGAAAAAAACAAACAACCGGCCAACCAAACCAACAAAGGAAAAAGCGTTTGGAAGTTGCGGGACACGGCGCAAAAATGGGCAAACCCTTTAGCCCCGGGGCCGGAGAAAAGCCCTTCTCCCGCGCAACAGGTTCCCGCTGAGCCGGCTGCGCTCCTCCTCCGCGCCGCGCCAGCCGGAGCCGCCCCCGCCGAGCGCACCTGCCGCGGGCAGCGCCCTCCTTCCTTCCCTCCTTCCCTCCCTCATTCCCTCCCTCATTCCCGCACCTCCACTCACCCGCCGGGGGCGTCGCCGGCCCCGCCGCTGGGGTGGTAGGCGGTGAGGACCACGCCGCGGGAGCCGGAGCGCCAGCTCATGGCGCTCGCCGCCGCATCCCTTCTGGACACACCGAGGCGGAGCGGGGCGGCCCGGCTACGGCCCGGCGCGGCCCAGCCTCCCGCCGGCAGCGCAGCGGGGCAGGGCCGGTGACGGCAGCGCTTCCTGCGGCCCGGCGGGGCCGTGCCCCTCCTCCCGGCTCGGAGCCCCGCGGGCAGCACGGCGGGAGCGAGCGGGGCCGGGAGCGGTGCCCGCCTTGTGCCGCGCCTGCCTTACAGCTCCGGGCGCTTCCCGTGGGCTGCAGGAAACCAGCGTCCTCCGGGCGCTGAAGGTGTCGCAGAGAAATCCGTCAACTAAAGAAAAGTCGGTGCCCTTTCAGCCCCGAGTCTGCTGCCACGGCGAGCTGCTGTGTGTGGCAAGTGCGGCACGGCAAGAAGAAAATGAAGAATGCTTTGTACGTTATCCATCTCACTGAGTCGCACCATTTTTCAGTGAGTGCTTTAACTTTTCAAACAAACAAACAAAAAAGTTTATTTTTTCAAATGACTTTCTTTTATGGTTATAAAAATCACAACAGGGGATAATGCCAAGCAAGGACACTGTTGACTGAGCTGCCTCAGAGCTGCTGGGCTTTAAACCAGCCGCCATTAGCCCCAAGACGGCCAGAGCAGGGCAGCACTGTGTGGGCCTTTCTGGTGGGCAAAGCCTTCTCTGTGTCTCGGCACAGGCTCTGATGAGATGGGACTCACTGCCTTGATACTTGTTTTGAATTTTGACCTGTAACACAACACTCAAACCTGTTTGGTTTTTTCCATGGCAACATGCAAATGTACATATGCTATTTAGGTTTGTAATTTGTGCCCTCGTTCACATATGCATATGATTTGTCTGAATCATTATCAGTTTGTTCTATAACTGAATGGATCGACTTCAGTATGAGTGTAATTTGCATTGTGTTTGTTTTTTTCCTTTTAAAACAAACAAATCATGCCACTGCTTTGCTTGTAGTTAAAATTCTGCAGTGCTGGGCTCTGTGAGGTGTTCTGGAGCGCATTGGTACCGAGTTCTGAACCTTCACTCCTTTAAACCTTGTACACCTAAACTGGAACGCTGCATGCAAGGTTGTGAATGGACCCCACAGTTTTCTGTGCAGCTATTCTCCAGCACAGAGCTGCCACGCAGGAGCAGCACAGAAATCTTGTCCTAGGGTCACTGTGAAGCTGGTCCCAGCAGAGAGGAAAACAGGCAGAACTTCTGGTCATGTTTGAGCAAGATCAGTTTGTCCTCTAGAGTCCTTGATACTTACAGCTGGTGACTTTGGAGGGGTCGCAGTCAGACATAACTAAATTTTGCTATTGATGATGGACTTTCCAGAGTGCCAAACAGGAAGTCCCAATTTCTTTAAAAAGGGTAAAGTCGCCATTAAATTTTGAGAAGAGTCCCAATATTACAAGCACAGGAAAACTTCACTGATGTTCAGTTGGCCAGCCATTACAGAGTTGCCTTTTCATTTCTCACACACCTCAGGGTCAGGCATTGCATTAGTTTTAAACTCATACAAATTATTGAAAGTGGAGTGGGTTTTAATAAAGCCTGCCTCTTCCATGGTTTCTGTAAGATGTTTTATCTGTAGGCAGCTAGCCAAGGTGTTTTGGCTAAAATTCTTTTTGTGTTGTTAATTTCTAATGAAAATTTTCACATGAAATTTTAGAAAAACAACAATTTGTTAAAAAGTAGACATTAGTACCAATAGATACGCTATGCATATAAATTAGAAAAAGAAACAGATCAGTTTTTAACTATGTGATTCTATAATTTTTTAATATTTACAATGCCAGGGAAGAGGCTGCCTCACCTCCACAGATGTTCTCCTTCTCCAAAGGGAATGGGTAAAGGAGGAGGCACAGCTTCAGTTCAGCTTCCAAAATGGTTTAGCACTATGGCTACTGAAACATAGAGTTTTCTTTTAGACACTTGAATGTAGAGATTTTAGATAAAAGTTAGTTCTGTTAAAATCAACTAGAATAGAAAAAGATGCAGAACTTAGTTAGAAAGAAATTAATGATTAAATGTAGAGTAGCCTTTTGATTATTTGATATTTACTCAGCTGTGCTTAGAATAGACAATTAATAATCTTAAGAAAAGAGGTTCAAAGGAGAGCCTAGACAGTTACAAATTTTGCCCAGATGCAACCTGCTTTGAAGCAATAGAAAAGAGCATTGGGAGTTTTCCAGGGTCAAATGTATTGTCAAAACCCAACGAAGTAAGAAGGTCACAGTGAGGAAGACCCATATTCCTTCATCCAAAGCAGCCCTCAGACTCAAATTAACGACCACCGACTCAATTCCAGGAACTGCGCATGCTTAATGACTTTTTGGTAATTTCCATACGAAGCAGGGGAATGGGAGGCGCTTATGCTAAATATGTATTTTATGATAGATAAATAAGTTCTGTGTTGCATTGTCACTTTGGAGCTGTACCTTTGGGAGTTATCCCTGCAGCTCTCCGGTGCTGAAATAAACATACACTTTCTAACCTTAACGAGTTAGAGAGTCTTTGTCCGTCTCAGGTGGATATCAATATTAGATCTATATCTGCATTTTAATAATTCACTACAACTGTTTAAGTAGCAGTATGCACCAAGAGCACTGAGACTAATTGTCCGCATGTGCCTACACACTCACAAAAACAAGGACATGAAACCACTGCAAAACTTAGGACTGTCAGAAGATTTCCCTGTACTCCTACTGCAGATATTGCACTCTCTGCATCTCAGGCTGTGTCCCAAAGGCAAAAATTAGCCTAACTTCTCACGTAAGCATGCAAACATGACTCTTCTGTTTTCACTGTTCATGTTAGAAATACATCAGCATGAGGTGAGAAAACATCCTATTAACATATGTTAGTACTCCTATCTGCTGGTGCCTTTGGCTCTTTTTTGAAATGCACATTTGGTTAATTGTTAAACAGCATATGCAGAATGCAAAATTATTTTCTTTTAAACTAAACCAAGAGAACTAAATGTAAATACCAGGGTCCTTAGGACCTGGCCATGTCTAAAGCTTCAGCTAATTGGTTGTATGCCAAATACCCCACTTAGTTATAAAACTTCCTTTAAAAAATAACTAAAATATAACAGAAATAAAAGTAAAGCATTTAGACCATTCCATATCTAATGAGTGCTTTTGAAAGCCCTTTGCCCAAACTAAATATATATTAGGTGCTATAAGAACAAAAATGTAAACTGCTTTTTCTTTGATAAGCATCTTAAAACACATCATAATTAAGGCAGACCACAACATGCTGCTCCCCTGCTGTAAAAAGAATGCAGAAAAGAGATGTAGTCAATATGGCGTCACTAGGGGCTGCTCTAAAGACAATTTTGCTGCAAATGGAGAAGGAGAAGAACCTGCCTTGTTTGGGGTGGGGTGGAGATTAAGAAAGGCAAAACTTTGAGTTTGTACCAGTCAACTGGAGAGTAAGAAGGCTTAAGAAAGCTTCTATAAGTATATCACAAGGAGGGTGAGAAAAGGAGCTAGAAAGGAGTTCTATTTTTAAAAAATGAGAATAGGGATTAAATTACTGATAAAACCACAAGAGATATTGATTCCCTCTTTACATCTGTCTTTATTATGATGCACTTCAAACATAGAAGTGGATTTAGGAGTTTAATTCTAGACACACATTTTCCTATACTTGATAGGATCAAACTCAGGTCTGTTATGACAGCGTAACACCGGCATGGTTTTCTTTGATCAAATTATTCCCAATTTACACTAGAGACAAATAGGTAATTTTAACCTACAGATGTACTGTTGCTCTAAACAGACACAAATATCACTACTCTCTTTCACTGATATATCTTCTGCCTAAATCTGACTAAACCGTCATTAATTCCTGAGTTTGCAGTTAATACTTTTGTTCTTAATAAGGTCCAGGCATGCTTATTTGGTAAGTAAGGTTGTTCACAGAGAAGAGAAAGTTTTGGGGAGACCATATTGCGGCCTTCCAGTACCTTAAAGAGGCTTTTAAAAAGGAGGGAGAGGGATTTTTTTATATAGGCAGATAGTGACAGAACAAGGGACAATAGTTTTAAAGAGAAAGCAGGCAGGTTTAGATTAGATGTTGGGAAGAAAATCATTACTCAGAGGGTAGTGAAGGACCGGAACAGGTTGCCCAGAGAGATTGTAGATGCCCCATCTCTGGAAGTGTTCAAGACCAGATTAGATGGGGCCCTGAGCAACTCAATGCAGTGAGTGGCATCCCTGTTCATGGCAGGAGGGTTGGAACTACATGGTCTTTAAGGCCACTTCCAACTCAAGCCATTCTATAACTCTATAATCAACTGGGTAAGAAAGCACCATTTCAGGCATACAGGTTTATGTGCTAAAAGGAGGGTATCATTAAGAAAGGAGATTACAAATCAATCTAGCTACAGAATCTAAGACTCCTTTGAAGAGTTTAAATATTTAGATTAAGATGTCACGCACTGCCTTTATACTCAATATAATCAGTCACCAAACCAAGCAGACCATGCAGAGTTCTCATGCTTAGTGCTCCCTTTACAAAACAACTGCTAAAAAGAGAACTTCTCAGCAGTGCCATCCTTCATCAGTGCTTTACAGGGTTTGAATATGCATGTGTTCAACATATGCTTTTGACTCTTCACTGCAGAGAGATTTA
Source organism: Acanthiza pusilla (assembly GCA_036630365.1). Lineage (NCBI taxonomy): Eukaryota > Metazoa > Chordata > Aves > Passeriformes > Acanthizidae > Acanthiza > Acanthiza pusilla. Next base: position 25,536,945 of record JAXCHO010000023.1, on the reverse strand, counting down.
TTTTCATTTTTTAAATATTCCCAAATAAAAAAATAAATCACACTGATTTTCATATTTTGTAAAAACATACGATTATTCTTTTTTAATATGTGTTCGGTGATTTTTCACATTCCATATTCCTAATGATGTGTTAATTATCAGCAAGTAAAAATGCAACCCACTGAGAAGAATTGGCTTGAGGAAATAGTAAGAGGTCAGCTGATAAATTTAAATTCACAGGCTGACTTCAATGGCAGTAGATGGATTTGTTTCTGCTGAGGTCTAGAAATCCCCCTGTCCAAGAGCATTTTGACAATCAGTGCAGTGCTAAAGTAAAAGTACAACTGGACTTTTAAAGTATATTTTTAATTCAGGAGAGTTTCAAGCTTTCCCTTCCATTATCTATTCCAGCATTTGTTCAGTTGGGTTTTAAACTGAGCAGAAAATGTCCCATCAGCTCACTCACCTAATTCACATTGAAATAAAATGGCAGCACTTCCATTGTCCAAATTATGTTTCCAGGGTTCCAGCCAGCAGCCAGAAAAGACATGAAACGGAAAGATGTTTGTATATTGTAAGATGAAATCTAACCTTTATTAAGCTTCGCATTTCATGTATTGCAGCACTTCACTACCTAGAGAACGACATATGTGAAGAGTGTTCTGCAGCTGTTAATAATCAATGCTAGGAATAATATAAAAATGTATATTACAGGTTACTTAACTCTTGATGTCTACAGCCATGCAACTGATTTTACGTTCCATTGAAAGTCTGTGAAAGAAATGCACTTTTAGAGGGTAAAATCTTCTGCCTTATGTTAGACCTCCATTTCGCACATAAAGACAAATCGTGTGCCAGAACTGTCCATTTATTTCCACTAACTCTAAAGGCTGACTACATGAGTAGGTCACAAGCAGATGTGCACATCTGTCTGATAAGCTTCACCTTTAATGCTTTTGTGTTGCCCTTCAAAATATGGAAGATGTAATGTTCAGTTACAATGTGCACCATATGGCATGCACAATGCAGAGTAGTCAGTGTTTCAAAACGTACAGTACTGATACGTAGGAGGTGTTTCAGATCCGCTTACACATCCCCAAATAGCAAAGGTGGGGATGAAGTCACATGTGTACATGTGTACACAGAAAGCAGACTTTTACACAGAAAACTGGTAAAATGTTTGCTAGCCACTACACGGTGAACATTTCTTATGGTCTGACCCCATAAGCTAGTGTGTAACCTATATTCAAATTTTCATAGGATTTTTTTCGTGAAGAAATATATCCAGTAGTATCAGGTAGCAGTTCAATACATGGGGGAATTTAGCAAGCAAGACACAATTGTCACTGAAACAGCTGCAAAGATTTGGGCACAGGTAAGAGCAGTGACACCTTCCCGGCTTTCTGAGTCTTCACATTCTTCCTCACTGCCCTCCATGCACACATTTAAAGAGCTGATTCGTTTCCCATAACAGAAACACAAGAAAACCACAAGAAAAGGGAGTAACAGTTCTTAGGTTGCTCGCTTTTCTTGAGAGTTGCTCTAAAATGTATCTGGTGCACTCTGGTGGCTGCTTCAGTAATACTTAATTCCATGACTTTGCAAGAGGTGAAACGGTAACTAGCAGTGCTGCTTTTGAGATGATCCATATGAAGACTAATGAGCCCATGAATTTATTCTAGTTTATCCTGTTTGGTTTTTCTTGAATGCCTTCTCTGGAGAAATTCAGATCTCGCCCATTGCTGCCCATCTGCTAACCTTATGTAAATCACAGCAACGAGGATTGAGCAGTTGAGGTTCTCATCTGCCTTATGTTTTTACTCATGGTCAGACAGCTGCTGAATTTTACCCAGAGAGGTATATCTGTTTCTGTAGAGGTAATTTATCTGTGTCTATTTGTAGTGTGACCTTGCACCAACCCTCATATCAATTCTTGCTTCTCTTTCCTTGTAACAGGGAATCCATATAACAGGGTTAATAATATCTAGCTATTTATGAGAATTATTCACCATATGTTCAACTACATTCAAAGGTATCAAAAAATGCAGTAATTTATTTCCTGTTACATCACTACATTTACTTTCATTCGGTGTGTGATTTAATAAGGATAAAATGGCATGGATTCTGTATCCACAAACACAGAGAACAGATGATAAATCTAATGCAGTTTGTAGTACCTCCACATGAGGTATAGGACTTTTGGGGGAAACTGAATACCACAACTGATGTTTCATGGCACTTTGGGAAAGGGGAAAGTCAGCATGAATGTTGGGGACTAAGGGATTTTCATTGGTAACTCTGAATAACCCCTTTTTCTTGAGCTACTTTTGATACAACTTTGATTTTATAAACAAGGACTTCACATATGCCACTAATTTTGAAAATGTGGTTATATTTTCAGAATATAATGGCCTTGCCCCTTCTAATTCTCCCAAAGCATTCCCTAAATGTCGTGCACACCAAATGCGTTCACTGCAGAGATAGGTACATTCTAGTAGCATTTGAAAAATGAAAAACAGAAATATGAAAATACAATTAATAAAATAAAAAATTTGGAGAATGGTATCTCATGTTTCTGTTCAATTATGTTTTACATTTATACAAGGCAGCTGTATAACCTTAAAAGGTTTTTTTGTGTTAAACACATCATGCTTTTGGTTTTCTTTCAGAGGGAGATCTACCATCCTTCTGACTCCTTGTTGACTCTTTCTACATCTGTTTCAATTTGAACTGATATTGCTTGAGACTGAGGACCCTGAACTCCGTAGAGCAACTGGGACCTTGTACATCGCAGATACTTTTTGACTATATCACAAGCACAGTATTGTGGAAAACATCAGCTTTTCTCATGGCTGCTTCTCACATCGGTGTTTATAATCCCTTCTATGACTGACCTGAACATGATGCATTGTCTGACACAGTTGGAGCAGACCTGCTGACTGGCTTGGACATCAAAGCACACAGAGGAAGCTCCTTCTGAAATACCTTCTCAGTATTATGCTTCTGAGTGGAAGGGGACATTCACTTTGTTGTTGAGAGGCTGCTGTCATGAAAGGCCAGAAATCCTGGATTTGTCTCTCTTCTTGGACATTGCAGCCAACACCAAACCCACTGAAGAAGCAGGAGTGGAGCTAACACCCCATCCCTCTTCTTCTTTAGGTCAGGAAGCAGACCCCTCTATCCAGTAGTTGGGATCTAATAACTGATGAACTCATCAGCTGCAGTTTCATCAAGAGAGATGGAGAGGGTGCTAGCAAGTGCAGAGAACATACTTGGAAATAAAGGTATGATTTGTTCCTTTAAAAACAGGCTGTATCCATCACTCAGGTTCAGGGCCTGTGTCAGTTACCACCAGCCCCACCCCCTACTTTAGATCAGGCTTGAATAGGGTCTGGGATAGCTTTTTCAGTCTGCATCTGGCTAGGAAGTTGAAACCGTGCTCTCTCTCCCACACGTTAACTAAGTCAGTCGGCACATTGACTGGGAGCTCTTCTCTTCCTTACCCTTCTAATTTTGCTGTTGCCTGCAGATTTTATCACAGCTGAAGCTGCAGCACAAAAACATCTGGTGAAGTAAAACAAAGCAGCCACAAAGGAGAAGAGTTTAGTCAGTCAGAAAATCTCATGAAAATTGTGACACAATCCTAAGCTGAGCAAGCCAGAGCTATCCAGAAATGTCATTATGTGCCGAGGAGAAATGCTTCAGAACAAAGAAAGGAACAATTGCATGAGTCATGGGCTGTGAGAAAGAAAACCACTTCTCTATAAGGGTTGAAGAATACCCAATAAAACTTCAAGTTAACACAATGCAAAATATTCTTAGTTCTTTTTTACTGACAAAAATATTCATTTTGCATCATCTTCTTTCATTCCAAACAAATCTTAGAAAAGTATTTCCTTCTCTCACATTTTATACTGCAAATTCAGCCACACTTAATATGGAATATTTCAAGATGTCAGTGTTATTTTTGCTATTTTGAATGGAAACAATCTTCTGAATTCAATATGGATTTTAAAAATGGTTCATGTTAACTCAGAGTTGCATTTGCCAGAAATTTAACTAAAGTTCAAAAGAAGGGCACCCTACTTTAACCACACATGAGATCCCGACTCCAGTTTAAGATATACCATCTTAATAGGAAAATATCTCTTAAAACCATGGTTGCAAGTATCTCAGACAAATCAGAAAGAAGGAAGTTCCCATATTCTTGTCTTGCCTATTTCATGAGCTTACCAGGTTCATTTCACACAATCAATTTTTTTTTTACATCTTTTGTATAAAATAGCTCTGACAACGGTGATAGATTGTTTATTATAGTGGTTCTGATGCTTTTTATTTACTCTTCATAGATGCTCAAAAGTTACAAGCAAAATTAACATGAATACTTGCACAAAAATTTGTACAAGAAATAAATATTTGAGGTTTTGTTTCTTTTTGACTGAAAGCCAGTTAGAAAGGTGAAAAAATACCAGTCATACACCAAAAACAATAAAAACTCACAGCACCATTATAGTTGTTTTATAGTACCATGTGTCAAGCAATAACTGTAAAGTTCATGAGTATCTCTAGGCTGATGCATAGCCACACACACAAGTCACAAATAATTTTAAACAAAGCATCAAATCTGTAGCCCATAAGGCCTGAGTCCTCTAAGGGTACATTTGTGTCAGTCACAAATAACTAAATGTAATAAATTTGCACTAATTTGCTCATCTTTGCAAAGAAATTGTCATAGGTTTGTAGAGCAAAGTTCAGACAGAGCTGCAGAATTAGAAGGCAAGAATATACTACCACTGCTGGGTATTTTGGAAGCAGTTGCTGGAGTTACAGAAGGCTAAACTTGAACATTTGCCTACATCAGGATATTATAGTCTAGTTTCTGCAGGAAAAACATAACATTTGCAGTTCACTTGGAAGATATTCACCTCTAACAAACTGTATTTATGTTATAGTGGTTAGATTTACTTTGATTTAATTTAGTATCTTACTATTTAATAACTCACGCTATGTACAATACTGTTCACCATATGTTCAGAAGCGGGGGGGGGGGGGGAAGAGAAGCTTAAGTAACTCCTAAATGAGGATGAATATGTGGAAAGCAATGCAAATGTGCATGTATGTAAACATAAATATTATGGGAGCATCTATGATCAAGTCTCCTGAAATTTCAATCTATCAAATACAATCATAAAATCACTGGGAGAAATTAATACAGTCACAAGCAAAATCACAACAGCAGTGAATGACAAAAAACTATTCTGGGGCAGTGGGGTGGTTCTCAGAGGAGGATGCACGCATGTATCCTGCAAGAGGGAAGAGTATGCAGGGAATGGTTCCAAGCCATATGGCTGCCACAGGGAAGTGGGGTCAGAGTGAGCAGTAACAATGTGCAGCTGCATTGGTGTTTGGTCTTTGATGAGAGAGACCATCTGCAGCTCTTGGCTGCCCTTAGTTACATCTTGGCACTTGAAAATCAATGGGAGCAGTGCTGCTAACTTGTGTCTGTGGAAGAATGCATGTTTCTCAGAGACAGAAAGCAATTCCCAGATAGGGGAACACTATCCCTTATACACTATCGCCCCCTTTCCCTGGGGAGCCTGTTCCAGTTCCCAGCCACCCTCTGGGTAAAGAACCTTTTCCTGATATCCAACCTAAACCTCCCCTGATTCAGCTCCAGGCCATTATCTCAGGTCCTGTCACTGTCACCACAGAGAAGAGATCCGTGCCTGCCCCTCCTCTTCCCCTTGTGAGGAAGTTGTAACTGCAATGAGGTCTCCCCTCAGTCTCCTCCAGGCTGAACAGACCGAGTGACCTCAGCTGCTCCTCATGCAGCTTTCCCTCAAGGCCCTTCACCATCCTCATGGGCCCTCTTTTGGGTGTTCTCTAATGGCTCAATGTCTTTTTTATATTGTGGTGCCCAAAACTGCATACAGCACTCAAGGTGAGGCTGCACCAGTGCAGAGCAGAGTTGGACAATTTTCTCCCCTGAGCAGAGTATTTTTTACTGAATATAAAAAGCAAATCGGCAGGAGGCACTATAATCTGGTCAGTAATATTTCCATCTCAGAATTCAGATGACTCTATCTCTCTCTTTTCATGGGACAAATTATTTAAAATATCAAAGAATCATCAGCATCTATTTTCTATCCTTTCTTGACCATCAAAGACAGTGCTGCGCTACTTTATGTACTGTGAATGAGAGACAGACAGAGGCAAAGGGTTGAAGATTACATTTTGTGTTAAGTAACATTGTTACATTCATTTGTGTTGCATGAAAAGTAACATTTTTGTGTTAAGTAACATTGTTACATTCATTTGTGTTGCATGAAAAGTAACATTTTTGAAGGGGCATATAATTTCCAGCCAGACTATCATCTCTTTGTCAGTAATTACAGATTTTAACAATCCCAGTATAGTAAACCAGCTGTGTAAATTTCTGGTTTCACCACTTTTTCCAAACATGTTTTCTACCATCTTTAAAACTGAAATATAAGAAGTGAGCACTTTCAGTAGTTTGAGTATTTCACAAATTCTCATTGAGAAGAGGACTCACCTTGTATGTGAGCATGAATGACAACAACATTTGGTGGAAAATATTACAAAGAAGATACCTCTGACAGCATGAGTTCTTATACTCTTGAGGGGATTTAGCACCTAATTATTTTGCCTTTGTTTTGGAACATCTTACAGGAGTACGAGGGGATAATCATCTGTAGGAGCTTTCATCACCTGCTGGCTGATGTACAAACGCTTCAAGTATACACAAGTGCTGCCACTCCAGGAGACTACAACTTTCTCAGAATTGTACCAGTGTTATTAATAAATATCATAAAATCACATTTCTGTTAGCTTAGCTGGTTAGGGACAATCAAGCAGTAGTCACATGAAAATCATACTGTTTGTGTTTTGCTTTTCTCAAGCCACAAGGTGAAGGACAAAGCAGAAGCATGGCAAAACCAGCACACAGGGCACAAACAAGCAAACCTCAACTCTTACGCAAGCGTTTTTTCTCCCTCATTACCAATATATAGGCAGAAATGTAGTGATCAGCACTCCAAATTTTCGAATTGCTTACAAGCATTACCATGGATTATCTAAAGTTCTTTTCTTATGGCAATAGAGATGGTAAGTATTGATAAACAGACAAAAGGCAAATTGATAAATTATATGGTAAATGCCTACACTGTAGAACAAGAAGTTAACTTTCCATAGCCGAGATCATCAACGCTTGGGAGGAAGGTAGCCTTACTTCATCAAAGGGTGAAAAAGATTTGGGAAATGGGGTTATAAATTACAGTCATGTATAACTTGGGCTGCTTTACACTCATCTCTGAGGGGATTCAGGAGAGCTGGGCACCAGGGTAGCTCCTACCAAGACTTCAGTCCCCTGACCTGGTGCTGGATGCTGGATGGTCCACCAGCCTGGTTTTGGGCTCTGAGGAACAAATGAATAAATTAAGGAGTGAATTGTTTGCTCTCTGGGTTTTGAATTCATAGGAAATTTGCAATGTTTAAGTATTTCAATTGCTTTTTCCTTGTGGTTTCTTTGTTGGGGTTTTCTCATTGGGGGATAATTATAGGATAACCAATATTTTCTTACCCTGCTCTCTTTCTGTATTTTTTGCATAGATCACCTTCTGATTTATTTCAACCTCATTCTTAGTACTAGAGAGGTGTTTTAAGAAATAGCACCATGGTAAAAAAATTAAAGCACTCTTTACTTTGGGTAAAAAACCCCAAAACAGACAGGAGAAGGGAACAGCAATGTGAAATTACACATGGATTCATTACTATTATTCCCTCCAGAGCTCCCACCAAAATGATGGGATTACCAGGTGTCAGCTCCCTCTCCCTTTCACATTCAGAAAGACATTTACAGTTCAGGCTGGGCACTTGTCAACAGTACCCAAGTTTTGAGTACTTCCCAAAGGAATTAGAAGAATTATGGGATGGAAGGTTCTCACCACTGCCTTCTACACTTTAATTTCACCAGTTGAACTCTTCCAGAATGGGTACAGAAAAAAGCAAAACCAGCTAATGTAGATAAAATTTTATCAAGCTAAGAGTGCTTGTAACATTTAATACCTGCTCAGGTATTTAAGTGGCTGTGGCAGTATAAAGTGCTTTTCTATTGCAGCCATGGTTGGGCTTTTTCTAGTATACTTATTGTTTCTAAAAATCTACATTTCTCACTGAAATAGGCTGGTTTTCAAGAGTGCAAAAGTCCAAAAAGCACTTAAAAATTTAGAAAAGTTACTCTTCAGCCATTGAACCTTCTATTAGTATTAGTTTTACCAAAGCAATAGCACAAACACCACATGTCTCTATGATGGTTTTGGGGATCCTGGCCAAGAATAAACAGTCAAGGGAAAAAAAGCTGCATGCCTGCATGCCTGGATTTTTTTTTTTTTTTTTTTTAACCCTGTTTCTTCCATTCAGTTGCTTTGGAGCATCGCAAAAAATTGAGACAAAATTGCTATAAAAGACTGTTGTTACTCTAAGAGCAGATACTCATAGGAGCAGTTTTCAAACTGAAGAATTTGCTTTTTCCTAGCCCCAGTTTCAGAGTTATCTATTTGTGGAAGCATCAGGTTATTATCTATCCAAAGTGCATTTCATTACAGTAATCACGGGAAGATATTTTCACAAGGAGTCAGCCCAATGTATAATGTGTGCTATAACACTAATATGTATTACAATATATAACCATAATAGTTTTAAATGTCTTAAGTGCTGCCTAAAGTATTATTCACATGGGCAAAATTGGAATGTTGTTTTTCCCCTTGAAGCAGGTACATAATATTTTAGCTGCCAACAAGCTGTGAAACAGTAATAACTTTAGGATGTTGCCATGTTTCAAGTACCCTGCTTTAATCAGTAGAATTCCCTACTTTTAGCTATTCAGTTCAGACTATCGTAGCTATTTTAGTCAACCTAATTTCCTATTCTCTTGGCTGCAGATAAGTACTTTAATGAAAAGCATGGCCAAAATTTTAAAATGAAGCTTCATCACAGTTGCTTTGCAAGGACCCATTACGTGTACTGTATTTTGTATTATTCACATTTAGGGTCTGAATGTACAGAAGTGTTGGAATAGATGATTCAGTACCATTTTTAAATTACAGACATATTACAAAGTACAGAAGAATACTGGGAATATACTTACAAATCTCCCAACAGCATTTACTGTACTAGGTGTATGTCAGAAAGACTTTACATCTTCTTGTCATAAAAGTACATGGCAAACTCTTTTGGCATAACATATTCTTACTGAAGCAAACAATGTGCATTAATAATAAAGTATTGGCCTAAATTGTACAGTCAGATCAGGTTTTCTGTTAAGAGGTTGATAGTCCCAAACATCCAAACAAAATACAATGGAAGCTGTGTTTATGTTTAAATAATATTCAGATCTAAATTATACTAAATACTAGTTCAATTCAGGACTTGGTTGAATATACCTTGCTTATACAAGTACCCCTAGTGATTTGACTGCAGACTACTGTAATTATAGGATCAATTTTAAAAAGCCACCAAAAACTCATAGAGAGCAGAGAATGTGGTCTACAGGTGAAGACAAGGAACTAACTTACTAAGATACAAACCTCAAAGGAGAAAAAGTGAGTTATGTCAATGGATTGTTCACTGTCTCTCCCAGCATGAGCACTAAGGGGAATTAATGGTGACTACAATGAAGAAACTAATTCAAAACAAACTGAAGGGGATGGCATTTCACATAATGTGTCATTACACAGCATTATTGCTTGCCACAGGATGCTGGTGAAGCTAAAAGCTTACACAAGTTCTCGGCAAGACCGGACATGTTTGCGGAAAATATATCCATGGAACTACTGCTAAATGCATAGGAAGAACATCTGGCTCAGGAATTGCCTGGCAGCATATGGCTGCAAGCTGGTGAAAGCATTGGGAATATTGCCCCTTCTTTAAAACTCTTTCATGGGTGTCTTTTAAACAAGTAGGATACCAGGTGGATGGACTTTCTGTCCAAACCAGTAGAGCTGCTTTTATGTTCAAATAGACCATAATTTAAAATAATTCTGGTTCCTTGCAACAATGAAAGCAATGTAAATTAATGTGAATGACAAAAAATATAAATTATTCTTCAGTATATAAGACACTAGCAAAAGGATCTTTATTATACTACATTGTTTTAAAAAATAACTTTTTTAAAAAGTAACACATCCTACTCAATTTATCATTGAATTTATTGAACTTTCTGAGGATACAATTTCCTGATTAGATTAAAAAACATCATCTTTCAAGGAAATCTGGATCACATTTAACGTGCAGTTGTCACAAATTATTCTCAGGAACTCAGCTGTAACCACGGATCTTGTGATGTACAGGTTGGCCTGCTCCAGCTTTACAGAAATGAAGCAATTCTTCAACTCTCACCCCTGTAGCTGAAACATTTTAAACACAGAGTAACACTGACAGTGTACTTATCTGAGGAACACAGGCCCCTTTCTAAATTGCAAGCCGAGTTCCTAGCTCATAGTGGATGTTCAGTGTTATCTTAATTCTGTGAATTATGTATTCACAAAATAAACATGCATTTGAATTTTAACAGTGCACTTTAGTCAGCGAAACAGTTGTGTTTATGCCCTGATTGGAAATGTAAATATCAAAAGTGTCAGTGGACAAACAGAAAGACATCTGCATCACTCTGAATTTCTGAGAAATATTTTGAGTTAATGAATAAAAACTGTCAAATGCATTTTGCTACAGCAAAAAGTAAAAATATTTAGAACACCTCTGGATTAGAAGGCTTTCTTAAAAAAAGATCTGTTCTCACTGTAAAATGTCAGTATGTATTTCAGGTCCTACATCCTCAAAAAAATTACATTCACAGGCATCCCCAGAACTCATAATCCAGCTCATGCAGATGCCCAAAGACTGTCCTGCTGGTTATTTGGTTGTAGTGTTATGTTTGAGTCAGTAGGACTGAAACCTGAGAATGAATTTTAAATAAATTGTATTTACTTCAGATTAAACCAAGGTAGATGGTGCAAATAAAAGAAATCCCCTTGAGAATACTCCCAAGATCTCATCTGTTTGAAGATGGTATTAAATACAGTTTGAACAGCAGATCTTTAATATAAGCAGAGAATTCCATATCTTGTTTCCTTCCATTTCGTTCCTAAACACTTGATCACTATTCATACATTCTGCAGTGCATAAAAATACCTGCAATATTTAATTTTATCGATTAGGATTTACAGTTTTTTATTTCATCCCAACTATTTGTCTTTGCATGCAAAGTCTCATTACTGGAAGCAGCTAACACAAAGGAGAACTGCAGAATCAAGTGATTTGCTAAGTTAACAATCTCAGCATGACTCTTAGCTAATAAAAGAGTGGGTTCAAAGATCCTCTGAATTACAAATTAATAGTTGCACAAATTCCAGAGCATGGAATTCTCATTTCTGGAATGAATGAGAAGTTCAGTCTCTGTGCAACCAGTTCATGGGGTGGGTGTTCCAGTCTGAGGAACCATCAACCTCAAACATTAAGGAATTTTGTTTCTCACAGTGCATATCTGATAGGAAAAGTAGACAGGAGAGTAGGACCATTTTTCCTTTCTATCCTGCTCCTAACAATATTTTGTGTTTTCCAAAATAGATAGCAGGGTTTTTTTCACTTCCCTCAACAGCTACTGGGCTACAGCAGGTGCATTTTGGGAGACTTTGGACATAAGCCCATTTTCCCCAGAAGCTTGGATTTCTCCTGCTGGAAGTTCTGAGATGATTTTGAGTATTTCTGCCAACAACTACTTAGGATTGTTCATAATAATTGTCTGGATCAGAGTACAATGGTTCCTAATCTGATACTCACATAATCCTTTCCCCCTTTCCTGTGTGTTAGGGAGATTTGTATCCTTGGGGTGATCTACAGGACACATACACACGGTGCTGGGTAATGGTGGGTGCAAACCAGGTGCCTTCTGTAGCTTCCATTCTTCTTGTAAATACTGACATCTGTATTTTTTATTCAAAGGATTTCACCTGAAATTATAATAAAGTTTATAATCTTGAAAGGTACAGAATTATTTGCCTGATTTTTAGCGCAACCCTTTTTCCCTCCTCTTTATCCATATCTGAATTTCATTGTGTTCCCAAGCTAAACTCAGAAAACATATGTAAAGGACAGGGTCTCCAGGTTAAATTCTCCAGCTTCACAACTAACAGTGGTTACTATTCTGTGCACAACCAAACTCAAAAGGAGATTTTTTGGTTAAAAAAGAACACAAATGCTCAGTCTTCTGCTTTCAATGAATACTCTGTAATTTAGCATGCTTTTATCTCCAATATCAAATGTATTCAATATATGTGGGTATACCAGTCAAACCAGCACCTATGATGGGACTGTGATCCAACAGTGCTCAAACCAGATACTCATGGATGAGTTTCAGAACTCCAAGCTTCGCCTAAGGACCCCAACAACTTGAAGCTCAGGGAATAGGTGAGGCAAACGTATTTTTGTGCTTCAAAAGTAGAGGCTGTCAGGAAATGCAGAGATGTCAGCCTGGTATCCAGTTCCAAGGCAGGACCCTCCAGCTCCAGTAGCATCAAAAGGCTCCGTGACCTGCATGCTTGGCCTTCTGCCAAGAGTGGTGATTACAAAGTGTCACGACATTCAATGCTTACTCATTTTTCCTATGTGCCCCAAATGCCTGGTTTTTTTCCTCATGACAAGTTTTGGATCCCGCTGTTCCTAACTACAGAGCTAAAAATAAACTGCTGGTGCAGAGCAATGTCTGTTGGTTCTCTGGGTACTCACTAAAGCAGTGGACAAAAATAAGCAAGACTATACTATGTGTAACAGATGGATACATTTAAGAGGGTTTTATTATGATACACTGTTCATATTTACTAAAACATAGTATAGAACCACTGAGCTTGCAATGGTGCAAGTAACAATCTACCACCATTTTTTCCCCATCAGATTAAGAAGGAAACAGCTGTTGTCAGATGGCAGCATGATTCCAGTAGTCGAACAGGAAGGATTACAGCATTCAAGTCATCTTAATCCTAGTGCATAAGCATTAATAGAGGCTTTTCTTTCACCACAAATGGCTAATGTAGCTAAGCTCTGACACTGGTCTGAACTTCTCACTTACCTAGGGAAACGATACGCTGTTGTTAGCAGCGTAGTAGATGAAGTAATATTTCCTTTAATAAAAATGTCATGAAGGATTTACAAATCTGATGTAAACCATTAAATTGACAACACCACAAAGCCCAGAACATTAAAATGGTATCTCTACATTAGCTCTAAGAACACCTTGAAAGAAAACATGACATCCTGTGCTGCATTTAAATCTATTATAAACAGCTCATTATGATTTCCTATTTATCAAATTGATCTGGACCTTATACTCTACTGAGTGAGAGAGTTCAAGGGAAATTGCTACGGGCACAGAGTGCAGGGGGAATCAGTAAATACCAGGCAGTTCATTGCATGGAAACTGCTTTTGTTTAGGAGCAGAAACACAGTTCTGAAAGACTAAGAGATTTCAAAGTGACATTTACTTAAACACCTCTGTTCTGTCCTCATTTAATGTCTGTCTATCCTTTAGCACTGAAGGCCTTTGTTGATCCCATTTGTAACGAGTATATGTACATGTGCATGTGTTCATAATTCTTATTTTTAAATGACTCTTAAAAACATCTACTTACCTCACATCACTACTATCTGCTTTAATGTTCTTTTATTATTATCATCTATATTTTAATGAGTTTTACTGCTGTTATTAATATTACAACAGCAGTAATTTTAAAATTCTTTCAATTTTCTTTCAGTCAGTTTTTATTGACCTCACTGAGTATATCACTTACCAGAAAGCTGAGAGCCAGTGTGGCACTGTGGGGAAGAAAAGCTAAGGACAAATTTGCTGCTGCAGGTAGTTCAAAGGATTATCACACATCCCAATCCTTCAATTTTATTAGAAATTGATCCCTTAACTGAATTAACTATCCAAGCATGTTTTTATCCAAATTAAGTTTCCTTCTTAAGTTTGTCTAGGGGCAGATGGTAGCATTTAAAGGTTATTGAAGATGTAAACCATTCTATTTTATATATGTAATTATAAATCAATACCATGTCTCTAATTCATAGAGAATATGTGCTTTTCCCTGTATGTGAAATCTCTTGTCTCATTATGCCCAGGTCTAATAGCATTTACTGTAATAACAGCAAAATGTAGTTTTATCAGACATGTTAATCTGTTGCTGGCACTGGCCACCAAATGTAGGGCCATATGTTTCTCTACTGGGAAGAACAGAGAGGACCAAAAAATCTTTTCACAGAATTAAAATTTCCACAGGAAAAATACATGCTAGATCAGTTTTCTTCTTGCACCCATCATTTGCTGTAGTGTCCTCAAACCTGGGGTTTGGAGAAAAATTTAAAATTGGTTAGCATTATAGAATGGACTATAGGGCTTAGTTTGCACCTGTAGAGAGGAGGAGGGATTCTCTCATTTTTGCTAGAGGAAATGTCAATTCTGCAGAAAGGAAATGAAGGGTAAACAAGGATATGTAGGTCTGGCTCTCATTACTTTGTGTAAATCCCTGGGCCATTTGATTTTGCCTCAGAAATTATGATAAAGTACATGACGTCAGTGCATCCATTTGCCATGAGCGTGAGGAGATTCATCACTTCACCGCCCACAGACATTCCAACTTTAAAAACAGAATCAAATAAAATATAAAAATAAATCTTTGTCTAGACTCGACTGGATGTAGGAAGATATAAACAGAATTTTTAGCTCCATTAATAATATTTTTCTTGACTTCAAGCTTATTTTTCAGCAGACGTGAAGTATAATCATTTCTGTTCTTAAAGATGTTAAATTTATTAAATGGCTATGACATTTTTGCTGGACATCTTTGTGTTGAGCTTGCCTCCAAATGTCATTCTTGACCCCTTTTTCTGTTTTTTCTTGTATTCTGCTTTTCAGTCTAGGTGGACATTTTTAACGGCATCGGCATGCATTTCTTTCCCCTCACCATTTGTTACTATGCTCCCTAGGAAGAATTTTTTTTACAATTGCAACTATATACTGTTTTTTCTCAAAGTCACCAAGTTCTTGCCACAACACTGCTTGACTTACATATCAGTAGTGTCACAAAATGTCTTCATTTCTAATTCCTCCATCTGATAGCTATTCAAATTTCTGCAGCTCAGTGGGACACAGAGTGGCTAAGATCTCTTTCAGAGTTGCTGGCTTCTAGTAAGTAAAATGTGCTTGTCCTTATTTTTTCCCTTGAGTTGACTTTCTAATAATTCTCACTGCATTCAAGCTCCTTCTTTAAATCTCTGACATCTCAGATCTTACTTTATACAGCGTGGTTTTTTTATTTTGATCTTTGTGGTGCAGAAAGAAAAATTACTGAAGTGATGCAACCCTTCCCTCCAAGCTGATGGGCTCTGATGGCCACACTGGCTTCTTGTTTTGGCCATAGATTATGAAGGAAGTTTTGAAAGCACAAAGGAGAAATGAGGCTGATAAAAATTTATACTTATTACATTATAGAAATCAAATATCTATTGATTTTATTGATTATTCCTGCAGGAGAAAAAGGAAGATAATATTAGTCTTTTCAATTCTTACTGCAGTCAGTTTTCCTCAGAGGGTATGTCAGGAAGGATTGGAAGAAATAAGCATCTGAGCAGGAAGAGTGAGGGAATTAAAGTCTATGTGTATGCCACACATGCTGTTGTGTTCCCTAACACAATGAGGAAAACGACCTCACAGTTACTGCAGCCATCTCCTTTTCCAGTGTTGGAAAAGCCACCACATGGGCTACCCAGCCAAGACCATGCCTGGTGTGACAGGCAGTATCAGACAGAGGACACACTCACTCAGAAATATCTGCCAACCGTCCTTCTCCTTAGCGGCAAGGGTCACTTTCCACCACTAAACAGTACAAGTGTCTCTCTTCCTTTCTCTTGCATCTGGAAAGCCTGGTGAAAAGCTGAAATGTTGAGTGTTCCAGGGCATGTTCCCTGGGCTCTGATAATCCTCCCGCCTTTGTGTGGTTTCCAGGAGGTATCACATGGAGCAGAATGGTGAGAAATGGAATGATAACAAAACGTTGGTGATAGCCTTTAGTCAGAGATCTAATTAAGTTCAATTGAGGGGAAACTGCTGGGTTGACACTCATAATTCACTTTGAGAATTTTTTTGCCATTTATCATAGATTGGTCAGAAAGTTGTTTAAGCCATTTCAAAGCAATGATGAACAAATATCCTTTTTTTGAGTCAAAAGTGCTGATGGAAGAGAGTGACTTCTTTGCAGAGCTGGAATACAATAATTTAGTAATCCTTTTTAGTCAAAATGAGCTGAATTGACAACTTTAAATAGCATGTAGTTACTAACAGCATTTTGCTGAGTGCATGCTTTTTTCATTGCATGTCACTTTTTAAATAAAAGTAAGAGTTCAGGCTTACACACAGATGATTCCCAAGCCTAAGACCTTAAGTTCTCTGTTCCAGAGCCTTGCCACAGGCTTCTCAGATGCTCAGTATCTACTGAAGGAAAACCACTGGCAGCTCCATCTGATCACTGACAATTATGCAGGATCTTCAGTTGAGAAGATCAAGGGATTTATCTAAACACTGTATAAGGTATGAGCAAAAAGTCTACAAGAAAGGAGGGGGAATGGACGGGCAGCAGCGGATGACGAGAAAGCTCTGTCTCAAAGTCAAAAATGTAGGGATATAGTAAGAATTGCCAAAAGTCAAGCTGACTGTTGACAGTTGACAGGTTTTGACACCTACCAATATAAATTAAATTATGTATATTATTCTTCAACAGTACAAAGAAAAAGAGAAATTAAATAGCAGTGGAGTTGCTGCACAGTAAGAATGAATTTGAGAAAATCTGTGGATAGCACTACATTGTATACAACACAGAAGCAAAGTTTTTAAGGTTCAGTAAAATTAAGGCAGGCAGAATAGATAATCGTTTGTCCCAGATATTGAAACAATTTCCCGAAGAATTCAATAGTAAGTGATCACAAAAATCTATCAGCTCAAGTGATGCCATATTAGCAGAGAATGTCAACATGACAGAAATCTAATTCAGGAAGAGAAAAACTGAAAAGCTGGCAGCCTTACACCTGTTGCTCTGAGCTTGACAGTGTGCAAGACTTTTTTAAGAGCTTCAAAGGAAAGGATATTTTGAGACATAGAGGTAAATGGAAAACTTGGATAAAATACAAGGTATTATTTAACTTTACCAAGGTAAATACACACTTTAATACTAAAATAACTTGTATTAAGAATGGGGGGGCTGCAGGAGATCTATCCTATATGGCCTTCAGTATTGCATTTGATACTATAAAACATAAGGAGCATAACTATATACACAGCTAAACAAACGGGAGTGGGAACAGTACGAGTTTGTAAACTGGGGAAAGGCTTATCTGAAAAGAGACAGCAATACGTTACACTGAAAAGCAAACTGATGAATTGGGGGAGTCTTCCTATTAAAATCTCTCTAGGTTCCCTCTTACTAATGATCTAATTGTTTAAAACTTTCATTCATAACTTTGGTACAGAAAGAAGCATGCAAAATTTACAGGTATTATAAAATTAAGGATATCAATTTAGAGAAAGTCCAGGATATCATACAGGAAAAAATGATTTAATGAAAGGACTGAAAAAAATAAAAACCATACACAAGTGCGTGAATTTAATAGACTTAATAACTAGATTTTATGCCATAAGCCAGGGGACTCATCAGTTTGAAAAGACAGATACTAATTGGTCATAAGACAACCATCAAACACAGTGTTGTACAGCAATAAAAAAGGTATAGGTAGTTCTATGTAGATCTAGCTATATCAGGCTATACAGCAGACTTTTGATATCACCACAGGCATTGATCACACATGAATTAAAATTATAGTGTCACTTCAAATCACTCACAATCGAGAAAGATGTGGTCAAATGTGGACAATCACATGGAAAAGAACAGAATCCACTCACCATGAGCAGCTAATAAGCAACAACTAAATTGTTGTTGTGAGTACTCATGAACATATATATCTTGGGTGTGAAAATCAATTTTGTTTCATGGACAATGTCAGTACAAAATGTTCCATTGGTAACTGTAGGTAGAAAATTGGAAATTTATTTCTAAATATCAAGAGGAGCAAGGCTCCAGCACACCCATCAAGAAGAACAAACAGCCTAATCTTTAAGATAGTTTGGTACATTTAGAAAGTGGATTAAAGACAGTGGCTTTTTTATAAGCCACAAGGTAACACTCAGAGAGACAGAAAGTTCTTTTCAACCTGCCATCCTTATGTATTGTGTTTGCATGCGAGGGTATAAGAAAAAATAGAGAGTGGCTACACTAGATATTAAAAAATATATATATATGTTAAGGACATCTTAAGCTTCTAAAGAAAATGAACACAAGAACTTCAGAAGTGAACATCAATTCAAGCCTATGTGTCCCAATATGAAAATTGTTTTAATCTATAATTTTAGAAATGAAACAAAATCATCCACAAGTATACCTTTGGCTTGAGGGGCAGGAGAGGCTGGTAAGAATAAAGGACCAGCCACAGGTCCATGTAGACCATTTGTATGCTACTGCAAGAGCATAAGGAGCCATAAAATAATACTTGTGCTCCATAACATCATCTACAGCACTCAGCAGAATCCTTTGTCCTTTACGTGACCATCAGAGATGGCCACACAAGTACCAAGCCCAGAAATCATCATAGTTCCCTGGGATGCTCTAAGAGAGACATGAAACTTCTGAAAAAGGTTTCACAGGGAAACACTTTGCCCTAGTATGGTAGCCAGGGGTGTTGAATCACAAGGTCCAGGCTGTGTGTTTTGTAACAGCTACAGCCACAGCTTCAGCCTCTGCGGGACCTCTAAGCATGAGGTAGGTGTGTTCCTTCCTCTACTTCTTCATCCTCTCAGGGGAGAGGATAAAGAAAGATACTCCTTCCTCAAGCTAACCATGCACCACCACATGCTGAAGTGTTGGAGTAGCATCAGCCTTGTCCAAACTTCTTGAACTGAGACTCCTTTAAGAAAAATGTACCAGGCCAGTTAGGAACATTCCTCAGGCAGAATTCAGTCCATCAACCACATTTTAAACCATGCAGACACAAACAATGTATTTTTAAGAAGTATATAATAAAGTTCATTCACATTCCAAAGCTGCACAACCTAAATGAGATCTTCTGGTGAGAGTAAAGATGTTGGAATCAGAGGGATGAAGTAAGATGTAATTGACAGTATTGGCAGAAGTTTTTTTATTTGCTGGACAACTTATGAAAGATACAAAAATTTCATATAAAAAAGCAGTAATCTCATGACAGCCCCAAAATAGTCTTATCAGTTGCTGCTTCAGCTAAAAATCTTGTTGCATTTCACGTAACCACTTTCAGAGGCAGGCTGTGAAAACTAATAATCAATTGATAAAAAAAATTGAACTTCCAAAATAGCATTTCAAGCCTGGGACTGCGCTTTTCCACATGTATAACTTAAGCATTTGCACTTCCTAAAATGAAGAACTACACCAGCCATGCTTCACTTTGAATTTCTGCAATACAATTTATTGTGGAAATCTCCTTGGTACCATTGAATGTTCACTCTCCTCATGAATGTCTTACATTCATAACTCTACATCTTTGTCTTCAGTTTGCTTGTGTTGCCTGGTGTTGTCATTGGGAACTGCTCTATCTGCTGCCATCTCCTTTGTTTGTTGTGCTCAAGAATCACTGCTCATTTATTTTTTTGTGCACTGTTCTGATTTCAATTGGTACACAATCTCTACTTATGTAGAGATAATTACATAAAGTATCTTTATGAAAGCATAAATATACTTTATGTATATTTATATAAATATACATAAAGTTCTCAGTTTGCCTTGCTGAGAAGCTAATTTCATATTTTTATGATTAGTTCTTGGCTGATCCATTCCCATTCAGTGAGCCTGCTTTTGTCTGATTGAAACTAATCAGAAGTTTATGACTCAGCTGAATGGGGTTTAAATGGTACAGAACCATCCTCTATGAGGGTTAATTAGTTGAGGTAAGTATAAGATACCAACTACTGCTACTTGTTTTCTTCTAGCATTATGAGCATTGTATTTCAGCATATTTTCTTCTCATTTTCTGAAAGGGGACTTTAGAATAGTTGCATAGTGCCCAAGGTTTTAATATTATCCCTGTAGCTTCAGGATCCCGTGTTTTGCAAGATGTCAAAGACAAATGATGTCCACATTTCTGCTAACTGTGCAAGTCCTAAAGTGGTTTGAATTAATTATCTACTTCTTGGTAAGTACTGAATTAAGGGCATAGTTACTATTCTCTAAGGATCTGATTATAGTAATTGTTTGGGCTGCCCAGCGTACCATTTTACTGGCATAGTCTAATCTTGCCACAAACTGTATTCTTAGAAATTTATGAAGTAAAATTTTTAATGTTTAAATATATTTTCCTTAATATAAATTAGCAGAGTACTTATTCACTTAACTGTGGCAGAACCTTAAAATAAAATACATGGACCAGGACTCAATGGTCAAGAACTTACAAGGAATACAGGAGTTACAACTGACCCTTAGCATTTCTGCCTCGGGTGAGAAAAAGGCATAATGCTGAGGATAAGCATTTTTCTCAGCACACCAGCTACCTAACTATCCTTAACTCAGTCTGACAGCTAATTTCTTTGGGTTCCTTGCTTTTAATTTGTTTTTAGCTACTTCCATTCTCATGACTAGAAAAAGAAATATTATTGCATGGCTATCCAGAAGCCTACTAAAATTATTTACCAGAAATCATAGTATTTCAAGAATATGTCAGGCAATTTCATATGTATCACTCATTTCTACATCACTGTTTTCTGGATTAATTTTAATTAATCTTGCTGGTCACTTACTAAGGGAGGCAAATAATAAGCACCTAGTAATGCCTAATAGTAGTTATTTACGTCTGACTAATACTGACTGAAATATCCATCCCCTATCGATCATGATTTTGTGATATGAATGGACAAAAAGTATTGTGTGATCTTGCTAAAATCAATCCATAGTTTAAGCCTACAGACTCACTAAAGATGACCAAACATGCAAATTTTCCCTGTCCTGCTGATGGGTACCAGTTTTAGGGAACACCTTTTGCTCATATATCCTGACAGATACTGCCACTATTTGCCACTCCAGCAATACACAGTGAAGTAGCTATCCTCTCATTTAGCACTGACAAATGGAAATTTATCAGGTTCATTCAGGACTAATAACCTTCAGTTCTTCAAATGTTGCATTTACTGCATCCCTTTTCCGCCATATCTCCAACAGCTCTACTTCTCCTATAAAGCAAACTGGTTGACTTAACATCTTCCAAAATTTTATTGACTTCTTTCACCCAGTAATCAACTACTTGAATTCTGCCTTCAGCCAGGGCACTGACCAGACATTTATTAAACTTTCAGATATGCTCTTCACTCTTTCTCAATCCCCTGATGCTCATACAGCATGAGAAAAGCATCCTTTAAGTTTATTTAACTTGTCAGCCTTTTTGCATCTTTTCTGATGATACCTACAAAACACTTGACAATGATCAGGCTGCTGCTGGATAAAGAACATAACTTTATTGCTTTGCTGCATTCACTCAGCCGTCTGCAGTAATTGCTGTTTCCTAATTCCCTTTATATTATAAAGTCTTTGAGGCTGAGATTTTTTTTAGTCTGATGTTTATAAAGCAAATAGAGCCATGAAGCTCTGGTTCAAAATCCGCAGGAATATGCCTTTAAACAAATAACCACTGTTAGAGGAGAACAACAGAAGAGAGGCAGGAGTAAGGTAGTGGCAGGGGGTTTTCCTTCTTGACTTCCTTCTCTATTTGCCCAGCAAAGTAATGTGGTATAAAACCACACAAATTTATAAAATTAGAGCCGTGATTTTGGTCAGATTTGCAAAATAAGTTTAACAATTATAGCAATTAAATTAGTGAAAAAAACAGATCCAACAGGTGATATTACATATTTCTCTCACTCAATTCATGTCAAAGTATTATTATTTTAATAATTGTTTAAAAGAATATCTACAGACTGCAGGTATTCTAGGAATCAAGTCTTAAATCATACCAATAAAAAGTTACAGTACAATTGATTGCCTTTTTTTCCACTCATTCCCATGGTTAACTTGGAAAAAATTAGATAATGAAATCAGCTCTCGGAACAGCCTTATGTGAAAATGTTATGCTAAAATATCATTTCATTCATAAAATAAATTTCTGTTTGCCAACCTTAATACATTTTCTTTGAGTTTTCGATCAAGTTTTTTGATGTGCATTAAGTCTTCCTGTACAGGGGGAAAACTGTGATTCAACAAAATACAAGTGGAACATCACCAGAAGCGCGCACTTTTTTGCTTTCTCTCCACTCAGCGCGAACGTATTTGTATTTACCGGGTAAATTCTAATTAGAATAGACGGTACTGGGAAAAACGGCTTAGTAATGTATCCTGACAGGAGTCATATACAAAAAAGAAAATACTAAATATGCAATTTGTCTAATCCATGGTCCTATAATTACGCTACACAATACTGTAGGGACACCAACTTTTCAGACTTTAGGCTAATAACGGGCGTTTTCCACAAACGAGCCTTGTTGTCCTGCGGTGCCGCAAGACTCACTTCGGGGAGCGGCTGGAAAGAGCCCGACGCGCCGCGGAGCGAAGCGGAGCGCCCGGCCGGGGCAGGACACGCTCCCACCCGCGGCGACATCCCCGCCACTGCCACTCGCTCTCGCCCCGCGCAGCGCCGCGGTGCCCTGCTGGGTGTCGCGCCCGGCGGGAGGAGCAGCGCGGCGGCCGCGCTCGCCCGCCCTTACCTCAGGTGCAGGTAGTGCACCAGCTTCGTCACCACCGTCACCATCTTCCCGGGTCACCTTCCCCGCCGCCGCCTCGGCACCGGGAGGGACGCGCGACGATGAGGGAGCCGCTACCCGGGGACTCCTCCGCCAGCGGCTCCTCGCTGCCGCTTCACCGCTCTCGGCCCCGCGGGCGGCAGCGGCTTCGCCCCTCAGCTGTCCCCTGCCCGCGCCGCCGCCACCGCAGCGGACACTCGGCCGCGCCCGCCCCGCAGCGCTCGGCCCGCCCGGGCAGAGGCGGGGCCGGGCCCCCCCGCGGCACCGCCCGACCTCGCCCCCTCCTCCGGCCCCACCGCCCGGGGACAGCGGCGGGGCGGGCGCTGAGGGGCGGCGGGGCCCGGGGCGGCTGAGCCGTGTCCCCGGCGCACCTTGGCGAGGGGCAGAGCGCGGGCAGTCCCCGCCGTCGGGGCGGCCCCGCCCGCCGCGCTCAGCGCCGGCCGGCGGCGGGGACACCGTGACGGGGCTGAGTGCGGGGAACGCGGGCGGGGAGCTGAGGTGACAGTGCTCCGCGGCAGTGGGAACACCGTGACGGGGCTGAGTGCGGGGAACGCGGGCGGGGAGCTGAGGTGACAGTGCCCCGCGGCAGTGGGAACACCGTGACCGGGCTGAGTGCGGGGAACGCGGGCGGGGCGGTGAGGTGACAGTGCCCCGCGGCAGTGGGAAGCCCGTCCCGTCCCAGCGTATGGCATGGCTGAGATCCGCACGGTGCCTCTCTCAAAAGCTGCTCAGTGGGGAAGAGTTGAACGAAGGGCAAGGGGGTGCTTGTTGGCCTGGGCATCCTGCCCCGCCGTACAAAACCCATGTCTTCACTCCAATGAGCTCAGTAGAGAACGGAGGTCATTTGATTATGGCGTGTTAGCCTTTACGCAGGAGGATTTGTCATAGTTCTTTAATCTACCAGACATAAGTACCAAAAGGACTGAAACAAAAGACAGACAAATTCGGGCTGGGAGCAATGAAACACCATTGGTGTTACCATAAAGGTACTGAAACGCTGAAATTACCTATATAAAGCACTGCTGGATCTTGGATCTCTTGAAATTTCATCTCTACTATGGATGACTTCCTCATATAAACCACATATAAGTAATCTCTACATCTGTTTGATTTGGGATATGGAGAAAATTCTGGGGTCTTTACTGCCGTGAAGATCAGCCTAGATGATCAAGCACAGGCGATCAGAAGAGTAAATCCACATTTTCAAATCTTTGAATATTAATTACTTAGTTTCTGCTTCACTCCAAATTAAGAGTTTCCATTCAGCTTTACTCTCCCCTTCTTGTGCATCCACCCAGGGCACTGAACAAGACAAGACTATTGAAAAAGTTGTATGTGTTAAGTGTAATTCAAAGACATTCATAATGCACACATTACCTTGGACAAAGAAAGCTTGTACATACAAAACTGTGTTTCATATTTTCTGACTCAGAATGCTTGATTAAATGATTTACTCTAATGAAGGATTTCACTATGTAGATAACATTCAAACTACTGAAACTTATAAACAAAGATAAGCTACAGCACATGAAATGTTTCCAACCCACTAAGAAGTATTTGGGGTCTGTGGATAGCTTAGAAGTAAGTAGTGCCCCAAAGATACAATTTAAATATTTGATATAAATTAGAAGGTTGTACCCATAAGCTATTATTGATTCATAAAAATAAATATATATTTATATATTCATATGCATATACATACATGCATATATTTAATATATATACATATATACTATACCCTCTTGAAGTAAGCCGGCTAAGGTAAATTTTATTTCAGTTTTTCTAGGAAGAACTGCTTGGAAATCCCCACAGAGTAAGAGTTTTAACTCCTGTGGTTTGCTGTGGTCTAATCACTTCTGTTGTCATATTCTTGACTGTATCCTTCCTGTGAGAAAAGTGTTTTTAGTTTTGGGGGTGGGGTTGATGCATCAGAACACAGATTCTGTAAACACATCAGCGATGATGTAGATAGTCAAAACAGGGTTGTTTGGTTTTTGGTTTTTTTGTGGGTACATACGGCAACTTGGATATTTTTGTCTCATTGTACGTATGTTTTTATATCCCACACCTTCAAGTTTGTTTTTTCATCAGTCATTATTTTACTGCCTGTAAATTATTTTTGTACTTCCTTTATTTTTCAGCTCATGTCAATTAGAGCTCCAAAATATCTGCCCTTTACTTGCTAACTTGTTCTTATCCTCTGTGCTACTCTCTACGCCATTAACAGCTCTGCTCCACCAGTGCAGTGGTGCAGGGGTAGTGTTTCATCTCTAGCAGGTTTAGCACAGTTGGCTAATATTTTTTTGTACTTAATGATCCCCATTTCATATTTTTTCTTAAAATTGGTTATATTTCACTTGCGTTTATTAAGTAATACTTATTTGCTAATTTAATGCTTGCATTTATCCATGTAAGTTTTTTTCTTTCAAAAAGATCAAAAATCTGATGTAGCTGTGATCTAAAAATGCTGTCAGAACTGTTAGTTCCTGAAAATATTTGAATTGCCTTGCTAGACTAAAAATTAATCTGACATATTATTTTTTTTTATTTTTTTCCCTGAAAGAATTTAAACTTTCCATGGAACAAACATTCTGAAAAGTCTGGTTTACTATTTCTAAAAGGACCTTTAAAAATATTTGAAATAAAACATACACTTGAGGAGTTTTGTTTCAGTATGTCTTCACTTTATTCCATTGTTTGACTTCAATTATTTTTGCATCATGTATATTTCAGTAGTTAAGAGGGTAACACGTATTTTGATTATATTCTGCAAAGAGATTTCCACAAAAAGAATTTTTAGATTTTGTTTAATCAGCATTTTCTAGCACAAAGCTATCAATCAGAAAATTTTAAATAATTCCAAGGATTGAAAATTTAGCCCACTATATTCACCATGCTGAGGATGAAAGCAAAGCTTTTCAGGATAAAGTATTTGGTCACCCACAGTGGACAAATGAGACATAAGCTGTTGGAAGGGGGAAATTAATTCCTAATCTTATTAGCTAATAGATGGCTTATTCCCAGCTGTACCATCATATGTTCTTTTTACAGTATCCGGTTGATTTAATACAATTTCGGTTTGGTTTTTCCCCCATTCTTACATTTTCCCCTTGCAGTCCTCATCGGGATGTGTACAAATTGGCAAACCCCAGCACGCCAAACAAGCATGTCAGGGTAATGAGACTGGAGCAGAAGACCAATGTCTTAAGTGTAATTATGGGTAAAGAATCTGAAAAAGAGCTACCACCTTTTGAAGTCAGAGCTTTGCCTGCAGAGGAAATCCTTGGGAAAGGATTCGAGTAAGCTCCATGGAATGAAGAGGTACAGTCTGTATAAATATAGACTCCATCAAAATGCACTTTGAGTATTGTAGAAAGAGTTCACTGGCTCTAAAATGGTTCAGGTGATTATGATGAAGTGTCAGGAGAATATCAGAGCTCTCAGATGTCTTCAGCATATCATATTCTGATACATAAAAGCATCCAACTTCTCCTAGAGAGTGAAGTGTTCATAATTTAACACAATCTTTGGGCAGAACTTCAGAGAAGAGGCGAAAGAAGATTCTGGTGACAAAATTGGTTTGCATTTGGTAGCCTGAGATAATTTGCCATTGTGAGGCTGGTGTGCTAGTAGCAATTGCCATTATGAACCCTAGAATTTATGTGAGACATAGTTTGGATAATTTTGAATTTTTTTATGGAAAAAGTGGGTTTGAGAACAGAAATGCACCATGAGCTACTAACATCAGCAAGGTTCTCACTGCACATTCAGAAGGTTGCAATTTGTGATTGCAATAGAATCATAAATGCATGACATTTGTACTGTTGTTACAATCTAGCTATCTAATAGATACATAACCTAATAAAAGCACCAAAAATTTAATGTCAGGTCTTTAATATCTTCATCAGATGGTCTGTGTCATGGACAATACATACACTTTATCATAAACAGTATTAAATTTGCTTTACAATTTGCTTTCCTTAACTAATCAATAACATAATTCAAAGTTAAAAATTAAATTAAATATGTGCTTTCCTAAAATTCCTATCCACTATCCATGTTTATTAAGAATATATGGAATGATTTTTCCTGTGTTCTTTCTGTAAAAAATATGGTGGTTTGAATTTCTTCATCTGCCATTAGTTGGTTGTCAGGTGTAATTTTTTGCCTTATTTGCCTCCAAAGCCAACCTGAATCACTCTGAAAAGGACACTGAAGCACTTAGCTGTGCCATTAATTTTCACAGAAAAAGGCACTTTATGGGAAAAAAAAAAAAGGTGCAGCTTCAAGGTAACAGCAAGACATCAATTTTCTGTGTTTGAAATTAACATAATGTTTTACATAATGATCCTCTCTGCTGATCATTAAAATAACATAGTTACCTCGGCAACTGGAACAGTCTGCAAATGTTATCTAGTGATACATAACACATTCTAAAAATACATACAACAAATAAGGTCTGAAACATTATCATTTGGGAAAAAAAAATTAAAAATTGCCTTCTGGTCTAAGCAGATTTTTGTGAGAAAATTTCAGTTCAATACAACTTTATTTTTATTCAAAACTAACTTTATTTGCTCAAAACTTAAAGACACGATGTTGTTTCATTTCCTGACAATGGAAAAACAGTAGTTGCTTTTCAATTACAACTTGCATTTTTCTATAAATGTTTCAATTGCAAATGTTCAGGAAATGAAATTTATTTCTGAAGCAAGGGTTGAATGCTTAAAAAACTGCTGTAAAGCATGACAAAGAATTGACTGATGACTTCAGGAGATCTAGGGAGTTCACTGTTTTAGATCTGAATGTCTCCACTGGCATTGCTGGTACCCTTGTGAGTCTGACCTGAACAACTGAGATCAAATGGACTGAAATGAACCAACATTGACACCCTTCACCTTTTTCCTTTTTCAAGCAAAACTCAATCAACTCTGTTCACTGATAGTTTTGGGTGTTTTAAAATAAATTTTTGTGTATCATTGATTTACTGAAAAGTTTTTCCAAGAGTAACTACCAGCATATCTCCCATTAGAATGGAAAATTGCTCCGAGACACATAACTTGGCTCACATCCTTTAAGCTCTCTTTCATTCTTCCTGAGTATTGAAGCTGTTAGATTTTTGAAACACCTGCTTCCATTTGTCTTTGCCACTCAGTGCCTGCCTTTCTCTCTCCTGGGAGTGTCGTAAGGAATACTCTGATTTTCATAAGATTTGCTATAAGTGTCTGGAGAAGTTGTGTTAAAACAATCCCTTAGAATTCAGATTATTTTTAAATATTAAATTTGAATTAATACAAATATGCTTTTCTGTTTAATTTGCCTGTGTAATTTAGCTAATACCTACAAGTTTTTTCAGTTCATACCACATGGAATATCAAACACAATGATCTTTTCTGTCAGTTTTAATGGTACGTATTTGTGTGGAGCACTATCAAGGTTTCAAAAGTGAATCAAAGCACTTTTCTCAGTATATTTCAAAAGTAAGTGTTTTCTAGGGGTTGGGCACCTGAAAAGGTTGGGGCCAAGGCCTTTCCTCAGGTTTTCGTTGGGGAAGTTGGTGTCATAGTGCTGCTTCCCAAATCCCCAGTCCAAGCTCCTGCCATGCTACATATCAGGACAACACCTAAGCATGTATCTTTCCCTTCTTTCACCCTTGCTGGCAGAGGAAACCTGAGTGTATGAACTGGGAGAGAACTGCAAGGTATTCCTTTCATCCCCTGAACTGGAGAATGGATGGAGTAGGACCTAAGTCCATCACAGAGCATGCTTGCCCTACAAAACAGGTGTAATTATCCTGGGGAATCTGAAGAGCAACTGTAAAGGGATCCATATCCATCTCCTTGAGCAGAGGAGAGGTCTGGACATAGCCTCACACTAAAAGTTTTAAAGCCAATAATAAATGTATTAATTACGCCATCAAATTTTATAACCATTCCTAAGACCTTTATCCTCTCTGACATCTAATGAGAGAGTGCATGCTGTCTGGGGCCATGATTAGCTCACAAAAAAAGAGAGATTAGAGTATTAGACATTACTGAGCAGATGGATCATTACACAGGATCTTAAGCCAAGAAATAAATATTCCAAGTACGCCGCATTTGGGAGACACAAAATATTTAAATAAAGCTTTAAATACCTGCGGAGATTAACAAGAATCTGACTTTATGGTGTGCAAACACACACACCAGATGATGAAATAAAGACCTTCACATCTTTTTTCTGTTTAACAAAGCTCACTTAGTCAAAAGACTGTGGGCCACAGGAATCCTGTGTATGAGTATCCAACACAGGAGACTGTAGGTGACTCATCTACACTGCTGGAAATCCAGTATTATTCATACTGTGTTTTCTGTATTTATTGGTGCCCCAGTTGTTGGTATTTTTAGGAATACAGAAATAATGAGTACTGTAGGGTTTTGTTTTGCTTGCTTTTTAAAGTTTGAATACAAGAGAGATGGAAATGTTGATCAAGCAATTTACAGAGCTGGAAAAATGACACGGTTAGTTTGTAATAACCAACTTTACTTCACTAGGAAATTATACGTATTTAACCTATATTTTTGCAAAAAATGCCAACTAAAAATAATAGTGTTTCCTGTACTCTGTAGATTGATATTTGGCTGGTTTTCTGTGATTGAGTTAGCTTGTTGGTCCCAGAGCAAGTTTTTCAATTGGTTTGCCTTTTGACATTACATTGAAGGCAGTGGCATTAGCCACTTTCCTAGGCATTAGCCTAGGGATACATGCTTAGAGTCTCAAAAATCTCCCCCCTCATTTCACTCATGTTCTTTGTTACAAGAAAGACACTTCACCATTTGGAACAAGGATGAATGCAGAGCCCTATAGAGAGAAGGCTGAACTAAGAAGAGCTATAATCTGTCTCAGTAGGTGGTTGGACATGATGAAAAGGAGTTTCTTGCCTTTGAAAAGAAATCTTAAAATTACTCTAAGTATGGTATTATTAAGGTATGCTATTTGTGTAGTGTTCCATTGATTTCTGTTTGCAACTTCTAATCTTCCCTGCAAACCCTGCCTGGAAGTGGATGAAGTCTCCATCCGCTTGCAATGTTTTCTAGACTGATTACACCCCACTGATACCTGGGTATGTGCAAACTTGTGACTGCTGGACTGTATCACAAGGGGTTAAAATAACCCTAAGCCCACACCAACTAAATTAGACAATATTCCTGTGACTGGTTGAGTCAGGGAGAAAAGAATTCTGAAAATCCTGGGGCAGGTGCCACAAGCATAATATGACAAATTATGCTTGTAACTATGGATGTGGAGACCACTTGCTCTAGAATCATGTGTGTATCAGCAGAGAAACAGATTGCTGCGTACAAGTGGCATACGAGTCTCATGTCATGAGACTCCAGTGCTACAAGTTCAGTCTGCAGATTTTTGTCTTCTTTCACTGATCTTGTCTGTTTCTGTCTTCTCATTTCTTGCTTTAATGTTCCTTTTTTCCAGACACATGTCCTTGATGTTGTTTTCTCTGTTTTCCTTCTGCTTTCTGTACCACTCTTTTCTTGCCGTCTTTGGCAGATCTATTGGGAAGCATATACAGTGCCCTTTGTCTCCTCCAGAAGCTCTTCTTTCCCATCTTCACTGTCTTGACTATTATCAATTAGTCCCATGCAAATTGCTCTAGTGAGACACTTCATTTTTCTGCAAAAACAGTCAGGCTTGTCATATTCAAAAGTACTGTTTTGGTACATCAGTTAGGAATCACACAGTATTATATCTGAAGGCTTCTAACCAGGTTATGCCCACACTGATACAGCTCATGTTGCTTATATGATTAATATTTATTTGTATAATACGAAATATGCTTACACTTTAACATTAGGTGTAATATTGATCATTGGGCACAACGTAGAAGTTATGGAAAAGATGGAGTAAATAATGTTGGAATCACAATTCCATACCTGAAAGTAATGCAAAAACCTAATGCCCCTCTAGTAGCTGGACTAATGCTTTTAATCCTTGACAGAGGTCCTGCTGTGACTGGTTTTCTACTACTGGCTTAGTTGTATGTGCTTTGAAGAAATACTGGGACTAAAACACTCTTCATATTAGTCTGAAGGTATTTCTTGCTGGTGATTTAAGATTTTAAATAGAAAATAAAAGTTAAAATGTTAAGAATGGGCAGCAGAGCTACGAAAAGCTACAGCTGGGCTGACACATGTTAGAGGAAAATCCTGTCAGGTTAAAAATAGAAACATGTTCCACCCGTGGATTAACTTTATATCTAATCCACTCATGTTCTGCCACATGGCACACTACCTACACACACAAACTCTGTGAGGAAGAGAACAGAGGTATGAATTTACATTAGACCTTACTTCCTTGCCATCCGTTTCCATAACTCTGAAATGAAACAAACCTAGAAGAAATGTCTGAACATTTTCCAAACTATAGTATCAGTTGTCTGCACAGTAATATCTCTGAAGATTTGGAGGTCAGTTAATTCACTCTCCAGAATTATTCTTTCTGACTTCAATATGCAGCATATTATGCTGAAAAATTCTAAAGTGTACATCTATTCAATACTATGGATTTACATATTTGGTTTGTCTCTAAAATGACTTACATATCTATCATTCATGAGAAACAAACTCCTTCTTTTGGGAGTCTTCTGAAAGGTGTTTCTCACTGTATATATACTTTCAGTACTAAAGCTTAATTGAAAAATTTAAAACTTGCAATAAATTTCAAGATGTTTGATTAGATCAACGGGGGACTGATTCTTCAGAGGCATTATCTGCTGAGTGAGATTAAGGCAAATGCAACATTTAGCGCTCCTGTGCAAACAGAAATCTAGTCTTGCCCTTCCAAGCAAACTGCAGTTGAAATCCAATCACTGTATTTCATATTTAAGACTAAGTTGCCATCTCACAATTTTCCTGTTACAACTTCATTATGATTAAAGACATAAAGAGTAAATTGAAGCCACTACTATGGTTTGTTTGCTGTTTTTAATTACCACTACCCATAAACCCCTACTTTGGTGTCAGCCACTGGTAGCTGGGGAAGAAAGAAGGATTTTAGAAAAGTGTCTGTCAGTAACATTTGCCTTTCCTCCTTTCAGCACAGCCAGACCATAAATGGGTCATTAGCAAAAGCGAGAATAGCCTGGAGCTTTTGTACAAAACATTTGTCTGTAGAATCTCTGGAAGCAAGAGGGTCAACCCAATATTAGGGATTGTGGGTCTGCCTCCCGTTGTCTTGGGCAGCTTCTAAGTGAGAACTTTAAGATGGAATGAGATGCAGAGGTATGTGCTGTTCACTGATTCTTCTTTGCCAGGAGTTTGTCAGTAAACACTGCTTTAAACCTACAGTGATTTATGCCAGATAGAGTGACTTTAAAGTTTTGCAGTGCTTGTGAGAGGTCAGACAGCAGCCTAAATTAGAGTCAGCATTTCATAAAATGCAACAGATAACAGGCACCCTGAAAGCATTACATTCAAATAAATGTTTTCCTTTTCCTTGTAGGATTTTGCAGGAATGTTGCATCATTGCTCCAATCCTCCTTATGGCTTCTTGGTTTTTAAAATAGAGACAGTGTATCTAATCACTTCTTTAATGAAAAATGTACATACAAAAGCTGAAAGTGATGACATTGTCAAAAAACATAAGATACAAGAAGTCTGGTAAGCAAATTATTAACCTTACAATTAGACAGTTGCTAACTTCAATTCATTTTAATTGCACTCATTAATGAAACAATAGAATTTATATAGATATAAAGGCAAGTTCTAATATTCCTCTTCAAAAATCATCTAGAATTGGGTAAATGAAGTTGTCTTTGAACAAGTAATATGCCAAAATCTGTCCTCCACAAATCATTGAAATTACTCCAGATCCTGAAAGAAAACATAAGGCTGTTTTGTATTAATTTTTATAGTGGAATACAAACTATATGATAAAACTTTAAACCAACTTTATTTATATTCAATTAAAAATAAATTTTAAAAAGGCCTTCCTAGTTAAAGATTTTGCCCAAGGTTTTAACTGCTTACAAAGATATCAGCCCCAGCAGCTGCTGATGCAAAATCAGTTGTAGGACAGGGAATTTATCTGTCTCTCCCCATCATTTAGGAATTTATTGCAGCAGTTGATCCTTGTTATCTATCATGGAAGAACAGAAGCCAGTCCTTTTCCCCTAACTACTATTTTTCAAGATAATCTATTCTTAATGTAAAAATCTATGCTTCTAATTTTACAGAAAATTAAACATTCAGAAATGTAGGTTTGTCATTCACTTTGGGAAAATGTGATGACTGAAATTTATCTCATCTATCATAAATACCTGTATATAATATTTATAAAGCTTGCCTCTGAAGGTACCTGGTTTTTCCATGGACTATAAAGGGTATCAAGAAAGACTAGTCTGGACAATTGTCTTTTTGCAACCTGAATTGAGACAGTTTGATTAGTCAGGACTTAATCATGACTCTTTTCAAGTCATGTGTCTGCTCTTTGTTTGCAACACTAATGTAAGCCGAGCATATTCTGGTCTTAAAAGAGAGGATTTTTTTAAGGTGAGGCAAATCTTAGTCCACCATTATTTACCTGTGTCATTAAAAGAAATATGAATTAAAAATATATATTTTTTCTTTAGTTGTTGACAATTCTCAAATTAGTGAGGCGACAGATATTTAATAGAAACAATTCATACTATAAGTACTAATTTTCTACACAGATTGTAGCAACTAAAACTTTAAAGAATGTAACTATACCTAATGCCAGCCACCAGTGTAACATCAGGGGGAATTCAGACATAACTGCAAGAAGAAAAGTAGAAATGTGAATTTCAAACCAGTAAGAATGGAGACATGTAAGCAGTGTGCTATGTTATCAAAGGTCTGCTTAGGTATGTTTCACAGATAATATATATTTTATATATATTGAAATGGCAAATGCTTTAGGTCCTGACCATTCAGATACTTGACCAAGCTTAACTGGGTGGGGGATCCACTGGAAAGCAAGTCTAAACCTAATAAATGCTAAATGGACTCTACAAAAGAAATGCCTTTTTTATTATTTACCTGTACACATTTTAACCCTACAGGGACACCGTTTTCCTGGTAGAAAACTGTGGTACAAATAAACAGAGCTGCCTGAAATTTTCTGAGTAATGAGCGATGCCATGTGTGACAGACCTGCTGAGGCTGCCCACCAAAAGTTATCCCCCTGGCACAGTTGTGTTGGTTTTGCTTGGCCTGGTTTTTGGTAGTGGGGGGACCACAAAGACGACTCCTGTCAGAAGCTGCTAGAAGTTTCCGCCATGTCCAGCAGAGCCAATCCCTGATGGCTCTGAAGATGGACATGCAAATACAAAAGTTATTAATGAGGAAAAGCAGTAGTTTAACTTCCAGAAAATCAAATTCACTAGATGAGAAATTATGCTTGATTTTTTTAAGATGAAGTCTCTCTCAGTCTCTGGCTTAATTTGTCATGGGAACTGGGGAATCTCCCATCTGTATAAAGTGCTAAAAGTCAAATGGACAAAACAATGGGAAATGGAAGATTAATTACTGTAGTAGGGAGGGAATCCTAATTTGTCCAAAATATTTTTCTTTTTCTAAATTCTAGAATAAACATATTAAGCTCATTGTTTTAAGATAAAAGAATCCCCAAATGCAGCCTGGCAAGGATGGAGTTAAAATATATTTCCTGATTAGCCATGAGATGAGAGCAGGTTACTAGGTGCTGGCAAAAAGTGATGATGAGTCTCATTTACAGTAGCTAATTCTTTTCCTTTCCTTTAAGGAGAAGAGTTTCGGGGGAAAAAGGTTTCAGTGCTAAAATGCTTCATTTTCCTCATTGAGATTTAGTTCAAATGATCTAACGTAAAACCTTTGCAATGACTTTGCTGATGCAAAACTCCTTTTTACTCTGAATTTGTGCTAAAGTGTTAATGAGTATTTCTTAAAGTGTCCAGACATAAATACATATTAATGTCTTGGTTTAAAAAAAACCACACCTCCCAGATGCAGAAATTGTCTAGGCTGGATCTGTTGGATATGAAGTGTTAGAATATAAACTAAACCTCTGATTTTTTAATAAGAATATAGTGGTTTAAAATTCTGCAACAAATCCAGAATTAAGTCTTAAGTGGGAGAATTTAAATAGAGACCTGAGTCAAATGGGTGGAAAATGGAGATATATATTTATTTAGCTTTATGGAAAATTAAGTTAGTCCAGTAATACATTAGATGAATTATAGTTGATTTGTCCTTCAACTTGTGATACTACACAAATATTTAGCAGTAAACCTACTTACCAACTGAAGTTACAATGATATGAATAATAGTAACTGTTACAGCATAATCCCAAACCCATTCTTCCACAACCAGAGCAAACAGCAGACCACAAATGAAGAAAGTTGTTTCCAAGGATATCACAAGAACTGTAAATGAAAATAGAATACTTTCACCAAACACAGTTTTGAAAGACTTCTTCTCATGTTCAAAATGATAGCAATAAGAAATTAAAATACCTAAGACAGTTCTGCAGGTTTTCTTACAAGATCACTGAGTTCAGCTTGGGGCCCCTCACTACAAGACAGACATTGAAGTGCTGGAGTGAGAGCAGAGAAGGGCAGTGGAGCTGAGGAACGCTGTGGAACACAAGCCCTTTGAGGAGCAGCTGAGGGAGCTGGGGGCGTTCAGCCAGGAGAAAAGGAGGCTCGGGGGATCTTATCTCACTCTACAACTGCCGGGAAGGAGGCTCTAGCCAGGCAGGGGTCAGTCTCTTCTCCCAAGGAACAAGTAACAGGATGAGCAGAAACAGCCATAAGTTGTACCAGGGAAGGTCTAGATTGGGTATTAGGAAATTTTTTTTCACAGAAAGGGTTGTAAAACATTGGAACTGCCCATGGGAGTGGTGGAGTCTCCATCCCTGGAAGTGTTTAAAAAAGTGTGTGGATATGATACTTGAGGACATGGTTTAATGGTGAGATGAACATGGCGCTGGTGCCAGGTTGATGGTTGGACTTGATCTTAAAGGTCTTTTCCAACCTAGAAGGTTCTGTGATTCTATGATTCAATGAAATATTATGCTTATGGTTTCATTACAAAGATATTTTTTTTGCCACAGACATCTGCATGGATTGTATCCTGATTTGCCTATATACTTTAAAATTTTTATAAAAATCTATTTCTATAAAATATATTTTATGTAAAAACAGATAGTAATGGGATTATGATCAGTGACAGGACTATGATCAATTTATATAGCCTAGAGGAGAAATTTAATGAAAATTTTCCTTAGGGACCATCCACGCTTTTTGTGAATGGTGCCAAATAGATTTGGCTGATACTGAGCCAAATTTATTGATAGGAAAATTTTTTCCCAACCAAAACAAAATGGTGTGGTTAAGGAGTTATATTTGGTAAGAAACCTCATAGCATCCTGTCTTCATTGCAACATATATTTATATAGCATATGTACCAAAGTATTTATATCTATACCTGTATTTCTTTATCTCAGTAATTTGAAGACAAGGAATACAAGGAGAGACAGAGCAGAGAGCCTACACGGTGAGCAGGGGCCAAGGATCCATACAAGCAGGAGCCTGGCTTTTCTTGGTGCTGATAGCTGTGAGGCTACGTGGGACAGCAAGGGGTGGAATGGAAAATATGTGATACCTCTTCTAGCTTTAGTCCTGAGTTCACATACAACAGGCCATAAACATGGGTTTTTAATTCACATAATTGTTCATCTAAATGCAATTTGTTCTTCTTTTTAAGTACACAGGCATATAAAAGTAACATTTTAATTGGAATTATTTATTTTTCTTACTGTTACAGTAACATAATCTCTATGATTGCTGTACCTGACAGTAGAGAGACCATATTTCTTTTTTTTTTTTTCACTCAATTTATATAGTGAAATTTACTTTGGAGGCATTATGTGCCCTTCAATTTTATTCTTTTATTTAGAGGGTCTATTACTCCCTACTGCATGATAGATATTTCAATGAGTAGTTAAAAAAATTGTAAGAAAAATATAACTGGAAAAACCTCATGTGGTTAGGAAAGTGGGAAATAACACTTAAAAAAATTGATGTTTCGCAACACATTGTAGTATTTCTTGTTTATTATGTTTCATGAAGATAGAATCCATTTAAATTATGCCACTAATTTTGTAATTTAGAAAGTGCGTTTAATGTAGGCACGTGCTCTGGAAACTTTTCTACAAAACTGGGCCAGGAAAGATACCTTACTTCTGAGCTGACTTCCATCTTTATTTTGAGGTTAAGATAGAATTCTGTTTTAAACAGGA
This sequence comes from Acanthiza pusilla, assembly GCA_036630365.1. Classification (NCBI taxonomy): domain Eukaryota; kingdom Metazoa; phylum Chordata; class Aves; order Passeriformes; family Acanthizidae; genus Acanthiza; species Acanthiza pusilla. Next base: position 25,499,750 of record JAXCHO010000023.1, on the reverse strand, counting down.
ATGAGTGAAACTCTTGAGTAAACTAATTCTCACTTGCAACATCATTCAGACATCTTCAGACAATCTAAGGGCTCTATGCCCTCAGATTTTAAACAGATCCTCTTACGTTCTGTGTTTCCATGTTATTTCCATGGATGGACAGAAAGGAGGATGGAATACTAATTGGTGGTATGACCTAGCTACTGTCTTTGGCATATAAACATGTTGCATTAAACTAACTGATTAGATTTTTTGGGGAAAGAAAAATCATATGGAGATACAGTAATTACATTTGGGCCCTGAAAAGTAATTCTAATGGAATATGCTTTGATTTTTTTTTCTACTGCTATAACAGAATGTTCTTTCTTCATCTGAAATCAGTATTGACACTGCACAAACATCCATGCATTTTTATTACTCTTTTAACCTATGAACTAACCAATTTACTTTTGAGGTTTACGTATTTTATTGACAGATTATGAGGTTTGCCTTTGTAAAATAGATTACAAGTCTGGTAAAAATTTACATATGCCTGTAATTTTTTAGGAATGACAGTTGAGGAAAAATAATATATTTTGAGAGCTTCAGACATATGACAGAAATTTGTATTAGGATATGAAGATATGTTTAGGGATTGAGCTACAATCAAATCTTGATATTTTAATGCCCACTGTATTCAAGCATTGCCAAAGCAAAATTGCCATTAGTTGAATGTGACTCGTTTCTCAGATCTGGACGCAGTGTTTCATAAAAATTTTGCTGCGGTACGAAAATTAAACAACTTTGTGGAGGAACTTGATGGAGAATAGGTAATTGTTCTGCAATGAAAATGGAGCATCCTGGAAAAGCAGAACATTTTCTTCTGATGATGCAAGATCAGAAGAAGAACTCAACAAAACCCTAAAAATCACTTGAATGTTGAGTAGCTGTACAGAAAGGAGAAGTGCTGGCAAGATGCATAAACATTTAATTGCAGTGTAGTTAAAATGCAGAAATCATTGGTATTACGAAAAGAGCTTTAAAATACTGTCCATTGGAAGACAAGTTTACATCCCCACACAATATATTTTCTTGAATGAGAAAAAAAAGATAAACAAACTTCAGTTACCTAAATAATATGGGTTAATCCATGAGGGATTTGTCTTAAAATCAAAAGGTGCCAAACCATCCAACATTTTAATCCTGTGGAAACAAAATGAATAAATTTAACCAGAAAATTTTAAGAATGTCTTAGTGATTATATGACATATTATGGATATTTTTAAATAGGATCCCAAATGGATACTCTGGGGTTTTACAAGCTCTGTAAGTCCCATTCTGAGTTGTGGTTTTGCCCTTGCTCACTTTTATTTAAGATATTTGGTGCTATGCATGCTAATCAATAACTTCCTAAGGGGATATAATTTGTCTTTTTCATTGACTATAAAATCTTTATTTTCCATTCTTTCATGTCATCTTTTCCCTTACGTTCATTAATTTACATGGTGCAACTTCAAGGAAAAATATTAGAGCCAACATTTTATATTAGTTTTTAGTCTCCATTTGCCAATTTGTGCATTTGAAAGACTGTTCAGATACAACAATTTAGCTGAATTGTAAAAATACATTCACAGAATAACTGGGCCAGAATGCCTCCAGTCTGGATGCTTCCTTTAAATAAGAATATCTCTACCCATGATATCCAGTTGCAGTATTCCAGCATATTAGACTAAAGACAGGGAAATCTTACCTGAATACTGCAAAGCACACCGAAAGGACCACATAGTAGACAGTGTAGAAAACCACTATGCATATCAACAGGTTCACCAGAACAGCCTGCAAAAGGGCATATGACAGTCAAATCTAAAGCCATGTTATCATCAGCCATTGTCAGAAAATAATTCTAGATTTCTATCAATCATAATGTGAAAAAAAAATTGTAAAATAAAAAACTTAGGCAGAATTTTTGCTGTTGCTGATGACATAAATGTGCTAAATGCTTTGTCACATTTCAGCTCATAATGTGTGGCTATAATTAGGCTTCGGTTTTATCATATATTTTCATATATCTACTATATATATGAAATTTACAAGTATTAAAGGAGAAGGACATTTCTTGACAGTTATTAAGAAATTAAAAAAGTACAGAGAAGACACTCAAAAGGGAGCTGGTAGTTAGAAATGTTTTGGGGTTTTTTCTTCATTAGGACTAAAGCCCTAAAGAGGTCAATCTGTTTAGCTCCAAGGGATGATTTGATTATGATGGATAAGTACCTTCACAGGCAGAAAATACCAGGTACTTAAGGGCTCTTTAATCTCTCAGAAAAGACACAAGAAGTAAACAGCTACAAGTTCTAGCTAGACAAATTTGAATTTGTCGGATACAGGGAGGGCATTTTGAATTGCAAAGGTAATTAGCTGATGGAACAAACTGCCTTTGGAAGTAAAGGGATCCTACTAAGCAGTACCAGATGCCTCTGAGGATGAAACTTCAACTCTAACATTCACTTCTGGCCTTAGTTCTTTAAGTGGTTGTGTGGTTGGTAATGTATTTACAGAAGCATCCAACATTGACAGAAGTGGGAACACTGCGAATTTAGCAAACTACTTATTTTTATATTGCTAAATGTTGTAAAGTGTAAAATATTGAATAGTGCATCTATCTCCCACAGGAAGAGAGACTAAAGAGCTTTCTAATGCAGCAGGAGAGAAACCCATCATGCCTGTACAAACTGATCTCAATAAGAAAATGTCCAGGGCTTTCTTACTCTTTTCTTTTTCTCCTACATCATAGCAAAGTCAAGCAAAAACTAAGAACTATTAGTCTTTTCAGCCACATTGGCTTGTGGGCTAAATATAGCTCCTTTGTACTGTCTATATTCTTATTCTAAATGAAAATGAGCCAAATAACCCATTTGATCACTTCTTTTCCACAGCATGCACCATCACTGTGGTTATGGTAATTAACTACAATGTCACATGTAAATTTGGCAGCCATGCAACCTCTTACTCCCCTGAAAATAACTTTAATCATTGGAAGTTTAATCTTTGGCATGTTTTTGGTGGGAATCTCTTTCATTTCGTTGCTCTGAGCAGTTGCACTTATCCTGTAATTCTCCTTTATCCATTGGCCCTCTTCTTGCAACTGCCCCTGTGAAGCCTTATCTGCCCTAGATGTAGATTGGTACAGTAATAAAAGTGGTGAGGCAGGACTGAAGGGAAAATCACAGAGCTGAAGGATGGCTGTGAGATGCTGACCTGTTGACCTGTAATTACAGTAGGCAAATTCCTAGCCTTGAAGTCAGCGACAAACTTTCATTGGCATCAAAGGCACAGTATTTTTCTTCGTGTACTCAGAATATCCTTAGTCCCTATCTTAGGGCTGTAGTGAGATATTAGGTATTGTATGCTTTGCTCATTTGAGTAAGCTAAGGAAAGGCACATAACACGAAAATGAAAACAGTGAAAATTTTAAAGTTGTATCCCAATCTACCTATTTTTTTTATTTGACATTGTCACAAAAATTTAAGCATACATTTTTTAAATCTGAGAATACTTTTTATTTTCAACCTCTTTTTCCCTTTCTAGGTCTTCTGGTATTTCAAAGCAAAAAACCCACAAGTTAAAAACTACAGGATTATTTATTATATGTCAAAACAACTTAAAGGAAGAATCTTAGGAAAATACTGGTTACATCAAATGTAAAATTTTATTAGACACTTCCAAGAATTATATCTCATAAATGGAACAACATCACATATTTTGAAATCTTCTTAATAAGATGTACTTTGCAGTACTTGCTACCAGCACTATAGTATAAAGTATCCTTTAATTTTGGGGTTTTTAAAGGAAGAGAACACTGAAGAACACTCTGTAAGAATGAAAGCAACAGCTCATTCCAGCCCCGCAGCAGTTGTCTAATTCTCTAATACTATCTGGTGACATATACAACACTAAAAAAACTCAATTCCCTTTACCTTGGTTTCAGCAGTTTTGACCTTGAGAGCCATGGACACATGATGAGTGAAAGGAGGTGCTGTTGCTATATTCCGTATGCCAACATTAGCAGGAAGAAGCAGCTGGTTTTCACCCCAAAAAACATTCTTATAGGTAAGTATAGGACAGGGTGAGGTGAGTTGATTGGATTAAACTGACTTGAGACAGAAGACATCTGTGAGCTAAATGTAAGCCGCTGAAGAGCAAAGAGAAAATCCTGCTTGCTCATGCAATGTTCGTGCTTTTGTAGCTACAGTCAGCCAAAGCATATCTACACTATAACTTGGCTATTTAGACACAGCATTATTATTCTTTTCTATCTTTTAATTGCTTTTTTTTCAGCATTCATGTGATCCCAGTTCCTTGGGGTTATTATAACTTCCTACTTTTAATTATCTTTTACATTTTCTAGCATTAATTCTATTGACTATAGATGTGGAGTGGTACATTCTTCACAATGTTCTTTGCTAACATTTTTCTTCTGACTATCACTTTATTACATCAAGTATAATTCACATTAAATTAGGTATAATTAAGTTAAGAAATTACAGACTTATGTTATGACTCTTCTTTTCCTGAACTGTGTTTTGTTCTTTCAGTAGAATGAAATTCAGTGCACTTTAGAGCACATCCAACTTCTACTGAGCAATTCCTTAATGGATTCAAATTTGACTTTTTACAGGCACATTATGATTCAGTATGCTGTGTTATTTGGAAAAAGAAGATGCTACTGAAACGGAACCAAGAAGGAACTTTTTTTTTTCTGCTGACACTAACATAATATGTGCAAATTTCATTAGGGTTTTTTACGCCTTTTTAGTCATACAAAATAAATGTTATCTGCTCTAAAATGCAGCCTGCACTCGGCAAACAAGAGCTTTCACTCATAGATTTGATGGCTCCAGATTGTGAATACTGTCAGGGAAATTACTAGTAGTATTGTGTGAAATTCCTTTCTGTGCAAAAATACTAACATGAAAATCTGTACATCAATAAAATTCTATTTTGAGGGCTGAAGAAATAGACTAAAATGAAATAAAAACCCATAAACTAAGTTGCTTAAAGAGGTGCAATAGTCACAAGAATCAAATAAATGAAGAAATATTTGCTTTAATAATTAAAAAATATTTGAAAAGGAGCAAAAGGATTCATTCAAAGAGCACACAATCTACCCTGAAGAATTAGCTGAAAACAGCCATTATCTAAAATTAATCTGCAGAAACTTTTTCAGTAGCTATAACTAGTAAGATAATTGAAAAAGCAATGAATTGCATTAATCTAAGGTAACTATTAAACATAACAAGAGTTTACATTCACTGACTTACTTCTTCACAAAGAGTTGGTTTAACCAAAGACTGATGGTAGAAACAAAAGTCAACAAGTTTGACTGAAATGTAGTGGAAGCTATAGGCATGGATTTGTTGGGGAGATGAAAAGGTTCTTCCCATTCCTATTGCACAGCTGAAAACTTTAAATAGTCTGAGAGAACAGATAATATTTTTGTTGCGCCCGTGTTTCAAGACTGTAAACACCTGAATTGTGGTAACTCAGTGAACAGGATCAAATCAAACTTGGAAATGGCAGAAAGTGTGTATGACCCAAATAACTGACTAAACCACTCAACAATGAATGTTACCTATAAAGTTGTTGCTGTGAGCAACATGTTGAGATAATGGAAAAATCACTTTTAGTATTTTTTATTTTCTTAAAATTTATTGGGTCAGCTGTAGGAAAAACAACAACTCCTATTCAGCAGAGAGAGATAAAAGACAAGTTTTAATAGAAGTTAAAATAAATCATCTAATTTGGTCTCCATGAGCCCTGCTTTTAAATGCACAATTAAAAAAAACCCGATAAATTATTACATTACAGAGTTTTATTAGGACTGTGAAGAAAAATAGTGTTGCATTACTTTTGAACCCTTGGAGTTTGTGCTAGTTTACTTTATGGAAACACACCAGTCATTTAGATAAGGTATCAATACCTGAATCTCACGTTTGACAATTGTGAGTAAAAACTGTTATATGACATTTGGTTTTACACATTTACATTCTTTGCAGTGATATGTAATGGACAATATCTAAGAGACATTAAAAAAATTATAACAGCAGAAAACTGCAGAATGGAGAAAGTCTTTTGAAAGTAAAATTAAGGATACCTCTATAGGGCAGTAATTGTTTTTAAGAATATTATAATGGCACCTAATAGTACCAAGATGATACCAAGTTCCAATCTGCTACCTGTGCCAAAACAAAAAGTGTGATGTAATAAATGTAATAATGAACTGTGAGGAAAATTTTATAAAGCTTACAGCTAAAGTTTGCTAAAGTTTGCTGCCTAATTGTACTATTTAGGGTGTGTTTTTCTGGGTTTTGTCTTTTTTTAGAATGTTATCATTTATGCCCACAATTTGTGATGCTGTCAAATAGTATTGCAAAAATAATTAACAACAATTTGAAGAACTGTATCATACAGCAATATTACAAGAGTATCTCATGGAAAAGAACAGGTAATTCATGTTGCTGTTATGCTGATTGTTTGCACTATAGCTCTGTGCCTTAAAAAGTGGAGCTAGACCAGGGATCACATTTCTTAGGTAATTCCAAAACCTGAAAGTTAGTTTTAGAAACAGAGAAATTACTAAAAGCCAAGTTTTAGGTTCATTTAGTTTAGATTTATTATTCTGAAATCTTTAAACAAATACAGAGCTCAACCAAATGGATGCTGACTGGATTGTGTGGTGAGAAAGCTTTAGTTTACTGGATGATGACATCAAAACATGTGTACTCTGTCTCCATCTGCTGATAGGGAAAAACTACACTTACATTGTGTGTGAAGATAGAAGGGCATGGAAAAATAAATGGTGGCCACTGTTTTTGTGGCCAGAAGTGACTGGCAGAACCTGTCAATGCAGTGAAGGGAACTAACATTTCTTCACTTAGAACGTGTCATGACTAAATATAGCTTAATTGTGTTCTATGAAAGACAGCCCCTACAGTTTGGCATTGGTCACATATGCATTGTACAGCCTTAATATGACAGCTTGACTCCCATATGGGAGGAGACAGAATCGTGTGAGGTCTAAACTCTCCCACCATGAGGGTTAAAGCAATTAGATTCTTTCCTTCTTTAACCTCTGTTGCAGATGGATACATTTTAAGGGATGAGAAATCTGAGAATTAGGAGGAAGCAGGAATGTTCTTTAAATGTATCAGTATATTATTAGTTCCAAATTTTGTTGAATTGCTTTTAACAGTGCCCCTATTCCTGAAAATATTATCTAAAAGAACTTTCAGTATAATTGATTAAACAAGAGGTGAAATTTAGGAACTTCGTTGTCTCCTTGAAATTTCTTTGAGAAAAGTTGTCTCCTTAAATTTCTGTGTTAAGGCTTACAAACTCTAAAATATTCATAGCACCAAAAGAATTCAACTCAAAAATTGGTATAATTCATTCCAATTAGCAAACTGCAAATGAATTAGAATTCTTTTTAGAAATAATTAACCCCAATGAGCTACTTGTATCTAAGGAGTTGGCTTAATTAATAGCAAAAATAGTAAACAACATCTTTTGTTTTGTTAACTGACACTGTTGGCTTTGTGAACAAGTTCAATATAAAGCTTGAAAGTATTGGCAAAGAAACCAATTTAGTAGGCTTTATTTATTCAAACTAGAAATTAATTTTATTGTTTGTGAATGATGTGGGATTGACAGAACTGAAAATGAAGTCTTCTGTTTATCCAGAGAGAAGCTATAACACAATTGCAGCAATGTAAACTTTCCACTCTGGCCCCACTGTATATCTAAGAAGAAAGTTTAATTGTCTGTATTTAAAAAAAAAAAAAAAATCAATATTTGGCCTTTCTGCTGAGAAGCTAAATGTGCTGACAAGCCTACATTTTGAAGATATTCTAGCATTTCCACTAGTGTTAGTGGGAATTTTTAGTGAGTACAGTGAAGCACTGAAAAATCTCTTTAGGCCTAGGCTCAAAAATACTGAGGAGCTGTAAAAAATTCTGCTACAGTTAGAGGAAAATACATTATCTGGATCAAACACTTGGAGATAGGAAAGACTGCTGCATGTCCATGCTCCCAGACCAAACTGCAGCAAGGCTGCGTGTAAGCGCACACATGGCATACATATGTGTGCATACACATCACATATATGCATGTATGTGCATATATACATGTAAGCCACATAGCTCCCAGACAGGCACTCAGACCACTCACACACGCACAGCACCAATGGTCCCATTCTGCTCCTGTCGTTGTCTCAGTAGGCTGGAGGTCCATTCGTGGAAGATGTACTTACACACACGGAAAGCTGGCTGTGAGCCAGCTAGGTCAGGAGCTGGATCAGCACACAGTCTGCCCAGTAGTTGGTGTCTGGATCCCAGCTGCTGAGACCAGGACACATCAGCCCCTGTGGCTGCAGCCCCACTCCAGTTTCTGGCCCAGACTCTCACACACAAACACACTTTTCCATACTTGTTCCTTCACCAGTCACCTAAATCCTTCCTTTTCCAGCCTTTGGCTCCACCCCTAAACATCTCATAACAAATACTGGGCAAACTCAAAAAACCCTCTTCCCCTGAATTCCATACTACGTCCTGCCCCTTTAGCCTGAAAAGTGATTCAGAGAGAAGCTCCAAGTGACTCTTCTTGATGGGCTTCACACCTGGGCAAAGGGGCTGAGGCTCTCCTGATAAAAACCTGGAAGGTGTTTGCTCCTCACAGGATATAATTTGTGTTCCCGCCTACCATAGAATGACAGAGCTCCCCTGGGCTAGCCGAGATGGCACTGTGGTTCTCCTTGATGGATCAATGGCTCTCCTTGATGGGCCTGGGAGCAGCTCACCACAGTAGTGTTTGAGCTCCCCCTCTGACATTGTCTCTCACTGCCCTCTCTCACGGGTGTGCAGACAGGCTGTTACCACATCAGCCAACAGCTGCCAAGACTGGTTTTCCAACATTTAAAAATGCCAAAATCTAGCTGACAGAATATTACAGGTGATTTTGGAATGGTTGAGCAGTTAATGGGATTATCTGCTGTATAATTGATTCAACTATAAATCGTATGCATTACATGAAAGCTTGGCAGGTAGCCACACACTGTGTGTATAATGGGAACACACAAGTGCCAGAGATGCTCCTGGGCCAAGAGGAATGGCTTGACTGGTGTGTCCTCACTCCATCAGACAGAATGCCCACAATCCATATGGGAAACATGACCAAAGACTGTGCCATCCTCCCCAGCTGTGTCAGCCAGCATGGACAAGAACCTTTCCTGTTACCATTTATTTCAATGTGCCATCCCATTTCAATACCCAGGCGTGTTCCCAGTCACTCTGTTAACTTGCTGGAGTGGATATAACTGTCTTAGATCTCACTGCTTTAATTTACTGGGATAGATGTAACTGTAGAGACTCTACAAGATGGCCTATCTCATTTTTGTTCATTGTAGGCAGATGTCCCCAGCACAGTGATATGTGGCACTAATTAATGATCTCTTTTTGGTGCTCTTAGGAGAGATACTGGGATTGACTGGGCATGGAAACTGAACTCCTTTTTTCATTTGTAGAAGTGTTCCTTCTGATTGAAGGGCTATTCCAGCATGGGTAAGGCAGTAGAAAGAAATTTGCACTGCCAATAGCTATCATAAACCTGTTAATATAGAGCTGGGGGATTGTTGGGGAAGGACTATTGGGACACTTACACGTTCACATATTTCCCTTTGCTCTCTGAAGATGGAGTTTAAATAAACCTGCCTCAGTGCTTTTGCACTGGGTTCTTAGGAAAATGCAGTAAATTATTCTGCATGCATTTGGTCCTGTTCATGAAGTACTCACAGAAAGTGATTGTTTTAGAAAAAGTAAGCTTGGGAGCAAGAGATATCTGTATAGATGAATCAGGATAAATTATATATTTTCTTATTACATTGAAAAGTGCCACAAATTCATGATTTTTGCTATATCCCATCTTTAGTCTGAACTCATCTTTCTAATATGAGAAAATAGAGGAATTCTAAAATTGATCTGATGTGGAATAAACCAAATCCAGGGTGAATTTCCATCCAAAAAATTTTCTCATTTATCTTGATTTTTCTGCAGTCATATTTACACTGCATTTGCCTAAAAAATAAAAACGTGTGCTGTTGAAACAATTCCATTACGTGCATGCATGAATTCAGCAGGTTTGAAAATGAGAGAGATGGTGCTGGGACATTGTCTTTCTAGAGAGAAATTTCTTCCATTTACAAGTAAAAAGATACTTTTCCCAACCTTTTACTCCAAAAGCAATTTTGAATCTTCGTGTCAAGCACTTTAATACAACAGACAGCTCCTGCTCTCGGTTACACCTGTTGAACTTCATTATCTTCTGTTCTGCCCTAATTACATATAGACAAACTCATTCACTTGACCTTGTTGACCCTGCCATTAGAACTTTAATTAACTCTCATGACCATGATTCATGGCCCAGAACAGAATGCAAGTCACTTTATCACAACTAGGTTGGTAGATGGGGCTAAAGTATATTTTCAATGAATTGAGCATTTGTCTGTGATCACTGAATAGGAAGTTGGGTGTGGATGCATTCAGTAACTCAGTGAAACATCTATGTATATTTATATTTCTGACTACTAAAGTGTAAGCAGACATATCATTAAGCTCTGAAACATGATAAATTTTGTCATCTAAAGAATTTTTACTTGATTTTACTGCGTCCCTGACATTAGATCCAGCTGATATTTGTCAGAAAACAAACAAACAAGACTGTATTTATGACATCTCCAAGATGCATGTCAACAGCTCTCTAGTGCAACTCCAGTTTAATAGAATTCATTACTAAATGGTTTTCTACATTTCTAATAGCTAATGACATCTTAATATGAATTTCAGCAGCCTAAAATCTTCCCAAAATCCATTTTTCCACATCCCATTGCTCAGGTTTCCACTGTTCAGGGGATTCCCCTGCCAATTCAGGGTACTCTAAAACTGGAGGACCTGTGTTCACAGCTGACCTTTTGTCACCGTTTGGTTCCTGTCACTCACTGAGGCTAGGCACTGCTAGCTATTGGCATGTCTTCTAGACTGACTGATATCAGGTGGCTCTCAAGTATAATCTCCATCATTAAGGAATTGGGTCCCAGTAGAATTTAGACATGCAGGACTCGTATCTTTTTACTATCTTAAAATCAGGTCTAGGAACATTGTATTCTGATAACTGGTTTTAATATTTTTTTAAAGTTTCTTACTAAATTTATGGAAATCCTTGTGCAGAAGGAAGGGCAGAAGTCTTTGCCACTTTCAATTTGAGGCAATTATAAGAGGATAACAGCCCTTTTCCATGTCAGGTATGTTTCCCGTGTCACGATACATATGGTATTAATAGTCAAGGACTAGTATAGTAAAAAAGATCATTTAAGTACTACAAGCAGATAAATGTCCAGCCACTTTTAAGAGCAACTGAATTAATATTAAAAGCAGGGAAAATAAACCCACTCACATAAATGCATAAGTACTACCAGGCCACCCACCACCAAAAAGTACATCTTTTTTGCATTTCCTGAGCAGACTCTGGTAGCTGCTTTGGGTTTGGAGGTATGGCATTTGATCTCTAGCTGTGACTAGTCTTTCTATTAGTAACTCATAACCTTAATACAAACAATCTGATTTGGCCATGTCATTGCTTTTCCCACATGAGCAGCTGCAGTTCCAGTCACTGAGACTACTCAGGTAGGGTCAATTTGACTATGTGAAAATATTCAGTAATAGCATTTCTTTTAATCTCAGAGAGAGACTGCCAGGAGCGGCAGATGGGCGAGTTAGAAAGTGTCTAATCATCATATGTTGTTGCATCTTCTTTTATGTAAAATGCTACAGGTGATCTATATCCAGTCACGCTGTGCAGGAAGTATTAGCACAATTGCAAATGTTTTTGTTAGACAGCTTGAGTCAGGACATTTTTCCTGTCAGAATGGACAACACTGAGTATACATGCAGTTAGCCTTCGAGGCTTCAAAAGAGTTTTTACCTGACAATGTGCGTTTTCATTCACCTCAGCCGATTTAACACACCCCGCTATTTAATATAATCACATACCGGTTTAAATAGCTGTCTGTGTTCAAAATAGTTGCCACTAGATGGCAAACTGATTGTGCGCAGCCTTCCACACAAAGGGAACGTCTCTGCTGTGTGCTAGGTGACCAGGTGAACGTATTGCATCAAATTTATCCTGCCCTGATTCCGTTGAAACCAGTGGAATTACACCAGAGAAACAGATGGCTCTTTAACCTTAGGTACTGAAAGCGCCTACAGTAAGTAAATATCATATTTGTTTCTGTTTGCTTGTTTAAATCAAGTCTGTTGTACTAAGCCTTTTAACTTCACATCAAACAGGAAAAACGCCAGAGTTCAGGCCCATCATTCAGGTTTAGGTACCAGGTATGTTCCATGGGAATCAAGAGGTAGTGAGTGGCACATATCAACAGAGACAAACGAGACTTGAAAACCAAAATCCCTTTTTATATGTGCCCAGTTACACAGGACCTGTGTAAATGCTCACATTTTACAGTGCCCAATCCTTCCTGTGCTGCAAATCTCTGATTTAGAGAGTTTTGCATCCATCAGTTCACACAGAGCCTCAGCTAGGGGCAGGACCTCTTATGGTGTTATCCTTTCCTTTTCCCTCATAATTTTGCAATAGTGGATGGCATTTCTAAGCAGCTGCTGCACATTTCCATACACAAGTGCTATTTGTGGTCACTTAAAAAAACTCACAAAGACATTAACATACTCAAGATCTTGTTTTTATCCATTTCACACCAGTGGCACTTCACTGTTGCGACTATAATGCAAAGAAATGTTTGGTGATCTTAGATTAGAAACAATTGGCATAGGCCTTGTGTCTGTTAGCATACTTCTCTATTGTTCATTGGTCTGACATCAACTGTCAGAGACAGAGATCCCTTATAAAAGCAGGAGCTAGTCAAAAACTATCTTGCTTGCTTATTTTACTTTCCTACATTTCAGATGTGTGTATATATATATATTTTAAAAATATAAAAATGTATATATGAAAATGTATAGCTAAATATTATGTTCTTCCAGTGCCATTAACTGATCTTGGTATCCGTCCCTGATAAGTTTTTATTTGAAATCTGAATTTTTACACATGTTATTTTGTGGATTAGCTTGTGTAAGATTTAACGGTTCTTAAGGACAAAGGATTGGCAGTACTACTGTCATTTTCTTATGGAATAGGCTGCCAATTCTCACTTGGGATTTTTTAAAACACCAGTTTAGCTTACTGGTGCCATGGTATCAAAAATAAAATTTGGGTTCTGATTTAATTTCTACTGGCCTGGCAAATTTTTAAAAAATACACAGAGGGTTTAGGACACATTAGAACCTCAAGCAAGATTCATTCTAAAAAGATTTGCTTCAATCTGGTTCCTGAGAAAAAGTGTAATAGGTCCACTGGGCTGACTGAATAGGTGCGCAGCTCCCTCTGGTTTTGCCAAGTCTGTGTCCAGTGAAGTGATGTTTATTGCCACCCTTCAGGGGCCTCAGGGACATTGTAGGCATCGCCCCCAGCCTGCCTGTTAAATTTCAACTGTGCAGTAAAGCAATCATTGCAATGGGATCTCATGCATAGGGCCATTAGTTTCTCGCCAGCAAGAATCAGCACAGCATTTTTCTGCCTCATGAACAATTAGCAACGTGCAAGCAAGTTATCCCAAGCTGCTTGATAGTCCTCTAAAGTACCAGGAATCAACCACACCTGGATATGGGACCTCAGGCAGAACAAATTCATGCTTTAAGGCCGTGTGGAGGATCTCTACTTTTCTTGTCCTGCTTAATGTGTCCTCCCTATATATGCAGATTTTACCAGACTTGGAGGTGGAAAAGAATAACCACCACATTAAATTTGCCAAGTACTGCAGAGGAGTTTCTCTTCTTGTGTTGTGTAAAGCATGGTTCATCTTCTGAGATCACATCACCCATTGGGCTGTTGGCTCTTGTCACGGCCTTGGGCACAAGTGTTACCTTCCGTGTCCGAAAAACACAGTTTTCTGACTTTGGCTAACAAATCCCTTACTCTTTTGGGCACTGAAACCTTATTCATCTAACTTAATAGCTTCATTTTGGACATAATGCAGGAACAGGTCTGGCTTAAACTTAATTGTATTCTACAGGAGGTAAAACTACAGGGTCTAATGGCTCCTTCTGGCTGCAGGCTGTGAAAACAAAAGATCATACCTGCTGGAACTTGCAACGTCACCTTATTGCAATGCCAAAAACAATGTTTTCAGATTTTTTAGCCAAAATGCCGGACCATTGACCTGAATATAAAGTAATGAGTTTTTCCTTGCAAATGAACTACTCCTGAAAATTTAGCCCCTTCATAGGCTTTTCTTTCATGTAGAAGGTAAGGGAATCCAGTTCTTACATTAAATCATCTCTTTTATGGCTTGATGGAGCTCTTTTAAATAAAACTAAATGAATTCTTAAAAATCTATTTAGTGTCTCAGATTTTTTTTTTAATTTCATGAACTTGTTTTCTGTACAAGACATTGTCTTGCTTGAAGGAAAATTGCTTAGAGAAAGCTCCTGCAATACTTTAGATCTGTAATCCAAATGCAGTGGCATTCTCACAGCATAGGAGGTTGAAGTAATTTTTCTGTAACAGATTGTTAACTTTTCCGATGAAAAAGGATTTTTTTTTGAGACTATAAACATACATCCTCATACATGTTAAAAAAATTTCCTTATTTTTGAGTGACCGTTTTAAAAGGGGAAGGATTGTCTTTGTTATCTTAACAGTTGTATTAAGAAACAGAGCAGGGTCTCAGGATTTTTCTTATTTCTCCCTTTAAGCTTCTCTGTGGAATTTAGGAGGCCTTATATTTCCTATGCATCTATCAACAGTCTACAGTTATGTGGGAGAATAATATTTCCTGTATTATCAAATCTTTTTGATGTTTGGGTCAGAGGAAGGTGATATAAAACCTGTTAATACAAGGTACCACATTGCATATGTTCACAATGGGAAAAAAAGAAAAAGGAAAAAAAATTAGACAGACTTAGAAAATGACAGGTTCTAGCTTAAGTTGCCACCATTTAATACTCTGAGTGAGTATTAAATTTAAATTCTGTGCTATCTGCAGTTCTGATGCAGTTAGTGAATTTCTTTTTTGTTGGTTTCTTTTTTGTTGTTGTTGCTGGTTTTGTTTGTGCTTGTTTGTTTTTTCTAATTGCAGCATCATAAGCTGTAAACATCACTCCAAGATTAGGGTTGGCCTGAGTTTGATTTCAGCTGAGCAGGGCACACTTATGATTTCCCTCATGCAACCCTTTGCCTTCAGTCCCCTAGCCTGAGATATTGCACTGCAAACTGTTGTGCTCTTAGGCATTCATCTGGGTGTGTAATACCTGAGTCACGAAAAGATATAAAAGACTCTTCTGAGTTTCATCCTCCCATGCTACTACAAAAAATACTCCTTTTCTACCCCACGTTTTGGCTCTGTATCTTCCTACATTAGCTGTCATTTAATGAACTCTACTTGGGTATGAAAGAATTATGGTCTGTGTTTCTTGAGTTTGAAAATAAAATGAATACAGTGCTTCAAACTATTGTTCCATTGAAATTAATGTCTACATGATATTCTACTGTAACTCCAAATTGTACTCTGATTTCTATCCAAAACTGGAGGTTCTATTTTAGTTACAAAGGTTAACCACATAGGTTTTTATTCAGTAAATCCAAGCTACGGTGATTTTCTCATTCCAAAACTATTTATTTTTTTCTTCTTATGTATTTAATTCAAGAACATAGTTGACCCTTTCCATGAGATGAATCACCAGCTAATCAAAAAAGTGCCAGAAGCCCTGTAGGACTGAACTAAATGTTCAAGTTGAAGCAAACAAATCCATGTAGTTTTGCATACATAAAAGAGCTGTTTATTGAAATATTAAACTTGAAATATCTTGGAATAAACAAATTAAATTATATTTCTCTGTTTGGAGGGTTATATGGACATGAAGAACAGTTTGAGGTGAGAAGCATTAACTGCCATAGAATGGGAAAGCCAAAACTTAAAGTAAAAACCATTCTGTAATATCCAGTGCACAACATGCCAAGGACCCAGCTTCTCAAGCTGCTATGTCTGAAGCATTATTCCAGCAGAATTCAGTTATGGCTATCCAACACTATTTCAAACTAGACCTCAGATCTTTGGGTGGCTCACTGAAAATGTGAAATTAGTGGCCGTCTGAAAATTACTTGTTTAGTATTATATGAAAACTGTCAGAGGCAAAGAAAGAACCTAATTTTCAGCATCTCCATGCAGGTGGCTTTCCTTCTAGCAATCCACTGCTTAATGCATTTCACACCTTCTGACTGCCAGAGTCAATGAAGCAGAGGCTTTGTAACCTTCAATATATAACCTTGTGGAAACCCAGAGGAGATTTCTTATAATGGGGTTCCCTGAGTAAGACTGGGTTTGTCTAGAAGAAATAGTCTATCATCATGCCATAAGAGTGTATCATTATGCCTGTGCCCAAGGGTTCAAATTAAAGTTTCAAAAGCAGTGTCAATGCCCGCATTACCTATATGTTAAAATTTTACATTTAACCTTGCATTGCACCTTTAAAATGCTGGTTTGATGTTTTGTTTGAATCTTATTCTTTATGCCTTTTACATTTCTGTCTTCTTACCTACCCAATTAGTTCAGCTGAACCACTGACCAACTTCCAAACCATAAGTTAGCCCTCTTGCGCTATTTAATCCCTGGTAGAACTGGTGTTAATTTTTGATGCCATCCCTTGAAATCTTCATCTAATTCTCTCTACATAATTGTCCTGGTGCTTTGTCCAGCTAACCTCATTTATCTTCCTTTATGCACCATGGTTGCTTGTCATCCTCTAAACCTCATCTTCCACACAAGCTCCCAGTCCCAGCCTCGTGCATATCCACTTGGCAATTCATTGTCCCACCCTCTCGCTCATCACACTCCTTCCATTTCTCTCTCCATGTATGTAATCACTAACTCCTAAATTTCACTTTTGTCTACACTGCATTCAAATTAATTTGTTTTCTACTCTGCACTCTGTCAACAGAAAGGTCCCTGAGAGGCACACTTTTTTGTGGAGCTTGGCTGTAACCATAGGAAGAATTAAGTCCCTGCAGCCTTGAGTAGGTCCATAGCAGACAGACTCTTCAGAATTTTCAGCTAAATATCTAGCTAGTATTTTCTGAACACTTGCATAACAAAATTTTTCAAACGTGGATAGATTTTAAGAGGAGCAGTATAAATAATTCTCTAGCAGAAAGCCCTCTATTCCTGTCAAATTTAATATTTTTACCTCAATAACTAGATGGAGCAAAACTTCTAATGTAAAAACCCACATTTTCAACATGGGCAACATAACACATTTTTTATCTAGCTCTGTCCTCATAAAAGCTTACATTATTTTATCTGTAAATTGAGAAACAAAAAAGAAAATAATAAGGCTAAGGAAAAGCACCTGGTAACAAATTTTTCAGTCCAAAGCCCATTTGACAAAGTAACTCTCAGAGCTGTTTTGAAGTGAAAAATGTTGGGACATCTTCACTACACACTGTACTATCAGATCCAATAATACTATACACAGTAACAAACATAGTGTATTAATTGTCTCCAGTGGAATAACTTCCAAAGTGCCAAACCTCAAAGCAACTTCAAGCTTTTGTGTTTAAAAAGATGAATCATACTAAAACAAAAATGTATCCATAAAAAGTGCCTCCCATACTTTTACCATCCTCACAGAATTACACAAGGCTTACACCTTTCCAAAACGTAGCAAAAGGTAGCAAAAAAATATGGTGTTTATGTTATATATGAAAACTGTTACATATTCTTATATATGTAATACTCATATGCATAATAATGATAAGGTCATACTCCTATCTGTTTTAATTTAGACTGCTCCTCACTCACCTAAATCCAGGTTTCTTAGTAGATATTCCAGACAGGTCAAAGTGGACTTTTTTTTAAAATTCAGCTTCCATTCATAGGAATGAACAATTATCATATTAAAAAAGCTAAATGTTTCCTCACCTTGAAGATCAGAACTGCTGATTTTTAAGCTACTTGACAAGACTCAGTATGACTTTTATTTTTTACCTCAAGATATCTGAATGGTATAATCCAAATTTTCAAAGAATCTAATGACTTGCCATCCAGTGGATGTTACCGCAAAATGTCCTGTGCAACCCCTTTGATGTATTTTCCTATGGCAGCAGTGAAGAGCTGGCTGGAAGAGTTCCCTGCTCAGACTCTGTTGAGTCCAAGAGCACCAATACTTCCTGCACTGGATCTGTGGGTATTAAGACTTTACTCTTTTTTCTTGCTTGTAAAAGACCAGGTGATTCATATCCTCACAGTCAAGGCAGCATTGGACTGCCAGAGGGGCATGGGAGATGTTTGGCTTTGTCAGGAAGCAGTGATTCCTGCCAACTGGTTTATCAAAAACTACTTTCTTCTTTGTGATGCTGCTTGCTGGGAATAATTCCCTAGCAGATGAGCTGCAGTCGAAAGCTGGATTCAGAAGTTGAAAAGGGAAATCTTTGAACAAGCTGCTTATTTACCCATGCCCACCCAATGAGCTACCTGTGGCCCGCAGAGGCTTTTATACATGGATGACAGAGACATTTTAAATTTGCTGTCTGAGTCTGCAGGATCTCTTCAGTTACACTGGATTGGAGTGACTGGGGTGGATGAGCGGGGATGGGAGCATTACTGGAGCTGAGGAAATCTCCCAGCTGTGCATTCCAGACCTGGGCAAAACTCAGCTGCTCTCTCACAAGCTTCACAGTTGTGCAAGGTCACTGCAAGTTGCCGGGGCTGACACTGTGCTGCATTGCACTGGGTGAGCTCTGAGGGATGACCAACAAAGGAACACTTGAGCTGACATGGAGACCCAGAACATTTGGAAGTTGAGAACCGATATAGCCAAGGAAAATAAATTTTTGTTATGTGATCTGCAGCTTAATACCCCTGGTGTTAAATGGCCATCCTTACACACATACACACACAAAAATCATGAACACCTTTTGAGACTTTGTTTCAGGTTTGAGCAATTGATCTCTTTTGCAATTTTAAAACTATGTTTTAAACTAGATTCCCTGTGTATTCCAGTTGCCAGGTATGGGATTAATTGCAGGTAAATTTTAATTAAGTGCAGTGAATGGTATGCCCTGGTCAGGTGAATCTGTCAAGAGAATTATTACTTTGCATAAAGGTCAGTTTTTGAAATGTTTCCTTTCAGGAAGTTGTCAGTTAAGGTTTCAAAAAGCCATTGAGTCTAATAGGAAAGATTGATGTAAGATCAGATGAATCTGTACTGCTCACTGCAGTCTGTAGAGAGGGCTACACTCAACAGTTTCATATAAACACTACTATGACTTTGTTAAGTTGCTTCAATTCACTTATACTTGGTGTCAGAGCTTATATATTTGGTCTCAATATGGCTTATATTTGGTCTCAGAAATCAGTCTTTCCTGATGCCAAGCGTATGTAAAACACAATGACTTTTATTTTCTTAACATTCACAATGTCAGAGATATTTTCACATCCTGAAGTTTCAGGATAATCCACTAAACCCATGACATTTTGTCTCCAGAAAAAATAGATTGTTTTTAGACTTGGGCAAAATCTTCAAAATTATATAAAGGTTTTTGAGCTCAGTTCGCATTGAAAATTACTGTCCTATTGATCTCTGTGGGCTTTTGACTGATCAGTCACTGAGTGGATTTAGAAGTGCATTTTATCTTCTGAAATTTATTTTAATCGTAAAAACATATGTAATGACCACACTGTTGCAATCTCACACAGATGCATAGAGAATAAAGCAGTCACATTGTTTGAGGGATCAGTGCCCTACTGACTATAGTGTTGCACTTATTTTAAAACATCAGCATTGCTATCTAACCCACTAAGCAGCTGAAATATTGGCATGATTTCCCAGTCTATCTGATCATATGTGCTAGCAGGACAAACCACCAATCATTACACAGAACTGATTTACTAAATATCTTAAACTACTGCAAATTTCTGATGTAGAATTCTTTTTTAAATGGGTCCACTTTGGAACAGAAGCAAGAAAAAAATTGTTTGGATGGTTCTTCAACAGCCAGTGCAAGGTTACCTTGTGGTCTTAATTAGCTCAAAGAATACTGGGTTCTACATCATGGAGAATGCTTGGGCTCGGCTCTTATTAACAGCTGAAAAAAGTTCGAGTCAATGCACACTGAAATGAAACTCTCAGCTAAGCTCAGGTAGCAACTGGAGCCTAAGTTTGCCTCAAGTGGCTACTTTTACATCTGTGTTAATGCAAAGAAGCTAACCAGTGTTAAGAAAAAACAGTTTTTGCCCTTTCTGTTCTGTACTTGACTGGTTAGATTTATGTGTTATTGGTTAAGCAACCAGGTCTAGGCTGCAGAAACACACACACCCCCATCGTATTGTGAAGTCTATATTACAGCCACAAGGGTGCAAATGCAACGGGGTTAGAAATGGTTTTCATTCTAATTCCCTATTTTCAGTCATTCATTACTTAAAGAAGTATTTTAGGCTGGCATTTTCCATGCTTAGCTGCTACCAACATTAATTTTCACCTACTAGAATACTGGGGAGTAGTTATGAAGAAATAGCAGGGAAAATTTCTCTGTTATGAAAGAACTCTTGTGACATTAAAAATAAATAAATGCTATAGACAATAAAATTAAGAATTTAAAACAGAAATTGACATGGAAATATTCATTGCTTTGGAGTACATCATGCTTTTACTGTGAAGAAAACTAGTTCTGAGTTAACTAAGCGTTAAGGATTCGTAAGTTGGCTTTGAGCACCAGTAATGCCAGCTATAGTCAAAGGAAGGTGTTCTTCTTGTACACAGTCTGTTAGTTTAGGAACAGATACTGCTTGATAAAACTAGTCTGTGAGAATTGTAAAGTATTAAATATTCACAATTGCTATGTTATACTTCCATCTTTTAGCTTTGAAGAGAACTACAACTTAAAATATTTGGGATATACTTTGTCAGCTTGTGAATTTGCAAGCTGTGCAAGAGAGGGGTGGCAACAGCAGTTGTAAATACACATTGGTTTGAATTCCAGCCGAGCACCTACCTTGTCTGCCATGCACATATGCATGTGTCTGTTTCTATAAGCATGTCTTGACATATTAGCTACTACAACAGGAGAAGCAGCATGTGCAGTAAGTTTATATAATGTTTCTTATCCTATTTAAATCTGCAGCTGCTGATTCCCTGATGTGTGCAGAACTGTGCTCAGTAGAGCCCTATTCTGATGGGTTGTAGTAACCTAAACAAAACTGTACAGCACTGTGGCCTATTCCAGAAATTTAAAAAAAAAATCTTTATGCATAATATTTTTTGCATACAGCTTCTTCTTCTTCTCAAACCATGTCATCTTATATCAATCTTCTGATACTAATGCAAACCATGATACTCAGGCCTCAATTGCCATCTTCATTACAGAACAGAACTGCATCAGAAGCAAAACTGTTCATGTTTTGGCTCACGCGCATTAAACCAACCTATAGGCCAAATATAACATGGTTTTCTTTACAGACATACATATATATAGGTGCTTTCTGCCTTCAGGAAATTATACAAGAAATAGCATTTTATTATAATATCGTCCTGTTGTTATAGATGTGGGTCAGTCTATTTTTATGTGTGCTTATATAACTCAATTATTTGTTCCCAGCTGAAACTTGGCTTACATTCCATAGAGAAGAGCAACCATGTTACTTACCAAAAGATTAAGTAGTTTAATAGAAATAAATAAATAAATACATACATATAGAGAGAGTATATACAACTCTTGCTCATTAAGATATGTTTAGAATATCTCCTTTTTACTGGATTGATGCTCAGAACTGTCTCAACCAAAACAGGTGAAGTCAGAAATATTATGAATGGAAAGACATCATCATCATGCAGGAAACAGTTTTTGATAAAAATTTCTGAACTGAGAATTGGAATTCAGATATTACCATAGGCTGTAATGTATGGGGCATGTCTGAATTCACTGTACATTTAATAAAACCAAAAACTTTGCATGAACATGTTTGAGTCCCACTCTAAAGGACATTCTTCACTCCACTGGCTTTCTGTAAAGCCTTAGCTCCAAACTCAGCACGTAGGAGAGAAGCCATAAGTTAGCCATTGAGAAAGCCCCAGGTGAGGTTTGTGCACTAGCAGTACACTTGCACATCACCATGACTGTAATTATTGCTGTGAGTAAGGTGAAGAATATGCATGGTGCTTTCAGGATGAACAAATATTTATGAAACTGCTACTTACATCCATGCCTCCCTGGATGAGTGGTGAGAGGGGAAGATACTTTAGAGACAGAAAATCCATCATCAGTTTTTAGCCAATGATCTTAAAGTCCTTCTGTGTTTTCTTGGGTGATTACAACTTTGAAATATTCCCAGGGAACTCATCAACACCCCCGAATACAGTATTTGTGCACTGCAAATCTAAAAGTCCTTCAGTTATAACTTAATTTTTCCAGTTTAAATATTTGGAGGTTATGTAAAGAAGGGCAGATATGCTTCCCAGAACAGTACTATAATGATATTAATGATTATACAGTTGATGTTCCCATGCTGCATCATTTTCTTTCTAAAATTTAAGGCACAGAGGATTTTGATTTGCGAAGGATTCCCTGGGGGTAAGAAGCTAGGAGGGCTTGATGTAAAGTGTCACGTGAAGCTTATCTTGGAACATGTGAAAATGAACTAGTTTCAGCAAAAGTATCTTTTCTGAAGTTCAGTTCCTCTTGAACGCTTAAGAGCATGCATCAGTTCTGTTATCAGTGGATATTGAAGTCAAATCATGTTGTGGGAAATTGCAAATGTAAACCAACATGAGTTGGTTCTTCCACAAATAGGCATCAGTCTGCACAGACTACTAACATGTACAGTTCTGTGCTCAAAGCAAAAAGAATATCCTGCCTGCTTTGTTGTGGTAGCCAGGAGACCGAGTTCTCCATTGAAACGTGTTTGTCGAACCTTGAATTCTATAGCAAACAGGTACTCCCACCTCTCACTATTGTGTGTAATTATTTTACTAAGAATATTGTTCACACTTGTCTTTATTTTCTAGATAACAAATGAGATTTTAGCAGATTGATTTCCTAGCATGAGGGGTTAGCACATATCTTAAAAGTCCAGAACAAAAACTCCCTTTTGCTTACAGAAGCTACTATTTACATTTACATTTACATATTCACTTACATATATAGATCAATGAGAGCACAATGCCCACTATGCCAGCACAGGAAATGTATGAGTTGACTCCACAAAGTCTGATGACTCAGGATCATTGGCAAAGGAATATAAATTTCTCAGATTCTGAATAATCCATCCGTTGTCAGTCTCAGAAACAGGCCCCATTAATATTCTCTGTTGCTTGTCAAAGAGGGGAATGCTATTGCTGTGTATCCACATGACACAACATCACTGGAAAAATGTTATAAAGGGCTCACTTCTTGTTGTTCTACATGGGTTGTTGGACCTAACAGCAAACAGAAGATGCTTTGTCTGTTGCTTTAATTGCAGTTACATTTGGCAGGCCTAGTGGATACCTGTTCTGCTGCAATCCTAATTCTGAATTCTCAGGTAAGGAAAACCTCTTATCAATGTCCAAAAACATTTTGTTCAATGTTTGCTGCATTTCTGGTTTCCTTCCTGCCTTTAACTGTTGGCATCAGGCTTTTGCATTAGCCACTACAAGGAGAAATTTGTTTGCTCAGAGTAAACCTGTGCATTATCCCACACACATCAAGCATGTATTGCCTGTTACATGCAATCTTACATCATCAGTAGTAAAAAAAAAAAGATAAAAAAATTAAAAGGGTGTTATTTACCTGTCTGAACACGTTAATAGATAAAAAAATTGAAAATAAATGAGTTTGCATGCATCCGTTGAGTCATTTGCTTTTATGTCTAATACAAGCAATAGTTGGGATTCTTTCCTCTTCATCTACTGCTGGACCAATTTATATTTTACTAGGAATGTCCACATGTGGCTGTGAGTCACTAAGTCTGACACATGTTGCTCTAAAAACTGTTCTATTGCTCTCCAGGGAGAGCAAGTTAGAGCAAGTTCTCACCCTGCCATTGTGTTTTAAGGACCTTGGATGGGACTTCCTCCTCTTTCCCCCATGCTGCCAGGCTTTGCTGTCCAAGTGGACCCACAGGATGAGCTATTTATTCACTTCCAGATATTTTTCAGCAGCAGTTATAGACCTAAAAATTCTACAAACAATTATTAAAATAACCCCTGCTTTTGTTGCCTATTTCAACAGAATTGTTTTCCACCTAAGAAGTGAAGACTGCAACCCTTTCTCATTCAGCTTCTGTTCCCGAGAGTGATGTTCTGTGCTGCCTCATCAACTTGCCTTCTTTGTGCATATTAAAAATACAGCCTTAGCTCTCAGATTGACTACTAGCTTTCGGATGACAGGTCTGGAGTATCCAGCCTGAACAGACTGTCCAACGTAATGCTCTGCTGCAAGGCTGTTACAATCTTATGCACAGTTGGAATCAAAGCCTTTTACTACAGGAAACAATAATGGCCCTCTTATGCAGAGTGTGCCCACACACCTTAGGAAAGAGCCTGCATGAATACAGTTCTGTGCCAAAAGGAGCCCTGTTGGGGTTGCCCTCTTCCCCACTAATAACCAAGATATTGTTTATTACTATTCCTTAAAACTACATCTAGAAAACTCCATTTTTAAAGACTGCAAATCCCCTGTTACTTCCAGCTTTGCCTGCCACAGGCTCCCTCCCTTCTTCCCCCTTTTCTTCCTTGACCCACTTATATTCTGTTTGCCCCTTTCCATAACACTTGTCCTCCTCTGTGGTGTCTCTCTTTCTTTCTGCTACCCCCTCCTTCAGGACCTTTAATCTTACCCATTTCTTTTGGCCTATCATCCATTCCAGACTGCAAAATCTCTGCTGAACCTTCATACCTCTTGCCTCTGGTGCTGCTTCCTGCTTCCTTCAACTGATTTAAGATCTGCCAGTGCTCCAAGCCTTTCCCTAATGTCCAACCCACATGTCCAAGCTTCTAACTTCAGCCTTCTCCTGCTTCAAGAGTCCTCATCAATATTCCTAATTTGCATTTGACTCACTCTTACAAATTACTTTTTCTGCTTTTACAACACATTATTCTGGTCCAACGCTCCCCAAACTCTTAATATGCAATATTGCTCTGGATGCACTCCTGAACTGAGAACCCCACAACTTCCCTATCTGCCTTTGAATTTCTTTAGGATGAAGATCAACTCTGGAAAGCTCTGTAGTCTTTCAACTTTGTGAAAGTAGGTGTTTCAAAGGTTTCGTCAGTGTCTCAAAACACCTAGTCTCTAGAAACAAGCCCTCCAAGGCTGCACCTACAGTGCATCCAGTTTCTTTCAAGTACTCATGCTCAAGTTTCCTTCCCAGAAAAAAAAGACTGTTGCACACCTGAGCCTCACTCCGGTAGGGAGCTGGGATGCAGCCAGGCAGGCACACAGATTTGAAAGCTAGGAAATATTACTGGTTCTCCAGTTTAGCACGACATTTGAATCAACTTAGATAATTATTCCAAGATTAGTGGCAAAACCAGTTGATTCTATTGATAATAAGTCCGTTGTTATTTCTTCACATCAGTGCAGACATCAAGTTGTCTGGACAGGGAGACAGCATTGTTTAGAGGAACTGGAATCACCATGGACTGCAATTTGCTTGCCTTTATTGGTAGCTGAGCACATACAGCTTCTCTCTTCATTCTCAACTTCTTAAAGCTTTCACACTTCCATTTTCCTGGCTTAGAGCTTTATATCACATATATAAATTTTCTTCCCCAGTGATTGCCCTCAAGCCCTCTTTCCTGTCCTCCAGGTTGGAGAAGAATCACATGGCAGACTGATGACTGTCACTGGTGAGAAAGGTCACACAATGAGCTGCACAGGTTACTAGAAGTGTGATAAAAAGTCCCATGCAGGCTATTTTTGATTAATGAGGCCATCTTTAAGGTATGTTCATCTGTACTGTAGAAATCAAGACCTCAGAAACGTCAAATAATTTGCTAAAATGTAAATACTGATTCTCTTTTTCTCAGTTTATGTAGATACTTGCTGAGGAGCCATTAGATCACATGAACCCAATATGCAAACTGAATGGATAATGTACTTTACTTTGCTCTCACCCCCTTAAATGGTACTCAAGATTTGGGATTTGGAAGCCATGTATATGGATGTTCATGCACATGCTCTTAGAAAAATAATCAGTATTTGGCTACAGCACAAACACCTATTCAACGAGTTACAAGAATACTCAGAGAGAGACCAAATTTAGCTACTCCAAAATCTGTCATTAAACATACTGCCAAAATCATATTAAATGCCATACTTACATATAGAAAACAAGTGTTCAAAATTCTCTGCCTTTGGAATACAGATGGAATTCTAGTATTAAATAAAATGGCAACAGAACTAATGTTTAAAGAGCATATGTGAATAATGTTTAATCTATTTTTACTCAATAAATTTTTATTGACAAAATAATGGGTTTATTACATATCACAAGCTGACATGCTATGATTAGGGCAAGGATTGAAGAAGAGACAGAGAGCAGAAGGTACCTTTATTAATTTCATAGGTTCTTTTATTTTAATCAAAGAGTTATCTGTTTGATCCAATAAAGCAGCTATGCGCTATTTCAAATCCTTGGTTTCAGTTACTACTTCCAATATACATCCTTCAAGGAGCTTTCCACCTGTGTCATCATTTTCTTTTATATCATAGTCACACATATGACTATGTTTCCCTTTAAGATTTTCAGAGGAAAGGCACAAAGGCTTTCAAGCACAAATAAAATAATGGCAGATATACTGCATTATTAGGAGTCCAGTTACACTCTTAGAAATGTATTTTCTTAACAGAGCATGTTACACCCTCCCTGCAAAACACCGGTATCATCTGGAAATTAATCAGTACAGGTCGAGCATCCTAAAGAGTTTGAAATATCACCAAATTGTACCATTCTTTCAGTATCTTCTGCAGAGCCCAGCTAATTCAATGCTACAATAGAATAATCTAGTTATTTGGCAACTGCCTGATTTAAAACATTTCAACAACATTGAACATTGGGAAAATTGGGAAATAATTTTCAAAAAAGCGCTGAATTACTTCAGTTACAGTTTATTCTTTGTTTCTAACACATAAATTTCTTCAACTAAGAGTTCACTGGTGGAAGTAGGAATTTTCTCATCCTTTACTATTTTTTTGCATGTGTGTTTTAGTTATGGAGTTAAAATGTATGTTATCACTAATTATTACAAATAGGTTAATACTGTTTTCTGTAATTAGTTTCTAATGAACATATGTTTATTGATGAAAATTGCAGCCTTTATGCAATGCCATTTGAGCAGAAGGGGCGTGAGAAGTCTCATCATTGCTCATCATAAAACAACTATAATGTATTTTGCTTAGGCACCAATCCTGTGAATACTTAATCATGAGCCCCATTTTACTGCTGTGAAAAAAAAAAAGTCAATTTAAATAGATAGAAACTGTCAAGGTAGTATGGTAAAAGCCTGATTGTCTGAACTGTTTGAACATCAGCACAGTTTAGGGGAGCAGAGTTGTCAACCTTGGTTCTTAAATATTTTAACACACATTCTGAAGTAAATACTCTACTGAACAGAAGCTGAGGCTAGGAAGTCCTGTCAGAGATAGACCATCTCTATCCTGTGTCCATTGCAATGCTGTCCCCATCATGGGGATGATTGGGTAATACAGTATGTATCCACAATTCCAAAAAGGCTGTACTTGGTGTTGTCATTCATATTTATTTCTATTGATATTCAACTGATACTTATTACTGGCTGCCTATTCATATTTATTATTATTTCTGTTCTAGCAACATGGGCCAAAGTTGGAAGTGTAACTGTAGAAGGCAGTATATATAAAAGCAAGAAAAAGTTTGGTAATTGCTCAGTACTGGGATTAACAAAAGATGTATTGAAATTCTAGAGTTATTTTAAGAGATGTATAGTAATATGCCAAACTATCAAAACCTCAAAATTTACTTTGCCAGTTTTCACCTTTAGGACAGAATGACTTTATGACAGATGCTGTGGTGGTCTGAAAAAAAAAATTGTGATTAGTGTAATTAAGATTGTGTTCTGTGTTGTTCTATACTTTGCCTCAAACTACATATACATGCATATACATTTATGAAAGTATCATGTATACATCTGATTGCAATTCTCAATCCTCCCTCTTCCGCAGTACAGTTAGGCCTCATATAGATCTACGTTGTGTAATGCTCTTTTGCTAACAGACGTCCTTGCAGGTGAAGTCCACCCTGGGAAATCCCATGAAATAACAAGGGCCTTCAGTTTTCACTGTTTTCTGAGCCAGTGACAGAAAGTAAAAGAGGATGACATTTGTCTTTAGGAAGACAGGGCACCGATGGAGAGTATTCAAGCAGGTGGCACATCTGAGACTAGTTTTATTTTCCAAGCTGGCTAGGTTGTAAACGAGATGAGGCCCATCAGAAGGAACGTCCATACTGAACGCAGCCCGTATTTCGGGAGCGCAGGAGGAGCCCGGCTCCGCGCTGCCCGCCTTCAGACCATCGCCCCGGGGGTCCCCTCGCCGGCCGCGGCGGAGGGCAGCCCCTCTCCCGCAGGACCCGCACTTTCCCTACCGGTGCCCAGCCGTCCTGCCTCTGCCCCAGGTCTGTTCTGCGCAGAGGATGGGGCGAAGAGCCACAGACAGGCTCTCCCCGGTCCCCCGGCGCCCACCACCCAACCTCAGAAGCACCTGGCGGGACCCCCGAGGACCGGACCTCCCCCTCCCCGAAAAGTGCAAGGCGTTATTTTTGAAAGCGCCCAAAATAGCGCGCGGCTGCTGCACAAGTCTCCTTATTATTCCTCCAGCGTCGGCAGTAAATCAGGGGGAGGATGCACCTCCGCCGGAGCCCTTGTCGGCGGCCGCGTTTTCGGTGAGGGCGATGCCCGCCGCCGGTGGCGGCTGCCGGGTGCCGGCTGCGGGCGGCCGGGGCGCAGCGGCAGCGCAGGCGAGGGAGGAAGAGGAGCCGCGGCAGCGGCGGCGGCGGCAGTTTCCCCTTTCCCCAGCCCTGGCTCCGCGGGCGCATGCTCACTGTGCCCGCAGCCCTGGACCATATTTGTCAGGACTACTCGAGAGACGGAGAAAGAGAGAATTTGGGGGGGTAAGGAGCGGCGGGTTCCGATCTGATCCGCAAGCCGTTTAGGGAGCCGCGATGGCAAAGGCTGGTGACGGGTTTTAATTTTCCCCCTAGGTGAGGATGAAAGTTAGAGAGAGCGCGAGAGATAAAGGGAGAGACGCACCTCCTCTCCCTCCCTTACGAAACGTATCTGGGGAAGGGGAGGGGGGCTTCTCCCCGACCACCTCGAGCAGAAAGGATGGAAGTTAATGCCGGGGAAAGTGGGCAAGTGACTCGCAAGTGGCTGGGGAGCGGCCGGGGCAACGGGGATCTCACTAAATCATAAGTGTACGAGTGTGAAAGAGGAACAAAAGAAAGAGAGAGGTGCCTGGTATTTCTTTTTCTCTTCCCAAACACATGAAGGGAGTACATGTATATATATATGCGCTGTATATTTATATACATACACAGGCACGCACGCACGTATGTGTATGTACATATATATATACACGGGGGAGGGAGCTGTGGAAATGTGTTTGGGGGGGCCTTTTTTTGGGGGGGGGAGTGGGTTCCGAAGGGAGGGGGAAGGGAAGGGGAGAGACATTTTGCAGACTTGCCCCACCAATGAGCTTGTCAGTTGGCTCCATTTAATGACACTTACGGGGCACCGCCGTGCTGTTGGGAACAATGTGATGCGGGTGCCGCGGCCGGGCGCCGGGGGGGGAAGGTGGGGGGGCACGGGTGTGCGTGTGAGCGCCGGGCGGGGAGCGAGCGGAGCGGAGGGAGGGGGCTCGCTGCCACCCGAGCCCCCCCTCCGCAGCCCCGGCTCTTTGTTCGCACAGGCTGAAGGACGGGGAGAAGTGCGGGCTGCGAGGGGGCAATGCGCAGCGGAGAGGGGTGCGAAAAAGCCCCGGGTTTTTTGGTCGGAAGCGGCGAGAGGTGGCGGCTGCCGGGATATACCGGTTGAATGTGCCGTGGGTCCCCGTGTGCGAAGGCCTCTACCAGCGCGCAGCGGAGTTTGTATTTTCCGTCGCTCCTGCACTTTGTGTGATTGTGTGCGAGAGATATTTAAAATATAATCATCTCCCAATTTCCGCCATTTTGGGGAAAGTTTGCACACACATACACATACAAAAAAAAAAAAAAAGGCAAGCTTGTAGCAATTTTTTTTTTTTTTTAAAGAGACAAAAAAAAAAAAAGTCTTTTGCTCGAGTGCTCAGTTCCTGCCTCTGTGCGGTGCGTGCGCCGCGCTCGCTGCGGCAGACATGTGAGGCGGCGGGGGAACGGCCCCTGCCCGCTTCGGGCTGCGTGCGGCGGCGGGGGCCGGCGCCTGTCACCGTCGCCGGCTCCGCGGGCCGGCCTCGGGGGGCTGCCGGGGGCTGGCCCCGGGGTGCCGGCGGTGTGTGTGAGCGCACATACACGTGAGTGCGTATTTTGCCGACGACGGGGGCAGGGAGCGGGGGGGAGGCAGGGGCAGGGAATAGGACGCGGCTTTTCTGTTAAGTTGCGCGCTCTCGCCTGAAGTGCGGCCGGGGTGGGGGAGCTGCCCCCCGCGCACACGCCCGTCTCTCCCTCCCCGTCTCCGCAGCCGGTGCATATAACAACAGGATATAGGCACACTTGTTCTCGCTAGCGCGTGTGGGGCGGTGTTTTTTCGGTGGGGGGGCGGAAAGCGATTTTTTTTTTTTTCGGTGGTGGGGGGAAGGGAGCGGCGGCCGACGGGAAGGCGCTCCCGCGGAGCGGCCGCCCGCCCCCGGCCGGGGCTTGGGAGAGGCTGCCGGGGCTGCAGCGCCCGGGGCGGGGGGCGCCGCGTCGGGGCCGCAGCGGCGCCCGCTCCCCACCCCCATGGTTTTCCCCCCTCCCCGTCGGAGCGGGCGCACGCGAGAGCGTGAGAGAAAAAGTTGCAGCGCGGGGCCGGGCGCTGGCGGCTGCGGGGCCGGGCGGGGGCGAGCCCTGCGGGGAGGCGGCGTGTGCCGGCCCCTCCCGCGGGAAGGGGTGACTTCGCCGCCGAGGGATGCCCGGAGATCGGCTGCGAGCGGCCGAGGAGCGAGCCCCCGCAGCCCCCTAGAAAAAAAGAGAGCTCGCCCCCCTCCTCCTCTTCCTTCTCCTCCGCGCTGGGGGAGGGGAGGAGGGAGGAGAAGGTAACATTTTTTAAATTTTTTTTTTCCTTTCCACTCGGAGGCAACCTCCTTTTCCCGGATCCCGGTCCCGGGGGGGGGGGGAGGCGAAGGGGGGGTGGGAAGAAAAAAAAGCGAGGGACCCGGTAAACAAGCAGAGTCCCTCTCTCGTTGTGCAACTTCCTCAGGAACACTTAACACCCAGTTCCTCTCCCACCCCCGCCCGCACCGCGCTCGCCCCCACCGCCGCCCCCTCGCCGGGGCAGGGGGGCACTCTTCCCCCGCTCTGTTTAATTGCCCGGGGCGGGGGCGAAGGAAAAAAGGCAAATTCGGGAGGGAAACGCAGAGACTCGAGAACCGCTTTCCCCGAGCGCTGCTCCTGAGGAGCCGGGCGGGCGCTTTTGTCTCGGTGGTTCTGCCCGAGCCTGGGGAAGACGCGGACCTGAGCCCGGGTTTTCTCCAGAAAGTTTCAAGTGCAGCAAAAACACGCCGCAAAACTGGCCAAGGAGGGACCTCTGCTGGTAGGCCGCGGGCTGCCGGCGCCGGGGAGCGGCGGCCGCGCCCGCCGGGCCTCGCCGCAGCGTTCCGGCCGCCGCCGCGCTCCGCCGCGCCGGGCGCAGGGCAGCGGGCGGGGAGCGGCGCGGGCGGCTCCGGGCGGGCGCTGCCGGGGCCGCCGCGCCTCGCCGGGGGCACGGCCTGCGCGGGAGCGGCGGGGGGCGCGCCCTGCGGCCGTGCCACTTGTCCCACTCGGGAGCGCGGCTTGAGCCCCCGGGGTTTTTGGGTTTGAGGAGCGCTGCATGGGTAGGAGGCCCCTGGAGATGCGGCAGCCTCTCTCGGGGCGCGAGGGTCATGGCCTCTCCTATGTGTTTTAATTACCTGTGCTTAGCAGCGCGGTGTGAAAGCTTTACAGCAAAAGGCAGCATGAGTTACATTTTTAGTTTTGTTCTATTTTCTTCCTAATTTCTTCCGTATAGTTGAGTGGCACTGGACCGATCATGTTTGCAGTTGCTACTCATGAATGGATGCTCAGTCGTGGGTGCTAAAAATCAGGTGGTGAGCATAAATAAAGCTCATGATATAAAGAGTTCAGCCTGTGTCATTTTAGGAAATTGTCTGTGCTCAGGATTGTAACACAGTTTTCTTAGTGCAAATACTAAAGCTGTTCAGAAACCGATGCTTTTTGCCGAGAAAGTTACCACGTTCCCAGAAGTGTATATGACAAACATCTGTAAGAGACAGACTCCCTGAAAGTAGTGACTTGAAGGCAGCAGAGCTTTCCACTTTAATCCGGGTGGTGCCGGGTAGGCATTTTTTCTCGTTTTTTCAGCAGCTTCGGCTGTGGTCCAGTTGCTCTCATGAACTGGTGCTCTAGTGAAGGTGGCTGAAGCAATCATCTTGGATGGTGTTTGTTGCTAGTTGGGCAATTGGAATAAACTCTGGTTTAGTTTGCTTTTGTGGTGTATATTTCACCTTCAGTTTACTGAGTTTTTTTAGAGTATTACTTTAAAAGTTTCAATAACTTGTGATGACTCCTTTTCCTTTGACTTGTTGAGGTTTATTTGGCATCACCTGCTCTGTGAAGAGAGATGGTTGAGCTTTTGTGGGCTGTTCAATTTACTCTCGTCTGTTTTTTAATACTGCCGGTAAGGAGGATGATGGATTGTGAGTGATGGGTGTTAGGAATCAATGATGAGCTGGCATGAGGCTTACTGAAGAAAGTGATAGCATGTACGTAGTCATAGCTTGTTAGTGCTGCAGTAGTAGGACCGCTCATCACAATGGGAGATGCCAGCAGCTCTTTATGAATGGTGGAGAAGGGAAAGTATAAATGCAGTAACCTGCTGAGTGTATTTAGGAGCTAGAAAAGGTGAATTAATTGTTTATGAAGAGCAGAGCTTATGGAAGCTGATAATAACTGGCAGATGAAGAAGAGGGTGGCATGAGTCAGACAAAAGGGATGCTCAGATGTATATTGAATTAACTTTGGATAGGAAATAACAATTTGAAACAGATCAGGTGATAGGAGGTGTGAAGATTCAGTGCAGGCTGCAGTGCATAGTGCATTCGGTGCAGTGTCTGCATAGCGGAAGGAAGGAGGCACAAATAAGCAGAGACCTTTTTGGTAACTTTCTGTGCCTGGTTCAAGCAGTTAAGAGAATTTAAGACATAGGATTTCAGAGTTGTTGAATGCAACTCTTGCTATCTGAGTAGGTTAAGTTTCCACTCAGGCCTGCACAGACAATTACAGAAATAAAGGAGTCATGAAAGCTTTGCAGAGGAAATACTTTCCTGGTGTGAGGTACAGGCTGTTTATAAACAAGAAAAGGCTGTCAGTGGTAAGTTTCATTAGATGACAGAATAGCTTTGGTATTGGGAAACTATTGTTGTTATAATATCTTGTGGATATTTAAAAATGAGGCAGTAGATGAAGGCTGTGTGTAGCTGTTACCCAGTCTCTAGCAATGGTACAGCAATAACTGTGTTACCTTGCTGACAGAGACCAGGCTCGGATGAGGACAGCATGTACCTCCTTTAAGCACTGGTGCAAACCCAGGCTTCATCGTATTTTGGAATGCATTTGTGGCCAGATTCTTCTGTGATGGAAAAAGGTTTCAAGCCAAAGTGTTGGGAAGCAGGAGCAAGCATACACAGTACTTCTGGAGAATCTAGTAATCAGAAGAGTAGCAACAGGTAAAATAAGAGTAAATAATGCTAAGGGGACATCATTGGTAGGAACTCTGTTCCTTTTTCTGTTACAAACATTGAATGGCAGAGAATTTTAAGATGTGTCCCTTTGTGAGTACATATAAAAGCTACATACCTCATCGTTAAAATACTTTGCTTGTAGTAAACTTCATGAGCAGCAGGCAAAATAGTGAAATTTACTCAAACAACTGTTCAAAACAGAGAATAGAAAAATGGCAGGACTAGTGAAGTAGTTTCTAAACAATGAAAAAATAGATTTTTGAGGAAAATGTATATCTGAAAATACTTCTTTTAATGAAATACTAAATAATTAAACTTTTAAACAGGTACAAGAAAAAACATATTAAAATGTGGTGGTAGCATCAAAGAATTTTACCATTTCCGGTGCTGTTCCTGTTGTGGTTGTTTTTCTTTAAGTGAAGAATCTGGTGCAAAAATAAGAAGGGTGAGAAAAAGGCGAGTGTGGGGTGTGCCCAGCTCAAAGACAGGACTGTGAAAAGAAAAGCAGGGCTCACCCCAGTGGCTTTACAGTCAATTGGCTTTGCATTTACTGTCATGAAGCTCAAACTTACTACTGTTGTCAAATACAGGGAGCTTACACTGCGAGGGGTAATTCTGCTTCATGTGGCTTTGGGAGTGGAACAAGTCAGTGCTGGTAGTAGTCACATTCTTACATGTTAAATAAAACTAAGCTGAATATCCACTTGTCCCTCGTGTCTAGAAGTTGATGTGTTTGCAGCGCTGGTACACTGAGTTGTTCCCTTCAGATCCTCTTTGTTTTTGTGATTTACTGGGTTAGGGAAAATGTGTCCTTTTAGCTCATGCTACACCAGGCAGCCTTGGAGATGTCTAAAATAAATGTATACAATGTTAGGACAAAAATGCTAACCTGTTGCCTTTCTTTCTGAACATCCATCGATGCTGGTGTCTGTCACCCACTCCCGTAGGGAAGAGGGACCATGGCTTGGCTCCAGAAGGATATCGCCTCTCTTGGGATCTCTTTTTCCCTTGGAACTCTGTCTTGGTGTCACTCACCCAGCGACCTCCCGTAGCGCTGTGTGCCCAGTTTTGCTTCTTCTCATAGGAGCTGTCAGCTGGGGAGAGATCAGTATGGGACAAATCTGCTAGGCTGTCTTGTCATGGCAGCTACAGAAATCCTCAAAAGTAAAGCTAAAATTGCACAGGGATGCCTAAGAAGAAAAGACAAATTACTGCAGACATGTTATGCCAGTCTGGCAATGATGATTGGTGGCTTTACTGCTGAAATCTCTTTCTGCTGCCTAGTGACCAGTATCGAGTTGACCCCCCTGGTTAGAAATCATACAGGCATTTCACAGTTAGCATCTTAGACTTTAATTTGGGTAGGGGCCAGGTAGTTTTTTTAAAGCATTGACTGGAAGAAAGACTCCTATTACTACTTCCTGATGTGTTCAGTACGTAACTCTATAATTACTTCAAAAACTATCTGTAAGTCTAATTGACATATTCTGTCCTGTTTCTTTGCTTTATATCTTTAGACAGTCTCTCACCAGATGAAACTATCTAATTTTTGTGCTGTTATTCTCAGTATCTCCTCTGTGAGGTACTCATTTATCATTGAACCAACTGGTAAAAGTGAAGGTTTTTCTAAAGGATGTGTCTTAATCTTATTAATATGCTTGTTTATTTTAATGAATTTATTACGTATGCCTGAAACAAAGTTAATGTTGAAATATTAATATGCAGCACACTTCTCTTATGGCTGTGAAGACTGAGATACAGGTACATCCCTGAAAGCAGATTTTGGAGATACTTTTGAAAGATGACTGCTCCAAGTTCTTACTATTATGTCCTTTCCTTCACATCAGATGGCATTCACTGACAGGCATTGCCCCTTATTCATCTAGTATTTTTACTATTTTCTGGCAGTGCAGCAGCAGAAATGATAGCAGACGAGATCATTATAGAAGGAGTTATACTAGTTCAAAGAACTGCATCAGAGCTTTAAAAACACAAAGTAAAATGAGTAGATAAGACATTATTTAGTTTTCTTTGTTCTGAGATTTAGATGTAAATATTGCAATGATTTAATCCTTTTTTACTACCTCATTGCTGTAACAATTTTATTGGTCTGTGTCTTTCTTATTATCATTAGTAGAGGGATATAGGCCTATCTTTCATCTATTCAAACTCAGCAAAGCTGGAAACGGATAGTTAGTTAAAAGTAATTCCTTTTTGTAAATTAATTTCTATCTGCATTGCCCTGTGACCTTTTCATCCCCACCAAGAACACTTCTGAAGGCTGCAGAATGTGAAACATGCACAGATTGTGCCTTTGACTTTAATTTCAAAAGGAAAGCAATAATGAATGTCTTTAGACATCTTTAGAATATATCATTATTGCTGTTTGTTACCTGAGGAAAGTTTCTTAGGTGCCATTAAGTCAGAATTTGTATGTTTTAGTGAGAAAACTATGCCCTGAACGTTTCTGTTACCAAGTTTTTATTGCCTTCCATGGTTTACTCCCTGCCTATGTAGGCTAGACTCTTTTAGTTTCCCATCCACCATGTAATTTTCGTGTCTATAATGAGACTGGCTCTATGGAAGATGGCAGCATCTGATGGAGCAGCTGTCCTGCCCAGTGCTCCTTGCTCCATGTTGCAGTGGCTGCTGAGAGGAAGCATTTCCCCACAGCCTTCCAAGTCTTTTCCCTACTTCTGTTGTATCTTCTGGAGAAATCATTGGAGCATGTTTCCTGTAATAAACCACAGGAGGGTTGAGTGAAGTGTCCTCTAAATGGGATGATAATTTAAAATTACTTAGAGACTTCAGTTAATGCAGAACACAGATTTGTGTTTGCTTAGCCAGGCTCATCTTGGGGAGCTTGTTCCTCCAATGTGCTTGAACCAGCATGTTCCATGTCCTTAAAACTTCCCAGGTATCTGGAGAGATCCCATTTTTCAGGTACTCCATAGCAGCTTGCGTCGCGTGTTCTTGCCTGTGCCTCTGCCACTGTGCTGCAGTTCAGTTTGGTGGAAGCTTGCTTGAATTGCTTTGCAGTGGTACTTGGTGGGGCTGAGCTCTGCCATGTCCTGCTCTCAGATCAAGCAGGGATCCCAAGCCGTGTTGCAGGAGCTTGCCCTGATGTAGGGTGGTGGATTTTGCCTGGGAGTGATTTTAAAAGA
Organism: Acanthiza pusilla; assembly: GCA_036630365.1. Taxonomy (NCBI): domain Eukaryota; kingdom Metazoa; phylum Chordata; class Aves; order Passeriformes; family Acanthizidae; genus Acanthiza; species Acanthiza pusilla. Next base: position 25,462,551 of record JAXCHO010000023.1, on the reverse strand, counting down.
TGAGGTCTATGGCTTTGGGGAATTTCTCAGTTTGCACTGAATCTGTTTAGATTTATTGCCATTTTTTAAATGAGTTTTTGTACATTGATGTTAAGGTTTTCAATACTTTCTTGCGGAGAATTACCTAAAGGTGGGGAAGACACATTGAATCATATGGTTGTTCTTACTTCAGACTTGCATTATGAAATATGTGAAGTTTCCTCAAAGTGCTTTCTGTGAGCCCTGCCTGCCATGTGAAATGAAGGGCAATGCAAAAGCTTTCGCTCTTAGCAGCGGATACTCTGTTATCTTGTTCATACTGTCCAGTTGCTGCAGTGTAATGAAAGTACTCATGGAATTAGGTATTGCTCAGGATTTTAATGACTTCTGCTAGAAATGAAAATGAAACAAGGAGAAATGCAAGGGACTACACATTGTGTACCCCAAACCAGAGTAGTATCTGTCTGTAGTGGTGATGTTACAGTCATTGATACTATTTTTCTGATGAATACAGTGTAAATTTGATTGTTTTTCATGCAACAAAGTTAACTAAGTATTTTTCTCCTCAAACTTCCAATAGAAAGCTTCTAGATGACCTGAGTTTACTTCTGCTTGGTTTGCCTTTTTTTTTTTGGGTAGAAAGTCAAGATTTCCAGAGAGTATTTGCAGATTCAGAGTGGAACCGAAGTTAGAAATTAGATTTTAGAAAGCAAGGTTAAGCTCAGAGAAAGCTCACTATCTACGTGGATTTCAAATACTGATACTTGCAGCAAAAGTTTGCAGTCTCCAGATGGGGTATGAGGCATAGAAAGGATTCATTTAAAAGTTCAGAAAGTTTACATTTCAAAAAGTTCAGAAAGTGTAAATTTCAAAAGTGGTGAGATTTTGCTAATAGCTCACAAACAATGACAGCTAATTTTGCCACAAGTTATTTCAGCTGCTAAGAGCAGGGCAGAAGTTCTTCAGAAGCAAAGTTAATAAGTCAGATTCCACACTGAACAAATTAGGTGCCAGGCCACAGATTTAAAGGTTGCTGCGTTTGTGAGAAGTGGGAAGGAAGGAGTTGGTGGAGCTCTCAACTGGCTGCTGGAAACACTTGCAGTTCAGTGCAGCTGGTGGTGTCTTTGTGGCAGTGACCAGTGGTGAGCTGAAGCCAGGGGGCTCAGAGGCAAGAGCGATGGACTTGCGTTGCTTGTGCAAATTTCTTACCACAGAAGGGGATGTCCAGATGCAGTATTCCTGAAGATAAATATTATCTTCTCTCCATTTACTGTTCTGAAACAGGGGGATCCAGTAAAGTCTTGCAAAGCATTAGGTTTCTCTGGTGTATATGTGCTTCTCTACATGAAAATAAGTTTTTGCAAAGGCGATTCAAAATTTAGTGAAACTGTATGGAAACAGACAAAGAATATTCAAGTGTCCTGAGTCAGATGGGAAACTGACAGTTTCAAATTAATTTTGAAATTGTAATTTGAACTTGGGTAAAGCATTCACATCAGCCTGTTATCCAGTATTAAGGAAATGCAGTTCTCTTAATCAGTGCTTAATATATTTATTATAGGCATGCACTCATGTCTTGCCTTTCCCAGAACAGATGTTTTTAAGTGTACTTGAAATGTTTTCCTCATGTCAATTTATTGCAGTTTGAAATTTTTCTTTCCTCTCCAGTACAGCCTTATTGCCTCCTAGTGTGTGAAACAGGTATTATTTTCAAAGTTTTAAAAATATTTCCCCTTGCTTTTATTTCATCAGTGTATATTACCACTCTTTTCATCAGTTGTCTGTGTTGCCAGTGTGTGGAGGGAAACGTTTGATATAGATCTGTGAAATGCCTTAAACCAATTACAGAATTTTCAGATAATTTTTTTTGTTTGTTTTTAGTACATGCATCATGAATGAATCTGCCTCTAGTGGAAATGGTCAGGAGTTTGATGTATTTAGTGCAATGGACTGGAAGGATGGCATAGGTACTTTGCCAGGAAGTGACCTAAAGGTAAGATATGTAATTTTTTTCAATAAGTGAAATAAAAATGTTAAATGACAAAAGAATGCATTTGAAAACCTGGTGTGTAGGTATCTACTTTTATGAATAAAACATGAATCTGCAGTTCTGAGTTAAGAGACTGTAGCCTGTTAGGTTTTAGCTCTGGAGTTTCTTGATTCAGTTTGTGGTGCTGGCACAGACAACCGTCATCCCCGTAGGAAGGCATAAATTAGCACTGCCTCACTATACAGACAGAATTAATCAAATGCACAAAATCCCAAAGAAATCTCGAAAGTGTGAAAATTCGGTCCACTTAGAGCATTATATTACTGTATCACTAAGAATTTTCATACTGTCATTGACTCTCATGGTCTTACATTCTTAGTTCTTTCTATTTCTAAAAATAGTTTATTTTTGCTGTGCTTTTGTCATGTGGGTGCCTAGAAAGATGAATAAAGTGAATACTTCTGAGCTTGGTAGAGTTTAGAAATTTGAATTATATTGGAGTAGTAGTTTTGCTCACATTTTTCACACTGGTTGAGTTTCCTGAAGTAAATTATAACTATCTTATTTTGTTTCCAGATTCTTTTTATTTATCTCGTACTTTCTACTGTGTTGTCAGAAGGTGTCCTTTGCTGTGCTTGCAATTTTGATATTAGAGACTGTCTTGTACCTATTTCCTGTTGGTTAAAGTCAGTATTTTCATATAATTCAAACTAATGTGGTTTGCTCATAGTTTATTTTTTGGAAGGAATCTCACGAGAAAATGTGTGGCATTTAAAACAACTTTTTATCTTTTGGTGCCTGTGATAGGATTTCTGTTGTTGAAGTAAAGAGTCAAAAAACGTTTGAAATTCGGGACGTACATGTTGTGAGTGTGTTTTTCTGTTGGTATTTGGGTTGTTTCTTTGTTTGTTTTGTTGTTTTGTTTGCATTTTTTTTTCTAGTCACAGAACAGTAGAACAAATTTGCAGAATAGTTTGTTTTGCAGAGGACTTCAGGCCACCACCCAAACTGAGTACCCCAGACCCCAGGGTCGCCTCAGGGCGTGTTAGATCAGGTTGCTCAGGATTTGGTTATCTCCAGGGTTGGAGATACCACAGTCTCTCTGGGCAACTTGTTCCAGCATTTGTCTACACTCATAGTAATTTTTTCCTTTTATGGATACGTTGTTGGAATTTCTCCTTTTGTAGCTTATGCCTGTTGCCTCTTGTCCTTCTACTGTGCACATCTGAGAAGAACCTGGCTCTTTCCCCTCTATATCTGCACATTAACTGCTGGAAGGCAGCAGTAAAATCTCTCCTTCTGTTCTTAAGACTGAGCAAATGGATTCACTCAGCTTCTTGCTGTCATCTGCACAGCCCCTACCTGGCTTGGTGGATTTGCTCCAGCGTGTGAATGCCTTTCCTCCTGCTGGACGCAGCAGCCTGCATATGCTCCCATCAGCATTATTAAATAGAGGAGAATGATGCATTCCCTTGTCCTGCTGGCTGCCCTCTTGCTCAGGCAGCCTGGGGTGCTCCTGGCCACCTTTGCTGCCAGGGCTCTTTGCTGACTCACGTTCAACTCCAGATTTTCTGCAAAGCTGCTCTCAGATAGCCAGCCCTGCTCTGACCTAGTGCATGTGGATGCACTGTTCCAGGTGCAGGGCCTGGTGCCTGCATTGGTGGACCTTTTTGGTGTCATTAGCACATTTTCTTCAGCGTGTTGAGGTCTGTCTGAACAGCAGCCCTGCCCTTCAATTTATCGGCCATTCCCTTCAATTGCATAGTTTGCTTTTCCTGACTGTACACATAAAGAAGCCTTTCTTGTTGCCTTTGCTAGTTCATTCTCAAATCTTTGGATTTCCTAATTCCATAACTGTACACTGCAGCAATATCACTATATACGTTATCTATAAAGTTCCCTGTTCCACATTCTGCTTACCTTCTTTTCCTTTTTGAAATAAGTCGGGAGTCCCTAGTTCATTCATGTTGGCCATCATCCACATTGGCTTAACTTCTTGCACATTGACATGCCTCATTCTCCTGATGTGAAGTCCCTGGAGAGAGAGAGAGACAGATTTCCTAGGCCTGTTTACCCTTTAAAACAGTCTCCTATATGATTCTGCCAAGCAGATCTCTGGACAAGCCAAAATATGCCTCTTCTGAAGTCCAGTGCTGCTGTTTCAGTATTCATTTTGCTCGCTTCTTTCAGGATTTCAAGACTTCACCGTCTCATGGTGATGATGATAGCCAAGGCTATGATCAGCTTCTACATGACTGAGCAGTTCTGTATTTTTTAAAAGAATCCAGGCTTTTAAAATTTCTTCCTCTTTTAATAAGCAACATTGTGTGAAAGGGAGCTGTAGTATTGGAATATTTGAGCAATACAAAAGGGTACAGTGCAGGAAAACATCATAATCTCATATAAATCACTGGTTTCTTCTTTTTTCAGTTGTGGTTACCCTATGTCAAACAAAACTGAAGAAAAGTTTGAATCACTAATTAGTAGAGGAATGGGAAAGTTTCTATGTAAAGTGAGGGGAAGAAACTGGGAGGTAGCTCAGGGTGACTTCAAGAAGACATGTAAGAAGATTCTTAACTATGTCCTTTTCAGGAAAGCATGAGCTTCATTTTAAGGCTGCTCTTTTGGTTTGTTTATTTATTTATTTTAATTTGAAAGCAAACATATATTTGATTCTTGGATGGACATTCTTTCTTTGGGCCAAGCATTATGGAGGGTGCATTCAGAGGTGCAATAGTAGTCTATCCAAAATGGTGAAAGATACAGAGTATTGGCCAGGCAGCTCCTTATTGGGTTATTATTTGGAGGGTTTGTTTGCTTTTTTGCATTTTTTAAAATACAAAAGCAAGGGGTTGAAGGGATGGGATTGAAATGGAGCCATTTTAAAGACTGACTGAAGGAAAAATACTTTCTAACAATGTGGAATTACTCTGACGAGGTCACTGTACCAGGGAGCATCAAGATTGAGTGAGAGGCTAGGTGTTTACACAGATACCAAGACAATTTGAGCTGTTAAAATAGTAGGGACCTTTAAGCTTTTATGATAATTGTAATAACTCATATTTCAGGACTGCATTTAAATAGTAATGGTTAAAAGGGTGACTAATCACTTGAAACTGTGATCATGGAAGGTATGTTATGCTCCTTGTGGAATTCTCAGAATAGGGTTAATGAGGATTATTTGCCTGAACTGTCCTGACCACAGAGTGTTTTAATATTGTATGCTGAACGTAAAGAAAATGACATCAGGTAGCATATTGTAAGCTTGCTTGTTTCTTTCAAAAATTATAATAGACTTGTTTCACTAAAGGAATCAAACCATTGTCGTGTATTTACATTGAAATGCACTTGAAATATCTGGTGAAAACACTGTAAGAACAAGATATTCAAATACAAATATTCTGTTTTTACTGCTTGGTAATAGATTAGAGTGTCTGAGGTGTTTCATAACAAATAATAAGCAATAGCTTAAATATCAATTGCAGACAATGTGTTGCTTAAATTCTCACATTTAGTCTTTTCCTAAAATGTTGGGGGAAATTGTCTTTGAACAGTCAGATTTGGTTAACTATGTTATATGAGCATATTAAGTTAAACCTTTACCAAAATGTTGAAATGCTGCTTTTTAATATAGACATTTTAGGGAATTACCTACTTGAAGTCCTTATTTAAAGTCTTATAAATCATACAGCATGTGCTTGTCTTTACTGCTTCCATGATGAAGTTTCATGCTTATTTTAACATATGCATGTTTTAAGAAATCTTTCTTGGTGTGCTGTGGTAATGAAGCAGAGCCTGGGATTATCAGGCAAGTATATATGAGCGACCGTTCTTTTTAGAACCACTTCATTCTTGTGAATATTCGTTCTTGGATGACTAAAAGTTGATAAAACACTGTTCTAAGTAGAGCAAAATGTTTATTGAAACATTTAAAAGTAACTTTTCTCAATATTTTCCTATCATTTCTTAAATCTAACTTTTCTTACGATGCAGAACATCTAAATCAGAACTAAATACTTGGATTATTTCTTTTTGTTATGAAGTCCTGTAGGCAGTTTCATGCGTGCCAGACTTCAGTGAGATGGGCTGCACCAGGGGGCACTCACTTCCCAGTCTAATCAAAAGAAGGGAGCCAAATCAGATACCAAGCTTCCATCCTTTGACATGCCACAGTCTCTTATTCCTGCGTCTGTTTCTATGCCAATAAAATGCTCAAAATGTAATAATAATAATAATCCAAGTATTGTTTTCCTATGACTCTGGGCACTCTTAATTTTTAGTGTTTTGTCACTTGTAGTTGGAGAAGGCTGTGGAAGTACATTCCCATACAGATTTTGTTTAAAATCTTCCGCAAAAATAGTTAACACTCCTTGAACACTGCTTTGAGCATGCTGTGTGACAGATAAGTAGTGAGTAGTTGTGGAAAATGCTAGAATTTCAAATTACACAGGGAACAGAGGGAATTAAAAATTGTGCAGTATGATGCACTGAAGACTGTGAACAAAAATTTTAGCATTGTATATTAGTTCTTTCAAGATGTTTAAATAAAACAGAAAACTTGAATTCCAGTAGAATTTAAAATAGTTTACAAATTACAGAATGCCTTCATGTGGCAGGCAAAGTAATGTATGCTCATCTGAAAAACATCAGTGCTTACCAGTTATTCTGCATGGTGTGAATGTAAATGTGAAATACTCCTTTTTTTTCTCTCCTTTTTTTTTTTTTTTCTTTTTGAATCTCTGTGCTGAGTGCACACAGTAACACCATGGCTTCAAGATTTAAATATACTCATTAAATTGGAAAAGCTGTAATAATTTACAGTCACTTCCTACTGCAGTGACAGAAGTTTATGAAGTACTTCTTAATGCGTTTTCTAGTGCTGTGTTTGGAAAGTGAGCAGTTGTATACTGCGTGGACAGAATTTTGGTTGTTATTTCCAGCTTGCCAATTGTGCTTGAACATAAAGAAAAAGAATTAAAATTTGATGATGAAGAAATTAACCTGTAAATAAAATTGGGCAGCAAATATTGTAGAAAACAAACTAGAGAAGTGGAACTGAATGGTGGAATAATGGCCAGTGGTGTTTGGTATTTCCAGCAGTGCTGTAAAGAAGGTCACGGTGATTTGGGTTGCTGTGTTTCTGGATGCAGGGGTGCAGCAACTCAAGGCGGTAAAGCACATCCTTCCACCTGCTTGTTCTGAAGCTGCATTCAAGCTTGCCTGAGTTAATTAATAATTTGAGAACAACTTCTTTTCCCACACTGTTACAGAAACATCAGTAGTGTCTCAAGCAATAACTTAGTACAGTGCTTTTTCAGTGCAAAGCTGTTTCTGTTCCCACATGGTGGCATGTGCTGCACTTTGAGTCCGGAGAGGCAGGGAGAGTCCGTGGGAGTGGTGTCCCTGGGGAACATCAGCTACCAGTGAGTGCTTAAATCACTGCTGGCACTGGGAAGGTGCTGCTCCAGAGAGAGGATGGATTCTCGTCAGGGAACCTGGTAAGGAAGTAACATAGGGAGCAGAAAGCAAGGTAGGTGGGGACTTTCTCTGATCATGTGTAAGCCCTAGCACATCTACCTAGTGGCTTGGTCCTTTCCTCATGAAATTAACTTTATTCTGTTGCAATTTAATGTAATTAATTAGCTCTTGCTCTGCTTCGTTGCCAGAGATTTCTGGTTAAAACTTTGCAATGGCATAAAATGAGTCGACCTTATGTAAGAAAAGAAAAAAAAAAGACCAAAAAGGAAATTAAAAAAATTTAAAATTGTTAAAACTACAGAGGCAAGAAATGCTGGCTTTAGGTTTGCCTTTGGGTTGTTGTTTGGGTTTCCTCATATGTAGTCATGGTAGTCTTCCCTTAAGTGATCACATGATATTTTACCACAAAATCTCCTGTGCCATTTGCCGTAGACACTGTTAAACCTCTAAACTACTGGGCAGAGGGCTTCAGGAAGGAAAAGGAATAGTTTTCTGATTATTGCAGGTAAATCCCACACAGGAAAGCTCAGCACTGCACTTGCTTCTGCCACAGTTTTCCTGCGCAGTGCTGAACAACTCACTGGAACCAAAGTTTTGGCAGGTAGCCATTTTTTATTTGTTGCTAGCTTGGGCTTCCCATGAGATATTAGTGTTTTGCATGTAGAAATATTCTGGCCAAAATAATTCGGAGCCAGGGTTGCCTTGTAGGTCAACTTCTGGATCAATAAGCGTCATCTTGGCAGGCCTTGACTTCTGGCTCTGTTGCTGATTTATATGTCACCTTAAGAAAGTCTGTTTAGCTGCAATTTCCTACTCAAGTGGAGATAATAAGGCAGACTGAGTTTGCAGTGTAGCGAAATCAGTGGGAAGCCCTCTGGTACTGAGATAATTCTTGAGCACTTGAAGCAGGATGGGGGGGTTTGGATGAGCCTGAGGAGTGTCTAAGAATAAAGTAGATAAACATTACTGCAGACAAGACTGAGGTATTGGTGTATGCTGGGGAAATGTCAGTCTCTCTTGCTAAAGGTATATGTTTTCTGATGGTACCCAAGCTTTCCGTTCAGCAGTGATGAGACAATGTTCCTATTACTTTTATTTTTGGAAGGACATGATTTGATAGCAATCCCTTCCAGCTTGTACCTGTGCAGATAGGAAGAAAACCCTTTCCTTTTGGGTGCAAATTGTTCTCTCTTCTTTGTTACTTCAGGATTAGCCTATTGCAGTGTTACTGAAGCATCCTAATACCAATCCAAGATTGGTGGATATGCTTGACTTTCTTGCTGACAGCATCATTTCAGTGAAAGTGGGTCTGGCCTTGCCCTTTGGTCATGGTGAGGCATTTTATCTCTGCTGATTATGATTTATGATGATACCCTGTGATCCTACCTAAGTTGTTTGTCTTTTGCCATACTTGCAGAGTAGCAGTGTGCAGGCAGGATCCCTTCTCATCATTAAAGAAATGGAGTTGTCAGGTGCAGGAACACATTTCCCCAATATTCTCTGTCCCTGAAAGAGTAAAAATTTTGTGACGAGGCAAGTGTGAGGGGTCACATGCTTACTGAGTGCTTTAAAATAAGTTGGGAGCAGAGTACTCAGAAGGATGAAGAGCTAGCAAGAGAGGTTTTTTTTCTTTTTTAAGTGGCTGAGAACAGAGATTTTGTTTCAGGAGTTACTTTGCACTGTACTGTAACAGTAATTGCTAGACTGCCTAAAGCTTTTTTAGATACATGTTCTTTGTTGTTGGTTTGTTGTTTTTTTTTTTTAAGAGAATAAACAGTCATTCTGCTTTCAAACCATGTAGAGTAAATAAGACTGGCTTTACTGCTTGAAGAAAGAGTATAAAAATACCAACAGCTGCCTCATTTTTCTGAATGCTATCCAGCCCTTGCCTGGGGCAGGGGTTCTGTGGAAAAAATAGTATGTGATTGTGCATGTAAAGAGTGTATCACACACACAAGGAAGAGAGGCCTTGTTAAATGGGCACGCTCTGGTATTTAATAACTTATTCAACTTAAGTAACATGTAAAAAATAGTTTGGCATGTAGCAGGATGTGGTTGGACAATTCAATAGTGACAGACGATTCCTTCACTTTAAAAAGACAAGAAGCTGTAAAATGCCAGGAAATCTCTGCTTTATTTGAGCAGTCCCACTGAAACCACTGTGACTAAATGGTGATTAACATTAAGAATGATGATAACTTTGTGCTAGCCAGTGATCAGAGTGAAGTTCTTGGGTTTGTATCACTGAAGTGCCAGGTGTCAGTCTTGACAAACTGCTGTGTAATTCTGCTGCTTTAAGCTTAGCTGCTTCATAGGCATAAAGATCATTGAGCATTTACTCAGTTTACTTCTGTTTTGGATAATTAAAATTTTGCAGGCTTCTTCTGAGCATGTCCACAGTCACTGTTGTGCTGTCAAGATATATTTTATTGCTGAAGTTATTGTCAGAATGCAGCAACAATTGTCTTTATTGCAGTGAACTCTTTGTCCTTATCTTGCCCAGTAGATGGTAGTGTTGGCTGATTTTTCTAATTTATTTTAAAGCAGTGCATTAACATATGTGAGGGTTTTGTTCCTTTTTTTATTTGCACTTCAGTTGTTCTTCCTTTTTCTTCATTTTTATTTGTCAGTTCTCCCAAACAATAATTTTACCATCTATAAAACAATAGCAACCTTTATTCTGATTTGATATCTATGGGAACTGATGAGATCTTTTACATACGTAAGAGAGCACAAGTAACAGCAAGCACTGATAGTCTGATCTGTGTTGCTCTGAATTGGACACATGTAACAGTGGGGACTTAATGTGAAACTGGCTTGTATGTATTTGTTCTCAACAGGTTTGAGTTTATAAGAATTAATCTACAATATGATAGACATTTTGCATTGTTTGCAATCTTTTTTCATCCCACTTCGAGACAAATGCTCAAGAGCACTTTTATGAAATGTGGAGAAAGAGAACTGAAAGCCCTTTTAACATTTAATTACCTCTACATAAAACTACAGTGTCTTTCAGCCAGCAGGATAAGGCAAAGAACTTCCATTAGAAATGGAAATGCTCTAAACCCACTGGAAGAGAGACAGCAGCACTCTACTTGTGGTGTTATGCTTTGTCATGTTCCCTGGTTCAGCGCAGTACATGGTGGGCCAAGAAAGACAGGCTGAACAAGAAGATGGAGTGCAATTTCGTAAGAACAGAAGTACCTTGTGCTTAGCTTAATAAAATCAACTTTGAGGAGGTACCTAACTCCTTGCTGTATCATGTACTAAGAGGGTAAATGTTAGGGTACTGCAGCTATGTAATCCATAGAGTAAAGTGGCTTAAGAAAAAATGGGTATAAACTGACTATGAATACGTGGAAATTAAAACACAAAGGAGGATCTTCAAGAAAGAAATTCAGGAGTGGACTTTTAGTAGAGACACTGGTAACAAAAGATCTGGCTGCTTCTGAAACTACTATTTATGAAATACTTTGTGTGATACTATTGCTTGCAACAGATAGAGGATCCATATCAGTGACTTAAGATACTCATTCTAGTCCTGTGTAAAGTTTCATACAATTTTTTTTTTTAAAAAACGTTTATTGAAAGTCATTTTGGGCCCTGTGGAAAAACTTCGCATGTGAGGCAGAAATGGTTCAAAAAGTATTGATAATGTTTGATTATTATTTGAGCCTTAGCGCTTCCCTCAGTATGTTCTTCATCTGTTGAATGAATATTAAAATGTTTCTGGGGGTAAAATTAACAGTCATAAAAGCTGAAGTTTTGGTGTATCAGAGCATCATTTCCCAAGAATGTGAAAATGTATCCCAGCTCTGAGTGGAAGAAATCTCTAATGGTGTTGAAATGGAAGCTACTGTTCTTGATCCTTGTGGAAACTGCAGACAAGACAGCTGAGTAAGTTCTGTGTTGTGTACTTACCTGCTAGCAGTTGGACTCATCCTACCAACTTAGTTACAATTTATTTATATTAAAAGAGTTGCAGTTACTTGAACATGTGTATTTTTGTCCTCGTTGCTCACCTGTACGTGAAACTTCAGAATTTAAATTTTCTATCCAATTGTTATTTTTATTCCTGTTTATCTTGCTGTGAATTTGCTCAGGAAAGCTGTTGAGGTTTCTTTCTCTTCTTTGTTGATGTCTGATCTTTTAAGTCCATTGGCTCCATAGCGTGGTGTCTTCGTTTGATAGACAGGTGTCTGCTAAGGAAGGTGGGAACCTTCCTTAGAACAGAGAATGTGAATCCCCTTCCCTCCGAATTATTATAACTTTAAAATTAAGGGCTCTCAGGCAAAGGTATGGGAAAAGGAATAAGAGTTTTTTACTAGTATCTATAATGAGGTAAACAATCAGTAACAAAGAAACAGTAAACAAGGTAAAAAAACAGTAAACAAAACCAAAAAAACTCGGTGGCAAATGTCCCTGGGGCTGTCAGGTACTTTCCCGTTTGGTGCAGTCACAGTCACGGCCAGCAGGGGCGCTGTTGGGCTCCTAGACCAGCAGCGCAGGTGCGATGACTCCCGGGAAGCTGCAGATGGCGCTGTGCCGCGAGGTTGGATCTGTGCCGCGTGTAATGGCGGACGGCTGGAGCTGGGTGGAGTGCAGATGGACAGGAGCGCAGCAGAGAGCCCAGCGCCGGGCGATGGAGCAGCCGGGTCAGCTCACCGGGGCCAGCCAGCAGAGGAGGCGGCAGGAAACTCCGCAGTTGGGGCAGGCAGGGCGCGGGGCAGCGGCAGGCAGGCCGCGGGGTGGTGGCAGTCAGGGGGGTCCCGCTCCGCGGCGGCGCGGCTGGTAGATGCCCTCCCGGAGGGGACGAGAGGATCGGAGTCCCGTGACCTTCCCCCCAAAGCAAGGACTCACCCAGCAGGCAGAGAAAACCTAGTGCAAGACCGGGCCTTTTCTGCAGTTGCAGCCAAAAAAGCAGAGCCGCCTTTTCCCCGTGCTCCCTCCTCCAAGAACTCCGGGCGAGTGAGTGTGCTGTTATCAAATCTCCAATCTCTAGTTCCCCCCGCCTGGCAGCCAAAGGCTTTGTCTCCTTTGTGAGCGTAGATGGCCCTTAAAGACCGGTCATTAGTTGCTTAGCAACAGAATGGGAAAAAATTCCTCCTGCCCCCTGCTCCCTCCCCCAACCTTCCACATTATCCACCCCGAATTTTTTCCATTCCAACATATTACATTGAACTTAAACCTTTAAACTATATACATACAAGCATTACTCTGGTTATATACATACGGGTATCGACACAGGCACAGTGTTATGGGCAGTTCAACCCCAACTGAGGTCCCCCTGAGGTATGCATCGTGTCTCTCCATCCTCTTGCATCACCCACCAGGTACACCCTGGTCCTTGAGCAAAGACAACCCCACGGGTGGGTCTATCTTTGCTCAAGGCGGAATGAATCCAAACAGTTTTTCCCAGCATGCCTCTCATTTGCACCACTGGAACCTTATCCCCGTCTGCTGTTTGCAAGGGTTCAGATTGGGCAGGGCCAGCCCTGTTGGTGGAGCCTCGGGTGTTAACTAGCCAGGTGGCCTTGGCTAAATGCTGTTCCCAATTTCTGAAAGTCCCCCCACCTAGAGCCTTCAAGGTGGTTTTGAGCAGGCCGTTGCATCGCTCTACTTTACCAGCAGCAGGTGCATGATAAGGAATGTGGTACACCCACTCGATGCCATGTTCCTTAGCCCAGGTGTTTACGAGGCTATTTTTGAAATGAGTCCCATTGTCTGACTCAATTCTCTCAGGGGTACCATGCCTCCAAAGGACTTGCCTTTCAAGGCCCAGGATGGTGTTGCGGGCAGTGGCATGAGGCACAGGGTAGGTCTCCAGCCACCCCGTGGTGGCTTCTACCATTGTGAGCACGTAGCGCTTGCCGTGGCGGGTTTGAGGCAGTGTGATGTAATCAATCTGCCAGGCCTCACCATACTTGTATTTGGACCACCTACCCCCATACCACAGGGGTTTCACCCGCTTGGCTTGCTTGATGGCGGCGCATGTCTCACAGTTATGGATTACCTGAGAGATACAGTCCATGGTTAGATCCACCCCTCGGTCTCGTGCCCACTTATAGGTGGCATCTCTGCCCTGATGGCCTGAGGCATCATGGGCCCATCGGGCTAGGAACAACTCTCCTTTGTGCTGCCAATCTAAATCTACCTGTGACACCTTTATTTTTGCAGCTTGATCTACCTGTTCATTGTTTCGGTGTTCTTCATTAGCTCGGCTCTTGGGGACATGGGCATCCACATGACGGACTTTCACAGGTAGCTTCTCTACCCGAGTGGCAATGTCTCGCCATTCATCAGCAGCCCAGATTGGTCTTCCTCTACGTTGCCAGTTGGCCTTTTTCCACCTTTCCAACCAACCCCACAGAGCATTGGCTACCATCCATGAATCGGTGTACAGGTATAGCTTTGGCCACTTCTCTCTTTCAGCAATGTCCAGGGCCAGCTGAACGGCTTTGAGTTCGGCGAGTTGGCTTGATCCACCTTCTCCTTCTGTAGCCTCTGCGACCTGCCGTGTGGGGCTCCATACAGCTGCTTTCCATTTTCTATTTGCCCCCACAATGCGACAGGAACCATCAGTGAAGAGAGCGTAGCGTGTTTCATCTTGTGGCAGTTGGTTGTACGGTGGAGCTTCCTCTGCACGAGTCACCTGTTCTTGCTCCTCTTCATCGGTGAGACCAAAGTTTTCACCTTCAGGCCAATTTGTAATTACTTCCAAGATCCCAGGGCGATTCGGGTTTCCAATACGGGCGCGCTGTGTGATGAGGGCAATCCATTTACTCCACGTGGCATCAGTGGCGTGGTGGGTAGAGGGAACCTTTCCCTTGAACATCCACCCCAGCACCGGTAGTCGGGGTGCGAGGAGAAGTTGTGCTTCCGTGCCAATAACTTCTGAGGCGGCTTGGACACCTTCATAGGCTGCCAGAATTTCCTTCTCTGTGGGAGTGTAGTTGGCTTCAGACCCTCTGTAGCTTCGGCTCCAGAATCCCAGTGGACGACCTCGAGTCTCACCAGGCACCTTCTGCCAAAGGCTCCAGGACAGACCATTGCCCCCGGCTGCAGAGTAGAGCACGTTCTTCACTTCTGGTCCTGTCCTGACTGGGCCAAGGGCTACCGCATGGGCAATCTCCTGCTTGATCTGGGTGAAGGCTTGTTGTTGTTCAGGGCCCCAGTGGAAATCATTCTTCTTGCGTGTCACCAGGTAGAGAGGGCTCACAATCTGGCTGTACTCAGGGATGTGCATCCTCCAGAAGCCTATGGCACCTAGGAAAGCTTGTGTCTCCTTCTTGTTGGTTGGTGGGGACATCGGTGTGATTTTATTGATGACCTCGGTGGGAATCTGACGCCGTCCATCTTGCCACTTCACGCCGAGGAACTGGATCTCTTTGGCAGGCCCCTTGACTTTGCTCCTTTTGATGGCGAGACCGGCTTCCAGAAGAATCTGGATGATTTTCTCTCCTTTCTCAAACACTTCTTCTGCTGTATCCCCCCACACAATGATGTCATCGATGTACTGCAGATGTTCCGGAGCCTCACCCTTTTCCAGTGCAGCCTGGATCAGTCCATGGCAGATGGTGGGACTGTGTTTCCACCCCTGGGGCAGTCGGTTCCAGGTGTACTGCACGCCCCTCCAGGTGAAAGCAAACTGAGGCCTGCACTCTGCTGCCAGAGGAATGGAGAAAAATGCGTTTGCAATGTCAATAGTGGCGTACCACTTTGCTGCTTTGGACTCCAGTTCATACTGGAGCTCCAGCATGTCTGGCACGGCAGCGCTCAGCGGTGGAGTCACCTCGTTCAAGGCTCGATAGTCCACAGTCAATCTCCAATCTCCATCAGATCTGCGTACAGGCCAGATGGGGCTGTTGAAGGGTGAGTGGGCCTTGCTGACCACCCCTTGGCTCTCCAGCTCACGGATCAGCTTGTGGATGGGAATCACAGCATCTCGATTCGTTCGATACTGCCGGCGGTGCACTGTCAAGGTGGCAATTGGTACCCGTTGTTCTTCCTCCTTCAAGAGTCCCACTGCAGAAGGGTTCTCTGATAGTCCAGGCAAGGTGTTTAATTGCCTAACGCCCTCTGCCTCAACAGCAGCTATTCCAAAAGCCCACCTGAGTCCTTTCGGGTCTTTGAAATAGCCATTCCGGAGGAAATCTATGCCCAGAATACACGGGGCCTTTGGACCAGTCACGATGGGATGTTTCTGCCACTCCTTCCCAGTCAGGCTCACCTCGGCTTCCACCAGCGTCAACTCTTGTGATCCCCCTGTTACCCCAGCAATAGAAATGGGTTCTGCCCCAACATGTCCCGATGGCATTAGGGTACACTGTGCACCTGTATCGACCAATGCTTCATATTTTTGTGGCTCTGATGTACCAGGCCATCGAATCCACACAGTCCAAAAGACACGGTTTTCCCATGCCTCTACCTGGCTAGAGGCAGGGCCCCTCTAGCCCTGGTTATCATTCCCTCCCTGAGCATGCATTCCACCGTCAAGGGAATCTGACACAACATCTTCCCTTCTGCTGTACTCAGCAGGTCGGCTACGGGAAGCTGAGGCTACCTTCGCTCTGGAAGAACCTCCTCGGCTAGTGTTGCCCTCCTTAAGCTGACGCACCCGTTCTGCCAGGGCAGAGGTGGGCTTCCCATCCCACCTTTTCATGTCTTCCCCATGGTCATGCAGAAAGAACCAAAACTCAGCTCGTGGGGTGTACCCTCTCTCTCTAGCGGGGGGACGTCGGGCTCTGGTGTTGGGGCCTGTGACTCTCACTGGTGCCACACTGTTTTTCCTCACCTCCTCCCGGATCTCCCGTATTTCTTCCTTCAGCTCCTTAACCACAGCAGAGATCTGAGCCTGCATTGGGCCATTGATCACACTTGCATAATGCCTGAGCTTGTCAGCTACAGAGCCCACTGTCTCACGGTTGTCATCAGGATTAATCATTGCAATGTAGGTGGCATATTGGGTTGGCCCTAGACTTGCCAGGTTCCACAACATTTGCCCTGTGCACCTGACCTTGTCAGGATCATTTTCGTGCTGTCCGTCCCTCCCAAAAAGCACCTCCTGTACTGCCACTTCTCTTAGCTGTTGGATCGCTTCCTCAACAGTCTTCCAGGGCCCTCTACGGTAGTTCTCCTGCATTCTGTCTTTGTGAACAAACCTCTCTCTTACACTCATTAAAAGCCTCTCCCAGAGAGAAATGGGTCCTGCCTCCCTGACGAACACCTTTTCAACACCCGTGTCCAGGGCCACGGCTCCCAAATTCCTGGCCTCGCCACCATCCAGCTGCACACCTGGGCCCATGCGGTCCCAAACCCGAAGTAACCAGGTTGAGAAAGCCTCGCCCTTCCGCCGCACAATGTCATTGTACAGATTACGGATAGTGTCGTATGACAGGGACTCGGTGATGATTATAGGCTCAGGCTCCCCTACTGGTTGTGAGGGCCCTGGTTCCCCATCATCATTAACTGGGCGTACTGATTTGGTCTTATACTTCCTCCGCTGCACAGGGGCAACTGCTGCTGGCTGTGACTGCCCTTGCGATTCAGCTGGAACCTGGACGGTTGTAATGTCCGTGGGTTCCGCTGCTGCACCATCCACCTCTTCCCCTGTAGGGCAAGGAGAGGGCTTCTCACCAGTTGAGGAAGTGTATTCCCTCAACACCTGACGTATCTTTTCCTCCATTACCTCCATCCAGTTTGGTTGGTTCATTTCTGGGGCAGGCTGTTGGACTGGGTCAGACCGTGGGGCAGGGTCAGGCTCAGGGACAGGGTCAGGTTTGGGCGTACTCTCAGGCTCTGGGACAGCCTCGGTCTCTGTAGCAACATCCCTAGTCTCTGTGGCAACATCCCTAGTCTCTGGAGCCACATTCCTATTCCCTGGGGCAGCTGTTAGAGTGGTTTCCCAGGGCAGTCTCCCCCTTTCTCGGAATACAAAGAGGAATAGACCTATCAGCAACGCCAACCACTGTACAATGTCATTAGCATTTAGAGAGTATATGAACCCTCTGAGCCCTGGTAGGGTAGGCCCAAAGAAAGGGGTGAAGGATTGAGAAAAAGTTCCCCCTGGTGTCATCTCCTCACAAAATGTACCATTACCAAACAGACTCCAAAAACATGTACTCACGGTGTTAAAGCCCTGTAACCAAGTGCCCGCCGTCCAAAGGACGTGAAAAATCCATAAATTTCTCATCTTATTGACCCATTGTGAGAACTGGATAATAACCACCACGACCTTAGTCATAAGACCCATCTTTAGACAGGGAGCTGCAAATGGGAAAAATGTGGCCACGAGAATGTGCCAGCCAAACCAAGGTATCTTAGACCACATGGTGCCGCTTAATGAGGTTTCTATGTTCAGCGCCCTAAAAATGGGTCTCCTAGAAACTGTTATTCCTTTTGCACCTTTTTCTCTCAATGCCCTCAGGCCCCACGTTGGGCGCCAAAATCTGTCTTCGTTTGATAGACAGGTGTCTGCTAAGGAAGGTGGGAACCTTCCTTAGAACAGAGAATGTGAATCCCCTTCCCTCCGAATTATTATAACTTTAAAATTAAGGGCTCTCAGGCAAAGGTATGGGAAAAGGAATAAGAGTTTTTTACTAGTATCTATAATGAGGTAAACAATCAGTAACAAAGAAACAGTAAACAAGGTAAAAAAACAGTAAACAAAACCAAAAAAACTCGGTGGCAAATGTCCCTGGGGCTGTCAGGTACTTTCCCGTTTGGTGCAGTCACAGTCACGGCCAGCAGGGGCGCTGTTGGGCTCCTAGACCAGCAGCGCAGGTGCGATGACTCCCGGGAAGCTGCAGATGGCGCTGTGCCGCGAGGTTGGATCTGTGCCGCGTGTAATGGCGGACGGCTGGAGCTGGGTGGAGTGCAGATGGACAGGAGCGCAGCAGAGAGCCCAGCGCCGGGCGATGGAGCAGCCGGGTCAGCTCACCGGGGCCAGCCAGCAGAGGAGGCGGCAGGAAACTCCGCAGTTGGGGCAGGCAGGGCGCGGGGCAGCGGCAGGCAGGCCGCGGGGTGGTGGCAGTCAGGGGGGTCCCGCTCCGCGGCGGCGCGGCTGGTAGATGCCCTCCCGGAGGGGACGAGAGGATCGGAGTCCCGTGACCTTCCCCCCAAAGCAAGGACTCACCCAGCAGGCAGAGAAAACCTAGTGCAAGACCGGGCCTTTTCTGCAGTTGCAGCCAAAAAAGCAGAGCCGCCTTTTCCCCGTGCTCCCTCCTCCAAGAACTCCGGGCGAGTGAGTGTGCTGTTATCAAATCTCCAATCTCTAGTTCCCCCCCGCCTGGCAGCCAAAGGCTTTGTCTCCTTTGTGAGCGTAGATGGCCCTTAAAGACCGGTCATTAGTTGCTTAGCAACAGAATGGGAAAAAATTCCTCCTGCCCCCTGCTCCCTCCCCCAACCTTCCACACGTGGGACAAAGAATTATCTTAAGAGGTTACTTAAAATTTGCCAAATTTGACAAAAGTCAAGTGGATTAAATTTATAACCAACAAGCCGTATAATTTATTCTCTTTAAAACACTGAAGTGACAAAAGTATGGGGGTTTTGGTGAATTTATTTGTAAAGTACTTGGTAATGGCCTGACTTTGTTTCCATCAAGAGGAATTTTACTGTTTGATGCAATGAAGGCAGATTTAAGGGAAATCCCTTAATCCAATGCAAATTTCTTTATTTACTTAGGGAGTTCTGTGACTTGAAAACAAATTTTCAGTTCTCAGAAAGCTATGGATCCGTCCTCAGAAGTTAGCTCTGGCACTGTTTCTTTCCTTCTATATCACCTGCTGTGAAATTCCAAACTGTCAAGACATCTAGGGAAGTGTCCGGGAGGACTGCTCTTACTGTATTTTGGCTTGGAGGAAATATAATGGAACTTTTAGGTTTTCTGTTGCCTACTTTCAGAGTAGAAGAGACTTACAAATGTGTTGGATTTTTTTCATGGGCATATAAACCACCATTAATCTAGATCCCTTTTTTGTCATGGTTCCCAGCAGTAGACACTAGTTGGCATGTTGCTCTGGCAGCTTTTTCCTGTGATGACATCGTGCAACATGCTGCTTTGTACATCTATTTATACTGTTTTTAAGCAATTAACCTTTGACACAAGTTGTCCTGTCTTTTCCTCTCCCAAGCTAAAACCAGAGTATGACTCCCCAGGTCTGAGGCGTTGTTCTGGTTAGCCGCAAAGACCTCGGCATATACATTAGTGCTGACACTGTTGCTGGGGAAAGAGGGAGTGAGAGCAGACATGAACTCAAGTTTGCATCCAAACAGGGGCTGGAGGCCTCTGGCACTGGTAAAGGGGAGGCTGCAGGCAAAAACAGGAGTTACAGTGATCAGTGAGGCAGTGCCCAGTCAGACTGTTGTGCCCTTCTACCTTCTAAGGCAGTGGCAAGTTGTTACTCCCCATCACTGAGACCATCTTAACGTGGTGACCTGACTCTTGAAGAGCTTTTCCTTAATGGGTCAGCTCTTGCTTCTGTCAACAGCCTCCAGGGAAATGGTACTTCCCCACAGTCACCTGTCTTCCATTTTCTGGTGCCTCTCAGCCCTCTGGAGCCAGACGGGCTGGCAGGTCACTGTGTCAGCTGGGGTGGTGTCCTGGCATACCCCAGGAGGCCCCAGTGAAGGAGGAATGTGTGTGTGGTATCAGGGCTGGACATTGATTGAATCATGCAGAAATATCCCAGGTATTTAGGTATCCCAGGACTGTTCAGAAACACCTGTGGTGTGTGTGTGTTCCAGCTGATCCTGTATGAAGGTGTGGGAGAGTGTTTCCAAGAGTTGGTCAGGAGCCTCCCTGTGCCTGGTAGGCTGCAGCTACCTGCAGGTGTCTTGGGCCATGTTCACAGCTTGCCAGCTGTGAAGCAGCTCTTGCTGAGCCGGAGCTCTTGAAAGCAAGGATCCCTCTGGCATCCACCTGTTTCAGAGGCAGAAAAGCACCAATAGCAAAAATGAGCTTAACCAAAATAGGAACAAGACTGAGTCTGTAAGTCAGCTGTAAGACTCTTCTGAATAGTAACTCTGCTGCTTTTCTTTGGGTGGGACAGCATGAATGTCTCTCCACAAACTGAAGTATCAGCACGTGGTGTTTACTGCATTTGGTTGCCTTTCAAAGTTGAGCTCGGGGTATTTCAGTCCAAATGGATTTATCTGAAAGTTTGTCCATGCTTTCATATCTGTTGTGAGCATAGCTGATCACAGGTAAAAATCTTAGCTCCAGACATGATATGATTGTGTGAGGGCCTCTTCTTCCTTTCCCTCACTTGGCTTATTATTTCTTAGCTGTTTGCATTCCTTAGCACCTGTTTGCAAATGGTAAGGCTGGAAGGACTGTATCAGTGAGAGCACATTGCTGTGGTGTGTGTATGGTGTCACCTTTGCTTGCAGCCAGAATGGCTTATTTTCAGTACTGTACCGTTGCAGGGTCCAAAGTGAGTGGCAGTGATGTGTTCAGCAGCTTCTGGAGGCACAGAGAGGGCCAGTGTAATGCCAGGCAATTATTCCCTTTCTCATTTTCCCAGGGTAAATTTGCCTGACCAGAGAAACAGAAATAGGCTTCATGCTACTGCCTTGAAGGAGTATTCTCTCTGGTGGATGCTGGAGAGCTTTTAAAGACTCTCTCAGATGTAATTTTTCCTGATCAAAGCTGTTGGTGAGAGCACCACACTGATAAAGACCTGTTGTCTGTGGCAAAGGCGCCCCTTTGCTGTTCAGAGCAGACGATCAGGGACAAAACACTGCCTTGAGCTAAGCCCGTGCAGCCAGCTGGGCCTGCAGACCACGCAGTGGCTGGGAGCAGAAGTTATTTTCATGTGGTAGTGCTGTAATCGCTACGGCATTGGGAAGAAACTTTTCTTCTGGCAGCAGGGCGGCTGTAACTCGTGGTGCTGCAGTGTAAGCACAGCATGGGGGTATTGTTGAGCCTTGCGTCTGGCTGACAGTAATATCACATTCAGCGTGTAATTAAACACCTCATAAACTGCCTGGAGATGTTTGTTTATGTGCACTTTATAGTGGAGAAGTACTGTGTTTTCAGAGGATGGTGAAATTTCGGTACTCTGTGAAGCATTTGGTGTGTGATGTTCATTCAAGTCCCTTGTCCTCAGAAAGAATACTCAGTGTCTGGAGTGCGTTATTTTGCTGGCAATGAAAAACATATGGTTAGGGGATGTTCCCATGAATTTCTGTTCCTGATTTTTTTTTATTTGTGTGTGTAAGTTAGATACTGATCTGTATGTGGAGGCATCTGTGTTGGTATCTATTCAAAATTAATATTTATAGATACCAAAATGAATGCACATTTGGTTTGATAGAAACAAGAGGGGCTTGTTTTGAATTCCATGGGGATAAGCAGAAATGCAGAGGAAATAGGCAATGTGGTGAGGACACCATGTAAAAACTGTATTGAATAGAAGATACTTCAAGAGACTTCTAGTAAATCTTTACTATGCTCTATGCCATTTGCTTTGTCTTACAGTTTAGAGTCAATGAATTTGGGGCCCTGGAAGTGATTACAGATGAAACTGAGATGGAAAGTGTTAAAAAGGCAACTGCTACCACAACCTGGATGGTTCCAACTGCTCAAGAAGGTCAGTTAAGAGGCAGTAAACATTTTCTGTGGTAGACTGTAGTTTCTTTAATGTATCAACTTTCCTTAAAGCCTGCCTCCAAAATAAAATTTAAAAAACAAAAAAACAACTTACTTGGCTTTAATGGACAGAGTTCATCTCTCGTGAAGTAACCTGTTTTTTGGGATGTAAATAAGTATGAAAATAAATTTATTTCAAGTTAAAAGGAGATAATTCCACTGTTGAACATCTGAAGTTCAATTACAGCCATAATTTTTTCCTTACAGTAATTTTCTCTAAATATAGAATTGGCATTTTCCCTCTATTTAATTTGCAAAATAGTAACTTTCTTTAAATTATTGTTAATTTTTTAGAGGTCGTTTTTGTTGAGCTGGTTCTCCAGACTGCCCACAGACTTTGCTAACTGCCTGGAGTTCATTTGTGCACTGCAAAATGCCTTTGTATGATCAGTTCAGCTGCCACCACCGATGTCAGTGCTAGATGTGCAGTGTGTACCCACATAGATGCCTTGCTCCTGCCAAATGTGCTTCTGTGCAGTATTAAAATCAGTGTGTAGAAACAATTTTTGTCTTAAGTGGTAAAATACCAAAAAGAGTAGTAGTATCTGTCTACCAGATAAGGTGTTTCCTGGATTTAAAATACTGAAGTAAGAAACAAGTGTTTTCTTCAGGGAGGGTTGGTTTATGTAGTCATAAATGACTGCAATCTTTTTACACTGCCTCCAGTAATTATGGAGTAGTGTGAAAGAGAATATCACAACTGGTTTTGCAATTATTGACAGCTACCTAGTTTTTTCCTTGTTGATATTAAATTTTATCAACTTTCTTTTAAAATATGCATTCTGTAAGTCCTTTGAAAAGCAGACTTTACAGTTTCTGCTTAATAATCATCCCTATAACTGTGAGAAGCGAAGTCAGTGAGAGCTTTCCTTTGCTGCTCCCTCGCCATTTGATCATAGTTGTCATGTGGAACATTTACACTAGTGGGAAAGTAGTTTGCCCCCCTGCCCCTGAGGTCTGAAGCTCCAGACCACAGTTAATATGTTCTGTAGCAAGGCTGTAATAGTTAATTCAAGTTTCAAATCTGTGATGAGAGTAGCAACATTGTGAT
This sequence comes from Acanthiza pusilla, assembly GCA_036630365.1. Lineage (NCBI taxonomy): Eukaryota > Metazoa > Chordata > Aves > Passeriformes > Acanthizidae > Acanthiza > Acanthiza pusilla. The sequence goes on along the minus strand of JAXCHO010000023.1, from coordinate 25,439,400 downwards.
AGTGTAGTAGCACAACAGGTTTTCTGCTTAGGCTGAGAGATCACAGTAACCGACAGTAAAGCTTGCAACTGCATCCCCTACAGTCTGACAAAGCTAAACAAAAAATTGTGTTTCTACTGAATTGAACTGTGTTTATAGACATATAAATATATCAGGTAGGCATTCTGCTACTACTTTGCACTGTCCTTGATTAATTTAGTGCTCCCTAAAAGTAAAAACACTGCGAAAATTTTCCATTGTGAGAGGAAATAGTTGTTCTGAGCCACTTACGATGCTGATGTGTAAATATAACACACATTAGATATTCTTCTAGGGGAGATAGCCTGCATGCAAGAGTTCATTTGACTCTGCTTTCAAAGACACTACAGTGCTTAAGCAAAATATATAGTTTGTGACTTGAAATTTGCCTTTCAGGCAGGTGCAAAGACAACAACCTGCTTTAGAGGCTGGAGTACTTGACAGTGCTTCATACTCGTGAAGGAAAGAAACTGCATTCTCTCCCATATAGCCTCTCCTAAGCTGTATGTCTGTTGTGGGGAAATTGCAGCTTAGGATGAGTGAGTAACTTAGTATTTGAAGGTTGTTTTGTTACAAGTTCAGTGATTTTTCACTTCTGGTGGACCTCAGGGAGGTTGAGCAGTAGCTGTTGCTGCTAGAGACTGCAGAATGCACTCAATGATTTGCTTCCAGAAATAATTTCACCTAATGAAAGATAACTGCCCCCCAACCCTTTTCTCCCAAATATAGGTATAGGTATATCAGCAAGAGATGAGGTCATGGATTCTGAGCAGTGATGGCTCTGTGGTGGTGCCTGTCACAAAATTCAGTCCTTCCACAAGCAGCCACGTGAAGCCATGGCAGAATCATAGAATCAATGGGTTCCTCACTCCTGCTGCGATATGAAAACCCAACTTGCTTGTCAGTAATATGAGCCTCATAAAAAACACTAACTCCTAGTTCTTCATTCTGACAAGAGTGGTATGGCTGATGTTTTTATGTTTGCTTGGCAAGGTCTGCTGAGGATGGTTGGAAATGTATCACCTCTACCTAAGTGAAGTTAACTTTTGTCATTGTGCAGCCTTTTCAGAAAGGACAGGGATCCCCACAAGGTTGAAGGAAACTGCAAAAGTGGATGGACTTGTTTTCTGTGAAAACTGTTACCGCTATGGTACCATAGAAGAATTTGTTCCTGAAGGGAAATTTTGCAGCCAGAAATGTGCCCAGCAAGTAAAAAACAAGTAGGTGCTATAATAAAGCATAGAAACAAAGAATTTGGCATAAACGCAGCATGAGAAAGAAGTGGGGGGATAAAACGTTCATAGTGGGACAAAGGGAGGAATTAAGCAGACAAATTTTGGTGTCAGCATTGGTTTATAATGTTCTTTCACTGTTTTTTGTGTAAATGCCCTAACATTTGGTTTTGTCTAACACTGACATTGAAGGCAGTCTTTTTTACTCAGTGTGCTGTGTTCTGCTGTCAGATGCAAGCAGTAAAACAGTCTATGGGATGCATGAATCAGTGTCAGACTCCCACCCTGTTTCACAGTCTTTGGAATTAAGATAATCAGTAATGAGATGGTTGGGGTGGTAAGTTAATTATAATTAAGTGCAAGAGCTGTTTTATAGATGACAGTGAGTGAAAACATGGGCATACTGCAGTTTCTCAGTTCATTTTTCTCAGCTAGTGCGTTTCATCTCATCATAAAAGCATGTTTGTGTTACTATGTCCATTCTGTATTGCATATTACTAGATTATGGCAGTTTTTAACATGCATGATTTTGTACATTTTCCGTCATTTTTAGCTAATTGCTTCAAAGTTTTCTGTTCTGATTTCTTGTTTAGCAATTTGTACAGTCACATAACAGCTTTCTCCAATTGGATTTGTCAGACTTAACAATTACCTTTGCCTTCCTCTCTCTAAACTGCCCTGCAGTCCTAAACATTTCACAGTTTGCTTCTCCAAGAGACTTGATAGAACATGGAAAAAGACACACTGTTTAAAACATGTAGAACTTGTTCAGCATAAGCTGACAGCTTTCCTTTTGCAGTTGCTCTTGTGTGTCTTTCATATTAATTCTTTCGACAGACTTAATTTTCAGTAGTATTTCTAAGAATGTATTTGGTATAATACTATGGGACCCACACATTTACTTGTTTTTTTTGCTTGTTTTATGAATATGAGAAGTGAAACAATATTGGCTTTGTGTCATTGTCTTACTCTTGTGATAGAGAACCAAAGGAGGAAAATCCCAGCATGGAATGCAATGGGGAAGATGATTCTAAAGGCATTCGGAAAAGAAAAGCCAAATTACCTCTCAAAGAAGAGTCCCGGGATAATGGGGAGAAGAAGGAGAATCCTGATGAAATTGTTAGTATGCATCATAAACCCATTCTTGCAAGTATTTTGGTGGGAGTTTTGCCTTGTATTGCAATGTCAGTAGCTACATCAGTCCAGAAAGAGAAGTGACTTCATCACTCTGTCAGAGCCACAATAAGTAGTTGGTTCGTTTGCCAATTTAATTGTGCCTCAGCAGTAAATTGTAATTATTGACAATGCACTGATAAAAGCTGTTTTTTATCTGTTTTCCCTTCTTTTTTTAAGAACAGAAGAAAAAGAATTTAAAGGAAAAGTTGTTCTAACCTAGACTTGCCATGTCTTCGTTATAGAAAAACTGGAGTACATGTTTTCCAACACCTGTTACTTTGTCATTCTGCATGTGAATGAATAACTACAGACCAATAATTTATTTACAAAGAAAGCTACACTGCAGTTAAGAAGGGAATACTTTGGATTTTCTTAATGCAATTTTCCTTTGAAAATCATAGCCAAAAATTTGATTTCCTTCTTGTGTTGCAGTGTAATGTGCTTTGTGGCACCTTTTGGCTTTTTTCCTTTTGGATTTATTCTTCATTTTAGAGAAGCATCTCCCATTACCACAGTACCTTCCCATAATGTTTGTTTTCCTGTAATATTTGTTTTCTTCCCAATAGCTGTGACACTACTGTTGGGAGCACAGTTTTCAGGGAGAAGGATAGAGTTCTGCAACCACCAAATTGTCAAAAGGCTGAAGACACTAGAGTTGTCGGGAGGGGATTTGCAGCTCTCTGTGTAGCAGTATCTTAGCCAAAAGTCAGGAGACACTTTGTCTCCATGCATCTGCCCTCCCAGATGAATACTTAACTCTGCTCAGGTCCTTGCAAAGCTGTTAATACACAAACAGTGAAATAAATAAAAAGGATCAATGCCATTTTATATTTAACAAAGGACCTGTACTTTTGAAAAGAAAGCTGACTAAAGCTGTGATAGGTTTTCCTTTAAATTATTTTGGAAGCATGAACATACCAAAGATACTGTTATTTATCAATGTCTCAGCAAGACATGCTGAAGGCTGCCTGATCTGCCCCTGCATCAGGCAAGGCTGAGTGGCTGAGTGCCAGGGGGTGAAAGGCCTTCTGTCTGTCGTTTTCTCTGTCTTTGCTGTGATTTGTCACCGATGGCTCACTTTGCTTCTATCAGACATCTGCACGTTTGTTTGAGGTAGGAGGGAGCTGGGTCAATAGCCTTTTAAATGAAGTCACAGTTTAACCTTTGGTGGTATCTCAAGTTCTATCATACTAGGCTTCTAAACTAATGAGGTTACTGTACTTTTTCTTTTTTTCTAATTTTTTTTATTTTTTCCTAATTTAGGAGGACAAACCTGAAGGAAGGATCTTGAGAGTCTCACAGAGAGCCAGGAGAAAAAGAAAAGGGGAGATAACAGTTTTGAAACAAAGTAAGTTAGAATATGAAACAAAAGTCTCAACCATCAATTCTTTATGTAATATCCATATCTTATTGTGAATTGTCAGCATTGTTTCACAGAATTTGTATTCCCTATTGAATTTTTTTCAATACTGTAAAAAGACAGTGTGAGTGTTATTTATAGCAATTAAATTTTAAGGCAGCATTTTTAGGGAGTGTAAATGCAACTAATGTACATTCTAGGTTTTCTTTTTCATTTCATCCCTCTAAATAGTGCCAGTATTAGAGGGAATCAGCCCCATTGAGTTCCCAGATGTTGAAAGACATGTATCAAGCAGAAGTGAAAGTTTACTTTTGTTTCCTTGGGGATCAATTTTGCATCTTTATTATGTGCTGCAAATAGACACATTTATGGAACTGTTTAGGAATAATTGCTATAATCAATCCAAAGGGACATATACTGCATCAAGCAGCATAATAAAACATATTTTAAACTAGTGCTGTTCTTTCAAGCTATTTGTATGATAGATAGTTTTAGGAAGAATTGGAGAATCAGCTGCTATTATACCTCAGTGGTACACCAACCACAGACCTACATCTTGCCCTTCAGAGTGCTTCTTGTGGTAGATGGGGAGGCATTAATAGAGGTTGCTGGGCCACTAATCAACGCAGAGCTCCAATTAGCTCTGGTGTACATTAGGCAGATGAGCTACCAGTTGGAGATGGAGCAATAAAAGTTATGAAAGATCCTCTTCCCAAGATAGAATCACTCCTGAAATGTTTCTACAGTTGCTTCTAAGGCTGAAGAGATAAGAAGTGTGTGAGACACAAGCACTAAGCTGATGCTCTGTGGAAATCACTGTTGTCCACTGACAGAATGATTGTACAAATTTCTTCTGTTGGAGGTTTTTTGTTTTTATTTGGGCAAGTGTCAGTATAAAAGTATAAACTGGTATAAAAGACTACTCTGTGTTCAGAAACAAGCACAAAACTGTATTATTGTGCTGAGCAACTAATTTCTTAAATGTAATAGATATAAACTGGGTAAATCCCAAATAAGATGAATTTGCTTTAATATTGTTAAGTGATCGCTGTCATTCTGAAATATCTTATCTTTTGGTTACATTATCAGCTTTCTTCAGGAGAGTATGGCATTGCTATTTTTATGGTTCATGTTTTAATCATAAAAATGCTTAGCCAGACTGTTACTTAAGGGATTTATTTCTCCTGTGAGTAGCCCACAGTCTGGATCAAGCCAGATTCATAGTGTGGACTGTGATGAATCCTTCTGCCAGTGTTAGCTTATGGTCTGAGATGCTAGACTGCCTGTGCAGAGGAGACATTTTAGATGGAGATCAGCAGAGCAGAGTAGAGGTGTATGAAAGTAGGTACATACGTGGCCAGCCTCACAGGCTCTTCTGTTCACGCAGAACTCTGCTCTTCTCTTCCTGAAGTTCCTGGCTATTGCTAGTGCAGGTGGTGCCTTATTTTCAAGACCTGAAAGCTGTGTGACTGTAGGCAATATGAAGATGTAAGCAATATTGCAATTACTGTGCAGGTGTGTGAGAGTGTTCGTGCTGTATGAGCAAACCTGAAACTGGAGGTTTCTGTCATATTCTAATGACATGATGGGGAAGAACAGCACTGGTGACAGTTCTGAGGGCTTGTAGAAAATACTGTTAAATCACTGCCTTTCTGCCCAAAACCATCAAACTACGATGTGATGGAGTAGGTAAGAAGCATTCTGAGTACTGTTAAAGAATAGGATATTTCAACTGTGATTTAAAAAAACCTGTTAGGAGTGGTATCCAGTTGAAAATGCTTTCTACTAAAAGATGTACATGGGGGAAAAAGAAACCTCTTAAAATACTGAGCTATTTTGTGATTTGAACTTGCCCTTTTACACATTTGCAAATTGTACATCTTAATGCTTCATAGGAGCAATAAGGAGAAATGGATTGGAGCAAGGCTTTGTAAGTTGTTCTTGTCACCTGAAGGAGCTTTTTCTTGTTACTAATCAAGGATTGAACTGCTTTAAATGTTTCTGGACAAACCAGGAACTTTTGTGTTACAGTGTGTTTAAACCTACAAAACTTCTCCTTTTACTGAAGTAAGTTCTGAGCAGCACCATGAGTGCATTTAATAAAATGTAGATTTCAGATAAGTTTATTTTAAATTTCAAAATGCTGTGGGGTTTTTTTCTTGAGACATTAACAGTTACAGAATTATTTCACTGTTTTTTGCTTTTTTATAGCTGTACCCTCTAAAGGAAGGCAAGCATGGTGTTGGGCATCCTATCTGGAGGAAGAAAGGGCCATTGCAGTACCTACTAAGCTTTTTAAAGAGGTATGACCTTCTGAAATTGAAGTCAGTCAACCACCTAAGATCATGAAAATTTCTCAGAAATCAATAAACAAGACTAATTTGAAGATTTTACACTTTTATGGGGGAAAACTTGCATGATGAAAATAATCCTGTGTTCATCAGCAATTTTGAAAGTAGTTATCTTTCTCTGTTTTTCAAAGAATTCTGTTGTTATAAATGAGTGCTGTCACATCAGACTGCAGAAAGCAGATGCTTTTCCAAAATCTGCAAGTTCTAGGCTTTCCTTCTGATCTCTGAAGCTGAAAATGTGATACATACCCACACTTTTTCATGCCATATAATTTTCTTTAATTATGTTTAGAAAGGTGTTGCAAAGGTCATCTTTTGCCTTGTTGCTTTGATTATATTACCTGTCTTTTCTTCAGCTTCTGCTGATGTTATATTTTGTTAGTACATCAGATACTACTTTGTCTTGTTCTCCTTTTGCCTGTCATCTGATTGGATGTCACATCATCATGTCCTGCTCATCCTTTGCCTGCATGGGAGTCTTTGTCATTTCAGTGCTTTCATTAGTGCCACCTCTCTTGCTTGGAAGAGAGCTCTGTATCAATCCACAAGGTTTCAACACTGTTATCTTCTCTTGCAAAACCTGGTGCAACGTGAACATGTCTCAGCTGCAATACTCCTGATATGTGTTATGTTTTTTTGATAATTCTCTTCTGATTTGTAGTCTGTCTCTTGCATCCATTTCTTTCTGTATGCCTCATACTTCAGCTATTAAATCTTTTGTGCAGGAATTAGCTTCTCCTTTTACACATGCGTGTGATGCTGACCTTTAATTGGTGCTTTTAGATGCTATGGAGTTAGAAAAGTGAAGAACTAGGATTGAGGTGTGCAGAATCCATAGATTGTAGGTGCAAGAACAGCTTTCTGACTGTCTTTAGTTGTATCCCCCTGTGCTGTATACTGGTTCAAAATTAAGAAGAAAACAATCTGGATTAAGGAGTGTCCTGGTGGGAAGGTGGATTTACAAAGCATTGCTCCACCTGTCTGAAGGTCCATGAAATGCTGTAGCAGCACACAGGCATATATTGGCTTTGCAGGGTGCTGCACATGGTGGTAAAGTCTGGAGATATTTCCTGTCTTTTTCTCCACATTGTGCCTTTCTCATTTAGTGCATCCTAATTTAGTGGTTTCTTTCAAAGTCCTTAGCCCCTGGGTAATGCTTGATTTAGTGTGCAGTATTTAAAGCATGTAGCAGAAGGAGAAGTCTTAATAATGCTCAGAATTGTCCAGGTAATATTTCTTCATTTTATGGATGAGCAAGCAAGCCACATAAACAGATAGGTTAAAAAAAACCCAAACCAAACACCACCACCAATTATGAATCCTTGAGTTCTGTTTGCGTTTTGAGAATTACTCCTTTTTTTCTTTTTATTTTACCTGTTCAGGAGCAGCGCTTTTCACTGTGTTGTTTCATACCCTTAGGTAGGAATGGTCAGGATGATGGAGAGTCCCTGCCACTTCCTGGTACTTAGAGTAATTTCTGAGCTGTGTCTCACAATATTTCCTTCCAAGTAGGTGGTACCTTTCTGAGTTACCTCCCTGGCACCCTTCTCTTTCCGTTGGCTGCAGAGGTACTGCAGTTGAGTCAGGAGCATTGTGTGGCTTTTAGACAGAAACAGAAGGAAAAGGGAACATTTAGGATGCTTTTCCAAAGTTTTTTTCTGTAACCGTTTGCAATATAAAAACTGTCTGGCTCTGAATTTGCTAAGCTGTGGAAAACTGTTTTCTTCAGTTTTGGTCACTTATTTTTCTGATATTCCCTCCAATTTAACCTTAATATCTGCTACCTTCCTTCCTCTTTAATGGATGCTGATGCCTTCTGGTTGAAAATATCCATCCTGCTTAGCCTTGGTTTTGCTTTCTGTTTTTTGAAAGATGCTCTTCTGGGTTCATTGTAATGTGATGTAAGGGTAGCCATGTTCCTGTGATGCAGAAATTCTCCTGGAAGACTGCATAGTCTGGACTCGGCATATAAAGGACAGCAAATAGGCCATCTCTGTATACATGCAATGTTCAATATTTCTGCCTTTCAGTTCAACTTTCATGGCCTGAGATGTGGAACTAAAAAGGCAAAATAGAAAATAATTTTTGTGATTATGCGAATACACCATGAAGATGTCAGTGTCACTGTACAGGCTGAAAAATAAATAAGTAAATTCCTAAGATGTTTTATTGAAAATTAATGAAAAAGGTTGAAGATAAATCATGCCATCTTCTTTCCCTTGACTTATTTGCTAATTCTTCCTAATTTTCTTACATACTCTCAAATTTTAAGTTGTTCTAGTTTTTCAAACAATCATCAGTTTCTCTTTTCCTCTCTACGAAAATATGAAACTTAAAGTGATTACTAGTTCTTTCAGAAACATGAATAGTGAGTAATCCTTGTTCTATTCCTAATGAAGATATTGTGTGTTATACTGGTTCTGGTATACTTTCAGAAGTATTGAAACTGTTCTTTTCCACTGCAGTATCAGTCTTTCCCATACAACAAGAATGGGTTCAAGGTAGGGATGAAGCTAGAGGGCGTGGATCCTGAACACCAGTCCATCTACTGTGTTCTCACAGTGGCTGAGGTGAGTAGAGGCTGCAAGCAGCCATGGCATGGGGTTCTAGCAGAGACTGAAGTGAAACAGCAGCAGCTGAAATCCCTCACTCTTACCTAACAGGCAGGCAGAAGCTATACATAGGAAGATGGTGTTTAAATTAATAATGCTATGTTATTTCTGCCTGATAGACATGTAAAGAATATATCCAGGGCCAGTGCAGCAGTGACTATTTACATATATTTAACATACACATCTATAGAGAACAGTGTTAGGCTAGTTGGATGATGTGTGGTTTTATCTGTAATCCTGTAGTTTGTATTTAAAAGAAAACATAAATAGAAAAGTAACATAAGTATGACAACTGATACATAGCAGTTATATAGAAGTTTGATAGTATTTGCAGTTGCTCATTTCACTGATACAAATACCTAAAAGTTTCTTGTGTTGCTGTTGTGCTACAATTTTTTCGGGCTGATGGCCACAGGAATTGCCTGTATTGGTGTTCTGTGCAAGTTAACATAAAATATAAACTCAGTTTTTCTTTTTGCTGTGGTTCATGAAATAGATGTTCTGATTAACAGCTTTTTTGCTGTCAGTAAAGAACCTGCTTTTCAGGTATGTTTTGTGTGTCTTTTAAACATCTTACTTTAGTTTTTACATAGTTTTAATGAGTGTTTGGATTTCATTTCTGAATTATAATGGGGAAACAGGAAGTTATATCAGAGTACAAATTAAATATGAGATAGGGTGACCTTGATGTCGAGATTTTCACTGATGACTGCAGTAAATTCATGGCTTTTGGCACTCAGAAAGATGTGGAGAACCTTTGTACAGAGAGAGTATTGTGTCCTGTTTTTCTCTTCCTCTCAGTGGTTGACTTATTACTTCATGAAATAATGAAGTTCTGGGGAATGCCTCCACTGACTTCTCATTTTTAGTTAAACAGTTTTCAGTATCTCTCTGGAGGGCCTTTTGAACATACTTATTGTTCAGTTCTCCCTTGCATATCAGTTAATCAGGATAGCATGAAAACCTCATTATTTGCACTTTGTCCTGGGTTGTATCAGACATATTCATGCTCTTCTGTAGGGCTTATGTTTTGTTCTGATGCTGGGTTGAACCATTTTCGAGTTTTTGAACACTACTGGCATATCCAGATTTTAGTGATTTCTTTTGACCAGAAGAGGAGGCACTCAGACTGAGAATAGCTTTGCCTTTTAATTCTTTCCTTTTTATCCAATGAATTTATTCATCCAGTATTGGAATGAGCAGAAGTAAAAAGCTGACTGAAAATGCAGAGTTATTATACATAATATTGAATGGAAGCAGTTATGTGTAGGGCAAACATCTTAAAACATCGTGTTGTGTGTCATCAATTCTTGCTTTTAGGTTTGTGGCTACAGAATACGACTCCATTTTGATGGATACCCAGATTGTTATGATTTCTGGGTGAACGCAGATTCTTCAGACATTCATCCTGTTGGATGGTGTGAAAAAACAGGTCACAAGCTTCATCCGCCTAAAGGTATTGTTTAGTTTAAATCTGTGTTTTACATAGTTCTGAGACTACCTGTGTAAAGCTGTAATTATTTTTTTTTTGGCAGAAATGTTTTAATTCATTTCATCAAGAGCATTTGAAAGTGGCAAATTAAACACTAAAATTTCAAGTTTGAAAGCATACTCTTTTTATTCAGTGGAAATTCAGAGAAACCAAGAAAACAAAGTGGACCAAAGGAGTCATTCATAAGTCATTAGGAAAGAAAGCTGAGCAGCAAACCTAGACCCCAAATGAATGCTTATTGCAAGGAAAATGGCAGCATGCTGGTGATGTATATGCCTAAAATGAGATCTCACTGGCAACTGAGGATCCTTTCATGGAAGGTCTTAGGACATTTTTGCTCCTGCATATTGATCACCATTATTGTATGTGTGTTGGTACAGACTAATAAAACCTGCTCTTTCCACAAAGAGTGAGTTTGAAACAGGGACAAAAAGAGGAATGAACAGATCAATGGGGAGAAAAAAAGGTAAGATTGCAATCCTGAAAGTGTAATTTGTACGTGGATTATGTAAATGATGTACAGGTGTTGAAATGTGTGTAATTTGCTTGCATAATTAATTTAATTTCACATTATGTAACTCTTATTTTGGCAACTGGAGGGCGTCTGCTCTGATGGTACTGAATTGTACCAAGAAAAAGAGGTAAATGTGGTCCTTTTGGAATGTGCAGGGAGTATGTGGGCATGAAGGGAGCAAGTCCTGAAGTCAGGCAAGTGAGAAATAAATGTGCTGTTTTGGTATGTTGCCTAAAAGACAGGCTACCTGAAACAGAGGCCAAGACAAATTAGGAGTATAAAAGTGGACAATTTATTTAAGGCCTGCAGAGGCCTTAAAGGTACATTCAGGCAAACGAAGCCCCCCGTCGGGGATGACACCCAAAATGGACCCCGAGTCACGAGCTCTTCACTTTTTATAAGTTCTGTTTCATTAGCATATTGGCCCTTAATTCTCCAATCGTACCCTCAGGTGATGATGTTAACCACCCCAGGCCTGCTCCCCCCATCATACAGTTGTTTACATATTTTCAAGCCCTAAGGCAATGAATATGTCCTTGAATCTGTACTCAGAGAGCCTTGTTTTGGCTAAAGGTGCTGGGAACAGGGGATTTTTGCTCTTTGTAAGAAGCACAGAACTACAGCAAGCTACAGCTACATGAAGAGTAAAAAACTAGAAATACCTGAAGGCATCAGGTATACACAGTGAGAGTAGTATAATGTGATTTAGAAAGGAAATGAGGAGTGCATGGAGTCAAGAGGATGTGTTTGCAGAGAGCTGTAAAACTATGGATGTAAGGGCTCAGATGTGGAAAGTGAGAGAAAAGCCTCTGGAAGTGTAGGGGCAGAAGGCCTGCTGGTGTGTGGAGAGGATGGCATTTCTTTGGGTGAGCCTTGGAGAAGTCTTGCTCTTCTGAGTGCTCTGCAAGCTCCACTCTGGCTACAGGACAGGAGTGCTCTGTGCTGCCACTTCCTTGGGACACACTTCTGCATAGCTGGCTGTCTAGAAAGAGCAATTTCTTGAACATAAATAAGAATTTCTTAGAAGGTTGGCCTTCACTGAGGAGTCCCCAGTTAGAGTGTTCCTGAAGTTATTACAGTGTGCTTGGTAACTTTTGCATCTATGGCAAGGGTTTGTCACCTTTTCCATTTTAACGTGCCTGGTTCAGAAAGCTTTTGTTAGGTGTGAATTATTGCTGCTGGAAGAACTTTGTGGGGTTCTGCTTTTGCAAGGGGAAGGATAATATGCCAGTCTTAGGTTGTTGAGTCTCTTTTTTTATTGGGTTGGACAGATTGCTTATATTTTGCTGTGGTTTGACATTTTAATGATTTCTATAGTGCCCATTCCAAATTGTACAGATGCTAAAGTCAATGCGAGTTACGACACAGGGCGCAGGATTTATATGAAATAGCACCTCAGAGAAGAACTCAAAGGTTTGCATTAGTAGCTTTTCATTTTCCAGCTAAAATGCAGATTTATGACCTTCACGGTACAAACCCTAAACAATTTGGAACCCGGTGGTCTGACTTGGAGCAGGATGCAGAGGGGTGGGGAGTGAGGGACATGAGAAAGGAAGACTATTATTCTATATGTTTTCTGATATGTATTTCTATCCTTGTTTATTAAAATGGAAAGGCTGGATAACTCTTAGTGCTGCTGCAGGACAGGCCTTGTGCTGAGTCATCTCCCATCCCCACAGCAGCAGAGGCAACAGGTGGCTGCTGCTGGGCTTCTGGCAGCTATAGGGGAGAGAAGCATCCCCTGGAATCACACTGGGTTTCACAGAAAGAAAAAAGATGGTCTTTCAGGACACTATTCATTTTTTTAATGTCACCCAGGCAAAATCTGCAGCAAGAGAATGGAGGTGCATGTGTATGCATGTGTGGAAAAATGCCATTGACTGTCCTATATCTGCAGTGAATAAATCAAATTGACCTTTGGTCTTGTTTTGAAAGATGAGTTAGGAGCTAAAGATCTCCCTTTCTTACTTGCTGATAGGAGGACCTACACTGCCCAGAAATTTTCACAGTCTACTAGAACCAATTATTTTTCCATGGACTTTGTCCTAGTCCCAGTACCTGATTCCATCACACATGCAGTAGGTGGGAGTTTTGTGTTGTTGGCTGTGAACTTGGACTTAGGTTTGAATACTCCCCGGAATTACAAAGGGAAAATGAAAAGCCTCAACACTGTATTGCTTTAAAAGTGGTTTCAAATGGTCTACAGCTAGGGTGTATCAAGACAAGAGGCAATTGGAGTATAAAGAAAAGTATTATTATTTGGACTTGTAAGTTAATTTATGTTGACTGATATTTAAAATGAGAAGTGAGAAAGCTGTATGCAGAGAAGGTGAGGATTAAGTGTTTTAAACTTGCGGTTCCTGGGATAATATGAGAATCTCGGGTTAATGAAAGCTGTTATCTCTGGCATATTTGAGTAATACTTCAAGTAGTTAAGAGGTGACACATTTCAGTAAAGGCAATCATTCACTGAAATTTGTTGTGGTTTTGGTCCTGCTTTACTGGGTTGTAACATATTGACTAAAATAGATATTTCTATAACTATTGCATAACAGAAGAAATAAAGGAGGAAGTCTCTTTGCTTCCAGCTCCTAGCATTGTTTTGTAGATTAGAACTAAAAATGGTTTATTGTAGATTATTTTATGAAGTTCAGTGTGTTATTCATTATTTGTATTTTTTTTCCCCTAAGAAACTGAACATTAACAGAAAGACAGATTTCTTTTGAAGTGTTGTATACACAGAATAAAAAAATGCATAAAGTCCATGCAGGGGCCAGTTTCTACTGCATAAGGGGTCCTGGGGCATTGATTGTGTAAGCAACTGTTTTCATATAACCTAGGGGGTTTGTTTTAAAGCTAGATTAGTGATAGCCTGATGATGTAATAGGGTGAAGTCTGGAAGAAGGGGGATTTTTTTTTTTTTATTGGACTGACTGACATTGTGGGAAGAGCTTTGGGATCTGTGGATTTTCCACTGATTCTGAAGTAGAAGCAACAGACTGAAAAGCGGCTGGAGAGCGCTTGTTGGTTGTATATGTGTGAGTGAGACCAGCAAAGGGAAGTTGGTTGGTACCTGTGAGGCCGACAGGTGGCAAGGTGAGGTTTTCCTGGGGAGAGACAAAGAGGTGGCTTGTGGCCTGTGCTGCTTGGAGGTGTTTGTTCAAAGGCAAGAAGATTGTTGTATAAAATTCGTCTCTTACTGATACATGCACCTTGTGTCTCACACCTTTCATTTCTTGCCCCTTTTTATGACTCTCTCTTAGGATATAAGGAAGAAGAATTCAGCTGGCCTTCCTACCTAAAGGCATGCAAGGCTCAAGCTGCTCCTAAATCACTATTTGAAAACCAGAATGCAGTAAGTACTCACTTGTTACTAATGTAGTTGTGAGTATGCTCATGTGTTGGTAGAGACTCATAGCACATTTCAGTGATGGCAGACTTGCAACCTGAAACTTAAGACAAAAATGTTTGCAACAAAGTGAGCAACATTATCCACTGCAGAACCTCTGCAGTTCCAATTCATTACTTTTCTACTGGTCTGTTTAAACTTCCAGTGCATTCAGAATCAGTATTTTACATTAAAGTTTTGTTATTAGTATTGTGTCTTGCACTATAATGCTGTGGATCAAGAATGGTCTTTCAGAGAGAGTATCTAAGACAGAGTTAAAACTAACACATTTAATTTTAGCAACATGTTTAGGACTCTTTTTTTCTTAAGCCATAAACCATGACTCTCTGAGCATCTCTTGTGTCAGCTAATTAGGCTGCTGCCACTCTGTTGAGACAGCTAATTGGGAAATTTGGAAATGACATGAATATATTGATTATGGACACTGGGGAGATTCCTGGATTTATAGTATTTATCTTCAGTTAAATGTGTTTCTCTATGTAGACAGTGATTCCATCGGGATTTCGAGTGGGGATGAAGCTGGAAGCCGTAGACAAGAAGAATCCGACTTTCATTTGTGTTGCCACGGTAACAGACATGGTGGACAATCGTTTTCTGGTTCATTTTGACAACTGGGACGAGAGTTATGACTACTGGTATGATGTTTTTGTTTTGTATCCTCGTGAGATGTATCAGAAACATGTTAGCTTTAAGTGCTGTTTTTTGTGATACTTTTCAGACTGGTCGTACAGTTACCATACCAACTTTTGTGAGTAACTCTTGCTGGATTTGTAACTATGGCCACCAAAGTACCTCTCAGTGGCAGACTGGAGAAATTAAGTTTCCCATGTCAAGTTGCACGTAGAAGGTGCTGAGATTGTGCTAAATGAGTGTTTATGTGTGCTGCTGCATCTGTAGGTGTGGATTGATATCTCATTTCAGTTACATATTATCCATGAGATTGATATCTTCAGTGGAGAAAATGCACCATGATAACAAGGCTAATTGTACTTGGAATTAGTTTTAGATGTAGTTGTAAGTTGAAGGAAAGGCTGCATTTATTCAGAAGTTTCTTCATCC
The DNA here is from genome assembly GCA_036630365.1 of Acanthiza pusilla. Classification (NCBI taxonomy): domain Eukaryota; kingdom Metazoa; phylum Chordata; class Aves; order Passeriformes; family Acanthizidae; genus Acanthiza; species Acanthiza pusilla. Next base: position 25,424,177 of record JAXCHO010000023.1, on the reverse strand, counting down.
ACTTATGTTGTTGAAACCAAGCCATAGTCATCATCAATAAGGCAACAGGATAGTGGCAAAACCTGGTTTTAGTCTTCTGTGTTCAACATTCCAGTGAAAATTGGGATCCTGCTATCCTGATGTGTTAGAGATGACTTTTCTTCGTGTTGCATGGTGGAAGGGCTGTGTGTATCTGTATAGGAAAGTCAGTGGATGGAGCAGGACATACTAAGAGCATAAAGATAACAAAGGAGATTTAGGCTGTCACAGTGCAGGTTTGTATTTGCATTTGGATCTTCATTTGACAGATCATTTGGAACAATATAGTTTGCCTTACAGTCTTCAGAGAGTAAGTTACTGCAGAACAGGTAGAGCATTGCATGTATCCCCCTTATGCCTGGGGTTCAGCAATCGCAACTTAATTGTATAGCCAAGCATATAAAAATAAATGAAGAAGATTTTCTTCATCTGTATTTGATGACTGCTTAGGCACTATGTCAGTGAGAATGTCACAAAACTATCAAAGGAACATCAAAACGTTGTGAGTCCATCTCTTGAAATAATAACTTTGTGGCCAACCTGACAAATAAATTGAAGCAGAACTGAATTATTGAAACAGTGGTCAACAGTCATTTAAGTGAAGTCAGGAACTGAATATCAAGATAATAGACCATATGAGTCAAAGACCAGAAAGATTAGTAATTATTTCCATGAAGAAGTAACACAAACCATACATTTTCTCTGCAAAGTGTCAGGAAATAGGGGACTGGGAAAACTTATTCTGAATTCCCTGATATTTGAATGTTCACTAATAACAGCTATAACATTAATTAATAATTAAAATGGCAGGCAAAGCTTTTAGGGAAAACACAGTGCAATATAACCTGTAGTTTATTCAGAGATAGCATAAGTATCTTTCTAAAATAATGCACTGTATATAGCTGACATATCCTGAATTTCAAACTGGTTAATATTCCAGTGTTAACAGGAACTTTGTCCCCAATCGTTTCAGAGGAGGGAGAAGCAGTTTTTAAGTACGTAACCAAGCTTTACGTTTATAGTATTAGTTATAGTATTCTGGATTTTGTATGTAGAATACATGACATAAAATCCTCTTAAAGGATGAGAAAAATTTGAAGCGGAAAATCTATGGGTTTTCCTATAGGTTTTGATAAATCATTGCAGCTGTGTTTATACTGAAGTCAAGCTTAAGTTTTGTTCTTCTGGTGAAATTTTGAAATACCTTTCTGGAAGGAACAAGAAGATGCTCCTGGAAGTACTGTACATGGAAATTAAATTCTGAGTAATGTGGCCTGCCTCTCAGCATTGCATTGAGAAAAGTGAATAGAGAAAGAAGGAAAAATGGGAGAAAAGAGTAGCAAATGAAAATAGCAGTTGAATGTCCGACCAAAAGAGAGCTTGAAAATGCAACCTGAATGCATCCTACTTACATTTTTAATTTTAGATATCAGGTTTGTAGGGGCCTTAAAATATCTTAGGTGCATAAATTTCATGTCTACCAACTGCTGTCTGTAACTAAAAAGGAAAAGGTTTTTTGAGATTACCCAGAACCGAGCCTCACAGTTTCCCTGTGCCTGCATGTAAGTTTCAACCTCTGAATTATAATGAAGGTGAAATGACTTATTTTGTGCACGTTGGTTATTTTCAAACAAGTACCTCTTTTTTCTGTATGCCTTTTGTGTTTTATTTGGAGTAGACTGAACTTTCACATTGAGGTCAAAAAAACCTTTCCTATTTTTGGATGCCCAGAAGAGAGTTGACTGATTTTACTGACTTCAGGCAACAGAAATCCATTACCATCACCTAAGGGTTTTTAGGCTTCAGGCTTTCAGCCTGGAGATACTCTTCCTTCCTTTCTTTCTGAGCATTAGAAAATATGTTTTTGGTTGAAAATAAGTACCCTGGCTAGAATTAGTCATTACAGCAGCTCTTTAATGCATCATTGTGATACTTTCAGTGTATTATAAATCCTATTAAATTTTCCTTTGATAGTGGCTTTTAGATGGAAGAAAAGTGAACAAAATTGTCAAATTCAGGATTTTACTTAACGAAGGAGAATTTTGACCTATATGACATAAGCCTTCAGGTCCTTTCCATCTGTTCCATCTCTTTTGATGAAACATAATACTTCTTTGAAAGCTAAAGGCATTCTCTTTCAGTGGAACTTCTGAATTTTCTTACCATTGTGTGAACCTGGAAATAGCATTGGGAATCTTTGGGTGTGTCAGAGCTGTGAATTAACTGAAGGTCCATCCTATATTCCTCCATTCTCTTGTATCAGTTTCGCTTACACTCAGATCAGTGTCGCCTCAGGTTCCTAATTGTTTTGTGACCAAATGGAAGCACAGCCAGAGCTCATGAAAGAGGTGAAGCTGTGCCAGCTTGTTGCTGTTTGCCCACAGGAGAAGTGGAGCAATGGCTGCGCTGGATGTACTGCAGCCCAAACTTGCTGCATCAGAGGGCTCTGGGTGCCCTCACTCGTCCTTGGCTTGGTTTGAGTTCCCCTGCAGAGGAGATGGTACAGGCAGCTTGTAGGATCAGCTTACCAGGAGTGTGTTAAAATGCAATGACCCATGCATTGGTCATTGGTCTATTCCTGTCTGTCTTGCATAGAAAAATGATTTCTGAAGCCTCCTGTGAAAACAAATTAGCTTTTGAGTTTTGAAACCATTTTCTGATCTGTATGACTTTTGGAGCAGACCGGATTTTGGTGTGAATGTAAGTAAGAGGCCAGCTCTGTTCTACATCAGTATTAACTACTTTCCTAGCAGCCAAGTCCTTAAAAGTTGCTCTCTGCTTGTTTCATTTTTGAGATAATTAACTTATCTTCGCTCTCTCCTTGAAAGGAACAGTCTTTTTGAAGGGGTTTTATTATTTCAAAAAGAAGATAAAATAGTCTTAAAGAACCATGAGTCACAGTGCATGCTTTTAACTATTTAATGTATATCTGACCCTAAAGCTCTAAAATTTCATGTGAATCACCATGCTGCCTTCTTATCACTTTAAATATAAAATATAGTAATGTTTAATGGTAATGCTGTACCACCTCTGGATGCATGCCATAACCTCCTGGCTTACATTTTGAGAAGTCCTCACCTAAAATTATATCAGCTTTGTGCTTGTCAACGATGAAGTATTCTCAATTATGCACTAGATGGGGCTGCAGGATAGTTTTTATGTTTTTCTTTTTTTTATGCACTGTTAGATGACTGGCAATCAAGAACTTGTATAAGTAGCATTTTTTAGGGCATATTATTATTTATGGGTGTATGGGAAATGTGTGTACAGTGATTTTTGATAGATAACATGCTTGTTACGAACTGTATCTACTCTTAGTAAAGTGGAAATCAAAATATCAAAAGATTTGTTTCCCAAAAAGGAAAATCAGAAATTACTTCAAACCGGAAATTTATTATAGCACATACAACTTACTGTAAAGACAATGCTGACTGTTTAATAAAAAACTCTCCTCAGAGCTTCAGGTGGAGACGTATTTTGGAAAATACTTTTCTGAAATAATTGAGTGTTAACTTTTTCAGCAGCAATCATTGTCATCCATCTCTCTTGATCTAGTTATGATGAGCTGTAAATGTGAAACAGATTTTTGGGAAAAATTGCCAGGACAGGTGAAAGTGATCAATAGAAGAATACTAAGTTTTCTTCCATGTGTGAGTCTCCCACTGGAATGTGCTCTCCTGCCGTGAGTTAAGGACTGTTGAACCTTACACATGTTCCTTTCACACAAAGTGGTGCACGCACCGGGGAATAATGCTGTCAGCTGCCCTCGGTTTTCCTTATTGCAGAGCTATTTCGTGGCCATTTGCATCACGTAGCTCTCCCCTGCTTTGATGTTTTTTCTGTAGTTAAGATGTCCATAACTCAGCAAGCTGTCCCTTGTTCTGTCCCTCTGCGTGGCGCTCTTATAGGTTCAGCTGGTGCACTCTGCTTTTGGCTCCACTTCAGCTTCCTGGATTAGTTTCAGTTTCCAGTATGGATATTAGATTTCTTTTTCTGTCTGCATGTTCTCACACAACAGAAAGAATTGTTCACAAGTGACAGGAACTGTGTGGACATTGTAATCTTGTTTTATTAGTCGACCTTGCATTTGTCATGTCTCTGCTCCTTGGCAGAAGGTGATGTTGATGGTCTGCTGTCATCCAGGGCCAGGTAGGTTTGGAGATGCAAAATCCTTCAGCTCCTGCTAGTGTTGGTAACCTTTTTTGGCCTAGCAAGCATCCTCACAATTCATGGATCATCGTGTTTTATGAAGCGTGTGAGCTGGGTGATCTGCCTTCTGTTTTGGAACAAAGGAGATAAAAAGCTGTGGGATGTGGCAAATTGATTGTGAAAGGTCAGCGTAGCCTTTAGCATTCCAGTTGACAACTCTTGGGCTTAGTCTGATAGACTATTGTTGTTCTTCCAAACTAGATGTGTGTTATTTAATGGACACACATTAAAGCATAATAGTTTTTCTTTAAATTGTGTGTGACTTTTACTGATTTCTACTTTCTATTGTTAAATGAGCTGTTAGAAGCTTAAAGACTGTGTGAAATCAGTAGGTGAAGATGAACTGTATGATTTGACTTTGCTGTAATAGGGATCTTTCTTTTCCCTAAGCCCACCGTGGTGGCAGAAGCCTCTTATAGGCTTATATGTGATGGCTGGGCTTTTATTTTAAAGCAAATCAAAGTTTATAGATGTTTCATAGTGCGCTTTTGCAATGCTGTTGAATCACACGTTGCTTTGTGTTCCATGCTCACTGCAATGTCAGAGCATCTTCCAGGAATGCATCTTTCATTGCAACATTCGTTGGTCATTTGCTTCTTCTTGGATCTTCAAGGCAAGAAGTGTCTGCAGTGGCATTCACTTTACAGAATTTATTAAAATGTGTGTTTAGGCTGTGCTTGAAAAAGCAAACCAAACCAAATGCATTTAGGTTTGTCCTTATAAGTGTTTTTACACATCTGCTTGATTATTTTAATCATAATACTACCATAGTGACCTCAAACATGGGTCTTGTTCCCAAATTTAACTCTGGAGATTTTGAAAATAATTTGTGAAGTTTATTTCAAAACATATTTGGAAGTAAGAGGATATGTCTTTCCAGTGCAGAGGTATACTTCATCCATGTAAAACTCCCAGCGTGAGAGGGATCAAGAGAGGAGTGCTGTCTTGTGCTTGTTAGCTTCTCTTCATAGTTACTGTAAGGGGAAAAGACCAGAGGAAGCATGAAGGAGTCACCTTTTTTCTAAATTTGTTTGGAGCAAAATGTTTCTAGGACTCAAGTGCTGAGTTTTAACAGTGCAAAATTATCACAAAAGTTCTTTTGCTTCCTTTGGTTTCTTTCGCTAATGGCAACTTCAGCAATTTAGAGAGTACCCGGTGTGATACTATAAATACTAAATACATACAGTATAGCTTTATATATTGTAGAAGGACAAAAGGTTGGTGTTCTTGAACTGAGTTAAATCCTTAGCTATTGTCAGAGCCATTACAGAGTCTGTCTAAGGTAGGTTTTATCTGCTGGGAATTATCTGATTGGCATCATTACAAAGAAATACTAGCAGAACTGTTTCATATATATAGCCACAAGATAATTATATTATGTTGGCCAGTATTTTTCATCATTAGTACTTCACTCTGTTTAGGTAGAAGGCTAGAGAAGAGCTTGTTGTGGAACAATATTCTGAGGCACCCAACCTTCATTTCTGTTGTTGAAGTATATCCATACTGAGTTTTAGACATCATATAAAATACTTTTCAGATTAAAAATAAAAAAAAAAAAAGTGTTTTTCCATGTATTTCAAATTTGACGTGCTCCTTCATTTTTCTTTTATGCAGCGCAGGTTCAAAACCGCAGTGTGGTATAGCCTGGGGTCCAGTCTACAGTCTTTTCTGTGCTGTGTTTCCTTTTGCAATCCTTAAAGGGTGTTAGTGTTCCAGATCTGCAGACCTGGCATTTTGAATCTTAAGACTATAGAGTACTTGCATAATTTACCTTCAGCTTCTTTTTCTGTCATGCATGGTTCATTGCACCCTTTTAGGTATTGCACATTATCAGCATGTGATATTTTAGAAGTATATAAATTAGTGTTGCTAATTAAGGGAACTTAATTTGAACTTCCAGCATGCTAATACTTTCTGGATAGATACAGATAATGATTATATTATTACACTCAGAGAGAGCAGCCCCACAGTGTTCAAATATTGTGCATTAGTAACTCGGGTTGAGGGGAAGTGGAGAGAATACCTGTTATTCTCCAGCCTAATGATGGAGACATTGACTTCAGAGAGGGATTAAATGGAAACTGGATCATGAATGGTTTGTTATTTTACTCAGGGATTTTTGTATATGAAGTATGTGTCTTCATGCATGGCTGCTCTCTGCTTGTCTTCTTATTAAATATTTAAGAAGTGTTGGGAAAACAGCAGGAGGGAGGCATGGTGTTTCAATCTAGACTACTGCTTGGCTGCTTAAGGTTGGCTTCTTGAGCCTCCCTGGGGAACTGGGAATTAAGTCCTTAGCCAGTTTAGTTTACTCTGGCTTCAGTTTGTTGGTCTCACTGGGTCCTAGGGAGTGGGACAGTGGACTCCAGTTGCCACTGGAGAGATTAAAATGCTGTTGGGATTCTCCCCAAGAGAGAGAGGGAATGCACCTGGCAATATTTAATGTCAGCTACTGAACCATCCTTTGGGTTGGAAAACAGTGGGGGAGATAGGTAGTGCACTGTAATACTGAATTTGTGTAACTAAAGGGGAAATTGGGTGGGGCAGGCTCCTAAGAGAAGCGAGGTCCTTGAGGGCAGATCTACATGGGTATTACATTGTTATAATATATGAGTTTTCAGCTCAATAGAGGCAAACAGTGTGTTTGCACAGCGCAGTGCTGTGCCATACAGAGTGATGCTGGCCTTTGTGTCAGCAGCACGTTTCTTAGTCATCCTGGCTACATGAACACCGTGTACTTAATTAAAAAAGCACTGTCAATTGTTCGGCCAATTCAAAAACCATCAGTAAATATCACTGCAGACACAGGGATGGCACATGTTTCACAGCAGCATTTGATAGCTTTTTACTTTTCCTGTAGATCAGTCTTACTTTTTGCCTTTACTAGTAATATTGAGTAATAATATAATAATTTTAGTGTATGCATTATTTAGACTGTGTGGTTTATTGTGCAAAATGTATTATGTTATGAAATAATACCTTCATATGTAGTAAGGATATATAGTTCTATATATAATAATTTAATATTACAGAAGGCTTAAACAAGTTTTCTCTTACCTGTTTTTATATCAGTTTTCTTTGCAGTGTGTGTCTTTTCTGTTTGTTTTTGCAAGACGGCTCAATAGCCAGCACCCACTGCCAATTTGTTTGCGCACGATGGAACTGACCCAGTGAGCAGAGTGAGAGCAATCTCTCTGCTTCAGAAAGATGCCAGCACGTGTCAAGTGCCGCTCACCCTGCCTGTGTTAGTGTTGTGTGGTTCTTGTGGCATGCCACAGGCAACAGCAGTAGTGCAAAATATGATGCTGTGGAAGGTTGGGGGAGGGAGCAGGGGGCAGGAGGAATTTTTTCCCATTCTGTTGCTAAGCAACTAATGACCGGTCTTTAAGGGCCATCTACGCTCACAAAGGAGACAAAGCCTTTGGCTGCCAGGCGGGGGGGAACTAGAGATTGGAGATTTGATAACAGCACACTCACTCGCCCGGAGTTCTTGGAGGAGGGAGCACGGGGAAAAGGCGGCTCTGCTTTTTTGGCTGCAACTGCAGAAAAGGCCCGGTCTTGCACTAGGTTTTCTCTGCCTGCTGGGTGAGTCCTTGCTTTGGGGGGAAGGTCACGGGACTCCGATCCTCTCGTCCCCTCCGGGAGGGCATCTACCAGCCGCGCCGCCGCGGAGCGGGACCCCCCTGACTGCCACCACCCCGCGGCCTGCCTGCCGCTGCCCCGCGCCCTGCCTGCCCCAACTGCGGAGTTTCCTGCCGCCTCCTCTGCTGGCTGGCCCCGGTGAGCTGACCCGGCTGCTCCATCGCCCGGCGCTGGGCTCTCTGCTGCGCTCCTGTCCATCTGCACTCCACCCAGCTCCAGCCGTCCGCCATTACACGCGGCACAGATCCAACCTCGCGGCACAGCGCCATCTGCAGCTTCCCGGGAGTCATCGCACCTGCGCTGCTGGTCTAGGAGCCCAACAGCGCCCCTGCTGGCCGTGACTGTGACTGCACCAAACGGGAAAGTACCTGACAGCCCCAGGGACATTTGCCACCGAGTTTTTTTGGTTTTGTTTACTGTTTTTTTACCTTGTTTACTGTTTCTTTGTTACTGATTGTTTACCTCATTATAGATACTAGTAAAAAACTCTTATTCCTTTTCCCATACCTTTGCCTGAGAGCCCTTAATTTTAAAGTTATAATAATTCGGAGGGAAGGGGATTCACATTCTCTGTTCTAAGGAAGGTTCCCACCTTCCTTAGCAGACACCTGTCTATCAAACGAAGACAGATTTTGGCGCCCAACGTGGGGCCTGAGGGCATTGAGAGAAAAAGGTGCAAAAGGAATAACAGTTTCTAGGAGACCCATTTTTAGGGCGCTGAACATAGAAACCTCATTAAGCGGCACCATGTGGTCTAAGATACCTTGGTTTGGCTGGCACATTCTCGTGGCCACATTTTTCCCATTTGCAGCTCCCTGTCTAAAGATGGGTCTTATGACTAAGGTCGTGGTGGTTATTATCCAGTTCTCACAATGGGTCAATAAGATGAGAAATTTATGGATTTTTCACGTCCTTTGGACGGCGGGCACTTGGTTACAGGGCTTTAACACCGTGAGTACATGTTTTTGGAGTCTGTTTGGTAATGGTACATTTTGTGAGGAGATGACACCAGGGGGAACTTTTTCTCAATCCTTCACCCCTTTCTTTGGGCCTACCCTACCAGGGCTCAGAGGGTTCATATACTCTCTAAATGCTAATGACATTGTACAGTGGTTGGCGTTGCTGATAGGTCTATTCCTCTTTGTATTCCGAGAAAGGGGGAGACTGCCCTGGGAAACCACTCTAACAGCTGCCCCAGGGAATAGGAATGTGGCTCCAGAGACTAGGGATGTTGCCACAGAGACTAGGGATGTTGCTACAGAGACCGAGGCTGTCCCAGAGCCTGAGAGTACGCCCAAACCTGACCCTGTCCCTGAGCCTGACCCTGCCCCACGGTCTGACCCAGTCCAACAGCCTGCCCCAGAAATGAACCAACCAAACTGGATGGAGGTAATGGAGGAAAAGATACGTCAGGTGTTGAGGGAATACACTTCCTCAACTGGTGAGAAGCCCTCTCCTTGCCCTACAGGGGAAGAGGTGGATGGTGCAGCAGCGGAACCCACGGACATTACAACCGTCCAGGTTCCAGCTGAATCGCAAGGGCAGTCACAGCCAGCAGCAGTTGCCCCTGTGCAGCGGAGGAAGTATAAGACCAAATCAGTACGCCCAGTTAATGATGATGGGGAACCAGGGCCCTCACAACCAGTAGGGGAGCCTGAGCCTATAATCATCACCGAGTCCCTGTCATACGACACTATCCGTAATCTGTACAATGACATTGTGCGGCGGAAGGGCGAGGCTTTCTCAACCTGGTTACTTCGGGTTTGGGACCGCATGGGCCCAGGTGTGCAGCTGGATGGTGGCGAGGCCAGGAATTTGGGAGCCGTGGCCCTGGACACGGGTGTTGAAAAGGTGTTCGTCAGGGAGGCAGGACCCATTTCTCTCTGGGAGAGGCTTTTAATGAGTGTAAGAGAGAGGTTTGTTCACAAAGACAGAATGCAGGAGAACTACCGTAGAGGGCCCTGGAAGACTGTTGAGGAAGCGATCCAACAGCTAAGAGAAGTGGCAGTACAGGAGGTGCTTTTTGGGAGGGACGGACAGCACGAAAATGATCCTGACAAGGTCAGGTGCACAGGGCAAATGTTGTGGAACCTGGCAAGTCTAGGGCCAACCCAATATGCCACCTACATTGCAATGATTAATCCTGATGACAACCGTGAGACAGTGGGCTCTGTAGCTGACAAGCTCAGGCATTATGCAAGTGTGATCAATGGCCCAATGCAGGCTCAGATCTCTGCTGTGGTTAAGGAGCTGAAGGAAGAAATACGGGAGATCCGGGAGGAGGTGAGGAAAAACAGTGTGGCACCAGTGAGAGTCACAGGCCCCAACACCAGAGCCCGACGTCCCCCCGCTAGAGAGAGAGGGTACACCCCACGAGCTGAGTTTTGGTTCTTTCTGCATGACCATGGGGAAGACATGAAAAGGTGGGATGGGAAGCCCACCTCTGCCCTGGCAGAACGGGTGCGTCAGCTTAAGGAGGGCAACACTAGCCGAGGAGGTTCTTCCAGAGCGAAGGTAGCCTCAGCTTCCCGTAGCCGACCTGCTGAGTACAGCAGAAGGGAAGATGTTGTGTCAGATTCCCTTGACGGTGGAATGCATGCTCAGGGAGGGAATGATAACCAGGGCTAGAGGGGCCCTGCCTCTAGCCAGGTAGAGGCATGGGAAAACCGTGTCTTTTGGACTGTGTGGATTCGATGGCCTGGTACATCAGAGCCACAAAAATATGAAGCATTGGTCGATACAGGTGCACAGTGTACCCTAATGCCATCGGGACATGTTGGGGCAGAACCCATTTCTATTGCTGGGGTAACAGGGGGATCACAAGAGTTGACGCTGGTGGAAGCCGAGGTGAGCCTGACTGGGAAGGAGTGGCAGAAACATCCCATCGTGACTGGTCCAAAGGCCCCGTGTATTCTGGGCATAGATTTCCTCCGGAATGGCTATTTCAAAGACCCGAAAGGACTCAGGTGGGCTTTTGGAATAGCTGCTGTTGAGGCAGAGGGCGTTAGGCAATTAAACACCTTGCCTGGACTATCAGAGAACCCTTCTGCAGTGGGACTCTTGAAGGAGGAAGAACAACGGGTACCAATTGCCACCTCGACAGTGCACCGCCGGCAGTATCGAACGAATCGAGATGCTGTGATTCCCATCCACAAGCTGATCCGTGAGCTGGAGAGCCAAGGGGTGGTCAGCAAGGCCCACTCACCCTTCAACAGCCCCATCTGGCCTGTACGCAGATCTGATGGAGATTGGAGATTGACTGTGGACTATCGAGCCTTGAACGAGGTGACTCCACCGCTGAGCGCTGCCGTGCCAGACATGCTGGAGCTCCAGTATGAACTGGAGTCCAAAGCAGCAAAGTGGTACGCCACTATTGACATTGCAAACGCATTTTTCTCCATTCCTCTGGCAGCAGAGTGCAGGCCTCAGTTTGCTTTCACCTGGAGGGGCGTGCAGTACACCTGGAACCGACTGCCCCAGGGGTGGAAACACAGTCCCACCATCTGCCATGGACTGATCCAGGCTGCACTGGAAAAGGGTGAGGCTCCGGAACATCTGCAGTACATCGATGACATCATTGTGTGGGGGGATACAGCAGAAGAAGTGTTTGAGAAAGGAGAGAAAATCATCCAGATTCTTCTGGAAGCCGGTCTCGCCATCAAAAGGAGCAAAGTCAAGGGGCCTGCCAAAGAGATCCAGTTCCTCGGCGTGAAGTGGCAAGATGGACGGCGTCAGATTCCCACCGAGGTCATCAATAAAATCACAGCGATGTCCCCACCAACCAACAAGAAGGAGACACAAGCTTTCCTAGGTGCCATAGGCTTCTGGAGGATGCACATCCCTGAGTACAGCCAGATTGTGAGCCCTCTCTACCTGGTGACACGCAAGAAGAATGATTTCCACTGGGGCCCTGAACAACAACAAGCCTTCACCCAGATCAAGCAGGAGATTGCCCATGCGGTAGCCCTTGGCCCAGTCAGGACAGGACCAGAAGTGAAGAACGTGCTCTACTCTGCAGCCGGGGGCAATGGTCTGTCCTGGAGCCTTTGGCAGAAGGTGCCTGGTGAGACTCGAGGTCGTCCACTGGGATTCTGGAGCCGAAGCTACAGAGGGTCTGAAGCCAACTACACTCCCACAGAGAAGGAAATTCTGGCAGCCTATGAAGGTGTCCAAGCCGCCTCAGAAGTTATTGGCACGGAAGCACAACTTCTCCTCGCACCCCGACTACCGGTGCTGGGGTGGATGTTCAAGGGAAAGGTTCCCTCTACCCACCACGCCACTGATGCCACGTGGAGTAAATGGATTGCCCTCATCACACAGCGCGCCCGTATTGGAAACCCGAATCGCCCTGAGATCTTGGAAGTAATTACAAATTGGCCTGAAGGTGAAAACTTTGGTCTCACCGATGAAGAGGAGCAAGAACAGGTGACTCGTGCAGAGGAAGCTCCACCGTACAACCAACTGCCACAAGATGAAACACGCTACGCTCTCTTCACTGATGGTTCCTGTCGCATTGTGGGGGCAAATAGAAAATGGAAAGCAGCTGTATGGAGCCCCACACGGCAGGTCGCAGAGGCTACAGAAGGAGAAGGTGGATCAAGCCAACTCGCCGAACTCAAAGCCGTTCAGCTGGCCCTGGACATTGCTGAAAGAGAGAAGTGGCCAAAGCTATACCTGTACACCGATTCATGGATGGTAGCCAATGCTCTGTGGGGTTGGTTGGAAAGGTGGAAAAAGGCCAACTGGCAACGTAGAGGAAGACCAATCTGGGCTGCTGATGAATGGCGAGACATTGCCACTCGGGTAGAGAAGCTACCTGTGAAAGTCCGTCATGTGGATGCCCATGTCCCCAAGAGCCGAGCTAATGAAGAACACCGAAACAATGAACAGGTAGATCAAGCTGCAAAAATAAAGGTGTCACAGGTAGATTTAGATTGGCAGCACAAAGGAGAGTTGTTCCTAGCCCGATGGGCCCATGATGCCTCAGGCCATCAGGGCAGAGATGCCACCTATAAGTGGGCACGAGACCGAGGGGTGGATCTAACCATGGACTGTATCTCTCAGGTAATCCATAACTGTGAGACATGCGCCGCCATCAAGCAAGCCAAGCGGGTGAAACCCCTGTGGTATGGGGGTAGGTGGTCCAAATACAAGTATGGTGAGGCCTGGCAGATTGATTACATCACACTGCCTCAAACCCGCCACGGCAAGCGCTACGTGCTCACAATGGTAGAAGCCACCACGGGGTGGCTGGAGACCTACCCTGTGCCTCATGCCACTGCCCGCAACACCATCCTGGGCCTTGAAAGGCAAGTCCTTTGGAGGCATGGTACCCCTGAGAGAATTGAGTCAGACAATGGGACTCATTTCAAAAATAGCCTCGTAAACACCTGGGCTAAGGAACATGGCATCGAGTGGGTGTACCACATTCCTTATCATGCACCTGCTGCTGGTAAAGTAGAGCGATGCAACGGCCTGCTCAAAACCACCTTGAAGGCTCTAGGTGGGGGGACTTTCAGAAATTGGGAACAGCATTTAGCCAAGGCCACCTGGCTAGTTAACACCCGAGGCTCCACCAACAGGGCTGGCCCTGCCCAATCTGAACCCTTGCAAACAGCAGACGGGGATAAGGTTCCAGTGGTGCAAATGAGAGGCATGCTGGGAAAAACTGTTTGGATTCATTCCGCCTTGAGCAAAGATAGACCCACCCGTGGGGTTGTCTTTGCTCAAGGACCAGGGTGTACCTGGTGGGTGATGCAAGAGGATGGAGAGACACGATGCATACCTCAGGGGGACCTCAGTTGGGGTTGAACTGCCCATAACACTGTGCCTGTGTCGATACCCGTATGTATATAACCAGAGTAATGCTTGTATGTATATAGTTTAAAGGTTTAAGTTCAATGTAATATGTTGGAATGGAAAAAATTCGGGGTGGATAATGTGGAAGGTTGGGGGAGGGAGCAGGGGGCAGGAGGAATTTTTTCCCATTCTGTTGCTAAGCAACTAATGACCGGTCTTTAAGGGCCATCTACGCTCACAAAGGAGACAAAGCCTTTGGCTGCCAGGCGGGGGGAACTAGAGATTGGAGATTTGATAACAGCACACTCACTCGCCCGGAGTTCTTGGAGGAGGGAGCACGGGGAAAAGGCGGCTCTGCTTTTTTGGCTGCAACTGCAGAAAAGGCCCGGTCTTGCACTAGGTTTTCTCTGCCTGCTGGGTGAGTCCTTGCTTTGGGGGGAAGGTCACGGGACTCCGATCCTCTCGTCCCCTCCGGGAGGGCATCTACCAGCCGCGCCGCCGCGGAGCGGGACCCCCCTGACTGCCACCACCCCGCGGCCTGCCTGCCGCTGCCCCGCGCCCTGCCTGCCCCAACTGCGGAGTTTCCTGCCGCCTCCTCTGCTGGCTGGCCCCGGTGAGCTGACCCGGCTGCTCCATCGCCCGGCGCTGGGCTCTCTGCTGCGCTCCTGTCCATCTGCACTCCACCCAGCTCCAGCCGTCCGCCATTACACGCGGCACAGATCCAACCTCGCGGCACAGCGCCATCTGCAGCTTCCCGGGAGTCATCGCACCTGCGCTGCTGGTCTAGGAGCCCAACAGCGCCCCTGCTGGCCGTGACTGTGACTGCACCAAACGGGAAAGTACCTGACAGCCCCAGGGACATTTGCCACCGAGTTTTTTTGGTTTTGTTTACTGTTTTTTTACCTTGTTTACTGTTTCTTTGTTACTGATTGTTTACCTCATTATAGATACTAGTAAAAAACTCTTATTCCTTTTCCCATACCTTTGCCTGAGAGCCCTTAATTTTAAAGTTATAATAATTCGGAGGGAAGGGGATTCACATTCTCTGTTCTAAGGAAGGTTCCCACCTTCCTTAGCAGACACCTGTCTATCAAACGAAGACAGATGCACTTGGCAGAAAATATGAGAGGTTGTTAACCTTTGGAGTAAGAGAGTTTGATCAGTTTTTTTAGAGCAATTTGCAGTCTTGGATCACTAATTCTTTCATGTAGTTTGGGACCTGAAATGCTAGTTTTGTTGGGTTTTGGGTTTGTTTTGGATTTTTTTGTTTTGTTTTGCGTTTTTTTTTCCCAGAGTTTTTCTCAGACTTACTTTATGTGCTCCTTCATTACGATAACATGTTTATAGCTCCATTCAAACCACTCAGAATCCAGTTTTGAATTTTTGCTTGCTGTTAGCAGTGCATTGCAATTGTACGTGATTTTCTCTTCTGCCTCCAGGTGCAACCTGGATCATGAATCAACACCTTTAAGCTTTTGGTTCCAAGTTTTGGTTTAGGCATTGCAAGACTCAATCTGTCTTTGATGGGATTACAGTGTTCTTGCAACCAGCCAATATGATTATACCAAGAATCTCTGCTTGTGAATTTTTCAGATCCAGCATTATAGCTTCTCAGTGGAAGTCTACCACTAATTTAAAGGAATTGTTTTTTTGATCTTCCAGTGAAATTGTTAATAGAGCCTTATCCTTGTATAGGTGGTAACAAGTCTGTTTCAGATGTGTTTATATCTTCAGGTTATGCTTGCAGTTTAAGTGTAAGTTGAAGGTGTTGTGGGTTGTTTGGAATTTAAATCTCTCTTGTAGGTCTTGGTTTGTAAGCATAATAGGATGTCTGAAGAGCTGAATTTTCAAGCCGTTTTTTTCTCCCCTTCCTCCAGGTGTGAGGCAGCTAGCCCACATATTCATCCTGTTGGATGGTGTAAGGAGCATAAAAGAACTCTCATCACCCCACCAGGTTTGTATCTTGTTACATGTCTGAAAGATTTAAGGAGGTTATAGTCAGTTAGCATCATTAAAATTTACAATAATCTTTCTGTTACCTTTCCTGAATTTTTTCTTTCTGTGCTTAGGAGTTAATATTTGCAGAGCTGTAAAATTTTTTACAGGACTTAATATATTGAAAATAGAAGTATAAGAGATGTTAGGTGTGTTAGGAATGCAAATATATACTGGTTTAGTAAAGAGACATCTACTCACGAAAGATATCCCTTGAAATCTGAACAAGTTTATATTTTGGCTGAATTCTCAAAATGCTGATAAAGCAAATTTCAGCTAACCGTTGCGTAAGAAAAACATCTTCATGTGAACTGAGTATGCAAGGTTGATAAGAAAACTGCCTTACATGATGAAGGAATCAAACTTGTAAGGGGTCTTCGGAATGAAGGAAAATGCTATGAGAGAAATGATACAGAAGCAGGGAAGTGCATTCATTAGTGTGAGACTTGAGACTGTTTTTCAGGACTGTTGTGTATGTCTGGATGACCTAAATGCCCTGTTGCAGAAATTGGCATCTCTGGTCCCAGAACGTGGAAGGCTTTAATTAGTTAAAGCTGACTTTGACAAAAATTCTAATAGCCAGCAGTCTTGAAAAGTCATAAGCAGTCTGTCTGTCAGAAGGTTAATTGCAGCCTATTATTCAGTGAATCCCTTGTAAAACAAATTAGAATTGGTTTTGTTCTGTTCTAGCTTATGAATAATAATGTTTAAACTTCAAGCTAAACTTCTGGTGCAGAGTAAAGGTGAAGAACAGGTACTCCCTTTTCTTTAAGAGCCAAGCTCTCTTTGTGTTTAGTCCATAGAGTGTTTATAAACATGTTTTATAAACATCTTCTTTGATGGTGTCTGTAGATTGTTCATAAATGTCCAGGGTATTTTGTTAGAAATTTAGGTTAAAATTGCTCACTAAAAGAGTAGCATGTAGTCAAGTGTGCTCAACTGTGGTACAGAGCTATCACTCATTGGATTGTTTACCAATGAATGACTGTTTATTACCTGAATTAATTTCCTCAATTAAGTGAACAGATTTTTCCAGTCCACATTATTTATATTGCAGAGGGAATCGCAGAATATTCTTATATCCAAAGCAATTGTATACTCGGTAGTGTGTATGAGAGGCTTATTAGCTCTTTTTAACTTGTATGGTGAATTTATCAGAGACAATTTAGAAGAGCCTTTCTTGTAATTATTTTATAAGTCCAAAGCATAAATCAAAATAGTATTATAAAAGTGCTAGGCACTGTAAATTAGACATTAACTTCATTTTTTTGCACTGCTGTGTTTAATTTTGTTCATATTTCTTCTCTGCCAGATTATCCACATGCTAAGCATTTTTCTTGGGAGAAGTATTTGGAAGAAACCAGTTCATTACCTGCACCTGCAAGGGCTTTTAAAGTGGTGAGAAAATGTTTAAATTTTTTCATGCTTCTAAGTTAATGTAATTAATTTGTTTAAGAAGAGAATATGTATATGGTGTTCCTATGTTTACAAATGTACCCGGTTAATTATTTGCATAATAGGTGGTTTATTTTTATGCAAGTTTGCAGCTCAGTGTTAGAAATCAGATTATTATAAATCACTACTATTTTAATTATTGTAAATGGGATTAAATGCTACTAATATATTACTAATTAGTGTAATTTGCTGTGGAAAATTACTGCCTACTTATTACAAATAATGAGATAGCTACTGAGTCATGATAACATATTTTGAAGATTTGTATTTCTGTACTTTTTATCTGGTGCAATGGATACAGTGTAAAAAAGGATTGTGAGAGGTTAGTCTGCTTGTCCATCTAGTCCATTGCCTGGGGCAAGAGCTTGTTTTCAACACCCTTTAGCAGACCTTTTCTTCTCCAGGTTCGCAACTAGGGCACACGGGCAGCATCCACAGGCAGCTCCCCAGCTTAACTGTGGTGTTTGTGGACAGCATCCTTTTCTTTTATCTCAGTACTTGCTAGTTTCCTTCAGTGATCCATCTTTTTGAGCTCTTCAGGTTTCAGTGATGGTCACTAATGCAGGAAGGAATTACACGGTGGCTTGAGCTGAAAGGGACCCTAAAGATCATCTAGTTCTAACCCCTCTGCCATGGGCAGGGACACCTCCCACTAGACCAGGTTGCTCAGAGCCCCATCCAGCCCAGCCTTGATCACTTCCAGGGACTGGACATCCACAGTTCTCTAGGCAGCCTGTTCCAGTGCCCCCTCACCCTCACAGTAAAGTATTATTTCCTAATACCTAATCTAAACCTACTCTCTTTTAGTTTGAAACCATCTCCCCTTGTCCTATCACTACATGTGCTTGTAAAAAGGCCCTTCTCCATCTTTTTTGTTTCCTTCAGGTACTGGAAGGCTGCAATTAGGTCACCCCTAAGCTATCTCTTTTCCAGGCTGAAAAAAACCAATTCTCTCAGGCTTTCCTCACAGGAGAGGTGCTCCATCCCTCTAATCATCTTGGATTGCTGTCGGGACACAGTATCAGGTGTCCAGTGGCTCCCAGCCCTCATCTCACAGCACACTGAAGCACATTTGCCTCAGCTTTTCGTGTTAGGGACACTAATTCTGAATAACACTTTGCTAAGAGCTGGATTAACAAAAGCCACAATGTGGTGTTTATAGCAGTTCCTGGGGTCAGCAGATTACCAGGCTGTATTAGTGACCTGTAGTTTATCACCCCAAGGTATGTGTGGCTTGATAATGTTTCTCAATCTGACATTCTCAGCACGAATACTCTGAGCAAGGATTAGGAAGGTATTTGGTTATATCTGAGACAGTAACAGTGTTTTATGTTGTACTATGAGAGGAAATTGAGTTCTTAAACAGCAGCAGAAGAAAAAACGCCAATGATTTGGGAAATCCTAGAGGGACAGATACATTATTTTCCTAACAAATTAGCATAAAACCCATAACTTGTCTTGTGCATATGTTCCTTTAAAATGGAAATAATTTTGTTTTACTTTTCATAACTGCAGATGACAAACACAAAATCTGATAGTCCTACCAAAGAAACAATTTTTGTCAAAATAGTATCAAAACCCCAGTCCTGTTTGTTACTGTTATAGTGTGGATTAGTTGTGTTTTCAGCAGGAGGCTGAAAAAAATTTGATTCATGAAGTGAAAATACATACTAAAAAGCACTAATATGATTCCTGTAGACAATTTCATAGACATTTCAGGTTGCTGGTATGCAATGCTTTATTAAATACTGTGTTGAAACTGTTGGCCAAAATCTCTAGGAAAACTTTTCTAGAGAATTTAGGAAAAAAACTGGTTCAAAATAAAGATTCCCATTTACTTGCTTGGACGGCTTGAATCCAGTCCATTCCAGGAGAACCTGGAATCCCAAAGTAGTTACTTTGTTTCACTAGATTAATAACACTACTTTGAATTATGTTTTTATGCTTGAATTTTTAGTAGAGGGAGGGCAGATTTGAAAAAACAAAGGCAAAATTTCTTTGATGCATTATCTATATTTTACAACCACATGAGACTTTGAGGTTTTGTTCTGTTTCACGTAGTATTGTTCTTCTTTTCTAGAAACCTTCTCACGGCTTTCAGAAAAACATGAAACTTGAAGTGGTTGACAAGAGAAATCCAGTATTTATCAGAGTAGCAACCATTGTAGATACTGATGACTATAGAATAAAGGTAAGTTTCTCTGTCTTATTGTGCTATCTTGCTTAAGTACCTGGTGAGGACTTTGTAAAACCGAAATCTTAAGTTGTAAAATTAACAATGGGAAGAAATGGGTGGCATTGCTCTGTCCTGCTAAGCTTTTGTTCTGGCTTTTCACTAATTAATATATGCATAATTCTTTCAGAATATGTTTTTTTTATTGTCCTCTTAGTTGAGCTGAGGTGGGTACTTAGAGAGCAGATTTGAATATGTATTGGAAAATTGCTTTGGGAACAGTTGATAGACGACAATTGTCTATTCTATCAAGAAATGTGATTATTTAATATCAAGTGTCAAAGGGCTGCTTTGATATTTGTATTATGGACCATGAAATATTTGGTCTAGTTTAATTGAATCTGTCTCTATAAGCTTGAAAAGGGGAGGCAATGTGAGACATGAAAGAAACATCCCTGATCTCTTGTCCTTTGTCATTTCTGCAATTCTGAAGTTTCTGTTAATTATGGGCTTTAGATTGGATTAAGTTAATGTATTTTTAATGTATTTTTCAGAAGTTGTGTATGTGAATTAATTTTCTTTTATTGTACAAAACCAGTTTCCAGTGTGAAGTCCTTAACCGTTGGAAGGGCTAACAAATAGCAGATATCCAATTAGAAAGAAATGAAGGATGTATGTGTGCAGTTTGTACAGATTTATTAGGCATACCTGTTATTTCAAGTAGGAGATGCAGCTGACATTTCATTTTGAATCATCTGAATTAACTGCTGGTAGGGAGTCATCAGAACTAATATCTTCACACCTACACATCTTCTACCTTAAGTTGGACATGCAAAACAAACAAAAAACCCCCAAAAAACCAAAAAAAAACCCCACCCCAAGACAATGAAACACCCATCCCAAAATAAAGAAAAAAACCCTCTCCCCAGTCTGATTTATTAAATGACAGGATCTGTAACTTCTAGGGTAGTAATCTGACTTTGTAGCCTATGTTGAAAAAGCTCTGAATGTATCTGTGTGTACGTGCGTCCACACATGTGCGCGTGAGAGATCTGAGGAATTTACTAGTCCAGAGGTCATGCAAGATTTGAAGATATTTAGCTTTCACATGAAAAAAAAGAAGTGTATAACCCATACTGGTGTTTTCCTGGCAAGTCACATGCTTCATTTTCTTTTCCGTTTCAACTCTTTATCCTGGATAGTCTGATATTAGTAAAATTGTTGCATGTATGTTGGGGGGATTGTTTATTTTTAATAAATAAATTCCATTTTTTTTAGTCTTTTGCTTAGTGCTCTGCTGTTCTTAAATCCAGTTCAAAAAGGAGATTAAAAAACATTTGGATTTTTGTTTGTGTGGTTTTTTTGAGAGATGAAAAAGGCAGAAATTCATGCTTAATTTAAGTATTAATGTGAGAACTAATGTGAGAGCTGCTTTATTGCTGGGATTTGAGCCTGATAACACAGTAAACAACCATATGACATATTGTTGTTTACTCTTTACTTTAGTGAGACTATGCCTAGGTCCAGAATGTAATGTACGTGTGTTTTCTGTATGCCTTAAATAGTTCTCTGAAAGTGTTTTCTCCAATGGACATGTCATTTCTAGAGATTACTCAGGTAAAATGATTTTATGGAGAATTTTCCTGATCTAAAATGTGCTATTCTCCTTTTTGTATTTTAGGTTCATTTTGATGGCTGGGATAGTATTTATGATTATTGGACTGATGTAGACAGCCCTGATATCCATCCTGCAGGCTGGTGTACAAAAACTGGACACCCTCTTCAGCCCCCACTTAGTAAGAGAAACCACACTGTAACGTAATGATGCTAAAAGGCGTGTGTGTTGTGCTATCTTTTATCCCTGCCAGTGCCATTCAAGGAAGAGAAGCCACTAGGGTATGCAAAGTAATTGCAAATGTGACATTTAGTGCAAAATCAACAGTCAGTAATTAATCACTTTTTAGTGGATGCATTTATTGACCCTTACTGCAATGGAAATACAGGAGCCACAGTCAAAACCAGAAGTAATGTGAAAGATCTGTTGTGTAAAATCCTGGCCCTCTCAAAGCCAGTGCTGAAGCTGCTGTGGCACACAGTAGGGATAGGGTACCACTCTTAAGATCCTTTGTTCACCTCTGTCTTGATGGTTAGTGTGCTTTTTGGCTCAAAGGAGTCCAGACTACGCTGAGAAGACACTGCTTTCAAATGCTGTGGCAAATCCTCAAAACCAACTAACTTCCTTTTCTTATTCAGCTGAGCATGGAGGGATTAATGGTGCCTGCGCTGAAAATAAATCCAACAGAAGCATGGTACCAATAATAATGCTGTGTTTGCCAGCTTGCTCTCTCTGGGGATTTTGTTTTGCTTGTTGAAGAAGTGGGAGGTAAATGATCAATGAGATTGAAGGTTGGAGGAAGAAGAGACTTTTTGGTAAATATATCCCTGCCTGGGCCACTGTGTTTCTGGATAACAGCAGTAAAATCACTTTAGCCAAACTTTGAACAGATGAGTTTTTAAGTGAGTGCTCTTTTCTGAGATTAGTTTATATAATGACTCTGAGGTATGGTTGGCACAAGTGCTGAGTATTCACAGCTGTAACAAGATCAGAAAGAACTGTGCTTGGAAAATAAGAAATGCTGAGCAATGCCAAGTACTCGGGAAAAAATTAAATGTAAAATAACTGGGATAAGTCACACACAGTGGGAATGTCTTACCTGAAAATCACAGTACCTCAATTCAATGTCTCTAAATGCCAAGAAGAAATTCCTATCCAGGGTGTGATCAGAGTATATTCATTAGTTTTCTGAGCGCTCTAGCAGTACAGTGATGACTGCCTGTTAGGAAGTTAATCATTCTGCCTTCAGAGTCTGAATAGAGTGCCATAAGTGCCAAAGCACAAAGTGAATAATGAGGGGAAGACAGGATGCTGCATATCTGCTTCTTGATCTGAGATGTGCTGTCCTGTGCATTCAACAAGCAGCCCTGTGGCCACATAAATAAAAACTGTATCAGATGGCAAAAGAGCTGAATAGGGTTGCAAGATTTCACTTATGTAAGATTGATTTAAAAGTGAAAATCTTGGTTAGGTGAGAGTATAAAATACATAAATTCATTTTTTTGGAGACTTTGAAAGAGACAAGGTGCAGGTGCCCATCACATATAACATGTCATCTCCTGTAGATGGTGGCTTGGAAGGCACTGTTCATCTCTTTTAGGATGTGACTGAAAACAGAAAGAAGTAACTTTCTGTTATGCTACAAAAATTAAGATGGACAATATGACGGGAGAGGAAGCTGACCATCCATTAAATAGGAAAAAAGTAATAAGCTACACAAATTCTTACAAAATAGAATGATTACTTAATAAAATATTATTCCAACAGTATGACTTCATTCTATTACCATATAGAATATTATAAAAATATTAATATTGTTTCCATATAAGTTAAAAAACACTGCCAGACTTCTGCAAGCGTTTCATGAGGAGCGAAGGAAATATTTTGCAAGACAGTGTCTTCCTCAGTCAGTATGATAGGACATTTAACAGTGAGATCCCTGTCTTTGACACTAAAAGCTTTGTATGAATGCTGTGCAATGTTAGCAATATTAGTCTAGAGCAGTTACCAGTATTCATGTATTCATAGTGTTTTCAGATGTAATGAAGTCATCCTGATGGATTATGACCTTTTGATAGCAGTTAGGGAATTAAGAACCATGTATTGGTGTTGATTTTAATATCGTTTCTCAGTGATGCAAAGAGCAGCTTCTTCCATAAACATGAACAATCACTTGCAGCTCTTCTAAATTACATTTTTAACGAGTTTGAATTTTTTAAGTGAGAACATTTATAGGGAGCCAGTTTTCGCAAAATCAGAACATCAGTGAAGCAGGACTTCCCTTTACAGAAGCATTCAGATAACTCTTCCTCTGAGTCCACTTACTTGTTACGTTATAAGAATCAATTTTGCATAAAGGTAGAATAGGTGAAATTCCCTATTCTCTCACCCATTATGCTCTTTAAAGGTTACAGAAGTCTTTGGACTTCATTGTAGTCATAGTGTTGTAACATTTGCATAGTTGGAACATTTCTTAAAAAAAGCTTTTGGACTGCTCTAATTACACATAATAATTCTCTGTCTTTCATTATCCGTCTGTGAGCAAGAATCTTATCTTTCATCTGGAAAAATCTATTTAAATAGACCTTTTCATGTCTGCATTGTTATCTGTATGAGGAGATATGAGTTTTGGTACTTTTCAAGAAGAACTGCGACTAGAGGGGACAGTGCATTCCCAGTGTCATGTGCTGGAATCCTTGCTGTGAAACTGTGGGTTGTGTACTGTGTTTGCGTGGACCTCAAAGCTCGTTTTGGCATATGTGCTTTCATGTCTCTGCAGGCATCATTATTGCAGGTTGATGAAAATCAGATAGACACATAAATTCAGAGAAGTGAAAATGTCAGAAATCTCCTGACGGCTTGTTCGTTTTAGTAGTATTTTCAGCCTTTGTTTTCACATCTTGTTTACTGGAAAATTTCAGCTAAAAAGTGTGTAAGGTCAGTACGGATTACAAACACACCCCTGTCTTCAGGAACAGGGATAGGGTAACTTACTTTTTCTGTGCTCTTGCAAAACAGCCAGGTTCTAACTAAATGTAGATAGTAGAAGTGAAATTTGATGTCATGCAGCTCCTCCAAGATTTGTGTTCTTTATATAGATGTAGTTCTGTTGTAGAGATTTACTCACACAGAATAAAATTATTTCCCCAGTGGATTAGGTTGTTTAAATCTCCATCATGCTTTTTGCAGAATGCATTATTGAAGTACTTCTGTTTACTTATTTCTTCATGCTTGCTACAATGCACTGGTATTCCTGCATTTTAAACCTATTGTATACATTTTAAATATTAAGTAATTTCAAAAAATCTCATTTGTAATTTCACTTGGCATGCAGGTCCCTTGGAATTGGTGGAAGCTTTAGAGCATGGAGGGTGTCCCACAGCAGGATGTAAGGGAGTTGGACACATTAAAAGAGCAAGACATATCGGCCATCATAGGTATGTTCTGTGAAACTGATTTTATTCTTTCAATTGAGGGATGTGTGCAGTTGGATTTTTCAAAGTGTTGTTCACAAGAAAACAGATACAAGCTGGAAAAAAAATAGGAAATCTTGTAAACCTAAATATGCAATTATTTCAGTTGCCATGGTGAGCATGCTGAAATAAACATTAGCAATCTGTAACTTCATTTCACCAGGGTGTGCTGAGATAAGATTTGCTGTACATTACTTTTTGTCACAATTGGTAGATTCAGTTACTCTGTAGTTTGTTCCTATGAGGCTTCCTCGGCTTGCTGTCCAGATTGCAAAATGTTACAGACAGATATGTATAAAGCAATAACTTTTGAACCTTTTGAAATATGAGGCCACTGATTTTATTATGGCTTGGATGTTTTTGTTCTGCTGGGTTGGCAGGGATAAGGACTTGCTTGTTGGCTTGAAGCAATGCTAGAAAGGCAATTCTGATTGATATATTCCCGAATGACAGCTTGCTGCTTCTGTTTAGTGTTTCTAAAGATGCTTTGTTGAACACCTTCTGAAGTATAATATAGAAATGTGGGCATCTCATCCTAGAGAGTAGGTAATGTTAGCATGGGAGAATGGAATGGAGGGAACAGAGAGACAATGACTGAATAAATAGGAAATATTTCCCAAGTTGAAATTTTATTATTTCAAAAATATTTAGAGTGTGAGCTGAATCCAGGCTATTTCAGTAAGGGATGTACAAGTAATACAGTATGTTAAGTTGAGAATTAAGCATTACAAATATCATCCTGTTACCTTTTTTGCAAATTAGAACTTCCAGAAGTTGTCGTTTTTCCATTACACAGTCATAAAATTCTCAAATGTCATGTCACTTTGTTCATCCTGCTCTCTCATGTGGTTAGAGGATTGCTCTTTGGTTATTTATCCATACAATTTTTAGAATAACTTTTTAAACTACTGTGATCCGAGAGTGAGCTCAGCAATCTTTTCATATTTTTGATGAAAGAATTATGTCCTGTTGACTAGAACTATGCTACAAGGTTTTGATGGTGTATCACCACCGTGAACATACCATGGGTTTCAGCCCAAAGTTGAAACTTAAGATAAGAAAAAAAAAGGAAGTGAATGTGTCTGAGAAGTTTTTCATTTATGATCTCTCTAAATAAACATTGGCAATAAAAGTTCTAATGTTTTAGCCGGAAGGGATGAGTAAGAGCTATATGTCTATTTACTTTGTGTAGCCTTTGCTTTTATAGCTATATTTTCCATGCTATTTAAAGGTTGTTACACTTACTCATCCTGAATATTAAGAAAAGAAAGAAACTCATGGCATTTCATTGTATTTTATTTTTACTGTAGTCTTAGTAATTGTATTATTTGCACATTAGCTGATTGTTCTAAGGCATAAAAATATAACCAAGGAGATTTTGTTGATCATAAGACAGATATTTGCCATTTCATAGCAAATATATTATACCAGTAAGTATCTTATTCACTAGCTATTGATTTGCTCTCTGTGCTTATATTCTAGTTTTGTTCTTGAGTGTTTCTGGGGAAAATAATGAGATTTGTTACTCATCTGGAGCCTACAAGCTTGAGGGTCCAGGTTACCCCAAAAATACTAACATTGTACCACTGCGTTTTTCCTGAATTAACAAAAAGAATTTGAAATTTGTATAATTTTCCACATCAGGTAGCATTCCCATGGCTCTTTTATCTCGGCAACCTTGAAATGTATTTAAGCATGCTTATCTTCTCTTTTGTGATGAGGTGCAATGCATAAAATGCCTGTGTGCAGAAAAGATGATAATTTAAAATGCTAAGTAGTTCTGAAATAATTTTGAGAGCTTGTTCCTTAGGAATCAGATGAAAGCCTCAGTGATTAATTATATAGTGGGTGTAAAGCATTTACTTTTTGGAAAAGTTGATGTTAATAAGGACTTGGTATCTATCAACAGTTGATCTAGGGTTATGTGCTGTGCAGTTGAAACAGCCTGATGTACAAATTGTTAGCATTATGCAGATCACCTGCATATTTATGACTGTATACTCTGAAGTTTAATGCGTGCAATAATTCTCAAGTTCAAGCAGTAATGTGAAGAGGTCAGTTGTAAGTAGTTCATTAGAGTTTTGAGTCAGCCCTTTATGAGTAAAGATTTTTGCCAGGAAATTGAAACTTCACATATGTTACAGGTAAGTTGAAGTGAACTAAAGTGCTGTGGTAGAGGTTGTGTTGTAAGACAACACATTTGTATAAACATGGAAACCTCAGCTCAGCAGGACATCACATCTTTTTGTTCAGTGTCTGCTGAAGTAATTGTCAGCTTGTTTTTTGATGCCAGTCTCAAGTTTTATTTTATCTTTTATGTGACTTCCTTGGTGCCATCCGTTCTAAAGTACTCCTGATTCAGTCTTAGACTGTTGAAGCAGCTTTCTCCTAAAAATTGCATACTTTGATGATAAACATGCGCTGTATTGCTTGTTTGGAGTCTAGTTAAAAGTGTTTTCATAAAGTCTGAATTAAAGAGATCACTTAACAAAATCCATCAACAAAAAAAAGAACAGATCCCTCAGATGCTGTCTGAAGGTTTCTTGCTCATCATATATCACCAGGTGATTGGTCATCTGGACATAGTCTAAGCCATCCATTAGTCCAGGTGGATTTCTCTGGCGCTCTCATAGAACCTCATCCCTTGGCAGTGCTCAGCAGTAATTGACACCTGAAAGGCGCTGAGGAGCTGGGCTTGGTAACATTTCCAACCAGTACAGCTAAACCAGGAGACCTGGCTGTGGCTTCATACAGGTTTGCAAAATATTCCAAATGGTCATAAACACTACTAATCTATATTTAAAAGTACGTCATATGCAAGTTCTTAGACTGAACAGAGTGCTGCCTTACACTTTTCTGTTTAAGAGAGAATCCTGGACTATGTTCCCTTCTGATACTAGGTGTAGCTGAGAGTGTTCCATCTGGATTCTGTGCTTCAGAAAATTTGCATACTGCTACAAGACAGGAGCATCTTCAAATGTCTGGAGAAGACTAAGGTCTATGCCTGCCTATCAGCAGCCCAGTTTTATCCTCCTACCCTTGAACTTCATAGAAAAGAGATATGTATATAACTGCACTTAGAGATAGAACTTGAGTGTGCTAGAAGGGCAGTTGCAAAATAAAGACAGGTGGAATATGCTGCTCAACATTTCTGTTCCATCAGACAGTTCTGGAAAGGACTGTTTATGTAAAAACCTCTGTTGACTTGAAAATCCCAGGCCCATGATCAGAATGGTGCATTTCCTTTTTCTCTATCCATCTTTTATGATTCAGTAAAAACAGAAATTTACTTTGATGCCAAGTTTTTACTCAGTGTATGCAGGACTCTGGAAGCAGTGGCTCCCTTTCCTTGGAAAACTGTGTCATGGACACACATATTGCCAGGCCGCCTGCTGCCATTTCAGCAGTGCCCTGCAGACAGCTAATTGTTGTGCTGTGCTGATCCTTCAGCAGTTAGAGATGGCTGATTACTCTCCTGTGCGGGGGAAGGTGTGTGTCAGGAGGTATTAATGTGAGTGTTTGTTTACTGAGGCAGCTCAGATGGTAATCGAGATCTTCGTGTTGGACTGGTTTCAAAGCTGTGGAGCAGTGCTGGAGGGTGTACAGCCCTGTCAGATGAGCAGCAGTGGTTTCACATTGAGTACCTGCTGCTGCTTTTGGATCCTGCCATTCTTCTTGAGCCTCTGGCAGACCTTGGTACCCCCAAGCCAAGGACATCTGATCATTTTGGAAACTGACTTCTGAACCTCCGCTGTTTTCAAAACGGTGTGCTAAAGCAGACTATAAGCTGGAGAGGAAATCCAGTTTTAAGGTGACAGAAGAGTTAAAAATCCTTATTTAATACTAAATAACCTAAACATTTAGACTTCTAAGCCCTTGAGATGAGTTGTGTCAAAAACTTAGTCCTGTATAAATCAAATACTTCTATTATGTCGGAATAACAAGATTAATTTTTTTCATTCTTTGTAGTAGACAAGTTAAACTGAACTGAAGGCCGGAGGCATTGAGATTCAGGAGAATTTACTGATTGATCCGAAGCCATACTCAGGTTCATTCATGCTGTGTTTTGTTGTAACAAAGCTAACAGTGGAAACCATGAGGGTTCTTTTTGTTGCCTCAAGTAACAGTAACATCAAAGGACTATCATTTTTAAAAAATGATACAGCAACATGAATGATTAATTACAGAGAAAAAGTCATCTAAAGCTAGTGTTCCAAAGCATCGTTACTATTATAACTATTGCTGACTGAAACTGTCATTCAACTTCGTTTTTTCCAGAAAATACTAAAGGAAAAGGTAGTATATAAGCAGGCAAGTTATAATAAAAGACTGAATTTTGAGGCTTTTTCTGGAGGTTTTTTGAGTTGTTTGGTTTTTTTGTTTTTTTTTTTAAATAATTTAAAACCTATTATTGGTGTAGGTAAACAGAGAACCTGTTGGAATCTGACAAGCATATTGTCAGATTTCATTGTGGTGTAAGGCTTGCTTAAAAATACACAACTGAAGTTAAATGCCATATTGGTAGTGTTCAGTGTTTCGTGTGGCTGCTCAGAAACATTGTCCCAAAACACCCCTGTGAGCGTAGGAAGCCAAAAGGAGATTACATGCTTTGCCCTGTAGGAACAGCAGAACTGAGATTAACCAATATATTTATGAATTTCTGATAATTGTATTTCATCACAGTGGTATGTGTTTGTCACAGCAAGAACTTACATCACACTAGCATGGGTGCCTTAAACCTTTTTCTGAGCAGAAGCCTGTGTCTTTCATCTTGTGTTTTGTTTGAAAGAGAAAAAAAGACATCATTGTGATAGATGCAGCAGTATAAGACATCTGGCAGAGGCTAGTCCTAAAACACACAAAACCAGTAGGCTGAGAATAAGTGTACGTAGACATATATAAATAGAATTAAAATAAAATGCCCTGTTCTAAGAGAAATTAGAAATAAAAGGTGAATGCTCCAAATTAATTTTTATTTGTATATTTTGTTCCATGTCTCTAAAAATGTCATTAACAAAAGCATACTATACTCCAAGCGTAGTGTTTTATAGCCAAATATGTGGCTGCACTCTATCTTATTTGGATGTGTAAAAAGAAAGTTCATCAGAAGGCTAAGATGACTGTTCTGTGCTTCATTGGATCACCTGGGGATATGGCTGCATGTTCCTTTAAAGAACTGTACAGTGTTATGGAACTACATCTGCTTTGAGTAGCCTTAAACAGGGATCTCAACTTGATCAGAAAAGCAGAAACTCTTCTTTTTCCTCCATAATTCAAGTTCAACATAGCTACTCAAGGATTTAAAAATAATAAAAAGAGTTGATACCATCTTGTTTTCAAATGAGCCAACTGCACAAATCAGACATGCTGTCAATCTCCTGCCTGGATAACCCCAGCAAGGGCTGACTGA
Source organism: Acanthiza pusilla (assembly GCA_036630365.1). NCBI lineage: Eukaryota > Metazoa > Chordata > Aves > Passeriformes > Acanthizidae > Acanthiza > Acanthiza pusilla. The sequence goes on along the minus strand of JAXCHO010000023.1, from coordinate 25,394,388 downwards.
CTTGACCTTACGGAATTTTCTCTTTTTATGCAATTGCTGAGAGAAATGTAAATTTCCATCAACTTTTTGTTTATGTTGGTGATATCAAAATTAGATCACCAATATTGGTCCAACCCCATTATAGGAGCTGTTTTATACTCATTCTGAACCCAGAGCTTCGTTGGTAAAAGAAAAGGAGAGTGTACAGCATATTTTGAATAAAAGGCCTTTTTCCTTTTTAATGCTGTGCTTTGTAGAAAGAAAATGTTAGTGAAAGCTGTTGTTTTTCTGTTTATTTTTGTAGTTTGGAGGTGGCAGGGCATGTGGCTGTCAAGGTAGACTTGTTTATATTAGACAACTCTCTTTGGAAATCATGCATGTAACTATCAGTGAAACAAGTAAAACATTGTAGCGATTTACAGAAAGATGGGTAATTATATTCTTGAAAAGAAAATAAACAAAATTCCGGAACACAGACTTTTAACCTTTTAATGTTATAGAAGTCCTTGTAACAATACAGGTGAGTAGGAAAGCATAATTTCAGAATATAGTTAGTGTCATAGCTCATGAGCCACAAATAGAGCATCATATTTAGTACAGTCTCTCCTATATCTTACATAGCCTTTTGAAAACTTTAGAGGGATGTTATTCACTGTTGTGACACATATATACGATTCAGAGTTTAGGGTATTACCATGGATGTGTTGAGTATGCGGTCGGGCTGACTAATCACTTGAACACTGCAGAGCACTCTTCTAGAGAAAAAATCCTGGTTCAGCCCCACGTGTTTTGCTTTGTGTTGCTGTTTTTCCCTTCCCTGCTTCTTCTGCCAACACAGGTTTTCTTACTTTGGTATAACTTTCACATTTGTTAGAGTAGTATTTACAAGCCATTGTATCAATGCTCAGTGTCAAATTCTTTCCCTAGCAGGACTGTGGGGAAATAGGGAGTGTTGAATGTTAAGAAAGGCTGTGAAAATACCACAGTCTCTCAGTGGAATATCTCAAAATGGCATTTGCAGTGATGGGGCACTCACTGCAGTGAGGGGATGTGCACCATTCCTCACGTTGTGCCCTTGCAATGCACCTTCTGTATAGGCATTACACAATGGACATACCCTCCTTCACATAAATAAATAGCCATGGTAGTATGACTTTATTTGGGGACACGTGGGTATAGTCAAAGGCATCCTGTGTTGTATGTATAAATGCCACTAGAATTTTGAAAGAGCAGGCTAAACGTTCATCAAGCGACTTTCCACAATGAATGTTGCAATACAAATTAATACAATTTGTGTTACACGAGTCAAAAGGAAATGCAAAGTTTAATTTTTTAATCAGTGGATTTATTAACAGTTTGAAGTATGACTACTTCCTGCGTTTTTTTAAATCATTGTATTAAGTTATTGCATCTACTTCTAGAAAACTCCGACATAATTTTGTTTGAAAAAAGTGAAATCAGTAATGTGTCTGACAATAAGGAGTTATTTTATTTCTTCAACTTCCAGTGCAGTCAGCTGCCCATATTCAGAGATGAACTTGAACAAAGAAAGCCTCTTACCTGACCGGTTGAGTGGGGAGATGCCTGCAGCCAGTCCTATCCCCAGAAACAGAAAAGTGGAAGCAAGTGAAAGATCCACCTCTCCTGTAATCAAGTAATTATGATTGAAGCGATGTCTGTGACTAACAGCAATACTGTATTTCTGCATTCTGCAATGCAATTTATAATTGTGCAATGGCTGAATGGCTTCCGAAGGGCCTGCCTATTTATCTACATTTTCATTTACAGGGAAGAAAAATTTTTTTTTCAGTGCTTATTAAAAAGGTCACGGAACTGTCAAAGAACGATACTGGTTTTGCTGTCTATGGTTTAACAAGAGTTTGGTTTCATCTTCAGTGTAACTATCTAGACTACTAAATGGTTAATTGGAGTTTAAAATTGAATGCTGACCAGTTGTTTTCACTTTAGAAAATTATTTGTGTTACTTTTATTTGCTGTAGTGGCCTTATTGATGTGATTGTAAATTCATGTTGCACTTTGAAGAAGCCCATTATTCTGTCATTACAGTGGGAGTGGGGAATCAGTTTACTGGGACTGAGTTTTGCAAGAACAATGCTGAAGTCTGTGGCTGAAGCTTTTATACAGGAGCCCTGGGAAAAAACAAAGGAGTGTGATGCCAAGATGATTATTTTCAGATGATTATTCTATCTCAGAAACTGTGGATACTGATTCCTGTGCTTATTCTGGGCTATGGGGAAAAGTAGAGAATTTAAGAAGCAAATGAAAGAAGAGAGGTTTTTCATTCTTTTGAAGGGCTACATTAATGTAAATGTGAAAATGTGAATGTTCATAGTGAAATTTCCAGGTCCCACTGGAATGACCGTGTATTTTCAATAGATGGTATTTTAAATTGCCTTCTCAGAGACAGTTTCAGCTTCATGCTTTAAAACCCAAAGTAGTCTACTGTCAAAGAGTTCTGCCTGATTTGCTTGTTCTTATAAATGTAGGGTTTTAGAAATCTGAAGTGACTTAATTACTCCCTGGCAGGTAGCCTAGGTACCATTACAGTGAATCCAGTAGCACTTTGAGCAATGTCCTCAGTGGCAGGAACTGTGTCAAGTGCTACGTTTTTCATTGTGCCAATTAAGAGGCTGCATTTAACATTTTAAAGGCTGCACGGTGATATATCATGGGAGAGAAGGGATAGGAGGAAAATAATACCTCAAAGTGTTCTCATGTGACAAATATTAGAAGTGGATAGCTTATTATCAAAAATAGTATTAGACAATTTCTGTTTCTGTTGAATTGCCTAATCATTTTACCATTGATTTCATGGAGAATGGAGTTCTGTATTTTGCTTTCTGAAATTCCCAGATACACAATTTTGTTAGTGGCAAGAACAACTTCTCTGTATTTCTTAAACAGAAAAACCATCTCGTATGTCTTCAGTTGAACTAAGGGCTTTTTGTCCGTAGAGAAAATAAATTAAACAATAGCTTAGCTGCTTCCACTTTTAAACATTTTGTTAATTTGTTTTAAACAGTGACAGAAAATGCCCCAGCCCTGGTCACGTAGGTGTGAAATCTTCACCTCACAATCGACCATCTGGGAAAACTGTACCAGAAACAACCAAGCTGGAAGATGCAGAAAGTAAATCTCCTTGCAAGAAGCCCCTGTTATGCAATGTGAAAGAAAAGAAGGCACCTGGGTAACTCTCAGTTCCTTTCAAAGTATTGGTTGGTTGGAGTCAGTCAGTTTAAAATGCAACTTCCCAGGCAATGCAGCCCCATGATTTGGCTGTGGAATTCTTAGAAGCAGTGGGGAAGGAGATGGAAGCTCTTCAGCTCTCTATCTTAGAAATAGAGGTGATGGGAGTATCCCAACGTATACAAGGAATAAGAAGCACATGTCAGAGGAGGAGAAAAAAACAATGTAAATTAGTTTCTGGAAATTGACATTCTTCTCCCTAGGTTTGTGTGCAAATATGTTATTGTATATGTGCAAATATCTACAAACATGGAAAAACTAAAAGTAAGTCCTTAAATTTCAGCTTCTGGCATTAAATTTTGACAGAAAAGGATATGAGATTGCTTTTTCATATGATAAATTTTATTCTCCAATGCAAGTTTGGAAACTATCTTTGAAGCTAAAAATACGCAATTCAGTGTTTCCATGAGGATATGTGGGGCAATAGGATTCCCTGCAATTTTAATTAGTCACAGTATCAATGCATTGTTTTATTGACTATTTCAAACAAATAGATGACATCCTGGAATAAGAGGTGTCATTTGTTATATATTTACATGAGCTGCATTATTTTGTGTTCATACTATGTGAACTGTGTTAGCAGTGATAGTGTCTTGAGAGATGGAGACTTGAGAGATGGTATTGTATGGTAAATACCCTGCAGTAAGCTGATGATTGAAATGTAACTGTTTTGTTAAGAATTGGACTTTAATGATCCTTATGGGTCCCTTCCAACTCAGGATATTCTATTAATTAAATCCTCTGAAAACACTGCAAATTTTTTTTTTTTAAAACCAATTTTAACCCAGTATTTTCCAAATTGGGTTAACCAGTATGGCAGTGTTTTATGATTTTTCTTCCTTTTTCCACTAGAATTTTCAGCTATTATTAGCTATTTCCTTTATTGCAAAAACCTCTGTTAAACAAAAAAAAAAAAAAAAAAAAAGTGTGTAGCTTTTTGCATCTTTTAAGATTTGGCCAGTTTTTTTTTTAAACATTCTTTCATGTTATTTCAATCAGGTTGTATTGTTCAAGTTATTTCAGAAAATATCCATTAAGAGCATCAAGCAGTGTTGATATAATTTCCATACTACTAATAAACAGCATTCGCTAGTCATACTCTAGTGAATTTAAGCAGCAATTAAAAAAAAAAAAAAAGAAGATGGCTTCAAGTGTAATTTTGAAATAACCTGTGTTAAAAACCAGTTGTAATTCATAATTTTAACCATGCTTATGATGAATTCACTTTTTTTTAGAAATATACTTTGGCTTTACAGACTACCTCTTAAGATTAATTGAAGAAAAAAAAATTTGTCTTTTTTTTTTTTGAAGGTGTTACCTTTGGAAGAGTTAAGATAACCAATACATGTGCTATCTGTTCACTGTGTTGAGTCATTTTCATTATGAGAATAAGTCTTGTGCCAACTTTGAACTACCCAGGGACTTTGCAGTTTGTATTTCAATTGTTTGAATATACTGGTGACTGTCTGCATTTTTATCATCTAGCTTTCCTCATTGTTATGTATCCAGCAAAGTCATGGAGGACTTCCAGCTGAATAATAATATTCCTTTGAAAAAGGCATGAAAAATAATGTTCACAACATTAGGTATATATGAACTGCTGGGCTTATAAAATATTGAGCATCTGGTTATTGCAATACCCAGTGGATCTTTTTAGATGTGTATTCAAAGTACACATGCATAATTGAAGACATAGATACACACACTTGTGTGCTCTTTAGTTGCTGAGCTCATGGTGTGGATTTAATTATGTTTGACTTCAGTTCAATTGTGTATACGTTCGTATTCCAGGTAATCTTTTGTTTCATAAGAGTCCTTCATTGAGGAACCAACGACAAACGGACCCAAACATGAGTTTTATTTTGTTGTGTTAAATCTAAGTGCTACTTAGCTAATATCCCATTCCAGTTACTCCTTTTCTTTTTTCCTTCTTTTTCTTAAAGCTCTTAATGCATCAAACAACTATACTAGAAAATTTTGGTTTGCAAAAATATAATTATGTACATAAATACTGCAGTGCATCCCTCTGGAATGTTCCTGAGATTAAAAGACAAGATTAAAATTACATGCCTACAGCATATTCAATTTTATTTTTAAAGTATCTTCAGAGTAGCAAAAGAATTTTACTGTAATAAGAATTCTGCTCTAGAAATCTTTACAATGAAGGGAGGTGAGCACTCAGGCTTGGGAATCAAATGATACTAGCTCTTAAAAGAAAATTTGATTTGTCTTCCAGCCTCTCCCCCAAAACCTTCAATTCATAATACTGTCGTATTTAACTAACAAGGTAAAATTTCTGGATGTGTGTTGCTATGAAAATTGCCCTCAAGAAGATAGGGAGGTAGTTGTTTCCTCACAGGTGTTGGTGATCTCTCTCTTCCTTATGTTGAATTACAGCTATAATTTCCTTTGCCTTTGGAATTAATTGCACTAGTTTGTAGCAAGTGCTCTGTATCTGTGATGGGTTAGTAAGAACTGGCCAAAATGTTCTGGAATTCTTAAAAACAGAACTAAATAGACACATAATGTCAGCAAATTCATATCACTTGCCATCTGTAAGAAACCAGGCTGGAAATACCTTCTGAAGGCAGAGTTTGAAAAGGAACTTCCCAGGGACTGACTTTAAGATGGAAATGCTTACACTGCCACCCACCCCCATGCTGAGAAATTGCCTTATTTTCACGTCTCTTGCCCCATTTCTCTCAATATGGGGAAGATATTCCCTCTTTGCAAATGCTCGGGCTGGCAAAGCTGAGGGAGCAGCTGGATAAGAAGTAATGCAAAAGCAGATACAAAAGAATACAGATATTTTTGGTGGGATCATTAACAGCTGCACAACAGGGTGTCAGTACTGTCAAGGAGTTGATGTCGGGTAGAGATGAAAGTTGGGCAGAGAAAAAGGAGTAGGTGTTATTTCAGACATCTCCTGAAAATGGCCTGCCTGACTAGTAAGGCTTTGTAGGACATGGAGCTATATATGTGGGATTCACTCCTTCCATCTTCTGCTGTGGACATATCCACTGCCTTCATTTGTGTATTTTTCAGTTTCAGTTATGAAGTCAAGTGTGTTGGTATGGTTTACATTATCTTAGTTTACACTATTCTTGAGCCTTCGCAAAATTCATGTCAGTAGTCATGCCATCTGTGTAAGTCAGAAATCAGATCCTCACTGTTTCTTTATTTTATGATGATACAACATCCTTTGTGTGAGGATCTTAGTGTGTTGATAGCATTGGTAGCAAGAGATGTCATCATGTTTAGTGATTTTTATGATATATTAATAAAAATAGAACATCTTGTTTTCCTCAGTGGAGTACTACAAACAAAGGACGCCATAAAGAACAAAGAGTGTGAAGATGAGGACACAGAAAACAAGCTGCTCATTTCAAATGAAATTAAAGGTAAATTGGCAGTACTTCATTTGTTTCAAATTAAAATCTGCAGAGGTGAAGAAGTGCGATGTTTCTTGAAACTTCCATGAAACTGCATTACAACTTACTGTCCACATTCACTATTTGTGTCCAAAAATATCTTCACAGCAACACTTTTAGCGCTGTGTTTCTTTATCTTGTAATCATCAAAACCTTTGCCAAGAACTTGATCACAGTTGTAAAGATGAGTGCAAAATGAATAGTGATATTAAAAAATCTCATTTCAATGATGTTTTTTCCCTGACTTTTAAAAATAGGTTATTAAACCAGTCCAAGTTGTAAAGGTGAAACATTCACTTACTGCCTTGAAAGTGTATTGAAAGTTAAAGTATTTACAGATTGCAGATGTAATGCCAAGTTAAGGTGACTTAGCCCAGCGCAGCCTCAGTCCTGTTGAGGCTGATGGCCAGACTGTGGCTCCTCATTGGTGAGACAGGAAGGTTCTCATATGGTCTCCAAAGGTTTCTTCCAACAGACTTTTCTTCTCTTCAGTGATCCGGTGTGGTTTTATTTTTATTTACCACTGTATCAAAACTCTGGACTGTTCACAGATCCAGTTGGACAGATTGAAGCAGCCGTTCATTATTAATTTTTATCCTCATTGTTTGCACAAATCCAGAACATCACAGTCTTATATTAGGTAATTATTTTACCTGTGTGAAACTTGGTATGTCAGGCTAGTTTAATTAGACTGAGTCAGTGCATTGTTTCAGTACAGCTTTTGCTGCAATACTTTTATTAATTCATACAAGGTCAATGCAAAGTTAAGTGTCCTAATTTATCTCCTAATCTTAATTCCTTGAATTTTTAGTTTTTCTTCAGCAGTTTGTTGTGCAACAGCACAAAGTTTGTAAGGCTTCCATCAAAATTCACAGGACTTGAGTAATTGTTTCTTTAAGAGCTACCTGTCTTTATCTTTTAAGTCAGCTCACCTGTGTAAAACCCAGGAAATTCTTTGAGATTAGTAGAGCTTGCATAAAGATAGAATTAAGATGGTGATTTAGTTTTGATTATTAACCTCTAATGCACTTCTTTTATCTTAAGATATCATTTGTCTGCCAGCACTTTTCAGATAGATCTGAGGCACACTGATGAGTGTGTAAAATTTGAGAGATTCCATCTGTTGTAAGAGCTGTGAAAAAGCTGTGTTAGTGTTTTGAAACATGGCTGTAGAATTCTAGAGAAAATGAAGCATTAAAAGCAGCAAGTCTCTAAAGCAAATAGAAGAGAGTTTTTGGTAATTTTAAGTATTTTGTTTCAGCAGGAAGGAAACATGCAGTTTTGATGATGACCTTTGCATTATATGACCCAAACTAAAAACTTCAGATAGTTGGGAGATTTTAAATTGTCTGGAATTCTTCCTTCAATTTTTAGAAAACTGAAGCATTTTGAGTTTGACAGAATTGACTATTTGGATAAAGTTTCACCAACAAGCTCTGCTTTCTAGGTTCTTGCATAGTTAGATTTAGGAAAATAGAACACTTTCTTATGTTATCGTCTAGCAAAGTTGTCCTTTTTATCTAGCTAGTGTTGTGTTACAGTGTGTTTAAGTAGGATGGCACATTTAAGCTGTAAGGTGGAAATGGATCATTAAATTCTTGCTATCATAGTCATGGAAAGCTCAAGATAAAATAATTGCAGGTTTGTGGATGGTCACTGTTGGTACCTGTGCTTGTTGCCTTGTTTTTTTGGCATTTCTCTTACTTTGTTATTCTTCAGCCTACCTTTGCAATACGCACTTGACCAGTTCTCTACTGATAACTTCATAAAATGTGTACTGTTCTCTTCCCTTTGGAGAAAGATTATTTGGAGCTAAAGAGTGCCACTGAAATCACAGCCCCTTCATACTAACTTTTTTTATGGACATAAATCTTGTGCTTAAAAACCTTGTACGTGCTAAGAGCTAGAACCATGCAGGAGGGAATGAGCAGTGTTAATGCTCTCTCATTAATGCCAGAAAGTATTTGCCATTAGCGTCTTTGAAACATAAGTTTATATTTTGTTCCATGGTAGCTCACTAAGAAGGTAGAGATGAACTATCAGAGAGAAGGATGACAAGGTGGCATAAAGTTTGAAGAAGAACGTAAAGGCAGGTGGGCTGATTCTGAAGCAAAATGCCAGCAGAGAAGAACACAGGTTAGGTTTAGAAATGTGAACGTTTTGCATCTGCTGTCTTGCGGAGCTGGCAAGCAGATTTTTGGTTTTTAAGTGGTTCAAGAAGCTGTTTGTGGTTCTGTGATGAAAGTGGATAACCCCTCAAGTTACTCTTCTAAATATCCCAATTGAGAGATAAATTGGAATGTTTCTCGTATTTCCTCTGGCCCAGAAGGACAGATAGCCTCTCTATGGGAAGCAGGGCTTGCAGAGTGAGAAATACCCCAGGGCATGAGGGCAGGGAAAGCTTTTAACTGTCTGGTATTACAGACATAGATTGTACATATGTATGTAGCCAAAGTGGTGTGCTCTGGAGTTTCTGTTACAAGGTAACCCACACTAAACCTAAATTTCCTTTTGTCACTGCTCTGGTTTTATTCCTTTCTCACTGAGATTTTTGTTAGTATTAGAGGCTCTAAGGAGCATTTGTAAAACAGCAGTGAAGTGTAAACCGGCATTTCGGGAACTCTCTTTGAAAAGTGAGAGTATAATGTTAGTAAAATATTAAGGAGTTTGTTATTAAAAAAAATTAACGAGTGGGCTGACAGTGCTGACTCAGTGGCCTAAGAGTCAACTTCTGAATAATGGGCATTAACATAAAATAAGTCTTGAAAGTAACAAAAAATTAGGCTAGAGTAGCAAAACAACACAAGCAAATGTAATATCATCCTATGTTAGGCATATTATAGATCAGCCCTGCTGTGCTGGCAAAAATCTACGATGGGAATTTGTGCCCTTGTTGTTGGGCACAAATGTGTGATAACTAGAACAGTAAGGATTGGAAGAACTTGTGGTTAATAGCAGCTTCTCAAAAATGGAAGTAGAATGGAACTGCAACAGAAATGAGCAATCCAAACAAAAATAGCATAGGGATTTGTGAGTAACTGCATGAACCATGTTATTAAGGAATATTAGGCATTTACAACGTACTTTGTTGGCTCTTCCTTCAGAAGTGATTTCAGAGGCTTTCCACAATTTTAGTTGGCAATTGGGAAGCACTTGAGCCTGAGTTCATATAGCAGGCATGCTGCTTTTGCACTTCCAGTGGATCTAAATGAACAGGGATGTCATATGCAGTTTGACATCATTCGAGGCATGCCTCTTCACTCTTTCCTGCTGCACCCATCTGAATTTGCTCCTTTTCTCCAGCCAACAGCAGCATGTGGCTGAAGGCACCCTCCCATTAGTACATTACCTTTGAGGGCAGTGGAATAGGAGATCATTCCTTCCATTATGGATGAGTGAGATAAAAAGCAGCGTGGAGGAGTTAAATGTTATTTTCCAAATAAAACATTCAGTTAAAGTGGAAACAGAGAATTTGCAGACATTTGCGTTTTCTCCTCAGAAGAACTGAAAAACATTTTGTTGTGGATGAGCCATAAATGTTGTGTGGGCTGTAACTGTATGACTGATTCACTTGGAATTTTGTAGCAGTGCAGTGCTGCTTTTGATTTTCTAACAGCTCAACCCCAAAATTAATTCTTGTATTGCTGTACAACTATTAAATGTGGGTGTGATTTATTGTACCAAAATATTTAAAATTATTTGACCTATGATGTGTTATGCTAACAGCTCCCATGGCATAGAATTTTGTTCTGTTGAAAGAGACTTTTTCCATGTAAGAGTAGTTATATTTATAGGGAGCCAATATAATGATAGTCATGCTAGTGGAAGAACAGTCATGGTACTCTAATTCTGGTGTAAGCAAAACTGTGCAGCTTGTGTAGGGAGGCCCATCTGTGTGAATAGAAATGAATGTGCTTTTACTGCGACTGGTCTCATCATTGTGTGAAGGATTTAATTCTTGTTTCTTGCTTCCTGTTGCTGAAGATGTTGAAGAACACAACACACAGAGGCTTCTCTCTCAACCAGTTATTGTGTCTTCCAAGCTGCAAATCCCTGGCCTACCCTTGCGCTGGGAACAGCAGAGCAAGCTCCTTCCAAGTGTAGCTGGGATCCCAGCCAGTAAAGTTTCGAAGTGGAGTACAGATGAGGTACTTTATCTCCTGTTTTACTGCTGCTGTCCTTGAAGGCTGAATCAGAGCTTTAGATTATCCCCACAGATTCAGGAGTACATGAGTACTCAGAGGATTAGACTCGGTCAGACCTAATGTAACTGATCCTCAAAATGCCAGTTCTGCTGTTATCCAGCCCTGGAAGCAGAAATATTAATTCATATGTGTACTGATACACAAAAACATATTTAGCACTTTGTAGAGAAGTGCTAAATGTATGGCTCATTATCAGGTGCTCATGGTCTCCACTACCAACATCTAGTCTCCACACAAACATTCTGGAGGAATGGTGTAGGGGTCTGCATGAGCCAAGAAGCTGTTCCTGTGCATAGCTGGGATGTGGCACTCTGCTTTGGAGGGTGAGAATGTAGTGCAGAGGGGAACGGTGTGGGTGTGGTCAGACCATGACACCTGATTTTAAAGTTAGAGCTCTGCCTCCGTTCAAATATGTAACCATTCTGGGACAGAGTCTTGTCATTGCTTTACTTTCATAAGTACCTGTGACTATTCTCTGCACCTGAGGCAGTTGGATCTCATTTAATCAGAGAAAAAGAGAAGCATGACTCTGTGCACTTATAGAAGAAAGTGGAACACCTAATAGGAGACTGTAAAAACAATAGCTAAAAGACTGTAATGATTGTCAGCCTTAAAGACTATTATGTGAAAACATGCGTCTTACTAAATCTTTTGTTGAATACTTTGGTGGCAGGTCTCTGAATTTATACGAAGTTTACCAGGATGTGAAGAACATGGCAAGGTGTTTAAAGATGAGGTGGGTGAATTTTATTTCAAAAAGACAGACAACAAAGCTTGGTAGAAATACATATAAATTAGTAGGATGAAGTGTATGGAGTCATAGAATCATCAGAGTTGGAAGAGATCTTTAAGATATTAAGTCTAACCCTCCAACCCAGCACTATCCCTGTAACCCCTAAACTATCAACCAGCACCAGATCCAGATGCGTCTGAAACTGAACTTCAGGGATGGTGACTCCACCACCGCCCTGGGCAACCTATTTCAATGCCACAAAGTCAGATGCAAATGTATTTGCAGAAGATTAGGTTGGTTCTGAGGTTGTGAAAGTAAAGAGAAAACTAGCTAAGTGTCAGCCAGGTGCTTTTCCAACCTTTTTCCTGCCAACTGAAGTTACTTATGAGCTTCATGATTTACTACTGTTGTCTCTTGATCTGTTTGGAGAAAATTTATAAGCAAGTATTTTACTTTAGTTCTGCAGGATCTAAGTAAGTAAAATAAAGCTGAACAGTGGTTTAAGAGAGCCACCTCTTAACTCTTTTTGCATCTTGTCTGAGCACACTTAGCTATTGATGCTCTTCCTCCTGATATAGCCAGTTTAGAACATGATTTGAGTGAGCAGGAAGTGAGAAGATCTGATGGTTCTGATAAGGTTCCAAGGAGCCTGTCCTCACCTTGTGAGCATGCTGGGTGTGCATTTCTGTCATCTGAGGAGATTGTTGTTCCAAAGTTGTTATTGGGAATGGACAGAGCTTTTAGGTACATTAGGCCCATATAAACTAGGTTGGCATTTTCTTTTCTGCTCAGAGATTTGTTATTCTTGTTGATGCTTAGCTTCAAGAAGGCAGTTTCGTCACAGATGCCAGAGTGGATACTTCAGGTGCTTATCCCAGCCAGACGACCTGAATGGGCAGTCAGCCAGCCATTCAAGTGAAAAATAATTGTGGTACTTAGATTTGAGAAGGCACGTCCTGAGGCAGATACATACAGATGGCCCTGCTAATCTCTTGCAACAGAAGTTTTCAGGCTGTGCTGTAGATGGTAATGACTATTACAGCTGCATATCAAAGGACTGACAAGCTGCATCTCTGGGCATTTTGCACTTGCTCAGATGTTGGGCATTTTACTGTTCAGGTCTAGATTGTCCCCTGTGTCATTTAGGGTGTCTCATCAATGACTTTAAGAATAAAAGTTGGCATATTGCTAATCAAGTCAGAAAACGGCAAGTGCCACAGAGATGGATGAAACCTTAACACTTTCATTCTCAGAGGTGTGAGAAAATACTTCCTCTCCCTAGGATTTAGCTTCTCAGGCTTTGTCTGTGCCTGGTGAATTAAACCTCCCCCACTGAGGTCAGTGAGGTCATTGAGGCATGGACTGGCTGGAGGTCCTTAGATAGGCAGAAGATGCTGGTTCAGACTTCTGCTATTGGAAATGAACCTTCATCTTGCTTCTATTAAGATGTTTCAGCTTTTCATTTGGGCACCCCCAAGTTCACACACTTCAAGTTCTGAGCCCACTAAGTCTGGCTGTGTGCACAAAATGAGTAGAAAGTAATTGTAGGTGACTGCATGACGCTGTTCTGATTGCAGTGTTCCTCAGCTTAGAGTGCTGGGGTGTCCTTTGCAGCGTGTCTGCTTCAGAAAACTTGTTTTCTAGTCCTGCAGAAATTTAGACTGTTTTTATCTCAGATTTGAATCTTTAAGGCTAAGCAGTGCTCCTAATTTAACCACAGTTGCCTTTAATGCATAGCTATCCAGCTTGTGTTTCCCTGGAAGTTTACCTATAGATATGTAAGTGACCCAAAGTTTACATAGGAAATGTTGGCCCCATTGAATCCCCTGGAAGTGAGGGGCCTGGGGCTCTCCGTGCTTGGATTTAGCACTCCTGCTGAGAGGGTGATTTGCTTACAGGAGAATGTTCATTTGTAATGTTCACTAAAATAGCAACACTACAAAGCTGGCAGAAAGAATATTCCGTGTTTTGAAAAGCTCTCTTGTGTTTGTGTCAAAGAAACAGTTTTATTAGCCTGGCCCCTGTTTCCATCTGGGATCAAATTCATTTCAGTTTGCTATTTAGTGAGCAGAAAGTGGTGGCCTGAAGGGGATTCCAGCTCTGTAGCTGGCAGTGAAATCCAGAAGCTTTCCCTATGGATGCTTGCATAAAAGGGATAGCTAAGATGTTTAAAAACATTGCTGTGCTTCAGTATGGTTGAATTATACTTAATTTACCCACTTTACTTTTCAATAGGTTTTATATTGTCAGTATGAAAATAAGAACAGTTTAGCTAAAAATTAGCCAGGTGGTTGTTTTCAAGCAGGAAGACCATCCTGTTTTCTTGGACTAGCTGATCTGTCTAAAGGTTGAAATCAAAGCTCTCCTGAAAGCATTTGAAAGTGCTTCTGTTCTGCCAGTCCTTAACTTTGTCTGAAATTGGTGGGACTTTTCTTTTCATGTTTTCTGAAACGTTTATACTGCTGCACTGTCAGACCTATTAATAGCTTTGTGTGTTTTTCTTTTAAAGCAAATTGATGGAGAAGCATTTTTGCTAATGACCCAATCAGACATAGTCAAAATAATGAGCATTAAACTGGGACCAGCCCTAAAAATCTTTAATTCCATTCTGATGTTCAAAGCTGCAGAGAAGAACTCACACAATGAACTTTGAAGATAATGGAAAATGTGCACGAACCAGCTTTCTCCACTGGAGCTCATGTTTTATTAAAAGCACAAAGACTCACTAGAAATGTTGAGTAAGGACTCTCAGAAAGGAAGAAACATAAGTTCAGCGCTGGTGGACTATTTATATTCTCCTAGAGCCAGTACACATCTGAATCCTTCTGGGAAGTGTTCAAGCTTTTGAGAAGGTACTGTGTAACAACCGAGTCAGCTGGTGTTATTTACCAAACTAATGGCGCTAATTCTCCATGGATGGTTAGGATCCCTAACTCTCTCTGGAAATCAAGAAAACCTTCATTAATTATTTATGCTGTATTATATAAGGGAACGTTAATATTTTCTAAGGATTCTTGAACTGTACTTCATGTACCCATTTTACCTTTCAGAAGCTTTTACTTCATTCTATCAAAATAAAAACTGATTAGCCAAAAATTAGGCTACAGGTAGCCGGATGAGACTGTTATGGCTAATGTGTATTTGTGCCATAGTTTAAAAATGAAACACTTAATGTTACATATGTGACACTTTATGCTACAGCATATTACTTTACAGATAATAAAACTGTCTGTTTGCTTGTAACAAAACAAACCTTGTTGGGGTTGAAATTATAATGCTTTTTTGATAACTGAATGTTTTTACTTTTGCACGATTACAAAAATGTTACGTGAGTTTTGCCACCAGCATCTTTAATGTATTTTATCAAAAGACCAGTATAGAGAAGGCTGCAACTGAAAAATAAAGTTTGACTTCATAGAAGACTTTTTGTTTATGCTGCACAATAGAGTCCCAGCCATTTACATGGGAGCCTGCTACAGTCCTTCAGAACATGGAGGGAAATAGGAGTATTTTGAGGCAAGGAGATTAGCAAAAAGGAAATTACATTCGTGTCTGCATTTCTCAGTCTTCAGCATAGTTACCACAGCAATGGGGGAAAACAGCTCAAGCTAGGACTGCTACCCGTGGCTTCAAATTCAACAGAGGTTTATTTTCCCAAACAAAGTGATGGGAGAATTATTTCACCCACCACTTTCTAGCTGAAGACGCTGATTTGTAAATGAATAAGACATAAGGCGAAAGGCAGAGCATGAGGAAAAGGATACTTAAATGCTTATGGTGCACCAGCACATCCTAGGTGTAAAATACATGCATTTCACTGTGCCATTAGCAGGCTGCAGAGTCACCAGCAGGTACTGAGGTGAGGCAACCTCTTTTCTTGGAGGATTATTATAACGATTTGTCAGGGAAGGTCGTTGCACTTGGTATATATACATAAGATGTAAACCAGATGCACTTTATTTGGGAGAAAGCCTAGCTCCCTCAATACTGAGGAGTGCTCCAGAATGTTACTTTTGCAAGAAGAGAAAGAAGAGTTGGATCAGGCTTTTTGGCAGCCCTCTGTTTAGTGCTGCAGTGGCCAGTTGCTCAGCTTTAGAGCTGAGAACAGAGTATTTCCATTGCACAGAGCTGGGAGAATGTTACATCTTCCCACAGATTTTGCTAGGCTTTTCTTTGGCTGGAGTTCTTAAGTTTTCACTCTCTGTGTCCCTTCCAGATCGTGTAGGTGACTGGTACCTGCCATAATATGAGGTGAAACAGGGTCAGTATGAAGTAAGTTGCATTGCTCTGTTAATTTCCTTCCATAGCATTGCATAAATAATATTTTTACATTTTGTTCAATATTTGTACATTCAAATTGCACTCTTATTGTACTACAATATGAATAAAACCTGAACTGGAGCCTCTGTTACCTTTGTGTGTGCCCAGGATTCTCAGATGAACCCAGCTGCTCCTGATGGGTGTGGTGTGGAGTAATTCCTCACTTTTGCTCAGTGTGGCCAGGAGTTTTAAAAGAGCAACTTGGCTACTGCTGTGTGCCCTCTCCCTGAACACTTACTCCCAAGGCTCACATCCCTCTGGCTGTTACAATCAGAATCCCATTTATAGCCCTGGGCTTTGGCACTGGCAGCAGCTGAAGTTGCACATGCAGATCAGTAAAATGCCAAATTTTTCTGTTTTCTTTCCTTCTGTCCTTCCATGTAGTTTATTTTCCTTTTCCCTCTGTGTCTGTGTTGTGTGCCAGGTCTATAGCCTGCAGTGATAACCAATGAAGAGAGTTGCAGCTCAACAGAGATTACTTGGGGATGTTAGCACCTCCCTGAATTTTTATAAACAGCTGCTTACTGTGGTTTAAGAAATTGATTTGAATTAATACTTTTAACAAGATGTAGAATAAACCTCACTTGAGTCTAGTTTTTTATTCATGCAGCTGTCACAGACAATAGTGAGGACACAAATAATCCTTACTTTTATATCCCATGTGATGAGGTAGTTGAGTCTAGCCCCCTCTGTTATAAAAACTACACCAAATTCACCTGGAAAGCAAAACCACTCATCAGACCTACTGAATCTTTGAAATGGCAGTTGGCATTCGTTTTGGTGTTGTATTGTTGGTAGCCCGGCCATCACACTGGTAAAGGTTGTATTCCCTGCATTCCAGGAGAGCCATGTGAAAAATTCTAAGCCTATAGCAAGGGATTTTGGCCATTAAATGCAGCCATCTCATCTCATCCTGAAGGATCTTCCACTGTAATCACTGCCTTGGAGTTACCCCTGCGCAGCCAAGCTTTAACCAATCTGCTGAGATCTTCCAGGCTGTGTTTAAGTGTTTAAAAAATCATCATGACCACAAGTGCTGCTTTGCCTACACTGACATTTTTTGAGCTGGTGGGAGATTGGTCTCTAATAGAATGCGGTGTTTCAACAAAAAGCCATTTTCTATATCTGATTAATGCAATGAGTCCTGGCTGCTGTTCTGTCTGTCACCAGGCACTTGTCCAAAGCCATGCACTGCCTGACAGTATCCGCCGGGATTTTCAGCATGCAGAAGTTAAAAGGAGAGTGTTGGCAAAAAGAGAAGGCTGTGGAAGAAGAGAGGAGAGGGCCTCCACTCTGTGTGGGCAGAGAGAGAGTCACCATGTGGAGAAGGCCGATTTGTTCCGGGGAACAAATTCGGAAACAAAGTGGGGCGTTCCCTTTCCAGCACCAAAGCTGTGGTTACCAATGCACATGGCAGCATCCCAGAGAAGTTGTTCTTGCTACTTTGAGAGCTCATCTTAGAATCCCTCTTTAGTAAATTCAGGATTAATGTTCAAACAAAACAAAATGTTTCATGCAAGAAGAAAGCAGTGAAAAGTCATCCTGCAAATTAAAAATCAGGCCCACCATTTTAAACCACAAAAATTATTATATTAGGCTCTCAATGATCATAATATTATGAAGTAATGGTAATAAGTAAATGTTTAATTTGTGCCATTTCAAAACATTAACTGTATTACCATCTAAAGCGGTGAAGTGCTCACATTGGCTCACAATGGTTTTTTTTTAAATTCTGATAATCAAAATATTATCTGAATTTGTCAAATGCTCCATATAGAAAAATAATACATAACACATGAAGTAATCTAGAAAATTTTATTCTCTAGACTGCTCTAAAATCTACATTAAAATAATTAAACTGCTTGAGTTTTAAATTTTTTTAAGAAGTAGCCAGTACAATAAAAAAAAAAAGACATTGCAAAACGTAACTTTTAAATATACATACACCTTCACTAGAAAGAATGGCACAAGTTGATTTATTTTGACAAAATATCAAATGCTTCTGAGAGGAGTGCTGGGTGCACCATCAGATATTGGATGCTTGGGTGCCTCCAGCCCTGTCTTTACCGCGATGGGCAGGGATGCTGGGTTCCTCACCTCAAAGACCAGGGACTCCAGGAAGTTCAGTGTCCTGTGGATTCTCTTTGGGCATGGAATATCGAACACATGGAATGCAGCCACCAGTGCAGCCAGAGCCATGGTGCAGTCATCGAGCTGGGCTAACTCTTCCCTTTCTATGTACAGGGCAAACTCACATGAATTCACATTGAAGGGATTTTTCACTTCCAACACTGGTGTTACTGCCTTTACCTAAATTTTAAAAAAGGTTATTTCAAATGATGCCACAGCATTGCTGTGGTAAACAGGTCAGAGAATTAAGTAAGCCTGATAACACTGCTTTGACATTAGGTAGTGTTTCTATGAGTGTTTCTACTCAAAAGGCAGGCTAATGTCATCTCCTCCCGGAAACTAAACTGAGCCACCAACAGGCCAGGTGATGTGCCTACACAGGTGACAGAAGGAAGAGAGACCAAGGCTGAGGTGCTCTGTCTCCTACCTCCTCGTTCACTGCAGCAAACAGGCCGGAATCATCTCCAAAGACCTCTGGCAGGAGTAAACATGCAGCAGTCATTTTCATATCTGTCAAAGGCAAGGATTTCTACTAAATTACAAATGAAAACTTTCTGGCACTGCAGTATAACCCTGGAAAAACAGATTGCAGCCTGTGTAATTGTTAACAGCTCAGTAGGGGAGCTTTTGTCCAGCCCAGTTTGAGGAGCAGTTTGTACCACAGTGAATATTTAGACACCTGAGCTGGTAATGGACATTAGCATGCAAATCATTCATGGAACTCTGCTACTCAATACTATGATTCAATTTCTCTCACAATAAGTAAGTTGGCCTTTGGGTTGCTTTTAGTCCTATTGCCCCCACTGCCTTTCCCCAAACTCCTCTCTCCCCAGGATGTCTGGGGAGTCCTGTTGCCAGAGGACTCTGCTTTGAAGGCTGTGGCACAAGCTGGTGCTGCAGAATCTCCTGGCACCTGGGGCCTCTGGTTCAGCTGTTATTGACTGTAACATCTTTTTTGTAGGTCAGGCTTCTGGTTTCAGGTGTTTCACTGAACTTACCGTGCCATGCATTTATTATCTAGGTGCCAGGTCAAGTTGATTGTGAGAGAAAAACACAAAAGTAAAGACCTTGGGACTTTACCAAGGTAGGGGTCAAAATCTCGGTGGACATACCGTATAAGTAAAGGAGAAATTACTTACTCTATCCATAGATTTTGTTGGCCAAGGCTATGGATAGAATATCCATAGAGGCTTTCTGGATTGGACTATTCCTTGAATTATTTTAATATATCATGAGTTCTTGTGTTTTTAATCTTAGTGAAGGAAACCCCCAATATTTTGACCTATGCTGCTTGCTGCTTTCAAAAATGACCTGGCAGTAAATGGAACAAAACTGCAGTGGGAAACACGTGTGTTCATATCGTGTGACCTTGGATTGACATCCTGGCATTATGCCTGCTTGATAGAAACTGAGTCTGAGGAGCACTTCTCAGAGAGGTAAGCTTGGGCATAGGCAGCAGCAGCTGGGAAAGATTAGCAATTCAGAGTGACTGCTTGAAAGGTTTTGTCCCTGCAGCACCACACTCCCCAGACTTCCCAGGCTGAAAGCTGAGTGCCAGCAGGTGTTTGGTCCCCCATAGCCAGGGAGCCAGCAGGTGTTTGGTCCCCCATAGCCAGGGAGCCAAGCCACTGCAGTACACGGACCTCAGCAGAAGTACCAAAGTCTGTGCCCTTTTTCCTGCAATGTGTCTCTGCAGAGATGAGGTGCCTGAAATGGTTAGTGGGAACAACTCCTTTAATTTTACTGGGCTAAAGATTTTAAGCATAGAGACTTGCTTTCTAAAGGAAATTGTGTCTTTTTATCTGCCATTTCTAAAGCAGAAAATTGGTTTTCTGTGGGTATTTTTAGAAAATAAGTGCTCTTTTATATATCTCAAAATACATACTTCTGCTCGTCTAGCAATACTTATTTTGAGGTAATTACTAACTTAATCAAACCTGCAGTCTTTTATTCAGTAGAAAAGAAAGTTTCAATACTTGACTGACTTAATTTTCCTGCTAATTCATTAGTTTGTATTCTCAAAGCTTCCCCATAACTATATATTTTCAAAGAAACTGTAACATTTAAAAATGTTTTTGCAGTACAATTGAAACTAGTTTAGTTACATAAGTAAGAACAATTAGTTACAACAAAACTCTGATATTCAGAGCATAGGAGATTTGTACTGACATTTCAGAACGTCTTCCTCTGTGTGCTGCTTCAGATTTTCTTGCAGCATAATGTTAATTGGATTATTCCTCACCACATACAAGGACAATATGTTTTCTGAATAAATCTCCAAAATCTCGACTGTTTTCTTATAAATGTCCATGTGTGTGAGAAGCTGGAACTCCCTAAAAAGCTAAAAGGAAAACAAATATTTGATTTTGCAAACCTCAAAATCAAAATTGTAAACAATGCATGCACTTTGAAGACAGGATAAAACTAGCTCAGTTAAATAAGATTATAAACTCGAGAGGGTGATTTCATTTCTTTTCAAAGCAGGAAAGAAATACATCAAGGAACACCAAAATACTTCAAATAATCCACTGAAGGTGTGTGTGGCACCTTTAACACAGAGCTGGTGAACCTTTCAAAATGGAATTAGCTGCAAAAATATGAGATTAAAGAGGACAATGCTGATGAATACTTTGCTGGAAGCATCCTGTAAAATACATGCCTACAGATGTATCACATCTATAGCACAGAATTCAATGTCTTTATTAAAAATAGCTCTGTTACCTGGTAAGGGCATCTTAAGAAAGGAAATAGTCTAAGAATATCTTTCAAAGGTGCCTTATCACTGATCATCTTTCTCCGGATTTCTATTGTTGCATTCATTCTGTTATCCACTTCTTCCCAGTTCCTCTGAGTTTTCATATATCCTTGATTAAGCCACTTAATATGTAAATCCATTGTACTGCCTTTAAGATGAGCAGGTTCTTCCTGTCAAGAAAAGAAGGACAGAATTGTAACAAATCAGCCTTTTTGTCTGATTATTTAGCTTTTTTGGCTCGTGTCTCTTGATGTGACTTCTGTGATTTGAGTGTAATCAAGTTCAGCAGAAAGTGTAGTGTGGTTTCAGTTCCAGCTCTCTGAACTCACTCTCATATTCTAATAGTTAGACTAAGGTCTGTTTTCATATAAAACTATACCTATCAGCCAAGTCCCCCGAGCTCAAATTGCATGTTTGAAGCTATGCATGAAATTCCTGTTCCTGTGTCTGGTTTGTCTCATTGTGGTTTATTGGAAATGAGTAGTCAGTTCTAATGACAACTCAGCATTTAGCATTATTAACTCTGTATTACCAAGAGAAATAGTATTTTGCTCCAACCCGTACAGGTCCTAAAAACAGGACTACTAACTTTCACATTTATGCAGCTCGAGTTTTTACCCCCAAGGAGACTAGCTGACCTAAGAAAACTCATATTGAAAACCATTATTTGAGCAGTTTGACTGTTAGTGTTTTCAAAAGGTATTTTTGTGCTTGAGGATAGTTAACAACCTTCCTAAAAATTATCATTATTGTCCCTGATATAACTCCAGAGCCAGTAATTACTGAGAGGAGGAGTGGCTATCCAAAGCAGTATACCAGCGGGAGCAGCCTGAGTTTGTGTAGCTTATCCATCAGAGGGTGCAGTGAATTTGCTCATTGAAAGAAGCTAAGGGGACACAGAGATGCACAGTTAGTGCAGTTACCATTCTCAGGCTGCATTGCCACTGACTTTTCCTGTCTGTATTGTCACTGATGCAGCTGAGGATACACATATGGGTGGCCTGTGGGGCAATGCCACAGGGAATTGAGACACTTCTTACCCTTCCCCAGAACATTTCCGACACAGAGCTGTAAAATGCACAACATCCCAAACCACTTCTCAGTGCTCTGCATGTGCAATTAAACTTTCCGGTTTAATTAACATCCTTCTTTAAAATCATGCATATGATATTCCAAGATATTCCAAGGTTGCACAAGGTACGCAGCAAAAAAACTGTCTCCCTCCTAGCATATATCCATGGATTCCAATAGCCATTGGCATCACAGAAGAAGATAAGCTCTGCATGCAGGGTGTGACCCCTGCAGATACTCCCTGGCCCTTGCTAGGGCTCTGTATCAGCACAGTCTGCGCTCTTTCTAATAGCGGATTTCAGTCTTTGCTGTGCTACAAAAGTGATGTTTGTTTGTGACCAGCTTGCAGAGGCATTCCTGGCCTCTTCCTCCCCTACCTGCCTGGGAAGGGTGCTGGGAAAAAGTATAAAGGATGAGTGTATGGAGGCACATCCCCTGAGCTCTGTCAAGACTTCACTACACCGGGGTTTGTGGACTCACAAGGGTTATGTCTTTATATTTAATAACCTTCAGTAGATTATTTCTCTCCTTCAATTACTTCTCCCAGTCACTTTTACAACTCTTATAAAAACATACCTTCCAGAAAATCCTGCCTTAAATTTGGCAGTTTAATTATACACTGTCAGGGGAAATGCATTTATTTGTTTTTCTCCTGCTACTTCTGCCTTCTAATTATCATACTGGATTCAAAAACCTATTCACCATCTCCTTGCCACTCTAATTTTATAGATATGTCATATTTTATCCTCAGCCATCTCTTTTCCAGCCAAGACCATCCTAAGCCATTTAATCATTCCACATATGAAAGCTGGTCCATACTTTCAATTATCCTTGTCTTTGCATATTTTCTAATTTCACTGTAGCCTTTATGAAATAGGAGCAATATAACTTAAAGTACTTGTTGAGATGCAGGGACACCACAGGGGCATACAGTGGAATAACGAATTGCCTTTTGTTTCTTTCTTAAATAGTTCTGTGTAATCAACATTTTTTTTCTAGACTGCTGTTTAACATTTTTTTAAAATATTCTTTGGCCTAGTATAAAAATAGCATTTGTGAATGGTACTAATAAGTTCAGAGCCCATCACTATAAGTGTTGTTATGACTGGGTTTCCTCCTTGTGCCTTATTTCTCATCTATCAGAACTGAATTTTATCTGCTGGGGTTTTTTCCCTTGGAAATCTGTAGCATGCAATTCTTCAGTCTTTGTCTTTAGTATCCTTTGTAGCATCACAAAATGTAATCTGCCAACTATTCTACTTTTTCCACATCATTTAGAAATATACTGAACTGCTTAAACTAAGCATTCATAATCTTTTCCCCTGTAAACCCCAACTATTTCTGCATAGCCTTGTTTGTTCTGTCTTTTAACTGCTTATCCATTCGAGGACCTTCCTGTTTATCCCCTCAGATTATATCCTCAGCCTTTGAAAGGCATGTGCTAAAATCTCTTCTGAATTTAAAGTAAACTGTCAGCTGGATTGCCTGTGTCCTCAGGGTTGGTGAATACTTCAAAGAACTCATGAATTTGTGAAGAATTGTGTCTGTTTACCGAAATTTTGTTGATTCCTTCCTAATGTGTTCATCTCTTGGGTCTGCATTACAGTTCTTGCCAACTTGGCCAGTGACGACAGAAAGTTTCTTCATCCATATGTTCTCTAGCTCTCTCCTGAAACTCTAGAAACTGGCATCAAATTAGCTACCTCCAATTATATAGTATCATATTTCATGGGGAAAATTGTGCATCGATTAGAAATAGAAAATTACCTGCTTTATCCTTGGACAACTGAAAATTTTGCACAAATACTTGATCCTGGAAATGCTCATTTTAGTGAATTATTCTGTAACCTCTTTACTGATATGCTGTCTGAGACAGATGCCCCAATGCTGCACGTGGAGAATGGTCCCAGTAATGTGATCATCTGAACTCATCTACTGAGAATCCTTGTGCAATATGTCCAGTTTTTCTGGTATGGCTTTATATTCTGCCAGCTTTCCTGTACCTAGGGAGTACAGCTCGAGCACTCCTGCCCATTAGCAGCATCAGGATTCTTGCTTCTCACTTGGGTGAGAAAGCCTTTATAACTAGTACAGAAAAGGCAGAAAACCACAAAAAGAATTCTGTGTAAATCTCCATCAGACCACTCACAGAGTTTTGTTTTGTTGCTGGTGTGTCATTTCTGCAAGCTTCCTCCATCAGCCTTTGATGGTTTCTGGTATGTAATTTATGATGGTTACTACTGTGAATACCATCCTAGTATTCACACATTCCCAACCGGACCATTCAGTTGTTCCTTAACCTGCTAACTTGCCCTAAGCTGGGCACACTGTCCCTTGCTTCACTGTGACCACTGCACAGAGCCAAGGGATTGCCCATTCTTGTCAGTGTCAACATGCCCATGTTTTCTCACACACACACTTGGACAGTTGTTGGGGTTTTTTTAATTACATTTCTGGTTTTTACACTGTGCAAATGCTAGCTTGAAGTCTCTGACTCCAAACAGCTTTCACTGCTGGTTTCTCCTGTGGGTCTGCTTTCAGGCCTCCTGCCCATACAGCAGGAACTTCTTCAGGCAGCTGATGTGGAGCATAGTGGCTCATTCCCTGAGGGGCTGTCACCTTCAGTGTCTTATTTGCAGAGACAAGAAAGCAAAACAACTCAACCCATTGTCCTGTGACCATTGACTGGCTGACTGACTGAGTTGCTTAGAAACAAACACAGAGGAAAAGAAGTTGTGACCCTTACGCCAGCTTATCTCCATCCCCCTTATCAAGGCAAACACTACTCCATTTGATGGACTTTCCAGGTAGTCAGCTCTGTCCTTGAGAACTAGTTTAGCTAATATCATTATTAATTAGCTAAAGGAGACCATTTGACATTTTCATCAGTGACAATGGCACACTACCAATAGAAATCCAGCAGTAGTAGAAGGAAGAATTGCTGTCATGCCTATCTATTAAGGGAAAAAACAGCAATGGAAGGCCAAACTTTGTGGTGTGAGTCGTCTATTACCTGCAAATAACACAAGCAGAAGTCAGTGTTAAATTGGTATTCTTGCAGTGTACATCCTGCTTAGAGCAATCACTATCTGTAAGCTTTCCAACTTCTTAGCTCGTGAACACATTGGTTTTTAATGTAAGTGGAAAGGTGAGAGGTGGCTTTCTTTTAAGGGAAATAAGTTACGTCAGTGGGACACCCATTTGATTGGAGAATGATTCCAAGTGTGATTCAAAATATTTTATACTTCACTTTAACATTGCAGGAAGGATCTGGATTTGGGAAGCTGGTTACTGAACTGATCTATCAGCCTTACCACATGCTTATTTAGAGAGACCTCTAGATCCTCTCCAGTTCAACCATCAAAGCAAGAAACCTAGTTACTGCACAGCAATATATCAGTAAAATTTGACCATAACATGAAAGTTCATTTATTTCAATACCATTCAAAAGCAATCCTATCTAGATCAAAGCCAGGATCTCTTGTCTCAATGTCTGAAGAAGCCACAGCTAACTGTTCAGCATATATGCTGG
Organism: Acanthiza pusilla; assembly: GCA_036630365.1. NCBI lineage: Eukaryota > Metazoa > Chordata > Aves > Passeriformes > Acanthizidae > Acanthiza > Acanthiza pusilla. The sequence goes on along the minus strand of JAXCHO010000023.1, from coordinate 25,368,965 downwards.
ACAGAACTGAAAAAAATCCTCATTAAATGAGGAATCCTTCATTCTTGAGGTTACCCAACTCCTCTGGCCAGATTTTCAATTGTGTCATCAGTAACATCCATTTCAGTTGCAACAACAAGAATGTTAATTGGTGATATTTAATTATTTTTGTATACAGAATTTTGTCTTATTTATCAATGTGCATACTTAGTTTGTAATGTAAAGGATTTCCTTTCTTTTTAAACAATAAAATTTTGATTTAAAGAAAAATATTTCTGGAACAAATGATAATTCATCTCAATGTCTTTAAATAAGAAGCTCCCTTTTCATCACAAGCTCATGAGACATGCAGCAGCACAGAGAAAAAGGCAAAAGGATGCAGAAAGGAAGTTAATGAGGCAAGCAGAAGATACCCAGTACTTGTCTGTCAGGGTAACCTAGCCCTAGCCTGCAGGATGGTACTGCCAAGGCTCCTGCTCATTCTGTTGGATTCACACTCAAGGGGTGACAGCAATAGGGAGCCCATCCCTTAGTGCCCATGCTCGCAAGCGCTCTTGACTTCTTGGTGTCTCAGGCGTCGGTGACTGAAGACACCAAGTCTGGGAGCCACACAGGTTGTAAGGTTCTTTGCCTATGCTCCAGATGCCTTTTGACAGTGATCCCCCAGCTGATATTCACCGTTCTATTTGGAACCATATACAAGTAGATTGTGTTAAGATCTAAAGCAAGAAAACATACAAACATAAAACTACTAGACTCCAAATCCCCAATTTCTCCCAGCTCCTGAAGCAAGAGGATAGTCATGTGATTGGAGATGGATTTCTAAATAAAGGCCCATTTCCTAAATGTCCTTTTGATGGATCTTGATTCATCCCAAGATACAGGATTGTATTAGCCCATTCTTGTAAAAAAGCCCCAGCTAGCAGGGCACTTTTATGAAACAGTGTCACAGCCAAGGCAGTGAAACTGCTCCATCACTTTGCAAGGGGGAAGGGAGCAATTCTTATGCATGATGTGATCGCCAATGTCTAAACTTTCAGTTACTGTTGAAAGCCAGCATCATAAATTTTAAAGGACATGAATGTCAACACCAAAGTAACGTGACTGCCTAATCACAGAGCGATGAAAGTGCCTCTGATGTAGACAGCAGACACCTCACGATCTTTACGTGGGTTTACACCAATTCCTGAATGGTAAACACAGCCTAACTGCTGCTAAGGACAAAGATCAAAATCTCTTTTTTGAAGAATGCCAACAGGACCTACTGGCTCCTCACTTTGAGGAATTGGATTCAAATAGAAACAGTGGAGTTAAAGAGATGGATATGAGGACACTACTGCATGCTGTTGGTCTGCTCACTGCCAACCAGTGGTCCAGGTTCCTCATCTGGGACTCTCGGGGGATATTTCTTTGATGCAATTCCTTTGGATGGAGGCTAATCTTCTTGCTGGAAAGCAGTGTGAAAAGCATGTGATGATAATGAGAACCATCTCCTGGAACAGCAGTTTTGTGCAGACATGTTCAGTGGTGTCAGCACGGAGTGGGAAGTCCTTTTACACCATACATTGGGACTGGGATGCTGACGGGTTGGTACAGCCATTGTCTTTCATTACTATTGCTCTTGTCATCTCCCAGCAGCTACTAATACTATTTTCTTTGAAAAAAATGTTTCAAATTTTCCTTGCTAGATGCCAATGCATATTCTAAGTCATGATTGCTAAGAGCATTGATGCTGCTAACACCTCTTGATTGCTGAGTCTACCTGCATTAGTTAGCATCAACCCTCAATGTACTTACACAAGAAAGCCTGACAGTAGTTACGACCCTTGTTTGGAATAGTCTTTGCAATTAATTGGATTTTATAACTTCTTAACGGTGAGAAACAGCTTTCACAGTTACTTAAGCGAGCGTAATCAGAATCTTTTTTCTTGATTTTTGAATACTGAAAAGTGGGTCTTGCTATTTTGGAAGACATACAAGGCATCATAAAAGCACAGTGTATAGAACAGTTTTAATACCACCATTGTAAGGGACAGCCCTTTTTTCTGTGGTGACAATGACATTCATCAGAATGACATTTACTATGATGAACATTGGGTCATTTTATATGAGGAGTGATTAAAACAGGCTATGACAATTAGAAAGTGAAGATCTACTCAAAAAAACCCAAAACACTGGAGACTGATCTGGAACAAGTATGAATCTGAAAGGCAGGCTGTAAACTGGACAGTGCTCAAGGCCCATCTTCTTGTTCTGGATGGTGGGAGAGAATTGAGGTGTCCACAACAGTGCCCTGACTCTCCCATCCAAACACTGAACGTAAAGACAGGTGAAGCAGCATGGTCAGGCTGCTTTTGAGCAAAATGAGCATGCAATCATCAGCAGGACCACACTGACTTGTACCCAAAAGAGATGTTTGATTAAAGCATGCTCTGCTTTGATTACACATAATTACCCTTTTGAGCCAGGCCGGCAACTTCAGAGCTAGACTTACATGCCAGTGCTAACCAAAAACTTTCAAAGCCACATAAGTCAGCCTATTTCTGATCACAGCTTCCTTCTGGTTTTGTAACCTGCATAAGCAAAATGAGTGAAATCTGTTTTCCTCTACCAAGGGGCAACCTGTACTTGACAATTCAACTCACATAACAATGAAGATACTAGATGACATAAATAAGAAGGTGAAGTGCAAGATGTATGCCAGGGATTTGTGTTTAAAGCTTTTGCTGTGACTTAAAGCATTTTAAAATATTGACTAAGCAACACTACACGCTCAAAGTTTGATGTAGGCACATCAAAGTTTTAGTGGAAAAATCACATTACAACAGTTCAGTACAGCCATTGAATGATAATTTATATATGCATGCTCATGTTCTCACTGTGCAAACATTCAAACACTTGATTTGGAGACCATTAATCTTAGAGGAAAAGGTGCTATTACCCGTGTTTCATCTGTCTATGGCATTCTCAGTATAGAGGCACCTAATTCTGTATCTGCCAACAGTGCCATAAGATTGAGCCAAGAGAATTTCCTCATCTCATGCACAAGATGTTCATCCTATGAGAATATTACAGACATTTGGTTTTCTTTTTCCCTTGCTGTTGCCTTATTTTTCTCATTCCTCCCGTTTTCTCAAGCCATCACTTTCCAAACCCTATTCTTTCTAGACTCCTTGAAATCTTGTTTCAAGTTTCTGCTGCAGTGGCATAAGGTCACTGACAAACATGATATTAGTCATCACCACAAAGAAAGGCATATCCCTAGGAAATGTCTAACTTGCCAAATTTACCTAATCTGTGGTAGAAGAGACTCAATCTCACAGTGTAGACATCACCTAATCCTGACTCCCCCTTGGATCAGAAAAGGCAATTTCCAGATAAAAACTACAGGATAAACTTCACCATTCTTGTATTGCATGATACCACCAAAGCAAGCACATATGGTGTGCCTCCCAGGCCAGGGTCTTCTCTGCTTTTCATCTAGTCCTCTTGGCCCAGGATTTGCACATTCACCAATTTCAAATTCCTGCTTATCTTCCCTATACAGGAATAATATCAATAGATGTCCAACCTTGTGAGTTAAAGTTTCTGCAGAATCCTTACGTTTCTCCCAGTCTAAGTACCCATCAAAACATTTCTTGCCTCCATCCCATTGACACAGAAAGAAGCTGGCCTGCTGGTGCCCCCTTTAAAAATTGTTTTCATTATGTTGTTCCCAGCTCTGCTGGGTATAGCAAATACACCCAGTTATCTGCAAACATCTACCACTATCTTCACTGACATCTTGTCAGAGCCTATTTTTCCTTTTCACACCTAACTCCAAATTTATTTGTGTGACAGCTTCAGAGAAACCCTGATGACCTCACAAACAGGCTGTCATAGGATGTAAGAAATCAGAGGCTTTAGAGGAGGGACTGTACTCTCTCAATTTTTATTTAAGATCAAAAACTACTAGCAGTCCTCTAGCCTGTTATATTCCCCTTCAGTTCAGGTAACTTAAGTTACCCTTGGGTAGCCCCTTTGCTGAGATATTTTCTCATTTAGTGTCGGGGATGGATTGAAAAAGCTTGATCAAGCTGCATAGATATAGCTATTGAGTGGCATTTGAGATATCATGAGGGTATCCCAGAAACCTCTGGAAGTAGCAGAACACGATACAGGACCTATGGGAAACCCATGCCTTTCTGGATTGGCAGGTGGAGCCATGCAGGATATCTGTGGGCTTTTCAATTTCTGTATCCAACTAACTGAATTGATTTTGAAATCACACTTTCCACAAACAGCACTGCTCAAGACCGACAAGATTTCCAGGCTTGAAGTCCTGAAAAGGACAATTTCCTCTTCGGTCACTAGCCCAGGAAGACTAAGAGAGTGTTTGAGCCACAAGCTCCCAAGGTATGCAAGATAATCATTAGCTCTCACCACATTTTGCTCTCCATCATCTTTTGCTTTCTGACAATCCTTTGGCCAAGGACCAGGAAGGTCCTATCTTTCTATTTCTTCTGTCTCCCCCAATTCTAGGGCCCTTCCTTTTACAACTGGCAGGAGGTGGTTTCTCTCAGAGCCTGAAGGACCAAAACCCAAACAATCCCTTAGAGCAGAGGGTTTTGATGCTAAAAAAAGGATAAGGAGATCGGTCAGACCTAGCCACTGGATGGTTGGTTTAGCAGTAATCCCACCCTGGCTACAGAGAGGAGACTGGCTTGATTTTCTATGTATTTTCATGGTATGATCACCCTTCTCATGGAAAGCACCTTCCATTTGCAGCAGATGAAGGTCATTATCATTACAAAGCACTCTCCCCTGGATTACTGCAACTCTGGGATATTTGCCTGACTGTGGAAAATTACTGAGGAGGATTCTCACACCATAACCATAAAATTTGTTGCTTATGGAGGCTTTCCTGATAAAATTCTGGATATCCCTCAGACACAGAGGCTCAAAATAATATCTGTCAGGCACAGTCCAAGCTCCTTTCCCTGGTGGTGCAACCTGATGGATATTTTTAGGAAGCATAATTTAAATAAAAATCTCCTTTAGTGACAGACACCTCCAGCATAGGTTTATGTGCTTGCTTATCATCATCCTACTGCCCTGCACTTGCTCAAGACCTTTCATGTGATGCTAGTCACTCAAAAATGAGTAGCTGCTGTTCACTGTTGAATATAATGGTCTGTAATGAGGAACATATCAGCAGAGGTTTTAAAGAAACTGGAGGAGAAAGACAGATGTTGCACCTGGAAGCAATGCCCTGCAGGGGAGGCCAAGTACGCTCGAGCTGCTTTTGAAAGAAGAATGCCTGCTGGAAGGTGATGGGGCTTGGGCAGGCCAAGGGGCAGACATCATCTGGCTCAAAACATTGCAGGAAGGTTCCATTGGCAAGCAGCTGGATTTTCACATGAAGAAGTAAAAAGATGGGTTAAGGGTTTTATTGGTAGGAATAACTTTGTTACTCTTTTCGTGTAAAAATAAATGCCAGATATAATAGTGAGACATTTCCTATCAGTAAATAATGTTTTTCTCAGTTTCATACCATTAACAATCCAAGACTATACTGACACAAAGCACACATGACAGAGTTACAGCTTATGACTGCTCAGGAACTGAAGCTCGATATCGAAGTCAGCTGTGTGACTGCTAAGTAGGTCATCTGTGGGGAACAGATGTGCTCTCTCATCTGCATAGCTCTGCCAGTCGGCTTTGACCTGTAATGCCCTAAACGTCCTACTCTGCCTATCTAAAGGAGAGTGTGGTGGCCCAAAGGGACTAGGAATCCTTCACTGACTATTCTCCAAAAGTCTCCTTAACCTGGAATTAATTTCCCCCCATTTTACCTTAATTAATTCTGACATGTTGGCTTCTAGTTCACACAAGACCAATTCATTCTTCCAATCTGGGAAAAGGGATGAAGACAAGGGGATCTGGCAAGGGGGTGGTAATTTGAATATCATTTGGGTTTGTCTGTGATATTGGCTTCTAGATCAAATATTTATTTTTTGAGACTAAGACACTTTGTTTAACAGTTTATATTTTTCATAGAGTAATTAATGCGAAGGATTGGCAGGAAAGTGCCTTAATGTGTGTTCCTAAATATACAGAATGGAAAACCCCACGCTGCTTTTGTTAAAAATAATATTAAACATTTGCTCAGTTTTGCACATATGTAGTGCCATAATTTAAAATCTCAGAGTCAGATGTCTCTGCTTTCAATGTAGAAACATTTAAATCTAAAGAGGTTATGATACCCTCGATCTTACAGAACTCATTCTTAGGCCTAAATAGGGCCCACAAGTGTTGATTCTTGCATTTATACTTGTATTTTGTTTATTTTATATATATATATATATATATATATATATATATATATATATATATATATATATACACACACATATATATGTTCAGGGTACAGAGAAAATGAGATAAAGAAAGGAAAAGTTGTTTAGGAATACTCAGCACCCTCTCCCCGCCTTTAAGTTTAACCCTTAATTTGGTTACAACATTCAGGCTAGCAAAAAAGGCCTAGGCCTTTAGAAGAGATGTAACATTCTTCTTCAATTTCTAAAGCAAACAAGGGTGACCAGTGACAGCCTCAGTTAAAGAGAGTGGTGATTCCTGGTCTACAGATACACAGCACAATGCAGTTACACCCTTTCTATAGAAAAGTGAAGTTTAGCATGTAATCCCTACAGGATCACTCCAAAGTCCTTCTCAATGAGCTCATAAGACAGAAAATACCCAAATGAGCCTTTCCAAGTTTTAGCAGATAAAAGGTGGCTAACTCTCAATGCACACACAAAACCAGAAGCCTGTGATTTCTTGTTTACTGTGTGTGAGACTGTTTATTGTTTTGCATCCAAGTTACAGGTTTCTTATTTCACACATTCTGCAAACCCTTCAACTAAAGCAGTCAATAACAGAATGAACATATTAACCCAAAGAGAATAAACAGAAATTACTGAAGCTTCTAAAAACCAAACCAAACATGTATTCGCATTTTGTATAGGAAACTACAGCTACCTTCAAACACAAGGGCAATATATGCAGAAATGCATCCAATAAACCACTCTTGCTCCCCCAAATACAGGGTCTGGTAAACAGCAGGATGGACATAGACAAACTAAAGACAAATATTTACTTATCTATCTCCTTTATCACATTCTTACAATTGTTTAAATTTTACCATGTTTTAATTGCAGCACAAAGAAGTGTGTGGAGCATTGGCAAAGCATAGCTGGAACCTTAATGTATTTATGAAAGTGTATAAATTAATTGGTGTGCTTCAGACACTTACTGGTTGGTGATAACTCTGAATTCTCTAACTAAAGGAATACACAACAACTGCATGCATAGATTTATAAACATCTCTATCACCCATCAATACAAATATATTTTCTATAAAAAAGTGCAATGTGGCAGGAGGATATGGACATTTGCTAGCAGCTCAAATACCTCTTTGCATTTTTATTTCTATAGAGGTTTCAGCTATTAGACATAATTCTTTATTGTTTTCACTCTAACTGGAGGTATATAACCAAAAACAAAATAAAAATATTGCATTAAAAGAAACAGATGGAATTTTCTGTCCAATTTGCAACAACTCTAAATGACAACAAATGTGCAAGGCATCTAGTATCAGGTTTAGGTCTTTTGTTGATACCTAGTTTTCCAGAAATAGAAAAAAGTCGAGGGTCTGACAATATGACAAGGTCTATAGAAAATGAATTCAAATGGGATGAGATCAGTTCCCCCCTTTACTGGCTGGTGGCCTTAATGTCAACAGAGGAGTTGAAAGACTGAACTCAGTTAAGCACCAAAAATCTTACCTCTGTATGCCCCTGGACCTCATCAAGTTTATTTTCAGCAAATGAAGATTTTCTGGTCTGTCCCCTCCTGTGGCCAAACTTACATTTGTTCCTCAGGACTTGCTCATCATCCTCAATGGGTCTCCGCACATATTTGAAACGATCTTTAAGGGCCCGTTTCCACAGCAACTACATGAGGGGAAAAATACATTACAAATATCTTTCAAGAATTTGCCCCATGCCTAAGCCAGGTCACTTTGTTGTATATAACTCCACAAAAGAGTGCTTGCAATTAAGCAGAAAAAGGCTCACAGGGCGACACCACCGATGGCTTCAGGATGGAAGGAAACAAAAGCACCTGTGTTAAATGGCTCTGTGGCAACCAACAGCTGGGCTAATGGCACTGCTGTGGCTTGCTGAGGAAAACAGTAATTGAATCTAAGGGTTAGATCTATCCAAGGCTGCCGGTGAAATAGTGCCATGTTTCCCTTCCTTACTTTGTGCTCCATTCATGACATCAGGTTGGGAAAATACATAGTCAAGCAGATCAGCTCACAGATGCCACAGAAACTGTGTTGTGGGGTTTTGAGGGGATTTTTTTGGTTTTGGGTTTTTTTTTAGTTTAGTGTATTATTTTTCCCTTGCCTATGGCAGCATCTGACTGGTTGCACAGTTGTATGATTATTGTATCTAACAGAAGGGAGTGGATCAAGTATACTTTTAAACTGAACTTACAATTGCTGAATTAAGGGGATCATTTAAGTAGGTTCTAGTGTTCATAAGACACCTCAAGGTATGTAAATTGCAACTTAAAAAAAACATTTCTGCACTGCAAGCAGGGGCAGTTTCTCTTTAATTCAGCAATTCATCACTCCTTGGCAAAGACAGAGCTTATGTGGCCCCACTGCTTCTGCCACCATTGTGTATTTCTTTATTCAGTTATTGAAAAGTCACTTCTGAAAATTGTATGGACAGAAACTTCCTCGTGCATCCTTAAGGACCAATGGCCATTTACATGTGGCCCAAAGCTGGATGTCCCAGGGCAGGAACTAGCCATGCCATCTACTGACATCCAGAGAAGAAATACTAAGCAAAGGCTGCTAAACACATCTACAGGCACAAACTGCAGTGTTGAATAGTTTTATCATTCCTCAAAATCATTCACTTATTCCATTTGTTGAGGGGGAAGGGGAGTCAGAGGGGGAAAAAATTAGTGAGAAAAGTGACTGTAAATGACAGGATGTGGAGAGATTCAAATATCTGTTACTTCATTTTCTAAAACTGACTCCAGTATTACACTCACTTAATACAATACTGAAACCTGTACCAACTGACATGCTAAAACTCAATATAAACAGAAGAATGACTGCCCTTAATTTCACACAGAAATGGTGCCATTTTTTAGTCAAGGTCACATGATTAGTAGACTAAGTAGCACAGTATCTCTCTTTGCAGTGAGTCTGACCTGCCTGCCTTTCTCACTCACAGGATTCGGATGAGAGAGTTTCTTAAGATGGTGGTGAAGGCAGCATGACCTTGCATTTCTCCTGCTGAGCTTATTGTTCCCACCTCCCTAGGGTACTAGATGACCTACAGGCCCTCAGTCCTAAAAGCAAGACCTGCATTAATGGTGAAAAATTACAGTGGAAGAGCTGTGAGAATACAATCCCTGTGGTGTTTACTGCAGCTCTTCTCAAGCAGCCCGGGGCCAGCCAGGGCAGGAGTGCACTTCCTAGGGGGACACTCCCTGCCACCCACCTCTGTGCCCTTACTGAAGCATCCTCTCACTGCCAGTCACAGCTGAATGTCCAAGAACTGGAAAGAAAACAAGCCCCTTTGGATCTCTAGTATGTAAACTTCAGGCTTACGGTTCTGCCAGAACAAAAGTCACATCACCACCAACCTAAAGATGACTAAAAATAGAGTACAGCCGCTCACCCAATCTTCTCACAAGGCACAGTCACAGCCTCAATATGAGTATTACACCTCAGCATCATTTTCAGAAGCAGTAAGGTGGCAGCATGCCTTGAAAATCCCACTTGTTGTCCACCTGAATGATTAAGGCCCCTAAATACATTTACAGTTGTGACCCTATGCATTTTGATGCAAATACCCCACCATTAGATGCCTAGCAAAATTTATGCTTAACTTGCTATTTTAAGGCTGCTAAGAAAGAAGCAAACAAAAACCTTAGTTTAAGGCTTCTCTGAAGTGTTTAACAGATGTTATAATATTTTAAAACACGATCATCCCAGAATACATTAGCAGCCGGCAATTTAAGCATCCCTGTAGCTGAGCTCCATGCAGTTTCTTTCTTCTGAAAATCTTTATTTGGCTAGAAGATATTTTTGCTTATTCTTTCACATGGAAGAATATGCTGACACCTATACAAGGCTTTAAATATCCCTCAAAGTTCAAAACTTTCAGCTGTTTCATCTTCCAGTCCCCCAATAAATTAAGAATTTTAACTAAATCTATTTCTATAATACGATTGTCATAAACTTAGCCAAGTCCCTTCTCACATACCTATTTCCAGAATGAGACTCCAAACACATTCATTTATGTGGTTTCCCTAGTGGGTAATGCATTTTCTAAAAAGGATGCTTTTGTTACCATTTTTGAACCAAAAACTTTATTTTCTATTCATTTCCCTGCCCTCCCCTGCTTCCCCCAAGCACCGCCCAAGGAAGGTTTACCTTATTGGTAAAGGAATAGGATTATCCTGTGTCTATCTGACATTGGAGGGAAAGGATTACATGCAGATTAAAAGCAGTAATTTACTAGCAAATAATCATTTTGTATGCAGCAGTTACATAAATCAGGCATGTCAGCACCGGCATCCTGAGTTTCACAGGCACCGCGGCACCACTGAGCAGCCACGAGCTCAAGGAAGCTGCATATGCAAAGCCCACTGGAAAGTGGCGTGGATGAGAGAGCCCACTCTCTTCCTTCCTCATGTCATGTTTTCGTGAAAGCACACAATTTTCAAAAGGTTGGCTGAAAGGAAATGAAATAAGGGAAATATTTCTTTCCAAATTGTTGGGTTTAAGCGTTGTGGACAAATACAGATAGATAGAATATCCTGCAGGTTGTCAAGAAACAGTGTCATGCCAATTTGCTTTTGACTGCTGTGTCTATGAACTTGGCTTTTGCTATATAAACTATTTGTCTGTAACTTACAAATGTTGCATTGGTTACAATATACATCACAAATCTAATAATATATCTCATGATTAAATGAAGACTTTTTTTTTTAAATGTCTTACGTTAGTTTAGGATAACATTATTCTATAAGTAGAAGGAAACATAATGGGAAAAATTCCTTAGGTAGTCACTTTAAAGCACTTTTTACCAAAAGTTAATGTTGGAATTAATTTCATTCCAGGTACTCCACAGATTTCTTAACTGAGTTTTACAATTAGTACATTTTTTTTTTTTACTTATTGTTTAGAATTTCAGATAATTCTTAATCCCTGCATCTATACTCACAAATAACATTATTTTAAAATTCATAATATGCAAGTGGCTTCTTCATGACTTTATCTGTAAATCAATTTATTTAGGATCATAATCATTGTCCTGACTATATTGCATTGGATATCCTTTGAAAAAGGGCTGATGGCACAGAAACATATTTTTTTCAATACTGCAAAATTAAATGGGAAAATTTTTAACTGAGAAAACAGAATTTTGAATAATCTACTAATAAAACATGAAACCACAAACTTTTAATGCCCTATCATTGCAACAGTGTGAGATTGAAAATATTAGACTATGTTTCTACATAACATACACATTGTTTAAATTATTTTTTAAAAATAGTTTGGAGTTGTAAATAAGAAGTGTCCACTATTTTGGAAAAAAACCCCAACCAACCAAACCCTACAAACAAACAAAAAAAAAATGGAATGTTCAAAGTGTTGCAAGTAATTTCTTTTCCTGTCATGAAAATCCTGCTGTTAATTTAGGTGCTCTAATGTTTGGTTTTTGTTGTTGTTCCTCTATATTTGCCAGAAGACCTTTCCCTTTTCAGTTGTTATTTCATGTCTGCAAAAATGTTGCTACAAAAGTGCAGACATTCACAGTTCAAAGTTTCTCCATCCATGTACATCAAGAACATCAAGTTCTTGACATTCTGATTTTCTGTGCTTGGCCAGAAGAAAATGTTAATTCTGGAAATCCAAGATCTGTGATGGGATGAGTTTTCCCTTTTGTCACACAGGAAGCCCAGCTGCCTGCCCCTGCCCAGCCACAGCACACAGTCATGCACACTGGCCCGGGAGGAGCCCAGAACAGGTTCTGCTGTGCCTTTCCAGCAGCCAACAGACATCCATTTCTGCTGAAGGGCTCCAAACTGCCACACTTATGAGTTAAAGTTAAAATCACGCCTCTGGCAGACCTTATCAGGACATCTTATTAAGAGCTACTGCAGCCTTCTGATGCTGGGGCTGCTCCTCTGCCCCAAAGGGTAAGAAACTGCTTTCCTTTTAAGCATAACTTTAGAATTAAACTGAATCTAGGAACTGAGACATATCACAGCAATAAATAGTGAGCAGTAAATGAATGTCATTAACAATACAGTGGCATGGAGCATTTTGCATGGCAGAAAGGAAAATATTCAGTGAGCTCCAGGACACCACAGGGAATGCAAAACTCCAAACAGCCCTTTTGGTTTTTAAATTCATGCAACAATTTATTTTTCCTGAAACTTTGACAAGAAATTAAAAGTCCAAGTTACTGGAAACAAGCTTGTTGGCTTCTAAATAAACCCAAATAACTTCATTATGCTACCAGTCCTGGAAATCATTACTCTCAGAGGCCAGCCCAGCTGAATTGCCATGTTTGGTGTGTCCCATTCTCCAGCCTTGCAAGACACCCAAAGGGGGGAGTTATTTACCAGACACTGACATCTGTGCACATCTGGCCACCCGAGACTGCCTTTGGAGTCTACGGAGAAACAAACACTTACAGGCTGCTATTCCTCTCTTCCCAATGTGACACCAAAACCACATTGTACGAACTGCCTCCCAGAAGTTTATATATAAATGTTTTTTAACAAGGAATGTAACTAGCATTTTTGCTTAAAATACTACTCTCATGTTAATTTTCCTTTTCTACATTTACCTATCAGTCTCCTTTACCTCTGAACTTTATTGATGGTATTTTAATTTACCTCTGAAATATTTTCAATGTACTACTTAAAAAACTCTAATAATAACAACTGTTTAATTATTATCAATAAACAACTTTAAAGTATTCAAAACCTCTCCATAATTATTATTTTACATCTTACATTTTAATACTATTTTCAGTAACAGGAAGCAGCAATTATAGTACCCTGATAGCCAGAGGGAATTTTAAAAGAAAAGCCTACAAAGATTTTGTTTTTCTGAGCTGCTGAAGATCCTTTCTGAGAAAAAGAAGGAAGAATGGTTGTTGTCAATTTTTTTGCTGTTCATTTGCTTTTTAAAGGTATATTAATTCAATTTAATGCAAGTTATGACAAATAGCTATGCATATATTGTAGGGATTGTTTTAAGCTATTGCTGTTATAACACAGAATTGTCTCAGTCCAAGAAAAAATAAATATTTATAGCACTTATGATCATGAAGGAAGAACAGAATGTCTAACAGTAGGGCCAATAAAAATAGTAATTCATTCTCACACCTTCCTCCATACTTAAGCATGCAGGAATACACCTTTAGTGCAGTTTTTCCTCTCTCAACCCAGGCAATAGAGAGGGGTTGGCTCAGAAAGTGCCAGACTAGAAATATTGCAACCTGCTAATTCCAGCTTCCCTACTTACTTATTGCAGTTATTGCCAGGCATGCTTTCTAGTAAGCATGAGGGGAAGATCAAAAGATAAAAAACAACGACTCTGGAGTCTCTGCTCCATCACATAACTTCTGCCAGCACCACTTCTGTTATCCTTCTGGCAAGTAAAGACCATTTCCCAATGAAGAGTTATAAGTAGTTTCACCCAATCTATGGTCCTGCTGCAATTAAAGCCCTTGAAAACCTAGCTTAAGAATCTCCATTTAAAAGGAGTTTTTAAAAGTTAAAGGCTGCAAAATTGTCTTCGGACCAGCTGAATATCATTCCAGCTCCTCATCATAAAGGGAGCCAGATGAAGGATAATATTACTCAGGACCCTGCCCAAGGAGCACCACTGGGGTATTCAGAGAGGTATCCTGATTAAAAATGAGGATAGACTGTTTCCCTCTTGTCCTTTTGCTCCCTCTCTTCTCTTGGAGACATGTTTGTTTTATTTAGTCCCTTCCCTTCAGCAATGCCTGGGCTCAAGGGAGAACCAGAATAGTTACCCTTTAAGCCTCAACTTCTTTTTTCCCAGATTTAATTCCCAAAATTATTTTGCTTTCTACAGTAATGGCACGTGAGATATATATTTATACATGTTTAAAGCTAATAGTCTCCACTGAGGCTCACAAGCTTTTACAAGACGCTGTAAGAGTATCACATGGCAAAGCAATGATGTGAAGTGAAAAGGTGACCACAATCCTCCGAGACCACAGACCACAGCAGTGGACGGGGTTGACTTAAATTTGAGCTACATTTTTTCACTCTTGTGACCCAGAATATATTTTATGTTTTCACTGATATTCCAAAAAGTGTTTTCAAATTTTTTTTTAAATTAGACCTAGATTCCAAACATATTTAAACCACTAGTATTACTGCATGTTGTAGTTTCATATCTAATGCACAGATGATCATATCGCATTGCAAGAGCATCAGTCATGTTAGTCCTCATATAGACAATTTTCTAAAGAGTTGGCTTCTTTGTTTTTAAAAACAGAATGAAATCAGATTTAATTTTATGCTTTGGCAGAAATCAGTCCAGAAAGAAAAACAAACAACCAGGAACTTCACGTACAGATCTGAGTGATTTCATGGTAGCTTTGCGGTATGGCTATACCTGGATTAATCTTTAATTAATATAATGAAATAAGAATGTGATTTACAAAACACAGTCAGGTGAAGCTTACAGCTCTGAATAGAGCCAGCATATCGATTGATATCGATTTCCTCTGAGCTAGATTATTTTCTTGTGATTGATTATGTGGGAAAAGCTCACAATACTTACAAAGCCATTCCCATCTTCATCAAGGAATGGGTACGCCTGGAGCAGAGCATTGACAACAATGTTATATTGCTGACTGTTCGGATACCTGTGCAAACAAGATGGAGATGTAAAAGAAATATTTGGTTTTCTAGACGGTATTAAACACTGGAGTCTATACTGATCTACATTAAACTGACTATTTCTCAGGCAATCAATTGCCCTTCAAATAAAAAAAAGCCACAGTGTAAAGGCTTGCATGAAATATTCCTATTGGTTTCAGTAGGTTTCAGGCCCTTAACCTCCTTTATTTAAGCAAATATATTACAGAATGGATTTACATCCATTTGAAAATTTACCTCTGCAGACAGCAGGTATTTACCCCAAATAGATTTAATGGTGTTTACTTACAGTGATCCTTCTAGGTATTTTGTCATATCTGCTTGTAAAAACTCAATAATCCTTATTCTCATACTGTGATCAGGGCATTTTTTTTCTGCTAATATGCACTTGACATCGTAAGGGAAGTCTGGCAAAGTGTAAGAACTTGTCCACTGCAATGTCTTGTATCTTGCAAAAAATGATTTCAGATTTCTTCTGTAAAAGAAAAGATTACATCATCACGACCACATCTTTATTCTATGGAAATGAATGCAGGAGGGAAAGAGAAGTACATGGAAAAACTCAACAAAAAGGAAAGTTATTGCTATAGAAATTCAAGGCTTGCTGTCTTTGTTTCTGCATAAAAAATACCTACAAAAGCAGCAACCAATAGATAGAGAGTTAAGACTATCTATCATCTCATTGACTAGATGTCAAATGTGGAATGTTATAACCAGCAGGCAGCAGGAGGTGGTTTCTAACTGAAAGCAGAAAGCAGAGCAGAAGTCGCTGGGGCCTCGCTACTATTGCAAAGTACCTTTATCTGTCTTAATTTGTAATGTGTTTCCTACTCTAGTAAGACAAACAGCTTAATTGAAAAAAATGCTATCCATGACACTAATTAAGGCTGTCCTTCCACAGGGGAAGGCAAGGAAGGGATGAAGGCAGTTTTCCTCAGCATGTCTGGAGACAGCAGACACAGCCCAGCAGCTCCTGTCACCAAGACCACTATTTGCAGATGTCACACCCCAGCTGGGGTGACCCTGAGGCAGGTTATCACTGCTGGCTGCCCAAACCCTAACTCTGAAAGAGCACAGGGAAAAATGGGTCCCAATAGCCAGTTATAGTCTCAACACCTTCTTGAGGAGGTTGGCCTATAACTCTCAACCTTTCTGACCTGGCTGTGCTGCCACACCACCTTGCATCCTTTAGCTTGTGAGTGATATAATTGCACCAACCCCAGAACTACCACAAATGGCAATGCAGTGCTGAGAAAAAAAAAAAAAAATTTGGGTACTGTCATCTGCTCCGAAAAGTACTCACAGCAATACCATTTCCCCATGCAAAACAGGCACAAAACAGAACTGCTGTCTTTCCAAGCTCACCAGATTTCATGGGACACAGATGGTTAACAGTAGATGCAAAGTACAGGGACCTTCTGTTAGCACTGTACAGTCTCAAAAGAGCGAAAAGTTGTGCAGGAAGTGACAATATATCTACATAGACACATTCCTGTCCTTTTTTGGTGAGAAATTACTGCACAAATAGGAAAATAAAACCCATCTTAGGTTCAGAAATTACTTGGAAATCCCTCCTATTCAAACAAAGTGCAGATGTTCGATCAACGAGTCACTCTGCAGCCTTCAATTTTTCATCTAATACTTTCACCAACTTCACATGAAAGTGATGTAGCACACAGGCTGCAAGTTACTACATACAACTTTCAACATGCTACTGCTTAAACTACCTCAAAAATGGACAGAAGGTTAAAACTTACAGCACTTTCTATCTGAGCACTACTGAAATCCTTTTGTTGGTAATACCAGTGAAGCAGAAAAGCTGTTTTAAAAAAGTGGCAAGGTTTAGCAGGTTCCATTCAGGCAAACTGAACTATACTCAGTTACCTGAGAAAACAAAATTTTCCTCTAGTTAGGATGGCTAATAACCAGGGAGTCATGGTAATTCTGCCATCCACCTGCCCCTTCACACTTGCCACTGTAACAAAAATAATCCAAATTTCATTTATCTTCAGCCTTACCTAACACAAAATAATTCCTTGCTCTCCAAACGAGATCCAAAAATTCCTCTAGTCTCCACAGTGCATGAGATTAAATATTTTACTAGCTTTAGCTGGACTCATCACTGTTGGGAAGTCATGTTAAATGTGTTGTAATATTTCACAATGAAATACAAGCTTCTTTGAAAAGAGACACAACTCCACATAAACTTTATCCTCAGAAATGTTCACGTGCAAACTTGTTTAACTGAAAGAATGGTTCAGATCAGCTGTAATGCTGTTCTCTGCAATCAAGGAAGGTCTTGGCTCTATACATGAATCTCAGTGCTCGTACAGTTTGAGATTTAGGTACAAACATATGTAGCCATACCTCTTCTAGCTAACCTGAAGCAGAAATTAGATAAAAATCTTAAAACTGGGGGGGAAAAAAAAAATTAAAAATCTCAGAATCTCAAAGTTACTATATATTTTCTTGTCTCTCAGTTCTTCAGACTTTTGATTCTACAGTTAATCCAATGACTAGCTCTGGCAAAATTTCAGTCTCCCTCTTTCTCTGCTGTCACATGTCTGACTTACTTACACCCCTTTCTTACTGATACTAGGAAACCTCTAACCCTGCAGCAAGTTACAAGGAGCTACCATGACAAAATTTTTAATTATTCTTTTCCTTTAGTTTTCTCACATTTAGGTCCCCGAAATAGCTTCTCATGAGGTGAAACAAATTCCAGTTCAGATGAAGCAAGCTGGTCTCTCTATGCTTAGCTGCAATATGGAGCTGCATCCAAAGAAGCATCTCCTCAGCAAGAAGCATCCCCTCAGCAAATACACACTATTCATGGAGCTTTTACCACTCAGATTTCGTAGATTGCCACTTTAATGTGCTCAGCCACAGTCCTGTCTCACACAGCTATTTCTTTTTTTGGCTCCATTGAACCTTACACTGCTCATGCACAGCATGTTTACTAAGACATACAATGGCATTATTTTAGGAGGAGCCATTTGTGCATTTGTTTCCTTCAGATGGAAAAAGCCCCCTACAACAAACCAAACAAACAAACAAAAAAACAAACACCAAAAAGCCCATAAAGAACCCCCAAAGTCCCATCTATTTGAATTATATAACCCCTGACATAGCTAATCCCAGGGAATACCTTGTTTTACTGCCAAGAACACTTGCAGTGTCACCCAGACTATTCAGTGAAGGTTTTAGACTACACCAGAGAAAAGAGTGGTGAGTAAATACAACATCATCTCTCCAAGTTCAGTGTCCTGTGCAACATTACACAGACACACAGAGCTACCTGAATTAGCTGCAACAAGTCAGTAAAAATAATCTTGGCATCAATATAGACAGGTCAATCAAGCTGTGCAAAGTGCCATAGAGACCTAGAAACAAGGTCAAATACTAAATCTAAATAAGACTCTGTTATTTTTAAGCTTCTTGAGCATACTGGTAAGAAGCATCAGTTTCCTGCATCTATTTAGTTCATTTAGGGGAAAATGGGATTTACAGGCCAACTGAGCACACACATAAACAGTCTGTGTGCCACAAGCTCTTCTTATTGTCTGCTAAAGTCTGTGAGTCAGGAACCCCTTGCTACATCTTAAATCAGCTAAAATCCCAGTTAGTCAGAGGACATGGCAGTCAAGAAGAAAATTACTGACTTCAATGGGTTGTTCCTCTTTTTTGTATATCCACATAAAACTCAGCACATGGGTGAAGTCTCAATACATTCCCATTACTCACAGATGAAGGTCTAATCTTTCATGTCTACATCACACATCAGCAAAAGACTTGGGTCTGAAGATTTGTAGTCTGGAAAAAAGTCCATCTCAACAAATTCAAAGAAGAAACAGGGGAGAAAACAAGGAACTTGGAGATGTGAAAGAAGGGAAAAGTCTGCAGCTGTAAAAAAAGTTCCATTTCCCTAACACATGTACAATATGCTTTCAATAGCCAGATAAAAAGGGCTCTATTTTTCTATTCGCAGTTCTGAGATCTGTGCCTGAAAGATCCTCATGTCATTCTCTTTAAGTGCTTCATTGTAATTTCCAACTTTTGATCACAAATGCAAGGTTTCCCAGTTTTTCCCTAAAGCCTGGGATTTGCATTCTACCTAGTGCTTGGTGGTGGCTTAAATTTTTTAGTTCCCCCTAAACATAAGGGTGGGTATCCTTTAGACTGAAAACCAAATTACCCACAGCAGAGTTAAGTTCAGGAAGGCTGGGATATGAGAGCTGATAGGTGTGCCAAAGCTGACCATTTCCCAGAGCAGCTCCAACTTCAGCTTCCCCTGCTGCACTCTTTCTATAGAAATCATCACATTCAGTATGAGCACAAAGTTACAGAAAATATTAATCCACTTCCAAAAATGTTTTCCAGATGCAGACACAACCTTCTTCTAGAAGGAGTCCAGATTTGTTGACAGTTTCCAGTCTGCGTGGATGCATCACATAAGGGAAGGCTTTGAAGTTTCACCTTATGTGACAGTAGCAGCAGTAGATAACAGAGAGGGAAAAAAATTATCCTTGGGAAACTGACTGACAAAATTGCCAGCTAAATCAGGCCAGTTAAAAGAAACAGTTTATTTGTATTCACCCCGTAAGATATGTTATACTGTACCCAAAGAATTTTGTGGGTTCATGGTTTTTTTTGTTGGGTTGCTGTTATGACTTTGCTACTCCTTAATTTCTGGTGTGGAAGAAAGATGTAACAATTTATTTCTTTTTTCTTGTAAACTTCTGTGGAAGACTCACAGTACCATGTCAATAAATTCGGCTCTGAGGACTTGAGGTGTTCCAAAATCATGAGTCCTGTTGCCTTAATTTCCAGTACATTGAGACAACAAGCACACACAATATCTATTATTATGAGTCTCCTAGGTCTTTTAACTTTTAAGTTGGTGTTAAGTATCGTGCTGTAATGACAGAGACATGAATTGCTGACTTAAAACAAATAAAATTGGCAGAAATTCATCCACAAAAATTAAAAACCTAAATTTAAAGCATCTCCCCCAAGCCCTAAACAAACCAAGCCAAAACTCACAGATAAGGCAGTTTTTGGGAAGACAGAATGATAATTGAAGTGAAATTATCAGAAATCATGAATGAAATTATTTTTCTGTAGCGTTCTACCAAAGGTACAAGCAAACAAAGCATCTGATGTCTGTACTTCTGAACAAAATAGACAGGCAGTACTTCTGTCCTACTATTGACCATTGTCAAAGATTTAACATGGTTTTTATAAGTCTGCTTTTCATGTCCTTCTGAGCTAACTGAAAAAAAGATAATCACACATACCAGAAATAATTCTGATGATATCAAGAATAAGGTCTTCACTTAGAAATGAAGAAACTCTTAAGCTATACATAAAAAAGCACAATCCTGCTGAGTTTTCACTGTAGGACTATAGCTACATTTATGTGTATATGTACGTATATGAAAGTAATATTTGCTCTCGTGTAAATGGAACAAAATCGTTTGAAGTAATTGACTAAACGACAATTTTTCAGCCTAGCTGCTCTTTCTCTCTTTTCCTTTTAAAATTTTCTTTTCTTTTTTTCAAGGCACTAGCATAAGTGTGTTTCTGATAAAACACATCAAACAGACCAACAATACTGAAGTACAGGTAATAGGAGAAGCAAAGGAAGGAGCTCTCTAAAGATCATTAGCAGAAGGACATACCACAACTAAAAGACACTTCAGATGCAGCTACCCAGCAGTCAGGGCAGTTGCTGTAGCCTGGGCAAAATAGGTGCGGGACTGCCCTCGTTAAAGACATTTCCTCCACTGAGGAAACAAATGATCCATGCAGGACATCATGGACATTGTTGAGATGGATGCTAAATTTGTAAAGGTAAAGGTAAATCTTTCAATTCATTGTCCTTGCTATCAGCTCAAATGGATGCAGGTGCCAGCACCAATATTCTGTCAATCCTCTCAGTAGCTTGATCAGTATACGAACACTTAGCAGGGCCAGGTTTAGTTGAGCACTGGCCACATCTTCCAAAATCACTGCAAAGAGGGAAGTTCAAACCTGTTGAGACTGGCTGGAAGATCTGTTATCCTGCTTGTGCTTGGAGCAAATTACTTGAAGGCATTCAGACAGTAAATCTGTTACACTGCACTCAGGAGCTACAGAATATGTTTTTATAGAAAAAATAAATGTACAAATGAACATGTACCAGGCCACCACTCTTGAGGGAAAACAGCTGGACCATCATAGGGGAAACAGTGGAAAAATGATACATTAGGGACTTCATTTTGCTAAGCAAATATGTTGAGGAAAGGCAGACAGAACATATAAACCAACCAATAAAAGGTTGGTTTTCCACAGCAGTATCAGGTATTTACAAATAGTAAAAGCCTCTGTCTTAGCAACAAGATAAACCTCAGGCTGTCAGGAGCCATAAAACTGCTAGTATGCCAATACAGAAAAGCAGGCATATAGGAAATGTATTTACTGAATTGTCCTCTGTAGCTATCTTATTGTCTTCACAAACAGGCACTGTTTCAAGATTAATCTTGGGAGGTTAATAAAAAGATTGGCTGTTTTTACTTCTGTCATTGCTAGCAAAACATTATTCTATGGGAGTAGCCTGCAAACCTCATCTGGTTTTATGTATGCCCAATTACAATACAAGAAAAATAAAATTATACAATTGCTTCATCCACTTACTCTTTATTTTTGTGTTTAAAAAATCTGCTTTGATATTTTGGTAATTTAACACATTTGTTAGGACTACCTACTCAGGAAACATAGAGAAACTTGGAGTCAATTGGCCAGCATTAACAATCTGTAAAAGCAGCTCATTAAAATCTGAATTCATTTCCAGCAAAATCATACAGTTGTGGAAGCTGTGTCTCCATGGACCTTCTGGGAAAACAAAACCAAAGCCAAAAGCAAACCACAAAAACCCAACACCACACACAAATTAAAACAGACAAACAAACAAACAAACACAAAAACAAACAGAAAAACATAAAATGAAACTGAAAAACCTACCCACAAAGTTTTTGTTTTTCAGAGTGGATGAAATGAATGAGGAGACAGAGGCTATAAATATAATCCTAGCCAAATATCAATAATTTAAACTGCACATTGTGCAATGGTTACTCTGATTCACACAACCCATTTAAAACTCTTTATACAGTGCAAGGTAAATTAGTCATCATTAATTAAAAATAAGCATAGTTTAGAAGTACAGGCTAAATCCTGATTGCAGGATCTTATTAATGGTTTATTCCAAGAGTTCAGTGATCTGGGTTTGATTATTTGATAACAATGCTGACAGGATTTTGGAGTTTTTAGGAAGTTCTTTTAAGGAACGGAAGTACCAGGACTTTGTTTTAAAAGCATTAAATCATATCTATGCGAGAGAGTGGCAGGGGGAGATGTTGTGGAAATAAAGGGGGATAATGATAAGCAGACAAAGCTTTGCAAACAAGAAAATAGTTGCCTTGAAAGAAGAAAAGTACTCTCTTTCAACACTGACTGTCCATCTCAAACAAAATCATGGGTAGGAGAAAAAAAACCAAAACAAAACCCCATCACCTTGTCTTGCCTCCAGTTTCTAGGGAGGCTTGTTTTGATAACCAAGAAAAATGAGTGTGCAAATGGAATCAGCATGCCTACCTTCCCAAGTGCTATATTTAAGATGCTTTGAGAGCACAATTTTTTGAATAGAGATATTCCACTCTGTAATGACTAATTTGCAAGATCGCTGTTGAAAATACATCCGTAAGAGATGATTTTTAAAAATCAGATAAAGACAAACCTGTATCTTGTCTTCTGCATGAAGTAACACAAAACAGTGAGCAAGGACTGAGGATGGAAACACACCATCAGGCTATTTCATTCAATCAAATTGTAATAAATTTCTGTTCTTGCTGTTTTCTAAATACACCTGGATATACCAGAACCTGACCTCCAGTAATTAGGATCACTTTTTGTAAAGTATAAAAGAAGCAAGAAGAAGTGTTTATGTCATTTTCAAAAGGTATGAAAAATGAAATGAATATATAATAAACTCACTTTTGCTTTAGCACTCTATAATCAATTAGTCCTTTTTCATTTTCAGTTGAACACAGATACTTCTGCTCCATAGCACCAGAAGAATTTAACATCTGTCTGTCAGTAGCCCTGAAAGAAAAAAGAAAAAAAGTTCACTGTCAGGTCTTGTGCAGCTTATAGAAAAGAGGAAATTTAAGGTTCTAAAAGCAGTGTCAGAAATAAAAAAGGAGAAAAATTAGCATAATGAATATATCATGATTTTATTTGTTCATGCCTCTTAATCAATCCCTCTGTCATGATTTTACAGGCTCATACCTCTTAATCAATCTCTCAGTTCAATTATCAAACTCTGACAAATTAAAAGGAAAAATGTAAATACTACTGTCTGCTTGTATTCTAACTGCTACACAGTTATGAACACCAAGAAAATCAGCCCTCTTAGAGTTGCAGGGTAAATTCCATCTTCATAAACTGGCATCTCTTAATCTCTGGGGAAAACTAATCATTACAACATGAGAGGGGAGGGCTGAAAGAGATAATTACACAGCATTTCAAGACAGTTTCTATATAGCTAGAACCTTGAAAAGTTGTTTTTACTGGAGGTTAAGTCCAAAGCTTCAAGACAGCTTGGCATTAGCCCAGCCACTCTAGAAGATCTCCAAATGCCACCTGGTCTTGCACTCCACTGTTCCTGGCTATTTGCTCCAAATCTAGTTCATCACTAGCAACAAAAGCTCTAGATACCCACTTTTGCTATGTGCCAGTCCAAATCACTGCTTTCCATGTAACCTTTGTGTCCACTTCTCTTCCTCCTCATATTCCTGTTACTTCTTCTTTTGGTAGAAGTGTTGGTAGAAGCCAACATTGGCAATTTTACCCCATACTGGTGGGAAGGCAGAACTAAGATAAGGGACACCATTATGCTGCCAAGAATTCATGGCAGTAATAAACTACTTTTTTTTTTTTTTTTTCTAAACTTCATCTCTTCAGAATATCTGAACTCTAAAGATGCTCTAGAATCTGTTTCAGCCTCAGCTGCACTGAAAACATGAAAAGCTCTTATTGGAAGTGACATTAAAGTTTGACAAATTTATATGAGAAGTTGTCCCTTTCCATGAATCAGTATATGTCAGCCATGCAGTTAAAGCAAACAAACAGAAAACTCCCCTAGTATGCTCTCTGTGTAGCTCTTAGAAACAATTGGTCATGAAATTGGAAGGCATCTAAATATTTACCTGGTAATGTCTATGTGTGGGCTCCACATGCACACAGTTTCTGCTGTGTGGCTGAGAACACTTCCACTGAACCAGCAACACATGCAAGAGGCTATTTCCATGTCTTAATCCAAAATGTAAGCCACATTTGGTGTCCTTTCACAAATCTGTTAATTCCACACAAGACGTGTTCACCTATTGCATTCAAAACTCCATGTCCAACCAAGGACTTTGTTTCTGTTTCTAGCAGGGAGGAGAGCTCAGCACAAATCACACACAGTCAGAGGATGTGCTAAGGACACCAAGATAAAGAGGTGGCAGCCAGGAATGCACCAGAAAGCACTGGGGATAGCACTCATGTGAGAAATACAATAGGGAAATACTGCTGGTAGCTCTTGGAAGAGCCACAGTGACTTCAGCTGACTGAGAAAGAGACTGCGATGATGATGCCTTGCTGCCCTGCCCTGAGCCCTTCCCTGCCCTGAGCAATGCCTTCTCCACCCTGACACTGGTCCTGGCAGGGCGAGCTCGTTCTGGGAACTGGCCTGACTGAGAAATAATTCTGCAAAACAGAAAAAATGGTTGGTTTTCGCCTGTGCTCATGCACTGCATGGTAGGGGCTCAGAACATGCAAACTTAGTTTTCACCATTGTTCCCTGGCGCTGTGGGACCACACACGCAGCTATGGATGCTACTAACTGCAAATCTTAGCATGGTTACTCTACTCACTGCAATTCAGCCTAGAATCACTGAGCAATGGAGGAAATGTGAGTTCATATATATATTGTGAATTTTACATTTGTTCAAAACAGTGTCTCATACACTTTAGTCCTGAGTCCTTGAACTAGATCAAAAGATTCTTACAGGATTCTGTTCAAGATGTACTGAACAGACAAAAATAATTTTGAACTATATCACTAAGACAAGCACTGCAATGTTAAGAAAAGAATGTCACAGCTCTGTATGAGGACAGAACTTTCAATTTTGTAACAAAATACTCTTTTCATGATAGGAGCTTTCCCATAACTTTATACCCCAAACAGAATATATTGACTTTTAACTCATCCTAAAATACATGACTGAATGTACCTTAAACATGATTGGATTTTATTCTGTCATTCTTGGTGACACAGAAAATATTTCAGAAATGGCAGCTTATTGACTCAACTTCCCTGTAAATAGAAGGATACCAGCGCCTTATTTTCCAGGAAGGAGACTAGGTAGGAAAAGATTTTAATGTAAATTATATTCACTAACAGTTGATATTTCAAGCATTGAATTTTTCTTTTTTTAGTCTGGAGAACTTCACAGCAAAACTGTTGCCCTCATGCTGCTGTAACTGCATGCCCTTTGTGAGACACCAAGTCTTGACCTGCAAGAGCTGAGAAGGGAAACAGTCACATCTGAGAAAACAGCCTACCCAAACATCCCTGACAAAGTCAACAATGAAAGCTAAATATCCAAAGCAACATTCTAACTGCCCTAAGCATAAGGACATGTTTTCTTCTGAGCCACCCTGCTGAGATCATGGGGCATCCACCACTCTTTGGATGATGTACAGGACCCACACACAAGAGTCTTCACAGCAGACACCTACCCTACCCCTAAAGAAGGGGATTCCTATAAATCAAATCAGCAGGTCCTTGGTGCAGAGAACTGAGACTGGCTGTGGTTGCACACTTCAGGCCTGTGACAAACCGTATGTGCAGTGACATGGGCTTCTTCCTGCAATCACCTCTCCAAAGGTGAAGGAGCATTTACCTAAGGAGTTTCACAAATACTTCCACAAGGACAAGAGGATGTATCTGCATGAGCAATGTAGTTCTGCTCATGAGCTCAAGTTGTCTGACAATAACTCAGTTATCACTATCACACTTTTGTTTGCGCTGTTGGTCACCTCAGAGTGCACAACCTGGACTCCTTTTGGATGAAGGCAAATGCTCTGCCGTTCTAATCCTACTGGGATTAATCCTAATGTGAATAATGCAACCTTAATGCTAGAATCCTTTCCTTTGGAAAAAAGCATTTTGGATCCATGGCAAGCTGTTCTCTACTGCCAGGATTCTTGGGTGTAGAAGGGACCACTCAGAGGTCAGGATTTTTCTCCTCAGCCAAGACATTCAGAAAATAAACAACCCTGAAAGACTTACAAAAGATCAGCATGGAGGGAAAGGATCAGAGAATCACACCAAATAAACCCCTCACCCAAATATCCCCAATGAAAACACCCCACAAACTCTGCCCCCTCCTCCTGCCCCTAAGAAACCCCAAACAAACAAAGGAAACCTGCTCAACCAAGAGCCAGAACACAATCATTGAGGACCATCTCCCTGGAATCCATCTTCTAAAAATCTACCTAGTTCCAAAATAAATTTCAATAGTCCCACCATGGGATTATTAAATGCTTACATCTGGAACAAATCCAGAGTTTCCCTTAATAAACTGACTTTCAATACACCTGTGACACCAATACTATCTCTGGTTAAATCATTGTTTTACTTCAAGGCTTGCAAGCATTTAAAAGTAAGCTCTTCAAAAGTTTAATATTGTAAGCAGAGAAAATCTTAGCTGTAATGAAAGTTTGACAGTGCTCCATCCAAATGAAAACTAGGTTCTAGAACTGGATATGAGGAAAAGTTTAAATTAATTAATGGTGTGGTTCAGGAATGTTGATGCACTGCTTAAAACCACAAGGTAATAATCTAATGTTACATTTCACAGGTTGTTACAGAGACTCAAAATATAAACACCAGGTACAGATGAAGAGCTAGCCAGTTTTAAAATGCCATGAAAAGAACACACTATACCCAGGCTGATATTTGCTGTGCCATGAACAAACTCACCCACTGACTACTTCTGGGAATTTTTGAGAAGGTGTTTCACAATGGTATGTGAGGGATTCCAGCCCACTCTTTTGTTGCTGGTATTTTTTAATCAGGTCCATCAGCACTGCCTGGTGCCCAATCTTCTTCACCAGCTGCTGCACCATACGATCATTCAGAGCCAGAAGAGCTGCTCCACTTACTTCTTCTTCTGCAGATTAAAGGGGTTAAAAGAATTACTGTAAAATAGCTTTATAGTTCCAGTTACATTCTATGTACCTAAAAACACAATGATGGAAGACAAGTCAAAGGTAAGGATGCTTTCCACTGCTGACAGTCATCTTCAACTGCCACCAATCCTTTCCCAAGCATTGCCAGGAGTCCTAATCACTGGCCAGAAACCTACCCTCAACAAAAAGCCAAGTCCAAAACATACAGAAGCAGCGAGGTGACTATTTTAATTCTTTAAATCAGGCCTTGCTTAAACCACAGGAGACTGTTGCTTGCTAATGAAGGAAATAAAGCTTTTTAATGGAGTACACAAGAAATAAGCTGCTCCCATGACAGTTTCTTGTGCACTTTTCTGTAGACTTATATACTCAGACATAAAAAATTTACACACTACATTTGCACTACTTCAAAAGATTTATACAACATAAAATAGGCCCTGTCAAGACTTTTAAACTGCCAGCTCTGATTTGAGGTGTCTCTATTTATATAAAGGCTTAATCTCATCCCCCAGGATTTCTCAGAGACTTAGTAATAAATCTGTACACTTATGTAGATTTATCAGAAGTATGTCAGTTCTCACCCTAATAAATTTCTAAAAAAGCCTGAAGTTAGCATATACACACATGCCCCAAACCAAAACAAGGTAGGCAGTGCCAATTAAATGCATAGCAAGAAATACTAAACAAACACCCCTACCCCCCAAACAACAAAAATGCTTACCACGGAACTTGGGAGCTAGTTCTCCTAAATTTTTCTGTTTCAACCAATTGCAGACTTGCTCAACCGACCAATTTTCCATCTTCAGTTGCTGCAACGCTAAATTTCCCTGTGAAATGAAAAGAGGGAATTATTTTTGTGCTGAACTCTAAGCTGAACTCCAAGCTGAACTCCAAGATTTCATAGGAAAAAAAATGCACTTAACAAATAAAACATCTACATGCTCTGAATAAAATTAGTGAAAAATAATCCAGCTAATGCCTGCTGTAAGTAGCAATTTCCTTGGATCCCTTTCCTCACCTCCTCTCCCGTCCCTGGTTTCCCTCTGTTCTGAGGCAGCCTCATTCCTTATAAAACACGACCTGCTCCAGTACCATTAACACCCAGGTTTCCACACAGAGAAGAAAAAAGGTGTGAAATTCACCACCACCATCAGGCTCATCAGGAAATGGCTGACATTTTACAGAAGGAAAAAAAAACAAACCACCCCACCATCAGATAAGAGTCTGTCACATACACGCTTATAGTCAATCAAGCACCTTAACCCTCTCTGCACCACCTCGCAGGGCAGGTACCCAGCAAATATTTAACCCTGCATCACCAACAGCTAGGGACAATCAAAATGGAAGGGAGCAGATTGCTCCTCCTGTTATTTGCTGGTTCCTGTCTCCAGCCTCCAGTGGTACCTGGGAGGATGCAGTGGGTGCACTGGGAAGGCAGAGTCTCTGGGGCAGCCGAGACATCTGCTTTGACCCTCTGGATGAATCCTGCACATATTGTGTGCCCCCTGCCCAAAGGACTTACATGGATGATCAGAGGGGTACATCACATCCCAAAACCAACCGCCACCTCCCCAGAGGAAGATTACTTGTAAAGACACAGCTTGTTCCACACTGCAAACCTCTCAGCTACAGAAAACCCTCTGAGAGGAATTTTCTTATTAAGGCATTTTAGCTCTACTACCTAAAGGAGGACTAAGTGCTCCATGACCATGCTTGCAATCCTCAGCAAACAACACTCACTATTGCAGTCAGTTTTTCAGACAAGTATTCAAGTGCCTGGCACCATTGGCCAAACATTTCCTTCCACACCCTGAGCCTGCAGCAAACTCCAGGCTAACATGAGAATTCACCCACACAAACCTCATCAGCATCTGCGCTCAAAAGAATAGAAAAAACCCTTTGAATAAAAACATTTCCATTTTCATCCTTCAGCAGCAGAGACCCTCCAAAAGACACACACTTCAGCCTACACTCTCATGCCAGTCGACTTCAGCAACTTAAAAGGGTTAAGTTTAAGAGGAATGCCTGTCTGAATTACAAGAGTGGATTTAATTTGATATGACAACAGTAGCCATACAACTCCTCCCCCAGGCTAAGCAACAAGAACAGGGTGTGAAAAGTCATTATTTGTTGAGAACTCTGGTGTAAATTAAAAATCACACCTTTCTGTCACACTTCTTACTTCCTTGCAAAGAGTAGGGTAGAAAAAAAGGCTCCAAAAACTTGAAAGATAAAACCGGGTGCAAAGCAAAAAGATACTTCCCTTATCAACCAAGCAGTGTAAAAGGAGAGAGATACATTAAAATGTTGGAAAGGTCACTTCTTCATCCTATATGAGGACTAACACCTTAGAACTACTCTTCTAAAGCAGACAGGCAGATACCAACACTTTAAAAAGTGCCAAGCAAACTCTAGCCATGCACAACAATATGCACATTTAGCCCAGGGTGGCTAATTCTACAGCAAAATGGCCACTTGCACATGGAAATGCAGGCTGCACATTTTGTAGAGGGAAGTGATTATAGTTGAGAGGCTGTTTAAAAAAAATCAGATTGTATGCATTAATGGGTCATGAAGTATAAATACTTTTAAATGCTTCTCAAAAGTGAT
Organism: Acanthiza pusilla; assembly: GCA_036630365.1. Taxonomy (NCBI): domain Eukaryota; kingdom Metazoa; phylum Chordata; class Aves; order Passeriformes; family Acanthizidae; genus Acanthiza; species Acanthiza pusilla. The sequence goes on along the minus strand of JAXCHO010000023.1, from coordinate 25,339,094 downwards.
TTCAGTTACTTGCATATGCTATAGATAAAGCAACCAGAAAAAGAGCACACCAGTCTTCTAGCAGCATTATGGAGACACAAAGGACTGAGCATGGATGCTGATATTTGTGTTCATTAATCATTCTATTTATTACAGCAGCATCAAAAGACTATCCAGTGAAGGGTTGTGTGTGTTCACTGTGGTGAAACATGTGAATATTTACATTCTTCAATCAAGTCTTATAAGTCAGAACAACAGAAACCCAATAATAGTAACATTTTAAAGACAGCAATTTACAGCATAACTTCAAGTCAAATTCAGAACTGTTCAAAGTGTGAATGATCTCTATTTGTTAATAAATACAGCCAATCACTGGGACCCATTTCTTCATACACTTAGGGTGAATACTATAATTAGGGCTTAGCTAGCCCTGCTTAATAAAATTGAGTAATGAAATCAATGCAAATTACATTTCCCTAGGATGAGACAGGACAACACTTCTATTTGCTACAAAATTCTTCAAGACTGAAGGATAAAAATCTTGGGGTTTAATCAGATTGGGCTAAAGACATATCTACATATCTATGGTACAGATTTCAGCTGATATAGCTGTTTCTTCAATAGGAAGAGACAGGGCTCCTGACCAGGGCTCCTGTGCTGGCAGATCCATACTATATGCGTGCACCAATTCACTCCACAGCTTGTTCTACAAGGAAATATAATGAGCTGCCATAATCTTGAAATGACACTTCTAAATGAATAAGCCTATATATCAAAACACTTCAGGCATGAAGAGTGAGTTATTCTATTTACCTCGCATATTGACTTATGAGAGAACCTATGGCACCACAGACTACAAATAGCACAACCTTTGACAGGCTGCTATGTGGATTTCGCTGAGGTCAGAGTTATGCTTAATTTTAGTATGTTTTAGTACTAAAGGAATGTGTAAGGCATGTGATGTGTGCACATCAGCTGTGGGGCACATTTTGTACAGGGCCAGGTCGCAAAGTTTCAAGTGTGATGAGTAGGAGTTGGTGCATACCAAAGATATAAGCAAAGCATCCCATGTGCAATTTTATGCTCTCTTAATTCAGCTTCATCTTCAAATGCGTTACAGAGGCTTAATTATTTTCTTTCCACTTACTACCAACCTATTTTAAAAACAATTAAAAATATATTCAAGCAAATTTACTGAAGACAGAATATGAAATCTCAGATCCAGTGCTGAGTTAAGAAAAGAACATCAGTTGTCCACAAACCTTTTCCATAACATATAAGGAAAGACTCTGAGGCAGCACTTCTGTCACCTTCCCCATCCCTTGAAGAAGGTGCCAACAACTTATTGTTGTCATTTATCAGGCACATGCTAGCATGAACCATTGTGCAAATGCCTGAAAGGAAAAAAAATCCAATACCAATGAAGGAGCAAATCTTAAAGTCATCTATCAGTTCTCATTTCTGTGCTACTGTAGAGTAAGGCACATGCATCTACAAGACAAGGAGACATGCAAATGAGCAGCAGATGCAAGAGAAAACCTGTATCACCTAGGAGAAAGGCTGTATAAGATAATCTAAGGAGAAAACATGCCCATCCATTAGTCAGCTGTAGATAAAGGGAAACAAACCAGACAAACCCAAACCACAATTAAGGGAAGGTTAAAGGGTTCTGAACATGCCCATCTGTTGAACTTATCAAGCAGACAAATCCCTCTGCTGCAAGAATTAATTCTGAAGAATATTATAAAAAATCAAATCTTTCCTTAATACATGTGCTTCTGATTAAATATGCCATTTTTAATACTCAAGTTTCTGCTATACAAACTTTAAAACTATTTTCGTCTGTACTATCTACAGTACTACTGGAAAAATGAGCTGTCCTGCTTCAACAGCAAGATTCAACACAAGTATCAAGTTCTCTCTATTACAGATGTGCAAGTAATTTGGCAATTTGAAGGGAAGAAAAGAAAGTTAATTTCACTGTGTTTTAACAGTAATGCAAATGAGACTCCATTCTTGCTATCAGTGGCAACAGTTCACAAGCGATGAAATAATACACTTAGCTGTAAATGTCTTCTTTCTTTTTTTAGAAGGTCTTCTGGAAATGAAAGGTCTGTAAAATCAAACCTTTTTATATTATCCTTTAAGAAAGTTGTATCAAATCAAAATACAATGTTACTGGATAGTGAGAACAGGGAAAGAATCAAGTAAAGGTTAAAAATTAATGAATCACAGGAATGAAATTTCATGTATCAAAAAGAAAGTAATCAGACTGAAGATGCTCAATATGACAAAGACACTGCTTTGGAAGACTAAAGAAAAAAATAATTTCATCTTGTAAGTGATATCGCATTGATTTTCTTTTCTCCCCCAAAGTACAAATTTCTCACCAGGACCATCAGTACTGTTGATGATGTCACTGTTTGCTGGCTTAGCAGAGGACTCCAGCTCTGGTCCCTGGGCAATACAGAGAACTTGGACACTGTAGCCCTGACCCACCATTCCACACTATCCTAAACTGGCAGCCATAATCCAGCCCTCTTCTTTGCAGCCTTCTGTGTGATCATGCAATCAACAGTGCAGGCTAAGCTGAAAACAAGGAATTTTTCATATAGTGGGTTTTGGATGGATCAGTACCTTTAAAAAAGTCCCTGGCCAATTGTGTGTAAATAGATGATGGAATCCTATCTCTAGATTCATCAAGGTGTACATTGATCCTTGTTTCAACACATTTTAACAGTGAAGATTTCTATCTTAATGGAGCATTGGTTTGTAAAGTTGGGCCAGAAACCCAAACTATGATTAGTAACTATTCCACCTCCAAAAAATTTGCGAGATGTACCTATCTCCTTTCCCTCAAATAATTGTTCTTGAATTATACCGGCTCTGCTTCTTGATAGGTTACTCTTCAAGATTTTCTGGTAAATAAGACTAGTAAGATGTGGAATACTCAAAAAACTGAGGCTGATCCACTAATTGCTGAGAAGGATGGAGACAAAGTTCTATTATTTCCTTGCTCTGCGCTTGGTTTAGAACCACAGACCAGTTCAGAGAGCTGAACCAACAGTCAGTTGTAGTGACCTTACAAAAAAATGGTTAATGCTAACTGAAAATAACAACTTACCAAGTCTGTTCTGATGGAAAATGCTTGGTGACATTTCATAAGTGGTTCAGTTGTCAGATCCTCAAAGGTGCTAATGTTTAACAATCTGCTTTTTGTTGTTCCTAAGGGATGAATACAGAAACTTTTTTTGGCTTGGGCAACATCTAGAAAGTGATGTATATCCTTAACTGAGTCTGTATAGCTGAACTATGACATAAATTTGGGCTCCCATGTGGAACCGTGTGGATACATGGCATTTACATGTTTTTCCTGTGAATGAGATACTGAATTCTTTTAAGAATCACTGAGTTGTGAAGTGGAGCACCACTGCTAAGCAGTGCCTGCTGTCGCCCAAAGCTTCTGGATTGCTATTTTAGCTGACTGAGAATTGCTGAATCATACATTACTAACCACTGACAGTACTCCTCCAGTTTATTCATTACACAAGTATGAATATGAGGATGAATAATTAAGTTTTAACACATTTCACAATGCACATTTTTTGGTTTGTACTATTCATTAAATAATGACAGCTACATTCAGTCACAGATTTTTGTGTTAAGGAATTATGTTGGCATATGAAGCCAGGTGAGGTGGGTGTAATTGAGCTAGATGGTAAAACCAAACAGGCTGTCTCATAGACCTATTTTATACACTAGAAGCAACAGTTTAACTAATTTGGCATCCTTTGGTTCAAGCTCTTTATATGTACAAGTTGTTCTCAAGGATGAACTAAGTAATGCAGCATTAATTCAAAACAGATGTCCCCACAGGGTAAATGCATTTTTTTAGTTCATTGATATTTAGGGCATGCACAGCCCATTTCTTACAACATTACCACACTAAACCAGTCCCTTCTGCCCACTGCCTATGTGCTGCTGTCTCCTCATCATATCCAGATGAAGAAGTCATGTAACCACTCCACATCTGATACAGAATGTTAGTTGAAACCATGAATGGAAAGATAATCAATACTCTCTACCTACATAATGGAGATAGGAAACTGGAAAGTTTGAATATCTGTAAATTCCTATTTTCTTGGGATAGTATAATCATGGCATAAGTAATAGGATTCACAAGCCCACTTCAGAGGACTGCTTCCTCCTGCTTTTTGCCTCTTCTCCAGCTATCAAAATTTATGATGCCATGAAGAAAATTCTTATCCAAAGAACCTATACATGTATAGACATTTGTTCTAGTGACAAGATTGTATTGTTAGACAGTGTATCAATTACTGGGCCTACATTCTGGCTGATTGTTGTAATCTGTGCTTTTCCGGACTTCTGAATTACTTACATGAAGAGGAATGTCCAAGTTTTACTCTGGGTAGCCTCAGAGCCTCTTGGTTAGCACATAGAACACACAAAACTGCTCTCGAATCCCTGCTTCAGATTAGGCAGAGCAGGGATTTGGTGCTATGCCTTGAACCTTCAGACTGCCAATCGTTACAAAATGGGGTGGGATTGTTGTTTGGAGCGGGGGACATGTCAGTAGTGATATGTCAGAAAAGGACTGATCTCAGCTTAAACACCTTCTCCAGGACAGGGACCAGAAGGAGGCTCTCAAGGGCAAGTAAACACATTTCTACAGGCTGAAGATGGGATACTGTGCATTTAACAGGCCACATCATGGTTGTGTTGTGCTCATATAGTCAATTAATAAAGTTCAATTTTTTTTTTCACAATAGCTAAAAGAAATGAGCTTTTTGATTCAGTCTAAGCAGTTACAGAATATGTGGGAAAATGTAAGGGTTCGTTAATTTAGCTTTGTTTCCCTCATTCTGTGGCTCCTAAACTTACGCATTTTATAAATAAATATTTTCTGACTGTAGGTCTTGTTTACATTGCCAGCAGTCAGACTGAAGCAGTACAACATCAAAAGAGGTGCGAAATTCTTCTGCATGTGTCTAAAGTAGAGTGTTATCATTGCACTGTTAAAATGCCAATAATTTTAAGCAAATGCATGCCCCAAAGAACTGTATACATAGTAAGTTATTTGTATTTAGTTATACACTGACTGAACATGAGAAAACACACTTTGGTGTACATGGTTCGTCAGGCAGGATGTGGCAGTGTAGTAGAGACAAGACTCAGTCAGGCATGAGAAGTATGACACTGATCATGTGGATGATTATGACAAGATTTATTGCTGCTACAGTAGCTAAATTTTGCCAATGCAGTAAATAACACAAGCAGGTCTAAAACATTATAATAAAAACAGGTTCAGCTAGAAACACAGGGTTGCAGGTTTTGGCCTTACAGAATGCACAATTTCAAAGCATCCAAGTACCCGTGGAGCTGCTTTAGGATTTTATCTCTGTATGTGACTTAGCATTTTTACTCACCTGGTAAGAAGTTGGCTTAAAATATCTGTTGAACTAGTGACTAGCTTAAATAATGATGTAGACAAACAATTGTTTTGGAAAGAGCTGCCCGGATGTGAAGCAAGTTCTCCAGGTGCTTGCTGTTTCTCAGCTGGAAAGCTGTCAAACCTCGATTGTTTGTGTACTCCTGTACACCAGTTTAGCTACTCAGTAGGCAATCACTGGCACTGAGGGCAGGATACCTTCAATCACCATGGCTGTTCTTCACAGTGAGCCTGACTGAAACTTCAGATGCTGAGTGAGTGAGTTTTTGTCATTGTTAGGGATGCACTGATCTCTCTATTTGCAGCAGTGCCTACAAATCTTATCGATGGGAATGTTTGGTAAGCGTTGAATGAGGCAGAGTAGGATTTCCTGCACATTAGACTTGCCTCTGGCATCCTCAGATATTTCATTTCATCCATGTCTTACTGATCCCAGAGCCCTGGACAATGTCTGATACTGTGGTTTCTCTGTCCTTCTGAGGGTGATATTGCTGCTTCTGCTGTTCACTCACGCTCAGTCTTGTGAAAACTGAGTATGCATTAGATCCAAATTCAGTGCAGAACAGATTCAGTCTATAGGCTTGGTATGAGTCCCACGGGGCTCCATTGACATGGTTGCAGTGGAAATGGCTGGGGCAGTCACTTAGGCAGTCAGTGCTTCAGCCACATCTTACTGCTGCTCAGCAGTTGTTGCTCCCTGGCCTCAAACAGTCAGCAGAAGAGAATGTCTTCATGGCCACTTTAATATAAAGTCAGGGCTGAAATCCTCCTACAGCATTTACCTTAAGTTGTTGGACTCCGGTGAGCAGACAGGTTTGATTACCATTTTGATGTGGATGAGACAGCCTTTGGCAACAGGTAAGGGGTGAAGGGGGAAATCAGCATTACTAGGCAACCTAAATTATTTAAGTCTCTGGCATTTGGAATTTCTCACATTACACTTGCAAATCGTGTCTTCCTTGTAAGTGCAGCCAGATGTTTCTTTTTTCATATCTTCTTGCCTAAGTATATTTGGGAGTTTAGAATCTTTAATAACATCCTCACAATCTCTAGTCCTCCTCCTGCATGTCAGGGCTGGGCTGCTGCAGTGCTGGAGCCCAGATATCCTGTTAGAGCTCATGCCAGTCCAGTACCATGTGCTGTGTCTAGAGCACAGCACAGGATAAGTTTGGGGGTTTTTTCCATTGAAAAATCTGACCACCTCAGGATTGCTTTGTCCTTCATGTTGCCTCATCCTACATCAGCTAAGGGTTGTTTGTGATCTTAATTGCCAGGGATACAGAGATATTAGGATTAGATGGCTGAATGTCTCTTTACAGTCATAAAATTAATGAAGTATCTAAAACTCAGCTATATCTTAAAGGGCTAAAAATAATCGATGTCGCCTGTTATCACTTGCATAATTAAAAATTTAATCAAGGCGATCAAAGGGTAGCATAGTGACTACTAAATGAAGTTTCAAATGCTACCATACAACCATACTTCCATCACACTTATTCTACCATTTAAAGAAGTTCTTGTAGAGAGAAATATTATCAACTATATTGTTAATTTTGTTTCATAAGGCTGTTTGCAAATCCAGTGTTACTGAGAGGAAATAATTAGCTGTATTTCCAGTTTTACTCTTAAGATCTCTTGACATTAAAGAATTACACCAAACTGCTCCAAAGAGATTAACAGCTTTTCACCAATACTTCTATAATGCATGTCCCTGCTAGGATAGTGAATTAGGACAGAAGCCACAGCTACTTCTTCATTACTTTAAAATACTGAGCTATTAAACTGGGTTAGTTTAAGAACTGATTCACAAACACCCATTTGCTGCACAAACAGCAAATTTCAAAAAATAGACCCCTGAATATCCCTCCAGCTGCCTGTGTGTGTGCGTGTGCAATGTTGTTATACCATCTTATTTACAGTAGGAGTTGTTGAAAATAACTGGCTATTGTTCCCTTTTTGAAAGGATAAAGTAAAAGAACTGTACTGTTGGTTTTGATTAAATCAGTGGCGAAACTTTATAGAATTTTAGCACAGTAAAAAAGTATCGTAGAACACTGTTGGAGTTAACAGCCTTATTTGTCATAAGCAAGTGGTAACAAAACAAGGGTTTTACTGCAGGCCTTATTGACAATGAATTCTTCCTAGCTATTTTCCTCCAGTTCTGATATTGTGTGGTTGAAGGATGCCCTTATGTCTTTTGAAAGAGTCAACAATTGTAAACTATTTGGTTTCATGGACTTCCAAGTGAAAAAAAAACCCCTATGTTCTTGTACTCGTCTGTTGAATCCTCTCCTGCAGAAAACCAGGCCTTATTTTATAAAGATTGTTCAAAACACAATGTGTGATTGTACTGCTGACATTTCCCATGTCACTGACACCGTCAATTAGCAAAAGCATTTACTATTCAGCTCATGTTGAAGCAAGGGATGAAGCCATGCTCTGCTGTGCTAGTTTCAGACAAAGCTGTGTTAGGGAAGGGAGCAAAGGCCTGGGAGCATCATGTCAGCTCCTGTACTGCATGTAATTAATGGTTTGTACTTAATGAAGTACTACAGTCAGAAGCTACTTAGGATTACACCTGAGACTTTGGACTCTAGTGTGGCAACACTGAAGTGAAGCTGTGTAGTCTCCATGACACAGATAAAGACTATGTCCACATTGCTGTGTTCAGCAAATCCCTGTGACTGTTAGTTAAGTGGGTAATATCTTCAAGAGGTGGTGAGTTTATTTACCTTGGTGAGATGTTATCAATGCAGTTGATAACAGCATTTCAGTGGGGATAGATTTTCTCCCTTGTTTTTATTGAAAAGTTCAACCCACATTAAAAGAATCTGCATCAGAATAAATCTAATGTTTCAGTGGCATAAACAGTATCTGATGCCCTGATAATTACAGTACTTGTAAAGAAAGAGAGATCTAACTTCTAAAGTACAGATGCTTTAAATATTCCCAAAACAGATCTTTCTTTTAAGTTATGCTTCTCCAATAAAATGAACCCTAGCTGTTGCTTGAAATAGAGATAAGTTCTATAGTTTTATCAGTAGTGATAGCTAAAGCTATCATTTCAGTTACACTTATTCTTGACATATATGAGGTCATGTAGACCGGTCCAATAGACTGGTATAAGTAATGTTAACTAAGCCATGTGCTAACTGCTAAAGCCCTGATGTAGGACACTTGTCAGTTATTCTTTCATTGACTGGCATTTTCCTAATTACATGTAAAGTGATGCATTAATTGGTTTTGATATAATCTCAGTGGGCTCTCTTATTAATTAATTTATTTATATGCATACTGAGACATCAATTGCAGTCAAAACAACTTATTATTATCACAGACTTCTTAATGCTCCTGGGGTTTTGTAGCCTCAATTACTTATTTTATCAGAAAATGTGATTCACCTTTAGTCCAAGGATATCATATTTAATTAACTTTTCATAAAACTTTTTCAGTAATTCTGTATCTGGAAAAAGTGTACACATATAATGCCTACCCCCAAATATTCCATATGTTAAAATCAGCAGAGGGATTATATTTATTTCAAGTTATAAAGAAAAAAAAACCTTTGTAAAATCCTTTGTAAAATCTTGTAAAAAAAACTTTGTAAAATCCGTAAGTCTATTTCAGAAAATAGACTGGCTCACAGAGTCACAGAATCAGTTGGAAGGGACACACAAGGATCATCAAGTCCAAATACTGATTCCAACCAGGGCAACCTAAATGTTAAATCAATGTTGTACAAATGCTTTTTGGACTCCGAAAACTTGTGGCCAAAATAATTTCCCTCCCGGGCTTGTTTTAGTGCTTGCAAAGAAGACATTAAAATAAGATGATCTGAATTTTGGCAGCGTGGTTATCTTGGTATTTAAGGCCAGCCTTTTCTGTCTCAATAATAAAATATCTTAAAAGCTATAAACTGCCTAAACTGTTTCTAAAAAAAAAAAAAAAATTAGAATTAATTACTGAATTTAAAGCAAAAATGGTCAGATGATAAGTTGTTTCAAGCCTTGATATTTCAGTTTGCATGTAGTGTACTCTTTCAGCCTGAACCCAGCTGATATCAAGACTGTCAAGGGTAGGTAAATGAAAAGCACCTACCTTCTTTACAAATAACAAGGCACTGAAAAGGTGGCAGGCTTTCCTTTGTCTTTAGAAAACATTTTATTTTGCTGGTAGCAACCATAACTATGTCACTTTTATAGTCACTTTTCTACAAAGAGGTTTCTAAATATAACACTAGTCTTCTAAGCTTTGTGATCAGGTTTTGCTCTCTGCATTTATTACAAAACTCTTGTTCAAATTCTCAAAAATTATTAAAAAATATTAAGCAGTGAAGTTATCCTCTAGCCTTGCATCATGGAAGCAATTTCTGCTATTTAATATATTAGCTTTAATATCTCTTTTGGAAAAATAGATGAGGAAAGATCATTAGAGTCTAAGTATTTGTCTGTTTTTCCTTTTTTAAATCAGTTTTCATGGTTTAAATGTGCTTTAACCCACAAAGTTAAATTGGCAGAGCAGAAGTTAGTGATGTCTACTTTTGATCTTACAGTGTACAATCAAGTTTACCACTGGATGCGACAGGAGGAGCTGATAGCACTGATGCAGGGAAGGGAGGACCATGACAGTCTGGGATTAGATCAGTTTAAATGGATCTGGAAGTCTCCTTGCTTGCACTGAGTGCTGGTTTTGCTTACGTGTATGACCCACTTCTGCTCACCTTATAAGAAAGTACAGAGCTTTGTGAGCTTTGTCTGAAGGAATACAAACTCCACAGCGCATGAAGCTCATACACATTCACGTTCACTTGCAGTGCCTGCTGTTTTGGCAGACTGGCACCCTGACATGACTGTCTGGGCAGGTCATTCACGTGGCCTCTACAGTTCTGGGCCCCACCAGATACCATCTCCTGATGGAACGTTTTCGCTGCAGTTCAAAGCACTCTAAATTTAATAGAATGATAAAATCACATTTGCATTGAAAGAGACCTTAAAGATAATCTAGTTTCACCTCCCTGCCATTTGCAGGGACACCTTCTACTAGGCCAGGCTGCTGACCCTCAAGATGTGTTTTACATAGAGCAATAAGCCACTTGTGTCCTTGTATTTTGGGAAGTGAGGATTTGTTCTTTTCAACAGACTTAGTAGCAATGGTCTTTACAAAACTCTCAATGCAGTGTTTGCTTTGCAAAGTCGTGACTGCTCTGCAATGTGAGACCACTGGAAAAAATTTAATGGAGTCTCCCAAGAATGAAAAGACAAAAAGTAGTGCTCTAGCTCTGTGTTTCTTATGTGGGGCTGGGAAAGACTTTATTTGTGTGACACTCCTGCCCGTGGTTTGGAAAAGGGTATGGAGATACTGCAGTATGGAGATGGTGCCAGGATCAGCATGGAGCCTTGTAACAGTCACCTAAAAACCAGAGGATCCTTATCATACAAAGCTCTCTGAGAAGAATACAGACAAGACTCCTTCATCTGTCAGATTTCTGGACAATACTCCTGTTTTGGAATGGGAATCTGGTCAGATTCGGGTTTTGTTATAAATATTTTGTTTAACTTTCTCAATAGACACTGAGTCTTTTTCAATCTTAACTAGAATATTGCTTATGTCATGGAAGGATCATTCATGCCTGCACATTTAAAGATTTTCTGCACCTAACCAGACCTCTAGACAGAATCAATTTCCTTCTTGTTTTATACTAAGTCTTGCTTATGGGGAGCTGGATGTATGGTTGCGTTGGATTCACAACAGTAGCCTCTTTTTCCAGTCTGCCCTATGTACAATGCAGACTTTAAATTATTATCATTATTATATTTAGAAAAATATCAAAACTTGATCCATGCTCTTTTAAAAGCGCATTGAAATTTATAGAGCATCTTGCAAAGCCCTCTGGAGTAGTATGGTGAGGGTCCTTTGGGTTTCAGAACACAAAAGCTTTGTGTTTCAGGCGGACAACTGGATGGCTTTCTGTATGTGGCTGTGTGTGTGTGTCTGTGCGTGTGGGTGGGTGGGTGTCTCTCATACAAAACCCAGCCATTCCAGCTGCTGCTCTGCTTATTGAATGCCTAAGCATGCACAAATTACAAAGCACTGAAAAGGTGACAGGCCTGGGTCACCACACCTTCTAATTCCAAACGTTGCTGTAACTCTGTTCCTGTCGATGTAAAATTTGTGCACATCTGCAGGGGGTACAAAATGCAACTTTTGTGCATGCAGGCGCTCTGTTTTAGCTCCAGCATCAGAGTCACTATGTCTTTCATTTCAGAATAGGTAGTTCTGGCCTTTCAAACAAGAACAATGTCAAGTGGGAGCATTTGGTGAATTATGTCAGTGTGTACCTTGCTGCGCTCCATTTAGAACTTTTGAAACAGGCATTTGTTCATCAGCGATGTCTCTTCTCACAAAAGGTATAAAACTGTGGATGCCAAATGCTTCTCCCTCCCACCTTACTGCATACCTTTTGTGATGATAAATGACTCTTATTGGGCATTCAGCATCTGGCAAATGGCAGGAGCAGAGTGCAAAAAGAGGAATATTTAGTGAGCTACTAAAAGATTGCATTGCACAGAAGTGGCTGAGGATTCTCAAAGCTGAGGAGAAGAGCAACAGGACGGTGTTGCTGGCAGTCTGCAAAGTTCAAGGAGACAGGACAGAAAAGTTCACAGTTAGGGAATGAAGAAATGTGATGTTGTAGAAAGCGTGAATAGTCTGAGAAAGGTCTGGAAAGCATGTAATGGTCCCCCACGGTTTGTCCTCTGAAACTGCTCCCCTGCCTTATGTGGCTTCATCTGATGTGGCATAGAACATCTCTTACTCATGCAGATGTAACCACAGATCCTCCTACCCAGAATTTTCACTTAGATGATGCCACATTCTGAGCTGCTGCACCAACACTGATTTCTGACATGTCTTTCCATCTCTCAAGTGTAATCAGGATAAAACTTGAAATAATAACGCCTTGAGCAGTATGGCCCAAAGACCTTCTCCATCTTTTCCTCTCCGAATAATAGCATTGGACTATATTACCAGGCAGTTTTTAGGGACCCTGGCAGAATGAGTAGCAATAGTAATTTGGCTTGGATTCAGATTACATGTTTTCACTAGCAAAGTAGTGGCCTTCTTTCTGCCTCAATTCACCTTCAGTGTCCTCTCTGCATTTTAAGTGTAGATCTGACTCTGCGAGGTCTGACTTGTTCTGTGGTCCCACATGATTGACCATCCTATCTTTCCATTTCTTTAGAGGAATCTGCAGAAATATAACCTAAATTCAACCATTTGGTAATTATAGGACTGGCACCTTCAGGCTGACAAGCATATCACTGTACTGCACAAGAATCTCCATCCAATCCTCACTGAAACTTTACCTCTGCCAATCCAAACATCTCACCCAGGCAAGTCTCAGACATCCCACTGAGACAAAAATCACCTGCTGCTGCTGTTGGGCTGCCAAATGTTGCCCAAATGTTGTTGTTGATTCTGGAAGCACTCTTGATCCTATTTTTGGAAGGCTAAAAATGACACCAGCTTCATGCAGCAGTGCGGCCTGATACTGCTAGAACAAAATAATATATATAACTTTGTATTCCAAGCAAACAGTAATAATGTGACCAAGTGCACACTATCCTTAGGAATTAAGCACCTGCAGAACTGCAATTCAATGATAATATCTGCGTAAGACATTACTGTTAATGACATTACTGTTAATAACATTACTCTGAATGCAATGTGAAGTAAAAATTAGTTGACTGAGATATTGGTCAATGTTGCATATCTTGCTTGGCTACTGCTACTAATTAGTAGCTTTTCAAAGAAAAAAAGTAAAGTCTCTCTCTACAGTGAGAAATAAATGTCATACTGTATGAAATTATTGTAAATCATGTCTTTGGTTCACAGGATATCACATAATCTTGCATTTAGGATTACATCCTGCATTCTGCACTGATTTACCAGAAATAAAAGCAGATAATTGCCTGTTAGAAAGTGGCAGATCTAGAAGGGCTAAAACTAGAAGAGCATTATGTATTGAAGGTTCCCAAATGTTTGACAAACTACATAAGAATTTCTCATTCTCCTATTTCTATTTTTACCTACCTTGAATAGAAAAGAGCAGCCTTTGCTCACAAGAGCTTTTTTCAATATTTCTTAATACCACAGACACTTTTTAATGAGGATAAGATTAAAAATAACTCTACCAGTTGATACTTTTGTTAGGATAAATTCTAGGATACAATTAGTAGCAACTCTGACAAAAACTGAACTGCAAAATACTTCAAAGACAAGTGCTCAAGATCTCTATTTTACATCTGATCTGGAAAACCAAATGCTCTTCAGGCATAGTGAGACAGAGGTGTGTTGTCTGCCCATGTCCTGTGCCTCATCAGTGCTCATGTGCTTTTGCAGCTGATGACAATTTTCACTGAGCTGCATGACTGCCATGATCAACCCAATGCAAGGCTGGCCATTTAGCTTAACTCCTGCTGTGACTGCTGCCAGCCAAATATTCCAGAAACTTCAGTGCCCAAAGCAGTCTGCTTCCCTAAAAAATCTACCCCTAGAGAAAGCTTTAAGCACTCAGACTAGGGTCCAGTAGGGCTACCTGTATATAATGCAGCCTAAGACTAAACAAACTTCTCTGGTCATACAGAAGCACGTACATTAGTATGATGGCAACTTTCTTAGGAAATAAAACACAAGTGTTGAAAAGTATTGGTTCAGCTTCCCTTAATCTAAATTTCACATGAACTCCAATCCTACTCAGGACTCAGACTATTAAATCTCATGGTGGTTTACACTCCCTAAGCGCTGATTTACAGTAGACATGTTTAAAATCAGCCTTAAAATACTTCGGGATGATAAATTTATCTCCAATACGAAACACTTTTGTTGTTAACCACAGATGTGTCTGTACTGATGCACACTTTAATGAAACTTGCTCTGGGGAGCTACAGAGGTATTATATATATTTATATCCTCCATACAGTGGAGGATTATGAAATGAATTGATGATCTCCAAATTTCAATTGAGCTCTTAGCATTCTAAAATGTTAAAACTCACAGCATTCTAAATCTGCTCAGCCTGTTCCTTATTTATTCATTCTGATTGTCCTTTATTGAATGAAAACCACAGACTGACAGCGCACAATGACTCATGTAGGAAAGAGATTGCTTGGATTTAGACCGTCTTTAATCTGAGGGTGGTGGGACTACCAGACTGCAGAACAGCCTGATGTGAGACTCTTTCAGGACACAACAGCTCCAGCTTCAGCAGACAGAGCAGACTCACCTTTAAAAAGGTGGAGCACAATTTTTGAAGACAAAGAACAAACAAGAAGCAACCCAAACTGCAGGCTGCAAACAACAAAATTGGCCCTGAAAGAAACATATATTATATGGTGCTACGAGCAATCGTCTTTATTTTTCAAGGATTATTTTTATATATTATAGGGATAATAAGCGTATAGGATGAGGATTTTCAGGACATATTTCTAGGATTTGAACAGAGCATTAAGACTGCACAGGTGTTATATAATCATTCACTTATATGGAAAAGATTCTAAATGTTAGATGACAAGGGTTATGTCATGGTTGTTCTTATGGAATGGTAACTACTGTTAGCAGGAATTGATTTAATTGTGTACCATCTATTGTTTTTTCTCAGAAAAAATAATTTTATTCAGCATTTTCCTGCACTAAATTGCACAGCAAAGAAACCCAAAACAAACAAAAAGCAAAACAAAAACCCCAAACAAACAAACAATAAAAAAAAAATTCAAACCCACTGAATTTGCGATTTTCTTAGATGAAATCCAAGCAGTCTTTCTTCCTTAAGAGTGCCTACAAACAGGGACAGATATGCTCATTTGGGCAGTTGATTTCTAGATAAAACTGTTTGGCAAACATATGGATTAGGTCTTGCAGCTACAGCAGAAGCCAGTTCACTTAAAGAAAATGGCAAGTGCATTGACTTTAGTTGAGAAGGAGCAAACCCAGGATAGTTGGCAAAATGGTGATGTTCTAACCATTAGAGAGAGCACAAAGATTGGAAACAGATGCTTACATGTACAGTGGCCTTAGACTTCAGGATTACAATTTTTTCATTTCTGTAGAACAATCTTACAAGAAACAGGTATTCAATGATTAACTACAGTGCACAAGATCAAATTACTAGCATTTTACAATAATTGTATCTGGCTATTTCAACCCACATTTAAAACAAAAATGTAACGCATTTTATAAATTTCTAACCTGTTATTTTATTGAAACCATTCTTAAAAATAAAGATTTTTCTGCCTTCAAGAAAGAGGAGTTAAATCACTTTATGAACAAAAGTATTATCAGAGATGGTACAGATTCACTAGGTGGCAGCATAGCTAGCAATTTTCTGAAAAATCTACCTCATATTCCATGTATGTTTTAGGTGTTTTTTGGCCAAGCTGGATATAAAAACAGATAGAAAAATAGCCTATTAGAAAGACAATATTAATAAAATAAACATATTATAATAAGTAATTCTTTCAGAACATGTATTAATTTAAGGCTATGCTCTGTGATAAATGGCATACATGTATTATGCTGTGGTAAAAATCTAGAATAAAACAGGAAAAAAAGAAATTCCTAAAAAAGAGTTCAGCCATAGCTGTTAGTCAGTTCTATAGCAGATTAACTATGGATTGCAGCTTCAGAATACTTAAAAGAAAAAAAAAGGTAATAGGCAGCTGTTAAACGGTATTAGAAGTAATTAGAGTTGGTCCTAAGCAAGGGAGAAACTTAGTAAAAATTGCAGAAGTATAACCACAGTATAAGCTTTGCCTATGCTCTCCAGAACTAACAGGTATAGGATAAACAGTGTGGTGCCAAAGGGAAGACCAAAGTGAGCAGAGAAAGAAGCTTCCCTCTGTGTCTGACGATTTTCCCAGCTATACAGAGGCCATGGACTTGTAGCCAAAGTCACCTGGTTTTGTATGAGACTGAAAATGGATCTTACCAGGTTGCAAGATTCTTTCTGATTTCCTGGTTATATTGTAAATGACAGCTCTTTTCTCTTCTCTTTAGAAGAAAAAAAAAGCTTAAAATCTTCTCAGCAGGGAAAATGGATATGAAAATACCTTTTTAATTGGACTGAAATAATTCAGTCTTCTCAACTTCAAAGATTCAGGTGAACCAATTGACCCCTCTCACCTCTGTACACACCTTACAATCAACAGTCATAAAACCAGAATGGATAATGATGTTTTACTAAAATATTCTGTAAGGAAGCTCTTTGCTGATACAGATCAACATAATTATCCAATAATCTCTGTTCTGCAATGCTCCTGTCAGCCACTTTCGCTTAACGCATGACTGAGGTGCGCTGCTACGAGCTCATGGGCAAGCCAGCCATGCAGCACTCAGTCAGGCAAACCTTTTTTTGTCTAATTTCCCCTCATTAATGACTGTGAGATCAGTTACTTTATATCCTGGCCTTTAGGACTAATCCCTGCCCTGCTAAGTCGAGCATCTTTTCTTACCAGCTTCTCCAGAGTAACTTTGCAGTGTAGGTTGGGGCTGTTTCTTGTGCCTTTGACAATTTACTTTCTCCTAGGGAAGGGACAAGGCTGGTGGAT
The DNA here is from genome assembly GCA_036630365.1 of Acanthiza pusilla. Classification (NCBI taxonomy): domain Eukaryota; kingdom Metazoa; phylum Chordata; class Aves; order Passeriformes; family Acanthizidae; genus Acanthiza; species Acanthiza pusilla. The sequence continues at coordinate 25,322,042 of JAXCHO010000023.1, read as the reverse complement.
CACAGACAGTGACACAGTCCTGGGCCAAATCCCAGTTCTGGTATTTAATCACAAGACTGGCTGCCATTCACAAACTGCTTGAGCTGTGCACTTGTGGTTTAGAATCCCAGCATCAACCCCTGATGAATTTCCAGTTGTGTTCAATCTGGGCAGAAGCATGCTTTTAGACTGGCAAACAGAAGACCTTTATCTCTGAAATTATGTATAATATGTTGTAGATGTTGCTGCTTATGATGAAATGGAACAGATTTTGCATTTTTGTAGTGCTTGTATATACTTCAGAGAATAGGAATAACAGGAAAAAAGTGTATTTTACAAAACCCTGGCAACTTTAATTCAAATTAAGTATAACACAGACAACTAACTAGAATCATTATTTCTGAAGACCAGTGGAACAAAGATAAAATATAACACCCAAATATGTGTATTTATTTTTAGAAACTGTATCTGTCAGTGTGTAAAATATAAACCTCTTTTTATTTGTTCAAATCCATTTTCTTGAGGAAAATTGATACTATCTTCAACCTTTCTTTTTCTGAGTACGGGCTAGAGGATTAGCTGTCAAGATTTCAAGCCTTGATGATAATCTCACTGAAGAACATGCAAGTCTTGCTGCTGCTGCTGCACTAACATTAAGTTTCCCCAGTTTCGAGTCTCTTCTCAGTCATCAGGACTCAGACACAGCCTTGCCTTCTGCATCTCATAAGCCATTGGCTATACCTTTGGCTTTGGAGAAGGGAGAGGAAAGGAAACATCATTTCTCTATCAGTTGTTAAGAAAGAAGATGAACCCCACTTTGCAAGATGCTTGCAAAAGGAACAGCTCTAAAGCTGTATAAACAATTTGGATTAGGCGACATTAAATACATTCACATCTGCTTTCAGGTTCTGAATCTGTAACTCCAAAAAATGTCAGCTATCTGAAGAAAAGCAGATCTTTTTCTTTCAGTAAACATCTGCTTGGAAATGATAAACTTATTTTTGTGCTCTTAACTTTCCTGTTGCATTTACCCATTTATCACCCTGTTATTTGAAATATACATCATTGTTTACCACTGGACAACAGCCATAAATAATATTAAGTTATTCCCTTCTTTGCCTTCTCTTTTTGGCCTGTAAGATGAAGGTTTTTCAAATAATTCTACATACAATCACTGAGCTTTAAAATAGAAACGAACTGGAAATCAGGAACAATCTGCTCCCAAGTACTGAAAGCTGGAAAATGTATTATTCTGGTTTATTGTTAAATACATGAAACTTTGAGTTTCATTGGAAAGCAGTCAAACTCAAAATATGAATGACAAATACTTGTTTAAATTATTTACATGCTTTAGAGACCAATGAAAAACAATCCACTGAACAAGAGTATCTGATATGAGATTTGATTTTATAAGATATTCAGTTACAGGTAAAGTATTGCAGGCTTGATTTGAATCAATCTGTAATTTAAAAGCCCTGAAGATTAGGAAAAACATTTATGAGTAATGAATTCAGACATTCACATGAGGAAACTATCAGGTGTATCTTTAGAAAACAATGAACAGGGTAGAAAATCAATGAGGCATTTAACAGTATAAACACATGTTAATATTTGACATGTACTTCAAACACAGCATTGTGATCCTGGCAACATGTCCCAGTTCCAGTAATATTTCTGAAGTCAAGGGAATTGTCTGCATAAATAAAGGTACCTGATCATGTGTAAGTTTCTCTATTGTAATATGCAAAGTCATTGGGATTGTATGCTGTATTTAAATCTTTGAAAGGTATATTTAGAGGAATGTTGAATTTTCCTGTAGAAATTTCTGCAAAAATTGTCAGTGGTGTGGAAGGTGCTGAACAGCATTTCAATAAACCTGTCTGCCACACAGTAAAAGTGGTCTATGGGTTTTGAAGGAACCTGAGAAAACAATAAGGGCAGAGATAATCCAAGAGGAATATGATATTTGAGAACCCAGTGGAGAGGCAAATGGTTGCATCAGTAAGGTTCCTGCAGCTGCATTGTTATAAATGCATTATATATTGATAAAGTTCACTTAGGGAACTTGGTGGATCCATGCTGAGTTGTTGAAATTAACTTCAATTGATATAAAAACATGTAGGCCAGACTGCTCAAGAACAGATCAAGATTAAGTTCAATTTACCTTCACTGGTTTTTTTGTAGCTATTGCAAAGGATAAACCCTGGCTTGCTAACTTGAGATGAAAGGTGTTAGCAAATATTTAAGACAAGAAAAACATCAGACATATTATGTAATGTGGACAAAATTCAGTTCTATCCTCCCTCATCTGATAAATCCTCCTGGAATGAGTAAATTTAAGTCTTCTAAAAGTCATAGCTATAGAGTCACAGAACAGCTGAGGTTTGAAGTGACCTCCAGAGATCATCTGCTCCTTGCTCATGTAGAGCTACCTCGAGCCATCTGCCCAAAAGAATGGCTGCTGAGCTTCTCCAAGGATGGAGACTCCACAAACTCCCTGGGCAACCTGTGCCAGTCCTCATAGTAAAACAGTATTTCCTGATGTTCAGAGGGACTCTTCTGTGTTTCCCTTTGTGCCCATTGCCTCCTGTCCTGTCACCGAGCACCACTGAGATCAATATATGGCTCACTGTCAGTAAGTGATACAATCAGTAAGGGACGCTGCAATCAGTCTATATTTTGCAGTAGTTGACACATATATTTTGGAGTATGTTGACACACTCCAGTGAAGTCAGAATATCCTGCCTTTAGAAGAGGACTAAGCTGAATGCCATAGAGTACCTAAATCCAAATGAATTATCTGTGTGGAGACTATGTAAAATGGCAAATGAAGTTTAAATTTATGCCCTACCTTGCCTCACAACAGCTTTTCTATGCTATGTGAAATGAGCCCAGTGCTTTAAAAGTCTTCAAGAATGTTTTTCACTGCAAGGCTTTCCTATTTCCAGAATTCACATGTCTGTAGACTTCATAGGCATCATTTCAAGACTAAAGGTAGGTATTATGTCAATATTTCGAACATCCCCTTTTGACCCATCATGGCCTGAAAAAGCCATCTTAAAGAATAGTTTTGTCATTTGCAATAAATTTTTTGGTCAGAAACATGTGCTAAAAGAGCAGGGTCAAATTGGAATGGCACAGGTGTTAGAGAATAAGGTTGAGTGTTGTGGCACATCAAACTTCTGTTGCCTGTATATTAGGCTGTACAGACTGCTGAGCTACTCTTCTTCATAGCTCTTCTTGTGCTCCCATGAATCCCTTTTCTGTACTGCACAGCCATTTCTTATCTAAAATTTGCACTGAGAATGTCATGGGATGCTCATTGCCCTTAAATAAATGAGTTCCTATATTTACATAGTAATTTTTTACTCCAATACACTTTCAAAACACTTCATAAAACTGGGATATTTCCTATGCCAGCCAACTTCTAACAAGCTTTGTTGTTCTCTGTCGTGCAACAGATGGGTTCTCCGTACACATGAGGGCAAGTATCACTCAGCTGCATCTGGTCCCATTGCAATTGTAATGTTTTTATATTTCATACCCGCATTTTTGAGCATTGCCTTTTCATTTTTTTTTATTCTAGGAAGCTAATTCTCAACCCAAACCCCTCTAATTAACAGTATGTGTGAAGAACTTAGACTTGGACTAATAAACTCCTACACCTTGGTAATGAAAGTTCATTACTCCACGTGGTCCTGAGCCAGCATTCTCGAACCCTTCCTCTGTCATGAGTCTGCATATGCTAAGGTAGGGAAACAAAGGCTCTGGCAATAAACATGAAAGCATGCTCATGAAATCATACTCTGTCATGTTCTTCCATCCATGACAGTCCCTGACTCCAGAGGGAAAAACGCTGTTGTAGGAAACAACATGAAACCTGCCTGGTCAGCATGCCTGGCATTAATCTCAGCTTGTCAAGTGATTTTAAAGGCATCAATATCACATATAAATCATAGGATTTCAGTTGAATTAAACTGGTTAGCAGCAAAGTTCAAATAAAATATATTTTAAAATGTATTGCAAATCAGAAGTATTTTCCCCCCTAAAGATATAGATTTAAGATTCCCCCTATGGGAATAGTAAGATGCTCCAGGTCCCATGGTAAATAAACAGCAGAGTTGAAACACAGCTGATGACTAAATGAAAAATGGAAGCTCTTATGTTTGAGTCAGTAGTGTAGAGACATGCTAGGTAATAGCTCTGGTGAGAACAGGAATGCTGTGACAATTGGAAACTGTAGAGGGAATTTTACTTTAAAAAAAAAAAAGGTAAATATTCACACTGGAGTATAATTGGGAGACCAAGGTTAACATCATTACCCTGTCATCTACATGATGGCTTTCATTAACAGATAAAATGGAAGTAAGCACTAGGCAGTACCTTCCTCCACCATCCAGGGCACTAAATTCACATTAAAGCCAATGACAATCTGAGAGCAGATGGGTACATAACAAACCCTCTGCTTATGTATAAATAACTGTAATGGAACTGCTCTCCTGGGGAAGACGTTACCCAGCTTTGGTCAAGCTGTGAAGAAAAAAGATATTTTCAGAAGAGAAAGTAAAATAAACAAACTAGACTCTGACAAAGTTCCATGTGCTTCATTTCAACACAAAAAATGAATTGATATTTTGGAAAACTTCATTAACAGAGGCTTCAGCCAGCCTGCTATGTGCTCAGCAGCAGATGTGCTGAAACAATTAGCAATATGCTCAGGTAGTCAAGTAGTGCATTTTGTTCCAGAGTATCTCCTTTAATTTAAATACATTTGGAATATTGCTTAAAAATATTTTTAAAAGAAAGTACTTCTATTACCAGGTTAATATGTTTTGACATGATCCCTTTCCATCTTTTGCAATACTGTGAAGGCATCAGTATTTCTCTGAAGAGAGTAGTGCATCACTTAGGATTTTGATATAATAAATCCTGGGAGATGTATGGAAATAATGAGTAACAGGCTTCCTTTTATCAAGCCTCTATGTTAATTACCATTTAAGCAAATCTAATTTTCACAAATAACTATTCAGTTATAACCCATTTATAAATGAGATTTGAGACAATATTGTGATAAAACAGGCTGAATGGTAGATTGATATGATTGTCATAGAATTATTAATAATGGAAATTTAACACATCAATGAATGGCTCCACTGTTCTTTTTCTTGCTCTCTTAAGCATTTTATGTCAATAATTTACTGGAAGTAGGCAACAGATTACATGTTCATATCTAAATCATCCCTTACAGGCATTTAGAATCCTTTAAGCAGAACAGAGAACATTAAAAACATACATAAAAGCCTTCAATGGTATCTTTGTACAGAGGTTTTCCCTATCCCCCAATTTTCCCTTTCACATTTTAGCATTGAAGCTACCTCCACAGTCTCTTCTAAGACAATATCCTGATATAAACTATGCTGAGAATCTGCTGTACTCTGGGCTACTTGTTCATAAATGAAAGTGTTGTTTACAGGCCTCTAACTCATGTCTACATAAACGATAAACAGCAGAATGCCCTGTTAAACTGGGCTAAAAATTGCAATGATTTACTTCCAGTTGTTTTTTGTAGCTGGGACATATCTTTCAGTTTGATTGCTTTAGCATACCATCCTCTAAAAGTAATGTACCTAACAGTATGTCTTGCTTGATTCCTGTGGGAAAACTTAAATCCCAAAGCAATGCAGTATTTCTGAGGAAGGAGGGAAATGTGCATATTTTCAAGTAGTTATTATAATATTTTTGCATGTATGTTTGTATGTATGTATGTATTAAAAATCCACTATTTATAAGTACAAGTTCCATGCCAGAAAAAACAACCAAAATATTTTCTAAGGAGATAGGAAAAAAAATGTAAATGATTGCAATATATTCTCATGTATGTCTTGATGGGGCATATGACTACAGAAATAGCTCTCATGCAGACCCAAATCAAAAAGACATGACATCACCCTGTCTTCTTTCCTTCAGGACTTAGAATATTTCTCCACTGTTTCAGATCACCTCCTGAGGAGGATAAGCAGAGTATCTGAAGTCCTTACTGCTGGGCTGAACTGTACTCTGAACACCACAAAATAGTAAGTTGTATCTAATATTCATATTTTAGAAAAACTCTAATAAGAATTAAGACTCCAATCTTACTACTTTTATAGCACAAAACCCCAAAGTCATCACTGAGTCAGTTTAGCAGGACACTCAGAACACTGTCCAAATCCATGGGGTTTTCAGTTGTTTAAACATGTTTATTCATGTTTAAACTTAAGTATGTTTTGAAATGTTTATTTTATGGTTTCAGAATACTCTGCATCTTGAGGAAGCTCAAGCCACACTTCATTAAGAGAAATATTTTGGGCACTGAATTTGAAGGGAGTGATGTCAACAAAAGCTGGATATTTGCCTTAATTCTACTGTATTTACTCTTAGTTTTACTCTATTCCCTCAGTTTTAGTCAGAGAACATTGCTCTCTGAGTCCATACTGTAGTTTCTAACACCACTGAAATGTAAAAACCAAAACCAGAGCAATCCTTCCCCAAAAATCTACCTCAGGATTTGAGCAGTAAACTGTCAGTCCCTCCTTAAATCGTCACTAGGATTAAAAAAAGAGTGGCTAAAAACAGATGCTGAGAGAACTGGTGAGAAAAAATTTACAGGGACTAAACTTTTACACAGGGTAAAGTCCTTGAAATACCATGGAACATAGAATACAGATTTGTGTTTCGTTGGAACCAAAATCTTGGATTGGGCATAAACATAATTTTCATAATTATTCTCACAGTAAATGCTAATTTCATGGTGCCATTAATTAGTCTGCTTTAATTGCCATATTTGGTAGTCTTTGTTACAGAATTATTCAGCTTTTGCCTTTCAGAAACAAGCATAAAAGGAGAACAACAAACTATAGTCTCCTTTCATTAAGCTTGGAAATGATGATGGATATTTTACAGTAAGTTTCCATGAAGATGTGATGCTTAAGGTTCTGTGCACTTTATCAAACATTTTAAATAAAAGCCAACTTCTGTCTAGACTCTTAATGGGACTCATTTTTTCAGGAGACTTACATAATTGTGTCGCACGGGAAGACCCTCACAACAGAAAGCTTTTAACAACCTCCTGCATTCTTAACAAAGCAAGCTATTGTTCAGTACAAGTTTCTATTTTGTCTAGAAAGAATAATATTTAGGAACCTCACTGGTAGCAGTTGTAGGTAATTATTTACACATTTTACATAATAAGATTGAATTTATTACATAGATATGTTTTTCTTCTATGGAAGAATGCAACAGAGGAATAATTGATACTTCCTTTAATGCTGCATTTTGGTAGAGATATATGTTTTCAAACAAGAGTCATCTATTCACTTCTCCTAGTGCTTTATAGTTCTCTCCCCCACAACAATAGTGAGAAAAAATTGAGAAGGCGTGGAATGGCACAAAGACTGGACTCACTATCACCACAACTGAAATGATCACAGATAATTGCTATATGACATATAAAATACTTCAATGACACCATTCAAAATTGTTAAGCAATTATACTTTCTCCGTTACCTAGATTTTCATTCAGAAGAGCAACAATACTATTCTCAAAGGTGATCCTGCTTCACTTGCTCCTAATTTCCTCTAGGTCCCCAGATAAAATTCTGGAGTTAGTATGACTGATGCTCATGACAGCACTTGCATGGGAAGTTTCTTATCAAGGGAGTAAGTTAAGTTGCACAGTATGTTGCTTTTTCTTATTTTTCCAGAAATAAATGATGAAAAGATGACAATTCTGTAATACATCTTGTCTTTTGCTGGTGCTACTTCTGGCATTTAAAATGCAGAGACAAATCCTTATGCAAACAAGGAAATACTCTACCTTCAGTCCCAGCATCTCACCTTCTTGCCTTGACTTGAAACAGCCCAAACAGAAGAGCTGTGTTTTTTTGATTCAGTATCAGGAAACCTTACGCACAGAGAAGAAAAAGTGTCTGCTTCAAACAATTCATTAATTTGAGAAAAGATTATATTTTCTCTATATTCTTTTTAAAAAAAAAATTATTCCAGTGGTACTTTATTTATTGAGTGCTTCTGCTATGATGGACATAAAAGCTGTATGCTACTTTCCAACTTTCTTTCAAGATGGTGCTGTTATTTAAAGATGCCAGCTAGAGAAAATCTCCCAGACACAGGCCAAAGTTCTTAAACTGCACTGACTTTAATAATAAACTGAAAAGAAAGAAACACCTTTTGGGAATTTTTTTCCCCTCACTATCCTATGCATTAGAGCTCCACTTCATAGATGTTTTACTTCCTTTATTCAGTATATTGTTCAGTGTCTTTTCACCTATGTGTGCATAATAAATAATGGTTCTGTTTATGTGGTTTTTATTAGACACCAAGATTGTACATTCTAACATATACAGTTATTCATAATATATAATAATGCATTATTCAGATGAACATTTCGAATAAAGACAAAATAAATTATTATGCCAATGGAACACATCTGAGAAAACCTGATTTCTTAAACCACTTCAAGACAGATTAAAACCCACTCAACTCAAACACTTTTTCCATACTTCAGCTGTTAATGAGAATTTTCTTTAGCAATAGCAAATTCTTTACTATATACAAAATCCCCATATATACGCTCAATGCTAGCAGAGAGAAAAACTTGACTTTCTACTTCAAGAAACTACCAACATGATTTCCAAAGGTTTATTTTTTATCTATATAAGTTTTCATCATATTTGGAGTGCTGAGCTTCTGTGCTTTTTTAAAAAGTTCGACTGTAGGAAAGTATGAAAGGATTAAGTTAAATCAGCATTTTAAGTGCTGTTGACAGCTCACAAATCATTTGGAAGCAGACATTTCTGTCTGTATTCTCACTAGTTTCAGAAACTGGTTGAGGTAAAGCTCTAGCCAATAAATGGCAAATTACATAGTATTCCATGCTGTGTAAGTATTGTTAAGCTAAATAGTGACACATGCCAAGATTCTTCTGTATGATTCTGACATTTTCTTGGCTTTCTGTGTTCCTTGGCTTTCTTTGCTGTTACCAAATATCTGCACCATACTTCTGCTAAACAGGATCTCACTGATTTCCCTCGGTGGCATACAGCTGCAAACCGAGGAGATGCTATCTGCCATGAAAAGCTTCCAGCTGAGCAAAGATGGTATGTAACAGACAAGTACCAGGAACTGGTACCATCAGTGGTGTTGGCGTTGCAGTAGCCAAGTCATTTTCAAGATTTTTCTAGGTAATATAGAAACCATTTTCACACTGGTGTTATAAGGACACCAGTGAAGTAGCTCTACTGGTATTGATGATGAGCACCTGGTAGGACTAGTGGCACCACAGGGGGAAAAAAAAAAGAATTAATTACCTGTAAAACATCTTGCTAATTGGCAATAGATACTGGCCTAAGGGGCAAGGAGCTAACCTGCAAGTATAGCATGCCCAAAGAAAAAGAGGTAAAGACACCTCTTCTAGGCCTCTCATAGTGAGGGAAGGTTTTTTTTGAACAGAGACAGTGGGATAATTCAGATTATTTATGACTGAGTTTTGGTTACTAGTGTGTAGGTCCTGGGTACATGCAACAGGCTTGTATTTAATACTTAGGCAGTATTCCAGTCGTTGATTGCTTAAGCATTTTCTCATGTACAGATTAAAGAACTTAGATTTTGTACTTCTATAGGCAGAAATCAGTCATTAAGACAGAGTTGTGTTTGCAGTTATGTGTTTATGATTTATTGACTTACAAATAACTTATCATGAAGAAATTCTTGACACTCATTCACTGCTTATAGATACCATATTCTCACCAATCACACTGTTAAAAAAAATCAGTATGAACAAATCAGTAAGAATGATGTTTTGAAGATTTATGTCTTAATGAGAATTAAAGGGATAACATATTTAGACTAATTTTTAAAAAATTTAATACAAAATAGAAAATAATGTATGTAAGATAGTATCACAGTACAATTCACTGTAAGTGTTAGCAAAAATAATAACTTATGGTGTCATTTATTCTCACTGTAATGGTCTGGATCTGACTACAGCGCTTCAAGTCTAGTGGAGATCCTTTCAATCTTCAGTTTCATTCATGTTCCAAATTCAGGATATTTCACATTTACCTCATTATTACACAGGACAGTCAAGTGTCACAATTTTTAGCCAAATTCAAACCAGAAGTGAATCTGGATCTTAGAAAAATACCCTGTCCAAAACTAAAAGAATGGCAGCTTTCTCTTTAATTGGATTAAATTTATGGAAGACACACAGTTTAATCCACCCACTGCCTTGCTTATTACAGTAAATGAATGGCTTTTCATAGCATGAACTAAAAGGTGTAGGTTGGAAGGGAAATTAGTATAATAGTGTTGACATCCCAACTTTCAAATGAAAGTATTCCATGCCTTTCAAAGGGAGAATCTCACTCATGAGGCTAAAATTACTGATTTTTGCTATAATCTCAGAAGAAACAACTTTCATAATGAATGTACTTTTTTTTTTTTTACTGAACATTAGCAATATCAATGTTGACATTTAATGCCTGAAATATTGGTCTTGACATTGTTTGACTCTCCAGAGATGTGCAGATGACTGAGACCTGAAGAGCCTTGGGACCTTATTCTCTTCTTTCTTTTCTACTGCAGATCAGGAGCAAATTCCTTAAATCAATGGTTTTAAGATCAGTATAAAGCTGTTGTATTTAGGTAAAGGAGCAGACACTACCCATCTTTAATAATGCACTGATAGAATTTTAGAAGGCTCCAGACAACACAGGTGAGTAGCAAAACTGAAAGTCATCTGCTTGCAAGACACATTTCCCAAATGTCTGTCACTAGGGTGGACAGCTCTTGTACTATAATCCAGAGCAATCACCCACAAAATGAATTGCCCGCAATAATTTAAATTATCATATTTTTCTACATATAACTTATGGATCACGTATAAAACCAGCAATCCTGTGGTTCGCAGTCAATGTGGGTTTTGCACATACAGCAAATGCAAGGGGAAGTCTACGCTAGAGATGCTTCTCATCTAGGAACAATACTGAAATTATCCTCCAACCTATTCACTCTGTCCACAAAAGCACATTGGTTCTTTGTCAGTTACCTAGGGTTTTGTTTTCCAGAGGGGCACTGTTTGAGACCACAAATCATCTGAGGATTTATGAGGATGGTTTCCTCATAGCAGCTACTATGAGGCTAGCTGTTGGGATTTGTGCTGTTGACAAAAGGGGGATGCATTAGTTACTGCTGAGCAGTGTCTGCACAAAAGCCAAGGCCTCTTCTGCTTTTCACTTCAATCCACCAGTGAGGAGGCTGGGAGTGCACAAGGAGCTAGAAGGGGATTGGATAGCTGGGATAGCTGACCCCAACTGACCACCTGGATAGTGGATAGTGGATGGTGTAATGCTTAGCATATAGACCTGGAGAAAGAAGGAAGAGGGGCATGTTCAGAGTGATGGCATTTGTCTGCCCAAGTCACTGTCATGCATGATGGAGCCCTGCACTCCTGGAGATGGCTGAACACCTGCCTGCCCATGGGAAGTGGTAAATGAATTTCTTGTTTTGCCCTGCTTGCTTATGTGACTTTCGCTTTACCTATTAAATATTTTTATCTCAGCCCATGAGTTTTCTCACTTTCCCTCTTCTGATTAGCTGTCATTCCACCTGGGAAGAGCAAGTGAGTGGCTCTGTGGTGTTTGGTTGCCAGATGGGGTTAAAACATGACAAGAAAAGAGGTTCAGTGATACTTCACCTAGACCACTGTTGGAGGGAAAAAAGGTCACCAGCAAGAACTGAACAATTTTTTTTGCCTTGTAGACTTAAAAGCCCCAGCCTTTCCAGAGACAGTAAAAGGGCAGTGGTGAAAGAAGTAGTGGTTCGTGTCACACCCCTGATCAGCATTTCATCATCTACTGACAGCACAGGAGGGTGAAGTTTCCCTATCTCTTCCACATCAACATCTTCCATAAATTCTAAAGAAAATTTATGATTTTTTACTTGTAGAGACATTACATCTACTTGCAATTTGGTGGGCATGTATCATCCTTTCATCCACTGCCTCTGCAGCACACAGCTGGGTCTCTCAAAATTTGACATCTCCGAAGTACACAACTGCCTGCAGACCTGTCCTCTCACATGAAATACATGTTACATCACAAACAAATTAAATTACAGATCCAGCAATAGCTGAATGAACAGACAGAAATCTGACACTTGAAAGTGATTCTTCACTCCTTGAATCAAAACATGCTGAACAGCTGGAAATGCAATGTTTCAAATTTCTCAACAATATTACTCTTCTCTTTGCTAGTCTGGAACTGCTGGCATGTGTCTCTCCTTGCTACAATAAGGTGATAATGGAGGATGCATTTAATGCAGAAGCCACTGCAGCCATCAGGAGTATAATCATGATAAAGCACGTGCTGAGAACCGACAACACACTGTTCAATCACAAAGAAATTGTATGCTCTTAGTATTTGAAGTACTATTGCAGGATGGATGGTAGCTCCTAAGTCACTGTATTGAGGAACGCACTTCCCGAAAAAAGTTTAGGTATTATACCAAGTTCAGTTTTTTTTTCTTTTTTTGGGGAGATGCATTAGGTAGAATTATGGTAAACTGAATAAAAGGAAACAGCAACACTTAACTCCAATCGACTCTAAAAAAGTTAAATAAAACCTGCTACCAATGCAAACCAAATGCAGGGTTGTTTTTATTTTCCCCCCAAAAGACATGTTTTACTTATAAATGTGGAGAGCTCCCATGCAGGCTGGAGTCACCGCCGCTCCCAAACTCATCTGCTGGATTACCTCGCCAGACTGGAAGGTGCGAGCCCCAGGTAGAACAACTCTCTCGTCCCTGTCTGGACAGGAAGGGTGGGCGGGCGACCTCAAAAGAAACACCCCAAAATAAGCGCAAAAAGGCAAAGCTGAATCATAAAATGTAATTGCATCCGAGATAAAGAGCCCCCACATCGCGGTGAATCACTCTGCGCTCCCACGGTTCCGGTCCGGCTCTCACACGGGGGCAGGGAGGGAGGGCACCCGACCCCACACCCCGAGGGCCCCCGCTCCCCTCTGCACCGTCAGGAAAGGCTGATCACCGCCGGGAAAGGCTGATTCCCGCTGGGAAAGGCTGATTCCCACCGGGAGACCCAAGGCGCGCCCGCGACACCGTGACCGGCACCCCGCGCTCCTCCCGCGCCGCCGCCCGCCGGTGACTCCTCCCCGCGGCCGCGGCCCCTGCGCCCGGCGGGGCGGAACCGGGCGCGCTACAAATGCGCGGCTCCGGCGGGGCTGCCGGCACAGCGGCGCGGGGAGGTCCCGCGGAGGAGGCGCTCCGCTCGCCTGGTCCTGGCAGGAGCGGGGCGCGGCTGCCCGCGCTATTCCCGGGGGACCCGGCAAACTTCCCCGGGGGCGGGCGGGAGAGAAGGAGCCGCGTCCGGGTCCCGCGGCTCAGTCTGCCCCTTTCCCCTGCCGCCGTCCCGTCCTGGGCGCTGCCTAGCGCCCGGCGGGCTCGTCCCGGTTACCCCTCACCGCCGGGGCTGCCGAGGGGGCTGCCCGCCTCCGCCTCGTCCCGTGGGGAGCGGAGGGGAGCGAGGGTCGTTTCCATGGAGATGGGGCCGCAGCCGCGAGGCTTCGGAGTGAAACTTTGCCGCGGGCGGGCGGCGGGGGCCGAGCCCCGGCGGCGCTGAGCGGGGCGGTCGGGCCGGCTGGGAGAGCGCGGTCTGTCCCCTTCCACCTCCCCCGCGGCGCCGCCGGGGGCGAGCGCCACCCGGGCACCTCGCTGAGGAGCCGGGAAAGTTTTTGCGCTGCGGAGCCACCGCCCGCCCACGCCCCCCTGGGCGGCTGCTTGGCGGCCGTCCCCCCGGCAGCTCCCGCGGAGCGCTGCTATGGCACCCGCCCGTCGCCGCGGGGCGAGCAGGGGGAGGCCGCCTCCGGCTGGCCGTGCGCTGGCGGCGGCGGGGGGGCGCGCAGCCCCCGGGCGCCGGGCGTCCTCCTCCGGCCGGCAGTGACCGCCCCGGCCCCGCTCCTGCCTGCTCGCCATGCCTGCCCCCGCCCGCCTCTCGCCGAGCACGGTGCCGGGGAAGGGCGAGGGGAGCCGCCGCCCTGTCACTCCCTGAGCCAGCCGCCGCCTCACCGGAGAAGCCCCGTGTCTGACGGGCACGGCGCATCTCCGCAGCTCTCTGCGCCGGGAGGGCTGCGGGCACCGCGCACCGCCCCACAGGTAAGCGGCGAGGCGAGGGGGTTGCGTGCGGTCGGGGTCTAGCCTTCGGCCCCGAACTTCAAGGCGCCCGCAGCCGTCACCCCTCCTCGGGAGCGGAGGGGCTGCGCCGTGCCCGTCCCTGCCGGCGGTGGCTGGGGGCACCGGGAGATGCGCCCCTGCCCTCGGCGGCTAGGGGCAGCGAGGGAGCGGGCACGGGTGGCTGAGGTTTTTCCCTGTCAGAAATGGACTTTCTGCCTCCCGAGCGGAGCGGGCTGGCGTGCGGGCGGCTGCCGCGCTCCGCGCAGCTGCTACACACCCTCTTTTGTCTGCGCTCGGGTCCGAAATACTTCGGTGCTGCCGTCGCCTGCCCCGCCGCTCGGGATCCCGGCTCGGCCCTGCTCTGCTGGGGACTGCGCCCCCCGTGCCGCTCCCGACCCGGAGAGTGCCCCTTTGCCTCTATTGTCACAGGAGTTGGGCTTTCCTTCACCTTTGTTTGCGGGGAAAATGGTGGTGCGCTGGTTATCTGGAAGGATGAGAGACAGATGGGGATGACAAGGGGTTGCCCTATTCCCTTGCGTGCGGACATAACTCAGTGCTAAATAAATCGCTCACCGGGTAGACATAAGCTTACTAGTGAGGCAGACTTTGAAACAAAAGTACTGCGAACAGCTCGGATGTATGGCAGATACTCCTGATATCCTACTAACATAAACATTGTTAATGTTTGCGCTTGAATTCAATACGCGTGCAGCTGTTGTGCAGAACTGGAATTGCAGTAGCTGTATCTACTTGACACTTAACAGTCTATTGAATGCAGCGGTTATGAAAAATAAAACGAGTTTTATTGTTCCAAGGCAAAAGTATCCAGATAAAAGTATTCCCTTAGTGTAGCGTTCCCTGTAACGTGAACTACAAAATAACCTGTAGCGATATAGTGGACTTGCACTTCATAATGCTTTTATGACATGACGACTATATTCAATAAAATTCTCTCAGCAAAGGTTTTGTCTTCTTTGGCTTACCTTGCTGCTAGATCAATACACTAACAACTATTCTGTTATTTTTCTCAAAGTGAATGGTGCGTACAATCCATGTGATGTAAACCAAGTGTCCAGATAGGAAGAAACAGTGCTTTTTTATTTTTTTCTTTTTTTTTCCCCTCTTTTAGTAGTTTTGGTGCTACTTTGTAGAAAGCAAGGAAAAAAAATGCCCAACATTTAAATCAGAAAATTTTATTTCCATTGAATGTAACTTAAGTTCCTTAATGATGAAGCTAAAGGGTCATTCAAGTTTGGAGTGATTTAGTGTACTTGTGTTGCCAGGAAATGTACTTCTAGTTAAATACTTGTTAGAAGGTAATTGTAAGATAATTTTTAGTAATTCAAAACATGAGTTACAATTAGATTTTTTTTGTCCTGAGAACAGCAAAACACCCTCATGGAAAAAGATATGAAGAACTTACCTAGTAATTTGGAAACCAAAGTCATATATAATTTATATTTTGTTGGCATAAAAACATTTTATTTGTTGCTTCTTGGTTGGATTGCAACAAGGATCCAAATGAAAGTTGGGCTACTGATGCAAGCATTCAGCATGTTAGAATTATTTTATCCTATGTACAAAAATGGTTTTGCCCAATATAACCTTGTTGAAATTCATTTTTGTGGAAGCCCTGTAATCAGATTATAAAAAGTGGGCTGTTTGAATCTAATCCTGTGAAGTATGGACTAAGCAAGCCCTGCTCTGACAAAGGACTGAAATATATGCTTACTCTCAAGCAAGTATGTAGTTCCAACATCCATCCCTAATGATCACCCCAGGTCTGTGTTCATTGCACAGGACCAGAGGTCCTGGTAACTTCAGTGAAACTCTTCACTATCTTAACTGCGCTACTAGACCTTCCCTGGACCAAGAACACACTTCTCTGTGTGTTCTGCCTCCACTTCCTTGAATGCTGGGCCTGTAGACAAAATACCTGTGCCATGTGCAGGGACTCACTTCAGCCACATCTCATGGCTTCTGTATTCTCTTTTGGCTCTCATCTGTTGGGGGGCCAAAGGGGAAAATGCCAAGTGAAAATTGGTTAAGGAATAAAGTACATCAATGGAACAGCAGGCGGCGACTGCCACTTCTTGTGTTTTTTTGGTGTATTTTAGGAGCCAGAAATCTGAAATGCTGAAAATCAGTGAAAAGTCTCACTAAAATTAGTGAAACCAGACAAAGTTATTATATATTTTATTTGAAACCCGTTGTCATTAATAGTGCCATTTTTATTTTTAATTAACAATAGAATCCTGACAGTCTTGCCTGTAATAGTAGTAGAGAATGTAGTAGAAGGTGAACTTTGTGTCCTAGCTAGTGATGATTTGATTTGATGCCATTATGCTTTATAAATAGATCAGTTACTTTTAGTCTACTTTTAATCTAATGTTTCGTCTCATGATACTGGAACAAAGGGGCAGTTGCAAATCATTTTCTAGTGTGCAGGATAGGAGAGTAATGTAGGGAAACATGGAAACATAGGCATATTGTGCCAGTTTAAACATCTTAAGGTGCTTCAGACGTCTGTATGAGGCTGGTAAATAGTCTAAGGGGAATACTTCTGGAAAGGCAGCTGAAAACCAGGTAGAATATTAGATAATATTTGTACTAGAGTTCTATGTAAAAGCTTTAAGTCTTTAAGAAGACTTCAATCAATTATCTGAAACCCTGTTAAAAGTTCTGATGCTGCGTTATGATGGATGTGGGAAGCAATCCCTTACTGTCAGGATTGAGGGAGGTCTATTCTCTATGCCCATTTATCAGCAGAATTTTTGTATTCCTTCCTATGCTGCTAACTGTCTTTGAGTAACTCAAAGGTACTAATAAATAGTTGAAGAGTTAAAAATCTTCTTAGAGAAGTTTGATACATATTTTAAGACACAGAGTTGTGTACGCTCTCCAAGCCCACTAGAAGGAACTGGAAATTGCAGGCAGCACTTGAGTTAGTGCTCTACTTTTTGTTAGTACTTTAGTTGTACAATAAAAATACTGTAGGGAAAAGTTTCTGTTTTTCTTCTTTATTGGGTAAAACATAAGAACTTGCTTACCCAGATTGTGTGGGTTGAGTGGACTGTTGGTTGCATGGAAGGGTGAAATGGTGACAACATCAGTGAATTAAACTACTGAGCAGATGTTTTACACAGCTGTTATTCAGCCCACGAGTTCTACTAGCTCCTCAGCATCCACCTTTTGTGGAGTGTGTGAGAATAAGCACTGTTCTGAACTTTCATGCTGAGGCTTCAGCTTAACTCTAAAGCAAGATGTTACTCTATTCCATCATTAACCATTTCCACATCAGGCAATTCAGTACCAGGTGTATGTCTATATGTAACTGCTCTTCAAATAGTTGAATCTTGCCAGAGGCAGCCCAAGTGACCGGATGACAGAACTTAGTACTGGAATACTGACATTACGTTGGCCTCTTAGTATAAATGAAATTACGTTTTCCTTCCTGAACTTTCTTACAGGATCAGTGATTTTAAGCTACATGATTCATAGATGCCTTTTCTTAAAAATCAAGTTTTCCTTTTTTTCCATAGCTAGCCAAGTGGGATGGATAACCTGTAGTACAGAGCTACGTGAAGCCTTTTATCTGCAGCACTAGAAGAACATGTTTGTGTCACTCAGTTTTCTTTAGTCTTTTGCTGACAAATATTAAAAAGTGCATCTGATTGTTTTTAAGTGATTCTGTGTCCAGAAGACCCGAGAAAGAAGGATGTTTATCCTCAGTAATTTCCTCTGTCCATCTGTGTTTCTAGTTGGGGAAAGTTATTGTTCTTTTTTCTGCATGTTTTAGTACCTTAAAAAGTGTGACAGGGTGGTGCAAGGCCACCTAACCAAAACTGGGCATCTGAGGAGCATTGCAAATGAGATGTAGTGATATAGCAGAATTTTTCAGGAAAAACAGACTCGTGAAAAATAAAGCAATAAACTACCTTTTTTGTGTATGAAGATTCTGAAAAGTCTTATGTGAAATATAAATGGTTTTCACTTTACTCTCTTGTGTATGTCTGCATCAACATCTTGTTATCATTTATATGCTGCTAGAATTTTAGTCAGTTGTTCGTTTTGTTGGAAGTGTGACCATTTTCCTCCAATTAAAATAAGTAGAAACAAAGGCGATATTTCTCTACATTGTCTTTTATTTTTTCCCCACTAAGCTGAATGATGAAGCTCTTACTGAATCAGAAAAAACAGGATTTTGTCACTTCAATGAAGAATGCTTTAGATATATGCAACAATAAATGAGATTTTAAAAATCACAAGAGATGTAACAATAGCATACGTTACTTTTCATAGGAACTAGTTAAAAAGACAAAGAAGGATAAGGGAAGACGAAAAATGCATTTTTATATGAATTTGTTTTTTCTATTTGCTGTGTCAGATTCAGTTGGACTGATCATCCCGGCATTGTGGTTTTAAAACCTATTGATAAAAAATGCTAAAATTTGAGACAGTTGAAACTACCTACTTTATCTCATGCTGGCTGTGAAATGGGAAGGACATTTTCAATGAAGCATTGATACAGTTGTGTGTTAATAGGTATGAGTTCTGGCACTTGGTTAGTTTCACTTAATTCTTTAAGTAGTAGAGGTTTGTGCTTTGATACCTGTGAACCTGTAGCATTAGCTCAGAGTGGATATGATATCAAACCAAGTTTTTTAGAGCTTTTCAACTGTAATCACACTACTTTTGTCCAATACAGGGGAGAATTCCAAGAGTAATTTTAATTTCTGTCAATTTAAACCACCATGAAAGCCCATTAATTAGAAGCCTGTTATAAATGTCACTTACTATGTTGAATTTGGTGTCATAGTGGTAACAGGAATGTTGGGGTTTTTTCACATTCTCCATCTGAATGTATCTGAATAAATTGCTCTGCTTATCTGTAATCAGTTGCACATTGTTGAAGAATGAGTTTGTATCTAGTTAATTTTATCGCTTCCATTTTGCTATGTATTAAATGAGAAAAAAAAGTGCTATTACTTGTCCATGCATCTAGTGTAAAATTGCAGTTCAAAATACCAGAGTTTTCTCTCTCCTTTGGATAATCCAAAGTAACAAAGGCACGTTGCATATGTGGTGTACATGTGAGATGTACAGTTGATGTATCTCTTCATAAAGAGGGATGAAAGCAGCCTTGTGTGTTGGGGCAGCGTTTTGCTGCAGCAAAAAAGCTTTCCCAAGGACTGTTCCTTGGAGCACACAGGGTGTACTTAACAGCTGCTATAGCTTCTGTCTTTTGCATGATCTTGTGCTAGACAAACTTGGTGTATAAAGTGTGAGACAGCCCACTGCCTGGAAAAAGGGATGCAGCCTGCAACTGTGCTTTCTAGAGACAGGGATGTCATGGTGGGGTCAACTGAATAAACCTAATACAGTATCTGAGACTTGGCAGAGGTGTGCTTCTTGCTATAAATTATTGTGTATTTAAGAGTTGGCTTGTTTCACTGGAGGTGCGACTATTATTTTTGTAGGAAGGAGAAGTTAAATGACAGAAAACAGATTAAAAAAGCAACCAAGGAACAAAGCAGGGGGAGGGAGAAGGGAGAGTGGAAAAAAGAGCAAAACAGAAAACAGAAATATTGAAGACAGAAAAAACATGAAGGTGGGAAAAGGATGAAATTTAGTAAGTTGCATTTCTAAGGAAAAATGATGCTACATCCAATGTTATTAATGAAAAGAAACTCGAATAATGGAGATAATAGTAAGAATAAAAGATGTGGTGGTATTTCTCTTTTGAAGCAGCTCATGGAAACCAGATTGGAAAATGAAGAGATTAATTCTTGTCTCCCTGAGATGCATTTTAAATGAACTGTCTTTGTTGTGTGTTGAAGTAAAATGTTCTGCAAAAATGATGTTAAACACTTCTTCCAGAAGATACACTGTAAGTAAATCATTTCTAACAGACATGTGAAAGTGAAGGGAGCTGTGAAGGATAGTTTGTTTACAAAGACAGAAACTGCATTTTGAAGTACTTGAAAGTTAGGTGAACTGTTGTTTTTAATTTGCAAGCAGAATAATACTCTGAACCCAAAAGTTATCACTGTGTTGATCCACATAATTTGTCATTGTCTCACAGAAGACCAGTGAGCACAATAAGCACAATGGAGACATCCTTCAAATAGTGGATAATTAATTGGTATTTATCGTGAATACTTAGCTACCATACTTACACAAATTTTTCTTTCTAATATGTTTTTGCTCTATCTGTGTTAAGAAACTAATGAAGCCAAGACCTGTTTTCTGGCCAGGAGGTCAGCCAGGTCTGGCTTTGAGTGGGTGTTAAACTGTCTTTCAAAGGATCACATCCAAATTGGCTGTTTGGAAAGAGCTTCTGGACTGAACCAGCTAAGTGCCTGAGAGGGTGCTAGCTGACCTCGACCACAAAATGTCCCTGGCATCCTTGTGGTAGTGTCCCAGAGACATGGTGGGTCCCACTGCCTGGGCCTGTGCCTGGGGACACCAGCCAGTACTGAGCACGAGATCCATGACTTGTTAGAATGTTTTTCCATCTCAGCCGAAACAATCTTAGTGCAATGATCCTAATATACACAGATTTTAAATAGAAGTTGTATGTTAAAAACTATATTTGGAAAACATTGTCTGCTCTAATTATGTTAAAAGAAATCTGATGTCAGTTTGCCATCACAGTTGTAACTTCAGTAACATGGAAAATGGAATTTGGAGCGTTATGTTTGGTTACACAAAATTTGTGGAATTGGTGGAACATATTGGGACCCCAAGAAAGTGACCAACTTGTGGCAAAGGAGGCCAACAGAATCCTGGGCTCCATTAGAAGGAGCACTGCCAGGCAGGTCAAAGGAGGTGATCCTCCCTCTCTACTCAGCCTAGTGAGGCCACATCTGGAGTGCTGTGTCCAGCTCTGTGCTCCTCAGGACAAGAGAGACACGGAACCCCTGGAGCAGGTCCAGCAGAGGGCTATGAGGATGACTGGGGAGCTGGGGCATCTCTTAGGATCTGTTCATCTGATCTCTTAGCATCTGTTCAGCCTCAAGAAGAGATGACTGGGTGAGGACTTCATCCATGTGTATAAATATCTGAAAGAGGGTGCCAAGGGGATGGGGCTGGGCTCTGCTTGGTGGTGCAAACCACTAGGACAAGAGGCAATGGGCAGAAACTGATGCATGGGAAGTTCCGCCTGAAAATGAGGAAGAGCTTCTTTACTGTGCAGTGGAACAGGTTGCCCAGAGAGGCTGTGGAGTCTCCCCCACTGGAGATACTGAAAGACTGTCTGGACACAATTCTGTGCCATGCTCTCTAGCATAACCCTGCTTGAGAAAGGAGGCTGGACCAGATGACCCTCTGTGGTGCCTTCCAACCTGACTGATACTGTGGCCGTATTCTCAAATGGATTGCAAGAGATTTACCAAACAAGCGCAAAACTTGCACGCAAAATAAACCTCTAGCTGGAAGTTCCTTAATGTCACAATTATTTGCCTGGTAATAATAGCCTGTACAAAAATGGCTAGCAGATATTAATAATAAACATCCAGAGGCCTAACAGACTCTTCTCAGGAAGTACTGTCTTGCCTATTAGTACAGTCTATAGACTTTAGAGCAGTAGAATCACTTTGCATTAATTCAGTGCCAAAGTGCTTTCCCCAAACCCTTCCTATGACCCCTACGAATTATTTGCTTTGCTCTTTGCCAGGAAGACATTTCTTCTCATATTGCTTTGCAGACGCCTATTCTGAATTTATTGCCATTCTTTTGCTAATTGAGTATTATTCTCCTAGGACGTGGCCTCATTAACTGGTGCCCACGGTGGAATATCTGCATACATTGCTGGAACACAGTTCAATAGACAATATTATATTAGAAAGACATGAGTCCAATCCAAACATGCAACCAGTATGCAAACCAATTAAATTACACAGAGAAGCATTTACTGGGTAAGGACGAGCAATGTTGTGTTTTGCAGAATGCCAGTTCCTAATTTTTTTATTGTCTTACTGGCTGTACAGTTGAAACGTCAATGAAAAGAGGTTATAGCTGAGACTGTAGTTCTTTTTTGTTGAAGTTCTTAATCTTGTGAACTTTTAAATTCAGTTAGATTGGTGTCTGGTTGGTTGATCTTTCCCTGTGAAATTTGGAGGTTATGACTAGATGGCATTACATACATGATACAATTCCTGTAAAAGAGGTAAGAAAGATTATCACAGAATCAGAATTAGACTATGAGAGGCTGGGCCCAGATGAAGTAGTATAGCTTTCTGTTAATGTGTTGTTGTGCAGCTTTTATTGCATGCAAGTGTGTGATTATAGGTTAGGAAAAAATTTTCCACTGAAAGGTTTGTCAAGCATAGTAACAAGCTGCCAAGGGAAGTGGTTGAGTCACCATCCCTGGAGGTACTTAAAAAACATGTAGATGTGGCATGTAGAGACATGGTTTAGTGGTGGACTTGGAAATCAGTGCTAAGGTAATGGTTGGACTCCTGATGTCTGCCGTCATTTCCAGTCTAAATGATTCTACGACTTCATGACATGTGATGGTTGTGGTTTTTCCTTTCTCCAAAGAGTTTGGAGAGTACTTAATCTTTGCTTTTACAACCATTTTTGTCACTGTTCATGTTACTAAGTATTTGCCTTGTGTTAGGGAAGGCAAACTCCAAAGGGAGAGTATGCAGGAGATAATGGTCTGTGTGATCTTTAGTTTCTGCAGTCCTTCCTTCCAGAGTTTAGATCTAGACTCAGGGAAAACTCTTTCTGTGTTTTATAGAATATTCTAATTATTACTAGACAAAATTTAATTCTGGTTAAGGTTTGTCAATCTTGGTTTTCAGGTTTGTGCTTAGGAGGTAATTTTCAGCTGAGAATATTGAGTGCTTTGGAAATAGGCCTAACACATTGCTTAAAAGTCCTTAAGAAGCCGATATCAGCATCACCTTCAGGTTAAATATGCCTTTGTTAAATCTTGTGACTGAAGGGATTGGCTTCAGAATTCAATTCAGAGCCTTCTTTCCTTATCTAGATATTCTCACAGTTGTAGAAGAGTTTACTGGGGAAATGGGGAGGAAAAAGAAAAAGGAAAATACAAAAGGTGTGCTACAGCTGACCATGAATTCAGATGGGGAAAGTGAGAGAGTCTAGTTAAACCAGTCTGGAATCAAGAAGGCCCTTGCAGAGGTTGCTGATGCTATGGAGATTTGGATTGGAAGATTTTTCTCGTGAATCGTGTGCTCTGAAGTTAGTTGAGAATGTTGCCCTTCCACCAGTGAGGCTGTGCTTGGGAATATCCATATTTCCGAAAGTATGTGGCTGATACTCTTCTAGGATTCAGAGGCTTGAGGCTTCTCAGGTTAGGCCTGAAACTTGGAGTCTAGGTAATGTTTATTATGTGGGTTCTTTGATTGCTTTATATGAATAGCCTCATTGTTGTGCTTAATCACCTACATTTGATTCAGATACAGGAGTTCAGCTGAGTGTTGTAGCAGAAAACTCACACAAACTGACACAATTTATTCTATTTTGTAAAAAATTGTAGGTAAACAACTGTAGGTAAATTCCCACTCCTTGACAATTGCAGGACTGTGAATATGATATTATGAAGGCAGAATGTAGATAGATAGATAGGTCAGTAGTACAGCAACCACCACAAACATCAATTATTCTACAGCGCCAAGACTATAATTTTTGCAAATAATATCTTAGTCAAGTAGTAGAGAGGCTGTTACCTGAGTAACTGGAAGAAGTGGGTCTTATGTAGTGTGGCTAGAAGTATGTGTGGCATTAATATCATAACACTGTTTTCCTTCTTGTCTTCCAGTAAATCCACAAGGAATGATGAGGCCAGGCATTGGCATTTGCCAAGGTTAGCAATTTAGAAGAGAAAAAACATGATAGGAATAACACTCAGGTCTTCAGCAGTGACAGCAGAGGCTTTGACATAGAGAAGGTAAAGGGCCCTAGAAATAGGGTCTGATCTGTTGTGCCTGCTCTTCTCCAGAGGTTTGTAGCTTTAGAACTCTTTGCAAACACTCAATTCAAAAGTTTCTGTTCAGCAACTGCATTGCTCTGAAAGATTGTCCTTAGCATGGTCATATGCATGTTTTTACTGCTTCACCATATTTCTGCCTTTTAGATGATGATGTTCTGAGTGATGTGCTGTGGGTAGTGTATCCTGGGGGGATGTTCCAGCCACGCTCCAGCCCACATATGCTGGTTCACATTGCGGAAGGTAGACAGAGGGTCTGCAGGAGCAGGTATTCACAGAGGTTGCTCAGATAAGCATGAGGTTCAGGTTCTCAAGATTTTTCATCTAGATCTTGAGGCTGTTTGTATTTTCAAGAGGTGAGATTTTGAGCATGTAATCACATGGACCTTGAAGTTAAGGTGCTGGGCAAGTTTTAATGATTCCTGTGCCTAAAATCCCATCTTGATAGGAAATTGCCTTCTCAGACAGAAGCATCAATGAGAGGATGAGACAGAAGATGTCTACAGGTCCTACTTTACACATTCCTTACTGTTTTAGATGCAGCAAAGTTTTCCTTAAAAAATAGAATTTGAGATTTGGTCAAAACAATAGAAATAGTTGAAAAAGCATTGAAGATCACTTTAATGTATATCACATGTAGACCCACGTAGCTGTGATTACACAAGCTCATTGTGTGCAAAAGCTAGAGAATGACTGTTGCTGAGCATAACTTGCTTTAAACAGATTTTTCAGAGGGATTATCAGTCATCATGATCAAACTGTAAAAACAGAAAATATGAGCTGCAGCAGAGATCTGAAAAACAGACAAAGAAATCATCCTGGATTTCATCAAAACCCAAAAGATTATATGACTTCATGTTACAGCTTTGGGAGAATGATAAAATCGATGCATGGCTTCTGTTAATAATTTTATATTTGGCTTGTGTTTTAGTTTTCAGGATACTTTATTGTAAAACTTTTTTATTGCTCATTCTTGGTATGGCTTTTGTTTGTTTTTACAGAGACAGACCTCGTATTTATAGTGCAGCAACTCTTCCCTTTCTGTCTGGATAGCTGTTGAGGAAGGAGTATGGAAAAAGCATGGCTATGTAGACAAGCTAGTATTGCATTGTTTGAATATTTGTCTGAATCTAATGTGGCTCTTCTGGCTGATATGACAGTAATTTCTGTTTTTCTCAAGCAAACCTGCCTTTTCCGTATTTGAGTGTGTATGTATGTGTGTGTACATATGTATAAAAATCTTGGGACAAGAGTGGGGACAATAATTTGTGCAGCTATTGCTCCTCTCTTCATTAAAAAAAATAAATCACGTAGTGGATTTGCTTCATATGGAGGCTGGTAAGCTCTACTTCTGTTGTTTGCTTCAAAGAATAGCTGCAGAAGCACCTGAATGCTGTAGCCCTACTTTATGATGTGAACCCAAGCCATTCCTGTATTGTATAGATGTAGACAAGATACCAGAGTGTCATAAAACATGTAAGAATCTCATGGACATGTTGTTGTATGTAAGATGTGATAATTGCTGTCTTACTCTATTCCTCTGTGCAATAGTCCTTTAAATCCTTCAGGTTTTTTGTGTCCATGCAATGTTCTCTCCTCTTCTTGTTTGTAGTGTAGGAGATCCATCCTCTCGTCCTTTGCTTCACTTCTCCTGTTCTGCTTTTTCCTACATCAGAGCAGCAGATGCATCAGGAATCAAATGGTAGTTTAGATTTGCTTATATCTAGGGTGCTCACAGCTGGGAACTGCATACTGGACCACTGAATGACTCCTTGGAAGCTAATTATTTTAGAGTTGTATAAATTAAACAGGTCAGCAAAGACTTAAGAATTTGGATTCTCTACTATTGTTGTATTTTGCATCAGCATAAATCCTCGATTTTAATGTAAGTTTTAATATATGCCATGAACTTGGTGGAGGGTTAGATCTTACAGAACGAATATTAGATGATGCCAATCAAAAATTGTCTTTTCCTGCTGTGAGCTCAAGAGCGCTGTAAAAAGATGGAATAATTCTTGTTTGGTTACTGTTGCTCTGGTAATATTTTGAGATCCTGACTATGTGAAGTCAAAGGCAAAATTCCTACGTATTTCAGCAAGGTCAGGATTTCATTCAGTATGTTAGGTAGTCGTGGGCCTAGTGCTGGTTCTTACATGGCCCAAAAATGTCAAAAATGTTTTCTGTGAATTATGCCTTTCTTACACATGCAAGCCAAAACAGCTCTCAGCAGCTAGAAATGTTTTAGTTCAAAGCCATGACAATCAGTTTCTGCTAATAAGCTGCCATCCTGGCAAATCCCCAAAGCCTTCCAGAATGTGCTTTCTGCAAAGAAGACACTCTAGTTTATCTAAGCCATGTTAAGGTGGTATTTTGTTATTGTTGTTGTCTTAATGTCCCTGAACATATGCTTTTATCAGCTGGATTTTAAAATGTCTGTGTTCTAAATTTCTAAATTATATGTGTAACATGCCTGAAGAAGAATGAACTTTGGAAGTGGAAAGATTTTTTCCATCTAATTTCTTTTATTGTAATAGAATATTATGAAGGCATATGATAGGTTACTTAAGTTAATCAAGATGTTGAGAAGATGTTTAGTTTTCTTATTAGTGATATTCTAACTCTTAATGGAAACATAGTGGGGAGATGTCTCTCCTAGTCCAGGAGAAACACTCTTAAGAGAACTTTTAGAAATTCCTTACACAGATACAGAATACTTACTGTGGCCAGTAAATTTCCAGCGGTCACATGTTCATTCTGCAGAAAATTAATGGCCATTCATGAAAGCCCATATACCTCATTCCAAAAATAATAGTAAAATTTCAGTGACCTTTACATCCCAGTGTGCTTGAGCAGTTAAGATTGGAGTGGTAGGAAAGGTTATATAGATGTGTTGAGAATTTACTTTCTTCCTTAGGGTTTTACAACCCCATTTTTTGGGGTTGGAAACACTAATTTTCTGGGATCTGACCTGCTGCTTCGTATGACATAAGGCTGTGAGAGTAAGAGGTCTATGCCTAATAAAGCTCTTCTCAGAATGCACTCTGATAGCTACTGGCTGCATTTTGGAGAAAACCTATTAAGTTCTTTCATCTACTCAGCAGTATTCATTGATCCAGAAAAAAACCTTCCTCCTGGGTTCAGATGTGAAAAGAAGCGACTGAGTGTACACGCTTCCATTGACACAGGGTCACTGGGGACTGAACTGCCAGGCTGAGGTCTTCATTTTCTCTGCCACAGGTCAGAGTTTCAGCAGCTGCCAAGGCCAATTTGGGCTTGCTGTGAATATTGATGTTTGTGATTCATTAGGCTTAAAGGGTCTTATTGTAGGAAGAGGGGTAAGAGCAGCCACTTGCTTAGGTGGTGCAAAAGCTGTTGCATTCCTGTGCTGGGCAGTTTGCACTGTTGCTGTAATTGAAATATCAGCATTAAATCTGCAGTGTATTTCTGAGCTGTTTCAAATGCAGAGTTGTACACCTGAACTTTATACGACAGTATCTAGAAACAATAGATTCAAATTGTAATGGTCTTGTTGTGGAAACACAGGCGTAAGAGTCTTGACAATGGGGGATTTGTTCCTGGCTTTTCCAGAGCTGGCCTGTGGCTTTGGAGAGCTTGTCTGACCCCACGTTCCCAGAAATGCATTGATACCTTGTTCCCATGTTATTTTTATCCTTTTGGAGAATATGATCTTTAGTGTCTTTTCCTCCAGTTTGCCTGGCTGCAAAATGGGGATATTTCTATAGGAAGTTTGCCACTCTTACACAGTCATGAGGATTTTTTGAGACATTTGAGTGAAGGGTGCTATCCAAAATCAAATCAGTATTATACGCCATGAGTGAAAAGAGCTCTGTGAATGTTGGTACCTGAGCAGAGTCATTAATCCTAGAAGACCTCATGCAACAAAATGTTTTGGAAATCAAAATATTGAAAGTGCAAATAAAATAACAATTGAAATTGGAAATATTTTTAAGAGTGAAAAGAATTAATGAAAGTATCTTCTAAGAGCCGAGTTGTCTGTATTAAAATCAAGACTATCTTTGTGAAATAAGTAATTCATGGAGGAGCTATAGGCTTGATACAGAAATCAGAACTGAATTTCCTTGCTTATGTATGCAGATGAAAATTATCTTTTCTGGCCTAAAATATCCATGCATATACATTTTCTTTTTGGCTGAATAGTTAGTTGTAAGTTTGTGGCTAAATTGTGCTTTTCTCTAGAGGGATTTAAATTCCATCAAAGCTATTATTTTGGATTGTATAATGTAAGCTTGTTATGTAGACAAACATAATGGTCCAGCTCTTTATTTTAGGCAGCCCTCTCCAACTGTATGGATAAACACATCTTGGAGATACTGTGGTTCTCCAGCATGCACCTCCTTGGATTAAGTTGATATTGCACATGCTGAACACAGCAAATGAAACAAATGTGTCTAAGTAGAAGCAAAATTCTGCAGACGCATATGCCTTTAATGCATTATTTGTGTTTGGCAGAAGTAGGGTTAGTGTTGTAAGCCTGTCAAACAAAATTCAGTACTTTTGGTGAAGCCTGAGCTAATATGGCACTGGACATGGGATGTCTATTGCATGTGTGCTTCTGATATTTCCATGCAGGATGGCATAATTGACACAAACTCTGCAAGTTCAGAGGCAGCTGTCACGCCATGAGTTGTAAGGAGCCAGGTTTAATGTGCAATACAAACCATTTGGTAATATTTTTCATTGTTTGAACAAAGACTTGAATGATGTGTCTTACGTGACACGCATGGCTAAATCATTTCAGCCTTTTCTGAACTGTTTCTCAGTTGAAATAACAGTCTTTCATCTTCTTTTGCAGTTTATAGGAAAATCAGTGTGAATTGCATATGTGATCTAACTTTGGAGTTAGTGGTGGAGGTTTTTTCAGCCTACATTATTCCATAGTTCTGTGATTTAAGAATGTATGATTTTGGTTTGTATGCATGTAAGAATGAGTCTGCACACTTGGGGGCCAGGTAGATGGGCAGAGATAGATAGATAGATAGATAGATAGATAGATAGATAGATAGATAGAGTTTGAGCCATTCTAGATTTGAAGCAGTCTGTAGACGTCTTTACTGACTGTGGAGATGAGGTTCACTGTCTGTGTAACACTTCTGTGATGGTTGTGACTTTTGCCCTATGAAATTCCCTGCCTGAATTCCTGGTTGCGCAATGGCTCAGCAGTTCATCAGGAAAGCCTGAGCCTTACTTCTGGGAACTGAAGGAACAGAAGCTGAAAGGTTGACATTCCTTTTTTTTTTTGTCTTAAAACATTTTGTTAGTGGAATGTAATTTTTTCCCATAGTGAGTATTGCTTAATATTGTGGGAAGTTCATCAGGGCTACCTTTCCAATAGATTTTTGACAGATGGAGCATCATGTGTGATCTTTGTATTAATTCTGTGTCCTAGCTTGACTTCTGACTACTGGAGACATCTGCCAATAAGAGGCAATAATTACCTGCTTGTGTTGTTTAGAAAATGGTACTGGTCAGAAAAACAGTTGGTTGCTACTGCTGGAGCCTTTGCGTGACTAATTGCCAGACTAGCTTTGAATGAAATAAATCTGTGATTAAATATTTAAGAGTATATTTTTTCATCATGGTATTTAGTGACTGAGCTTTTGGGTGACAAGGTCCTGTATGTCCATGAGATTCTGGGGATAAGTGTGACTGGGAAGAGAGGGAGACACACTATGGGGCTAGATGAGAAGTTTGCCCTGGGGGGGACGATGGCACATGCAGGACAGTCAGCAAGGATACTCTTTCCTTCTCTGGGAAAATTGCCCTTTGAGCCACCTAGCACCTTTGATATGTCTGTTCCTGGAAGGACAGCCAAAAGGAAGAAGTGTGCCTGTCAGACTGCCTTTCCTCCTTCTTACAGGCAGCTCCTGTTGGCTGAGTCTCAGTCTTGTCCACTGTTAAGCCTCAAGTGCGGGATTTGGAGATTCTGTCCAAGGAATTGATGAGGATAAATCATATTTTTGAAAGAGCATTATGACATATGTGTTTTGTTCTTGGTGAGATATTGGACTGTCCTGTTGGTAGACCTGAGAGAAGAAAGGTTAGACATGCCAGTTTTTCTCAAACAGAAATAAAATACATGACAATGCGGTCTCGCTAACTATGAATTAAATATGATTTTTAAACCTACATTATCCCTCTAGTATCTCTTGCAAATGCTATCTCAAGTAAAGAGTGTAAGGAGGAATCTGTATTTTCATAAGCAAAATAATGCTTTGGCTATTTTAACAAAGAAGGTAAAACACACTATTTGTGAAGAAATTGGTTTGGCTTGTTTATGGGATAATTAACAGGTTGAAAATTTTTGCAGTAGCATCTACTGAGAATACTGTAGGTGATTACTGTGTTGCTTGTGTGTTTGCAAGGTTAGGCCAAAATGTGGGTAAGATTTCTCACTTCATTCATGTCACAAAGCAACCCATGACATGGTGGTCTTAAAGAATCGTTGAGAGTTCATCTGTTAATTTCAGTGGAACCAGGATTTCATATACATAATTAAACAACATAAATACCTTGTTAGTTCTAAAATTCTCATTTGTTACGCAAAACTCTTGGGCTTCAACAAATTCTTTGTATTTGCAGAGTCTAGAACTGGGCTCAAAGTTTGAGTTTCATGACATAATATGAGTAAAATTTGTAATTGCCTAGATTCATGACTTAATATGATTGTACAGTTCTTTCTGACTTACTCTTTTTTACAAGAAAAATTATTTATATGCGAAAGATTGACGGAGCATTATGTGAAACAATCAGGATTATCCCCATTCTTAAATATGGTGTTTTGGTTAATAATGGAGAACTGAGATGTTCGTCTGCAAAATCTGTATTGCATAAAGAAAGGTTTTGTGATATATTTTTCTTTAAATGGTATTTTAAAATTCTGTGCAGAACAGATCATTATTCTTTGTGTGTGTGTGTATCCTGTTCTTTCATGTTATTGTAGAGCCTGAATGGATCACAAAACTCATGTCCCAATTAAACCATCAATCAGCATAGAATTTATATGTATGTAAAAAATTTCAGATTTTCAAATAAGAAGTTAAAAATATGAATGTCACTTTTGCTCTGTATTTTCCCCCAATCTTGTTTAGCAGTAAAGCAACCAGGTTTTGGTGAAGTTTCATAAAAGGCCTAAGCTGTCAAATTCTGGCAGATTTACAAACAAGAATTTACAGAAAAACCCCCAACAAATCAGGTAACTAGTTAACTTGGCATTTTAAATTAACTTTGGGAAAGGAAACTATTGCATTGCAATGATACAGAATACAGTGTATCACAGGAAAGAGAGTCAGGGCCATTTAGAATAGTCACCTTAAAAATTCTTGTGGTTTGTTACAGAATCAGCTGGAACTGCTAGACCAGGTTTGGTCAAGCCACTGTGTTTCATTCTTGTATGCAGTTTTACATGTTGTAAATTGCAGGCTCAGATTATCTTTTAAAGCAAAATATTTGGAAATAATTTAGATCTACAGCTATCCAGTTAGTTCTAAATTTCATCTTTCCTGCAAACCAAAGGTGTCCGTGCAGAGTGAGGTACAAGTAAAATACTGAGGAAGCTCAGTATCTTTGGTGAATAATCTTGGAAAATATCAGTAGGGAAAACTCAAGAATTACCAAAGAATGACAGATTTACATAACTGTTTCATCATTATAATGCTTAGGGAAAGAAAGGTGAATCATACTCCGGATGCTTTTTTTTTTTCTTCAGTGAACGATGGGAGGTTTCATTATGCTCAGTTTGACTTTAGCCGTGAAAGCTCTTCATCTGGAGTATATCTGACTGTAGTGATTGTTAACAATGATTACATTTTAAATTGAGATGCTGATAGCAGAGAAAGCTGCAGATTTTACAGACAGGACATCAAGCAGACATAATATGCAGACATACAAATTTTTCATAATGGTTAAAAAATATACATTGATGGTCTACTTTTCTGTAAGTTTCCTGAAAATCTAAGAATTTATATTATAGCACATGATTTAAATATTTTGACAATTGTATACTCTAGTCCATCATTTATCTGTTAGTGAATTACAAGGCTTTGCAGTCAGAGATACTTTGACTTAATACACTTCCCCAAAATCTAATGGGAATTATTTGATGTCAAATCATTACAAAGCAGTAGGTGGTCTGCAGTGGACCTTTCAAAAAGATCTTCTCCTAGAACTGTGCATCTCATATTCCGATTAATCATATGTGTTCATAAGAAATTGGGCACTGTAAATCACACACAGTTATGCTAAAAGATAACTTTATTTGGATGAATGTGGAGAAAAAGCAGCAGTGGCTCTCAAAATATGAGGACAGACATAAGGACTGAATTTCTCTTGTACTTTCTTCAGGATGCAGCTTGCTGAGACAAACAGCAACCCTTGGTGCCAGTGCCTGAAGGGCAGGGCTATTAGTTATCATGAGAGCCCTTCAGCTAATAACGAGCTGCTCAACACTGCACGCTGCAGTGTCAGAGATTTTGTTACCTGCTTGACCAGCACCAGGCCATCTGGGGAAAACAGCAGCTCTGCAAAAAGAAATAGAGAAGTGATGCTGCATCCAGGGCAGCAGGATGTGCTTCTCTGCTTTCAAGGCCCAGCTAAGCACCATTGCACGGTGCTTTGTTCTGGATTTTATCTGTAGCTCAGGGTTCAGTTTACTGCACTTGGTTGCATGGTGTTGGTGTGCGCAGTCACTGCAATTCTGGCTGATCATAAAAGTGGAAAAGACTCTTTATGGTCTGCACAGAAGATCCTGAGTGTCTGTTCAAAGGCTGGAAGAGTATCCAATGATTGTTGTAAAAGTGCTGTTAATGTTGTAAAAGCAAATATTTAATAGTACTTGCTGGATTTATCTGTAAAGCCCCTTGTTTTATCTGAAGGTAATAATTTTGTCACTTTTTATTTGCTAAAAGCTCCACATTCACTGAATATTAGTACATCTGTACTAATGTACATGTACACTATCCATTAGTGCATGTATACTGAACAAAAAATACATTTCATTTCTTTCTACTTCTGTAAAACCTACACACTGTGCACTTACACCATACATTAATTCAGTTCAGCTTCTTGATGATTTAAGGGTACTAATTATTGTGATTTATCTTTACCAAAAATCTGTCCAGTGCTGTGCTGAGTGAAACTCCAAAGGTCTTGGGACAAATGAATGAGTTATGAAATAAAAGATGAAGAGAAGTATAGAGATCTAAGGAAATCACTAAGAATCCAAAGTGAGTTAGTATTTTCATACAATCCTTATTCTCCCTGTAATGTAATATTGTTTTGCTTGGTTATATATATTTTTTTCTGGTCCACTTTACGGAACATTCATAGTGGACTTCAGTCCTTGCTTTGTCTTAAGGTTGGTTTGGATAAAGCCTTTATTGTCATTCTGAAACAATTTTTGAAGGAAGATGAGGCAGTGGTAAGCATTATCTATAAATGTCAGAATATCACTGTGATAGTCAACATCTTAGAGTGACTTTGATGAAACATGAGTTTTCCTGGTTCCTCTGCGGAAGTGAGGAAGTAACCAACCCTGTTTCTCCGATGTGAGCACGTATGGTAACATACTGACAAGTCATCTACCACAAGAGGCCAGGCTTTGTTTCAAGAGAACACTGGGAGCAAGCCAAAATAAGGCTTTAGAGTACAGAAGCATATGACAAGCCTAGATAAAAAAGATATTCAGAGAAAATATTTTTCTCCGTGGTCATACCATAGTTAACTGCAGTCAGCTTGCTGAGCATGAAAATACACTGCTGAATGCACCTTTCAATTAATTTTAATATGGACTCCTCAAGATAATTGATGCAGCATAATAGAAAATTGAAATCTAGGGGAAGTTCAGGGAAGTGAAGGTAATATTACATTTGCTGGAAGCATATATAGAGATGTGCCTGCAGGAAAGAAGAGATTTGTTCTCTACAGTCACCAGTTAGGTGAGGTAAAGGCAATTTCTTTATTGAACTTACCAAGAAAATAAGTAGAAAGAGGCAAGGAAAATCAGTACACTAAAGGTGTAACAGGGGAACTACTGATCTCTTCTCTGTGGTGCCCAGTGACAGAACCTGGGGAAATGGCCTGAAGTTGTGTCAGGGGAGGTTTAGGTTTGATGTCAGGAAGAGGTTCTTCACCCAGAGGGTGGCTGGGGATGGGAATGGCTCCCCAGGGAAGTGGTCACAGCGCCAAGCCTGACAGAGTTCAAGTGTTTGGCCAATGCTCTTAGGCACATGGTGTGACTTTTGGGGATGGTCCTGTGCAGGGTCAGGAGTTGAACTCTATGATCCTTGGGGGTCTCTTCCAACTGAGGGTATTCTGTGATTCTGTGATTCTTTTTTGAGATGTGGACTACTGCGTTTTATTTTTATAGTCTCTGATTATGAAAGGAGCTCATAGGTGCTGTTTTTTACAGTGTTTGTTACTGATGCTAATAACTTAAAAGCTGAACTATTTTCATAAACTGAAAATGGAAGAAATTTTACACAGCAGGACTACTTTTTAAAATAGTTTTTCAACTTTTTGGCCACATGCCTCCTATTAATTCCTTATGGCTAGTCAAAGTGTCAGTCCTACAAATAAACTAAAATACAAGCTTAGAAAAATCATACAGTTCATGTATTTCTTTGATAAGCAGAACCATATGAAATTAGACATATGATTAGATCTCCCAGTTTCTGTGGAATGACAATTTTTCCCTAACTACCAAGCAGCAAAATGAAAAGCTATAGCATTCTGGCCTCAGCTCTGCAAATTTTTGCCAGTTTTAGCAGCCGTTCGTTACATGAAAAATCACACTGATTTGAATGGAGGGAATTCCAAGATTTAGGTGTATTAAAGGCATTTTATTTCTGAAGAAATTCAGCATCCAACTTGTAAGATTATAGTGTTATTTTGCATACAAGATGCAATAATTCTGATGAATTTGCTGTAAAATTTTTGTGATTGTAAAATTAAGAAGAAAGTGCAGATAAGCAGATGTATATAAATCAGGCTCACTGTAGAAGTTTGTACTGAATTTGTAAACATAAAGCATACTTTTGTCACTATAGAAATAACAATTTAAGTCCCATAATTCCTGTGGGTACATTAAAATGAATCTTTTACTTTTTAAGGTTATAAAAAGATCAGCGTTTTCAAGTTCCACGGCAATGATCATCATATTGTTTAATAAGCCAATTTAATGCTGAAGCATGAATGTTTTAAGAATGAAAAACAAGATCTCTTAAGATTTGAGAGCACCTCCAAAGACTCCTAAGCATATAAATAATAAACCATAACAGCAATTATTTTGAAAAGCAGCAAGGCACACATAAAGAATTACTGAGAAAAAAAATCTGAATTTCATATAACATTCTGATCCCATTTAAACTGATGGCAACTTTCTGTTGCTTAAACTTAGGATTTAATCTTTTGTCTTGTTATATGCTTTCAAAGCACTATAGGTATTCTAATTGACAAGACACTACAGATGTCTAATTGATAAGACACTATAGATGTCTAATTGATAAGACAAATTACTTGAAAATTATGTAGAACATGGGGAAATGGAGATGCAGCATAGGCAGAAAACCTGGAGAAGGAAGTTATCCCTTGAATTTGATGGCTTCCATATCTCTTCCTTTCCAGCCTTTTTTCTCCACTAAAAGTTAGTTCATATAACACTCCTATAACTAGGTGACTAAACAAAGTATAAGCTTATCTTCATTTTTATGGCATACTTTCACTTACCACTCTCTTTCTGCTGGGAGGGATAACATGGATTGCTTTTCTATTTTATTCCAAAATCCACAGCAGTCTTCCAGGAGCAGTGAGCTAAGACTATCAGTGTTAATTAATTTTTTTCTTAATGGGAAGCTCATAGCACATGTCCTGTAAAAAAAGGGCTGTTACTTAAGAAATGTTCACATGATTGTAGTATTGCAGGCCATCTATACATCAGCTTTAAGCAAACAGTTATGGCATGTTATAAGCATCTGCTGCATCCAGCAGCTCCAGAATTTTTTTCTGGCTGCTGGAGCCCAGCCTGAGGTGCCCTCAAATCTAGACATCTCCTTCCCAGATGATGGACGCGACTGCTGCTTTCCCATTTACAGTTTCAGCCAGTAGGGAGGCTAAACAGGTGCCCCAGAGACACGCACACACACAGAAGAGGTGTGCATGGCTGCCAACTCAGGCTGCTGGAGGAAGGGTACTTTCTTCAACAGCATCCATACACAATGCTTTCAGGAGTGGTGGCTGGTCAACAGCCAGGTTCCCTTCCTCCTCCTCCCCTGGTAAGGATTGATACTCAATAGTGAAAGTACACGCATTTTTGTGGATCCCCCAAGCACTGGCGTGGCCCTGCTGTCCATCCAATGCTCCTGCCTGGATCACCTTACCCGCCCCATTGTTCTCACCAGCTGGTCCAGCTAGGTGCTTCTTGCACACAGACATGCACTCACACACTCATTCCACAGGTACTCCACACTCGTGGATCTCCCCCAAATACCAACATGAACTCTGCTCACCTGATACCCCTGCGAGGTCCCAGAGCCACTCACTGGTTCATTCAGCTTGAGAGTTGTGAGGGAATACACAGGCACACCTCATGCACACCCCTCAGTTTCTTAATGACCCATCAATTAGTATCTGGATGCTTTTGGCATTGTCTCTGTTTATCCCTTGTCTTATCAGTTTGTATCCCTGTGCTTTTGTTTATCACTTACTATCCCCTCTTGTATCGAAGAGGTCCTTGATTGGATAAAGTTAATGAAGCTGATACTTTCCACATGCCCTACACAAACAGGCTGTGGTGTTGGTGAAGGTGGCAGCTTAAGGTCCATAACCTGTACTCAGCCTGCCCAAAGGCTGGGCAGGCATCTGGCTAGTTAGACAGTGTTCCTGGTCTCTGACCCCAGCTCAGTGGCAGGTTTTGCAGTGGTGGTCTGAGACGTTGGTACTCCAGCTGCCCATCCCTGTGCTTGCCAAAGGCTTCCCTCCATTGCTGAGCGGCAGATGTGAACACTTGACAACTTCTCAGGTGCTACAGGTGATATTTTAGGCTTACAAGCATAAATCACTAATGAAGATTAACAAAGTGTTTGCCTGTTCCATTGCAACTTGCAGTCACTTTGGCCTTGGCTTATCTGATTCTGCTGCTCCACAAGGACACTACAAGGCTGAACTGAGAAGTTTTGGGGTTGGCTGCAGCAGGGCAAAGCGCACTTGCCTTGGTAGCAGCACTCACCCCTGCTGAGCTGGAGCTGGAACATCTTAATTGATAACAGCTCCAGTCACTGTTTTAATAGCTTCGTAAACATAACTTATCTGTATGTTTCTTAATCTTCATTAGAGTTGGATCTTGCTAAATTTTGGTGTGTTTTTAATGTTCTGTTTCCTGGATTTTCAGTTGCCTATTGTACAGAGATCAGTGTGGGAAACATTGCACTAGATTGAAGAGCTGGTTGGTGCCAGCTCCTAGAATTTTTGTCATAACAGATCTCTATCTCAGATCTTACAATCCTTCCAGTAAAACTGAAATCCTGAATTGTTTCCTAAATAGGAAAAAAGTGAGAAGGGTTGAGGAAAGTGTATGAAGAAAGCATGTAGTACAGATAGGATGCAGAAGAGTTAGAGGCAGACCCAAGTGCAGAGTTAGTGGGACTTGCAGTAGTTTATGACTTGTTCTCAAGCCTCCTCAAGGATTTTTTAATCTGCCGTATACTATGTGTTAAAAATTGCATTTTTCATAACAGATGCTAAGACCCAACTCTTTCATGTGTACCAACAGTAAATAAAATCTTACCCAAATGAGTAGCTCCAGTCTGTTCCACTTGAACTGTTTGTAATAGAAGAAGTAATGCATCTTGGCATGTGTAAGTGCCCCAGAACAATTTCTGTGAGCTACTGTAATACTCCTACACTGAACAGACTGTAGTTCACAGCAGGATTTATCCTGCAGCGTGGTGATATCCCAGATGAGTCACAGCAACAGCATCTAGTCCAGCCAGCAAAGTACTGATTATGGCAAGAACTATGGCTGAAACTACAGGCAGCAAATCTCTGCCCTATGTTCAACAACATGGCTGCATTTCAGCTCGAGGCTGATGCCATGTCTGTT
This sequence comes from Acanthiza pusilla, assembly GCA_036630365.1. Lineage (NCBI taxonomy): Eukaryota > Metazoa > Chordata > Aves > Passeriformes > Acanthizidae > Acanthiza > Acanthiza pusilla. The sequence goes on along the minus strand of JAXCHO010000023.1, from coordinate 25,283,724 downwards.
TTAATTTCCTTATGGTAGGGGGAAGTTTTTTGGCCTGTCTTTCTTTGTTGAGCTGGGGTTCTTTTTCCCCATCTCATCCCAAGAGAATGTAGACCACAGGTCTGTAATGCAGCTGTGAATTTTTATGATGGCATGGCAGCAGATGTTCTGTATTTGAATTCATTTTCAGATGCTGCTATTCTGATAAACAGCATTCAGGGACTTTTTACTTTGTTGCCTGAGTGTTTTCCAATTTGGCATTTATTGAGTGGAATGTTGACTTTTGACACTATAGAAAATGATAAGTTACGCTGTCTTTATCACCAACACAGATGAATTGAATAAGTGAACAATATGAACATTTGTGCAAAAGTAACTGTATATTTCAAAAATTCAATGAACATCAGGAAAACAAATGTTTTCAGACACAGACATCTAATTTATTTCTAGGTTTTAGGGCTAATCCAAGGTTATTGTATGGATGCTTTCTTCCTATGAATAAGGGCATCATACTGAGCTTTTTGTGTCTTCTGATTTCTTCTGATTTCTTATTTAATTTTTTTCTGGGCAGGTATACTTACTGTTGCACTGCAGAGATCTTACTTAATTTATCACAGCACTTCCCATAGTTACATGTGTATGAAACAGCTTTTGGCTGAAGGAAATCAGCTATCTTGGGAACTGCCAAAGGTTTCCTAGCAGGGAGTGTAGGGAGTGCAGGATTCAGTCAGAGTCAGCATGGAGGACCTGGACCCTTCTGTGGAAGATCGGCTTCATAGCTCAAGTGTGCCTGTTTAAGACATCTGGCTGTTAAAATAACAGTTAGACACGGAGATTTAAAGAGTTACTTGATGGAGACATAATGGTGATGGAGAGAGATTTAATCACTCCCAATTCTGCCTTCTGGAGCTGACATGAGACTTGTCATTGACTTTCAGTAGCATTCCATTAAGGCTGCAAGAGATTTGGGGTTCTGATCTTACTGTGGGATGAGGACAATTGGATTTGGCCTTGAGAAGTTAAGAAGTTTGCTGCAATGTCTGGACACCTCTATGAAATTGTTCTGACATACAGTAAAGAAAATTTGTGTATGTGTTTTTAAATTTTGTTTTCCTTCCACCCCCCCCTTTTAATTTTCCTCAGAAATTTATCTTCTTAAAGTAATTATTTTCAGCTTTAAAAGATTATTCATTTGGCTGCTGAATTTCTAATTGTGGCTTTCAGCATGTGATCTTTGGAATTCATGGAAAGTTAAAGGCAGTGGGTCTGTGAACAACTTCTAAGACACCTATGGAAGATGACTGAGAAAAAATGTTTGTATAAATTCTACAGGAGGTTGCATTGAAAAGTTTTGGAAGTTTAAAAATCCCTAATTTAGGATATGAATATTTTACTAGGTGAGTTACAGATGCTAAGGCTTGCCCTCTTCTTTGCTATTAGTCTTTCCTAGGCATTTTGACTGGCAACTGGAATTTGGTTTTTGCCTTTTGGCTGGTGGCATCATGCAGTAAAGTTGAAGTCTTTTCCCAGGAGACATGCACATTTTATTTTCCTTTGCCAGCTTTATGGCTGCCTGTTAGGACAGTGCAAATAGTTCTAAAGTGCTTTCAGTTTAAATATGTCTTTGTGTATTAAAGACTATTAAAGGAGACAATATACATTAGAAATCAGTGCCTAATGTGAGTTTCAAATGCTAGATTTCTGAGTGTTCCTGAATATGTTAGCACATTTATTTCTGTTTTTTATATTGCTGTATAATAAACCTCTGACAAATAAAAGTCTAAATGACCACGTTAAGAGGAACAAAAGTACAAAAATATTGGCAAATACACGAAGTTAAGAAAAGATAAAATGTGTCCTTTTCCTAGTTGCACTGTTCCTGCAACAAGTAAACAAGGAGCAGAAAATACTTTAAAGTTTGGTTTTATTTTAATTAGCTGTGTTTAAATTCTAAACATGGATTCAAGCTTCATCAAGGTGTTGGCCTTGCTGTGATTTGGAAAATTCATGTGTAGGCCTGAGGATGCAGTGGAAACAACTTCCTCTCCTGATGATGCATTTGTGACAATATGTGAGGCGGGGGACTGAGGGAAACATGGGAGTTGTGGGATTGTGAATTTAGCCATGGCCTTTCACCTATGATGAGCAATGGCATCTGTTGCCACCATCTGTTCTGTTTCTCTGCTTATCTTCCCATGTGTGATACCAGGCTGGGAGCCCTAAAGAGGGCACAACGGGGTCACTGCAATGAAAGTAAAATGAATGCTGCTCAGAAGTCCCCAGGCAGCAATTGGAAGGATATGTGTGGTCTTTTGCCTGGCAGAGAGGAAGGTGCAACAGGATACAAAAAATGTGATTAATATCCTGCAAGGATGTCTTCCTGACTGAGCTTCCATCCAGGATAAGTACTATGTTGTCTGACAAAAAACTGCAGTGAGAATAAAGTTCAGAAACTCCATCACCCTTAGAGAATATCCATTTGGTGGAGCTTCCTGATTTAAAATAGCTACTGTTCAAAAGTCCGTTCTTCATAAAACCCAGCAAGCAGGAATATGTAAAAGTTTTGGCAACCAAGAGTACATTTCAGTGAGAGAACAATGGGATACATTAAGGGAAAATAACTGGTCGTTGCAATAAACATCTTCAGCTTTTCTAATAAATCTACTCTATTTGGGCAGCAGCTTTTTAGCTCTTGGCAAGCTTGTAGGATGTTCTGTAGCAAAGACAAGAATTTGGAAAACCTCAGGGGCAAGCCTGGCTGCAGTCTGTGACAGCTGGTAATGTATGAGTCTAAAAATGGTGTGAGTATTGTTTAAAAGTTTGTTACAAGCAGCATAAGTTGTGGAGATCAGAATGACATTTTATAAAAACAGATTTTTTAAAATCAGATGAATTCCAGTTCTATGTGAAGTGTTTCTTTCTTTTGACAGAAGTTCTGTGATTTATAATATGACTCATTCTGTACCTGAAATATTTTGGTTAAAGAAATCACTTTTATGTGTGAAACATTTCATTCCAACTCACTGTTGACAATAATATGAAAGAAGAGTTGCTGTAAAGTTTCTTTTCATTACACTTTTATTTAATCATTGTCAGAAATTCAAAATAGGATGGAGCTAAAATTGAGGATATACTACATATATATCAGAGCAGCAGTTTTGCTAATTAAATCTGCTTGCAGAAGATGCAGTACAGATCAAAAAACTCATGATCCCGGTAGAGGCATACATACTACATTCAGCAGATGGGTTTGGCTAAAGTAGTAATTGAAAACAAATTTGAAACAACCAATATTTTCTTTGAGTGTTTGGAAAGTGAAACTTTTTTTCCCCTCACAAATGGATGTATTTAGTCAAAACCTGAAATCTGTGTCATTTTAAACTGGCAATGACACACAGAAAAAAAAAGTTGTTTGACCCAGCACTAATTTTGCTTGCTTAAGATTTTGCTAAGCTAAAAGCTATTTATGTTCACAGCTAAACAATTCTCCATATTCCATTTTTACAATCTCTGCTGGGGTACTGGGCCTATGATTGCCCAGCATATGGGCAACTAAAAATTTAGAATGCTGCATTCGTACATAATTTGCCAGATATCCTCTAGAAATAATAATATTTTATTTTGGAAAGCTGGCACTGTTAGAAAAATTTTCTTCTTGCATGTTACATTTTTTCATTTTCTATGTGGTGCTTGTCACATTAGTGTAGCTTCCAAATTATGGTAGTGTGTTTTAAAGGAGTGCTTCAAAATATCAACGCAATAATCTTTTAATGCACAAGCAACGGTCTGTCCTTGTATAAGTCAGTTCAAATTTTGCAATTCATGTCCGTAATTAGGATTTCATGCAGTGGTGTCACAGCCATCTTGATTTTGTGTCACCGCCATCTTGATTTTTGTGACTCGGCCATCTTACCTGACTTACTGTTTTTCAGTAATGTATCAGAATTTGAGGTTGCATTCAATAAATGTGGAATGGAAAAATGCTTTGGCAATGATGTGAGAAGTCTTGGAAAACTGAAACAATTAGAAATTGAATGAAAGGACCTACCTTTGCTCCATACTGAGAGGACACATCATTAAATTTGTGTTCTCAAAATTCAAGAGATCTCATCACCAGTGTAGATATTTGGTATTCATAATACTATTTCATGTGAGAGGAGCAACCTAATATCAGAGACTCACAAATTCACAGAATATTCCAAGTTGGAAGGAACCCACAAGGGTCATCTAGTCTAACTGTTAAGTAAATGGCCCATGTCCTTTAGCATGATTTTGTATTCCTTGCCCATTTAAAACTTCCATAGAAGCCAATCATAGTTTTACATGCAGTTAAAAACAGTAAGACCAGAAGGATAAATGTAGGTGTTTTTTTTTTTTAATTTAGTTTAAATCAATTACACTAAATGTAATCCTAACAGACATTTCCAGAATAAATTTTACTTGCCTTACAAATGCAAAGTTTTTGTTGAGAATTGGGCACCAGTAAGAGTAGTATTTGCTTAGCCGTAAAACTTTGAAAATCTTCTGATACACAGCAGGTAATTTCAGAGATAAAGAGAAGAAGAGAGAAGAATTGTATCTATTTCCCTTCTATTTGGAGATAATTAAGTTCAGAGGTTCTGAAGGAACATTGACTGTGTTCCAGGATGGCCTCCACACCAGAAAATGAAATTAATCCGTCATTGCTGTATTAAGTGAAAATGAATTAGTTGCAGACAAAACACTGTACTTTCATTAGTCATGTCAAGATGCAAATGTGAAGATATATATCTTTGCATAAATGTTCACAGATAAACAATATAATTAAATTCACTATTGAAACAAACTAATTAAATTTACTGCTTTATGCAACAGACATTCTCTTAAGTATATGATATTTGGCTTACAAGAGTACGCAGTAGGTTCTTTATCTGTGTTTTGTCTCTGATGATAGGAGAATTTAATTTTTGTTAATCTGGGGTGCCTGGATGCAGGCAGTGACTCAGGAAGACATCTGTGTTTATGATTAGCACAAACAGTCCATCTAAATCTCACTGGCTGCAAGTTTTCCTTTTGTTTTAATAATGTTCCCCTGAGGAGTACAGTATGCGATCTGATCTCACAGTTTTGCAACTGTCCCTCAAGATGGTTCCAGTAAGACCACATTTGTCCAATGAGTAGAACTGAAATGAAAATTTTGCTTTACATATTTTCAAGGAATTTTATTATTTAGTGTCAAAGCAATCTTCACTGAGCGTTTGCTTTAATTTCTGAAATGTAGCTAGTAACAGAAAACACTTAAAAATCGCCTGTTAACTAAAAATTGTTCAGAATTCAATAGATTATTTTTTTGCTGTTGAATTGAGGGAATGCAAAGTAGGTGAGTGATGGTGATGTAGACAACCTGCTGTGCAGTAGCTGTGAACTCCTGCACAGCTTGGAAAAGAACAATGGATCACAGTCAGCGTGTCTGCTCCATAGAGATTCCAGTCTGACATATACATCTTCAGATACTCTTCTGTCATTGGATCATAGAATTGTTTAGGTTGGAAAAGACCTTTAAGGTTGTCCAACCAAGAATCCAACTATTAACTTAACTCTGCCAAGTCCATCGATAGACCATGCCCCTAAGTGCCACATCTGCACGTCTTTTAAATGCCTCCAGGTTTGGTGACTCAGCCACTTCCCTGAGTAGTCTTGTTCCAATGCCTGACAACCCTCTTGGTGAAGAAACTTTTGCCAATATCCAATATAAACCTTCCCTGGCACAACTTGAGGCCTTTTCCTCTCATTCTGTCACTTATCTTCTAGGAGAAGAGGCCAACCCCCACCATGCTACCTCCTTCTTTCAGGTAATGGTAGAGAGCGATGAGGTTACTCCTGAGCCTCTTTTTCTCCAGGTTAAAATCCCAAGCTCCCTAAGCTGCTCCATGTAAGAGTGACTTGTGCTCTTCAGGACTCCATTCATGCTGCTTGACAGCTGCTGCAAGTAGAAGGCTCTGAGATACAGGATTCAGAGTGGCACTAAGAGAATTTCGTAAGAACAGGATTAATGCCTGCATTTTAGATTGGCTTTAAGAACAGCAATTAAGAGAGAATATTTTAAAAAATAATCAAAGAAACATTTTAACTTAATTGGGGAAGCCTTATGAGGAGTGGCTGAGGTCACTTGGTTTGTTCAGCGTGGAGGAGACTGAGAAGAGACCTCACTGTAGGCTTCAAGGTCCTCATATGAAGGAAAGCAGAGGGGCAGGCGCTGATCTCTTCACTCTTGTGCCCAGTGACAGGACTCAAGGAAATGGCCTGAAGTTGTGCCAGAGGAGGTTTAGGTTGGGTATCAGGAAAAGATTCTTTGCCCAGAGGGTGGTTGGGACTGGAACAGACTCTCCAGGGAAGTGGTCACAGCACCAAACCTGACAGAGTTCACGAAGAGTTTGAACAACACTCTCAGACATGTGGTGTGACTTGTGGGGAATCCCATGCAGGGCCAGGAGTTGGACCCAATGGTTCTTGTCAATGCTTCTTTGGTCTCTTCCAATTGAGGATATGCTATGATTTGTAGAAGTTATTCTGGGTGTTGACATGATACAAAGCATGGGTTTCTATTGTAATTTTGTCTACAGAAAGAACAAAATATTTTCTGGGCAGTTGAATGTTAAATGTAAAATGTGAAGTGATTCCTATGAAGACTGTGTCTAGCGGCCAGCTTCAATGTTTCAGCAAGGCAGACTGTTTAGGGAAAATGTCTTCTATAATTTGTTTACACGATTAATATGTTTATTCTCTGTTTGTATAAGCAAATCAGTTTTGAATGTGTGGTATATTCAGTAATGTAGCACTTGTGTAATTATTCCATGATCATTTGATGCGAAGTCCACAAATTAAATACACAGCTGACAAGAGAGAGCTTTTGAATAATCTGTTGCTGCTGCCTATATGTGATAAAGTGATACATTATAATAAATATTGTTTTCCATGTAGATTTATGATATGTTATTTTTTTCCCCCTCCACTGTAATTTTCTACAGGAGAGCTCTTCAGAAGTTCACAGGTGGCCTGTGAACTACAGGGAAGCATGTTTTCAAAGAGCAAAATTGAAAGACTTTATAATTAGATCCTTTCGGCAGAAGACTGGTAAATCTTTGATAGTAACTTTGCTAACACCCGAATTGACAGGCTTGTTTTTTATGCACACAAACACACCTCCTTGCTATATAAAGCCTACTGTAATTTAAAGGAGGAACTACTGAATTTATGCATCATTTAACATATTTTAAATCTGCTTTTTATGTACAAGTCAAGACCCCAAGCAGACTGGACGGCTGAAATAAAGTCTGAAAAATGCAAAGATTTTGTCCTAAAATAATGACAGGAAATCCCTATAAACACATTAGGGAAGTGAACAATATGACCTGTGAATTCTTATTTGAAATGGTTTTTCTCCTTTTTGCACCAACGAAGTCTGTTAGGCAGTAAAGACCTATAGATCTACAGACAGCAAAGATGGGAATTCATCAGTTAAAAGCTTGTCTGAAAATCTAAAAACCCAATTCTTTATAAGGTGAACATATGGGGGGGAGGGAATAAGGCAGAAATTAGGAAGGAACAGCTGCCTGGGGAAACAGTTATAATTTAATTACTTGGTGATCGGTAATTAGGTATTTGAAGAGGTATTGTAGAGTCAGAGAAAAAGAGCCATGGCCCAGTCAACATATGGAATCTGGGAAGTTCTAATGCTCAGATGTTTAAAGATGAGCCCTTTTGTAATTGTAGGTTCATACCCTAAGGGTAAAAGTATCAAACACTCATAAGTAATTTGGGAACTCAGTTTCCATTTTGAATGAAGATTCCCAAGTAACTTCTGAAAAAGATTCTGAATCACTTTTCAAAGTTTTGTCCTTAGCTTTTTTATGCATTAACTGTTCCATAAAGAGGAAATGGATGTTCAACTTTAAGAAGTGTTTTAAATTTTCCTGGTGATAATCTCCTGCTGATGTCACTTTTATAGCTATCTTCCTGGAACATGACTTTATTGCTATATCAGCTAAGAGAAGGTTTTGGTCTGGCTATGATTTTATAGGTAAGAAACACAAGTCAGTGTGCTTTAGGTCAGAATAGCATCTCTTTCTTACTCCTTCCATAAGCCAGTAGAGTTGGCACTGGATGGATGTAATCTACTTACTTTATCCGTGAAATAAAGGCTCTTAACAACTGAGCTGTAATACAACCACATGTGCTGTCAAAAGAAAAGGATAAGAATAAAGATGTTGTGAAGAATATATGCCTACTGCAGCCTATGCAAGTCTAAATCTGTAAATCCTTCCTCAAAACACAGGTTGAGTTCCTGTCTGCCCTCCCTTTGTCTTGTCCTTACTGCCCCTGTCCTTTTTAAAGCAATAGGTTTCTGTGATAACAGTTTCAGTGAAGCACACGAAGCTGATGTGGGGCATATGGTTAATCAGTGGTAAATCAGGGATGCAAATTGTGAACAGCACTCATTGTGAAGGAATGGGAATGGATAAATGGATCCTGTACTGCAGAAAATCAGAACAGGATTGGATTAATCAGCACAGCATGTATTAGGAGGCCAGGGCAAGCCCTATTCATTTGAATTTCAGCATGTCACAGCTCTCCAAGCCAGAGTGTCTGTAATTAAATAAAAAAAAATCAATGTTAATGCTCAGCTGGGTCACACAGCTCAAATCAGAAGATAATCAGGAAGTGCTGGAAAATTGAAGGTTTCATACAAATATTCTGTGGGCTGTACTGCACTTCATCAATGTTCTTTGGTAATGTTTTTTATAGAACAAGTGCTACATGGCGGTGTGTTGCAATTAGAGCTGTTTGACACTTGCTAAGGACAGGTGTCACTATGCTTATTTATGAGTGCAACAACAGTAGGATAGGATAGGATAGAGTAGAGTAGAGTAGAGTAGAGTAGAGCAGAGCAGAGTAGAGTAGAGTAGAGTAGAGTAGAGTAGAGTAGAGTAGAGTAGAGTAGAGTAGAGTAGAATAGAATAGAATAGAATAGAATAGAATAGAATAGAATAGAATAGAATAGAAGGAGTATGGTGCTGTATCATGCATGAATTGCATGTTTTCAAGCTAGAAAAAGATGGCATATTGGTATCTCAACTTCTGGCCAGCTCTCAGAGCTGGCAGGACTTGAGGCTTTTAGGGTGACATGGATGTCCCAGCAGCTCTGAAAGCAGTTTATGTGACTCCTTGCTTTAGGAGTTGCATGATCTATGTCATACCTCATATGGAAAGAAAATTAGAATCTTCTTACAGATACTGATCCTCTGTGAACAGGATCACACGGGATTTTTATGGCACCGGGATGATGTCATTAACATCTGTTAATGATTAATGACCTGTTGGAGGGAGTCCAGAGGAGACTACAAAGATGGTCGGGGTGTTGGAGCACTTCTCCAATGAATGCAGGCTGAGAGAGTTGGGGCTGTTCAGCCTGGAGAAGAGAAGGTTCTGGGGAGACCTTATAGCACCTTCTGGTACCTGAAGGGGGCCTGCAGGAGAGCAGGAGAGGGACTTTTTACAAGGGCATGTAGTGATAGGGCAAGGGGAAATTGCTTTAAACTGAAAGAGGGTAGGTTTAGATAGATATAATGAAGAAATTATTCCCCATGAGACTGGTGAGTCTCTGGAACTGGTTCTTCAGAGAAGTTCTGGATTCATGATCCCTGAAAGTGATCAAGGCCAGGTTGGATGGGCACCCTGATGTATTTGAAGGTGTCCCTGTCCACAGCAGGGGGATTGGAACTAGAAGGTCTTTAAGGTCCCTTCAACCTAAACTGTTCTGTGCATTTTTGATTATAACAAAAGTGCTCTTTACTCATATTTCTATAATGATTTCAATATAAGTGAGAATACTTTATCAAGAAAGGTTCTTCATACAAGGGAGTCTTGTTTGGGAAGACCTCTGAGCTGGAAAAGCAGTAATTTCTTCTAGGCTAGTTTAGGGATCTGTCTCACTAGTCCCAAAGCAAGCTGACACATCTGGGTTTGTTTTCTAAGGTCGTGGCTCCATATAATGTTCACACACAAACTTCCAGCAAAATGGATACATTTTTTTGCTGCTCAGATGGGGATTTTTCAGGCTAGGTTTCTGGATCTACAGGTGGATTGAGAACTGAAAAGTTAGGAAGAGGGTGCAGCATTTGGATTTGTGTTTGAAGATTTAAGTCAGCTTAAATAAAGCATTTCCTAGTATTGTCTCCCTCCTTTCAACATGTCTGGCAGGGATGAACTGAATGTTATAGCAAAGGCTTGTAGTAACAGCCCTTGGGAAACCATCAGGGTCAATATTGTCACTGACTATTCCTAGGAGGGGGAAAGCTCCTGTGTGAGTGGCACAATGCTGCTACACGTTATCAGTAAGCATGTAATAGAGGTCTGCTACACAAATACCTCTGAAGCTTGGAGAAAGTGACTTGGAACTGTATAGAGATGGACTGTCCACATGAAAAATCTAAACACAGCTTTTCGCCAATCTGAAGTGCTGGGGGTGTTCATGGTTGGAAGTTGCAGCAGGATCCTTCAAAGATTCTGAATAAAACATTGCAACAAATAGACATTTGCCAATATTAATAACAACAACAAAAATACCAAATGATCTATCCTGTTTTCTGACAGTACAGAAATTACATTTCAAATTATGTAGTAAGCATCTTCTTAATTTAGCTTTCAGTGGCTACAGCAGAGTTGTTGTGAGTGCCCTCTGTTCTGACCCATTCTTTCACCCACTCAGCAACTCAGCTGCGAAAAATTGCCGAAGGCTTGTGTTGAACCTTTTCTCAAATTCACAGCTATTTGAAAGGCAGAAGCATCAGAGTTGGCAGGAATCCGGAACGCTCTCAGTTGGGACGTGCCTCTCTTAGAACCACACCCTGGGATGTCAAGGCAGCCTGAGAAGCTGCATGCATGTGTTTCAGGGCAGTGCAGGCACATTTCCAGGGGAGCCAGCTGGTGTAAATATCCAAGGCTGGGGGCTTGTGACCTGCTCTGATGGTGGCTGTGCTAGCTGGCTGTACTGAACGAGCACAGAGCAGTCCATGACTTCTGAGAGGACTGCAGCAAGGCTTCTTGCCTCTTTCTGGTGTCTTAGTGATGCCCTAGGATAAGGAAGACTAAAGAGTAAACGAGAAGTCTAAGTGAAGCACCTGTGAAGTGATCATTTTGGCCTCTGGGCAGGCGATGGTTGATCCTTTCTATAGAGGAAGAGCAGCATTGTGATGTGAAAGGAAAAGGAGAATCTTGTTCTGTAAAATCTTGTCCTCCAGCTGAACCTGGAGGATGTGATCAGCTGCCAAATCTGCCAGAAGCTGCAAGTGTATCTGACTAGTTAACTCCCACAGACCTTACGTATTTCCTACAAATCAAACAGATCTAAACCAGATGCTTTTTTTTACTTTCCCTTTTGATTTTATTATCATCTGTCACGTTTTTTCATTGCTTGCATAGGTATCTTTGTTGGTTTGATTTTTCCTTGCTTCCTAGTATGTTTGCATTTGTTATCTTAATTTTTTTGGCATTTGCCTTGGTTAAATGACATTCTGTCTCTGACATTCCAGGCTGTTTGCGCATAGTTGCACGATCTGGTTCATCTTTCTGCACGCTCCTCTACCTCTTTATTCACTTTGTGTGGTCCTCAGTGTTTGCAGCTCTATCAGCCACTATTTCAAATGTCAAGTTCAGTTCATGAGCTCAGTTGTACAGAACTTTTTCTTTTGATATTTGCTCTGCTAATTCTTGGGCACAGTTTTAGAAAAAAATAGCAGTTGTCCTTTTACTTTATTGGGTATCTGGCCTACTATGGCATTGCTGCACTTCTTTCATTGCTGTGAACAAGTACAAATTACTTTATTCACATTTTAGTCATATAATGAACTTGAACTCATGTATAAATATATACATATACACACTAATCCAGCTGTCTAACCCATTTACTTTACCCATGGTTTTCTAGGAAGTGCCTTTTCTGAGGAATCAAAGCCCTTGAGGCTTTCACGTGGAAGTGAAAGAGATCAGTACTTTTCTTCAGAATTGCCACATTATGACAGTATCTCATAAAACTGGAGACTGGTTACGCTTCAGGCATGCTCTGGTTGGACTAATCTGGACAGTCCCAACAGTTCCATAATGTCTGTTGTATTTTAATGCTGCCTCTTACTCCATACTTACATTAGCATTGCTGCCGTGTTTCCGCTAGGAGGAACATGCATTGGATTGAGACCTTTGAACACAACTGTGAGAAAAGAGGAATCATAAATACATATTTGGTAGAAAGTGTTCTGTGTATTTTCTGTGAATTTTAGTGAATGCCTTCAAATATGCATAGATAATTTTAGTGTTGTTTTTGCTTGTTGCTTTAACTGTTTAAATAAATCTATTTGAAGTAATTTGGCAACATGTTGCTAGCCTTCTACTGAAAAAGTAGAACTGATGACTTGTATTTCACTCCTTCCCAGACGCTCTGAACTGAAAACTTTATGGTGAACTGCTGACAGCTTCCTGTAACTACATTTTTGACTTAATCTCTCTTTCCCCAGTTTTTCATCCTGCTTTACTTACACAGAGCTGGTAGTTTTGCAGTAGTTTCTTAACAGAAAAAATTGTAACCCATACTGCATCTGTTGTCATTCAGTAGCCTACTGAGTTTTACTGATCCTTACTTTCTTTTTGCTTCAGTAATGCATTCAGAAATTGGACTAAATGTTTAGACATACCAGACTGATTGATAGCTACAAATGCTCTGTGATTATCTGAGAAGATTCTAAAGCCAGAAATGTAAATTTTATACTAAGTGGAAAAACTTGACTATATTTTCTGTCTTTTGGACTTTTAACTTCTTGTTTGAATCATCTCTTAGTTGTTTATGCTGTCTATATTTGCATCAAGTTCAACAGTTTTTAACAAGATGCCTCAAATAATTGTGGTTCATTTTGGTTTAAATGTGCCTAATTTGTAAGTGCTTGATTCTGAACATTATGCTGGCTTTGTGTAAGTCAGGAGAATATTCATTGAAGTAAACTGATATTTATCTCTTTAATTAACAATGACTATATCCAGGCTAAAGCAAAATAAGTAAAATATTAATGAAATGAGGTGACATAGCAGTAATGTTAATGAGGACCTCAAGGAACGAAAAAATTACTGCAAGTCTTTGTGAAGAAATTGCAACCTATAATATATGCTAATAATAGCTTGCATCTCCTCCTAAGTTAAAATGTTATCTAGTATCAGCCACTGTTGACATCTGTCATGATCACACCAGTCGACTGACATTATGTTTTAAATTGCGTGGGCAATTACAGGGTAGGTCAAATATGTTACAACACGGATATATAGACTGCACAAATGGAGGGCACTGAAAATGCACAACACACCAGATAAGCCAGCGTGCTATCAGCAATGCATCCATTAATAGGTCTTTAACTAGGGCACCACACTTTAGCTAGCACCACTATTTATCATTCCTCATTGTTAGAAATATTCTCATTTTCCTGAGGCCTGGCAACCTACTGTTTCACAAGCTCTCTATTAGGAACTCAATCTAACTGGAACAAATGGAGGGAGATGGTTTTCTGCAAAATAGCAGGACAGGCATATGCTGATTCCTAGATGTAAAATGAAGTAAGAACAACTCTGCCATATTTCAGAGGACTTGGTCCCATGGTTGAACTGTATATATTTGAAATGTATGGCAGTGGTATGGAGTGTAGGTGTCTGAGGGGAGGGAGGCAGACCTTTAAGGGTCACAAAAATTGTGCTGTATGTGAAGTCCCCTGTGTGAACAACACCTGGACATTCTGGAAGCAAGTAGAAGCAAGGAGGAAGCAGTTATTCTGCTCTATTTAGCTGGCATTTCTTTATGTATTACAAAGGAATTGTTTGGCTTTAACTCCCAGTGATGTTCAGAGACTGTTGATGGTAAAAGAAAAAAGGGATTTACTGTGCAAGTCATGTATCCTGCATAAATGAATTCTGCCACCAAAGCTTAAGACAAAGTTCCATAAATTTGGCCCACAGTATTTCAGCATGTCTTTCTCTTAGCATCTCACTACTCACAGGCTGCTTTGCTCCCAGTGGGTTCCTCCTGTTTGTAGTACCCTTAGTTTTGGGTACTATAAAGAGAGTGGTTCTTATAATGCAAGTGATAATGGAGCTGATTACAAGTACAGAATAAATTGTTTGTGATGGATAATTTAAATAACAGAAATGCCTTCATATTGACATTTCTGTTGTTTTTCATAGGTAAAATACTAATCTGTGTCTTGGAACTGCTGCTCTTACGTGTACTTTGTAACTTGTGTTTACCCATCAACAGGCTGAGCAGCAGTGCAGATGCTTGCAGATTCTGCTGATGCCCCCATGTGGATGTCTGGCTAGATCATTTTAGTCTGCAGTTGAAGACATAATTGAGGTTTACTGTTAATTTAATAATAACTTATTTCTGTGTCATCCGTAAAAGGGCAAAGAAGTTTGACTATGTGGGACACCAAAAGTATTTTTGAGCTATGCTTTCCATTCTCTATGAAACAGTGCCTGACTATCCCTTTTTTGTGTCTAGCATTTGAAACTATTGTTGACATACTGGAAATAGCATCGTACTAACCAGTTAGCTTATTTTTGTGGGATTCTTGAGACCCAAGAAAATTTTCATTCCATTATTGATGTCCTAATAATAGCTGTGATATAATGATGGGCCCATTGGTTTGCTAACATAGGATTACTTAAACCTCATACACTGATTTTTCTGCCGCTGTGAACGAATATAATGGTGTTGTAACTGAGAGTCCACTTGTACCTCTGAATCACGAAAAAATTAGTGTTAAGATGCTGGAACTGTCTTTAAAAGTGACAGCTCAGGTACTGTGACCTTGCTAGCTATAGCAACAGAGACCTTAGAAGGGGCTGATTTGTGTTGCTGCTTGGCAGAGCAGATTAACTTGCATGAAGGCCTTCAGTGTAAAAGATGTCCTAACACTGACCCAGGTTTTCAGAAGAGATTTTAGAAAGCAATGACAGAGCAGACTGTGTAATGATAGCTTAGGGCCACAGTTGTGCCTTGGCAAATATTTCTTTTGGCCATATAAACACTCACACCTTGTGACTGGGGTGCTCAGGGAGCCCAAATTCCAGTTCTCTTTCTAAAGATTCTTGCACAGACTTTACTAATCACCAGAAAAAAAGTCTCCTGCTGCTGGAGGGGCCTGGCACTCAGAACACCAATTTCCAGACAAGTATCTTGGCCCCTAATTTAAAACTCTGCTGCCAGTCTTAATAGACAAGTAGCAGAGCCAGGTTTGTGGCTTTCACAGTTACTTTTTGACCCTAAGTCTGTAAGTCCCGTTAAGCTGGACACTTAATATAATTTTTGTACTTCTATCATGCACTGAGTTTTTCAAACACAGTGTGGATACTGAAGTACTCTTCAGAGTTAGACTATTGCATTATTTGAATTAAAAAAAATTAGTTCTAGGTCTCCTGACAGTAAACATGGCATGCTAACTCCTGCTCCTTTGAGTTTGCATGTTTTATAGAACAGCAAGTTTTTGTAGGTCAGGGGGAAAGCATTGCTCAGACATCCCAGTTGTGGAGCAGATAGACTTGATTTCATATCTAATATATGTATTATTTAAGCCTTCTGTGAAATACCTACTTCATTTTGTTCTGGTACTATTGGATCTTACAGTCATTGGACTTCTATGCAGTGGGAAATTGCAGTTGTTAGAACCTGCTAATTAGCTCGATTAACTGAGTATGTAGTGCAGATAAGGACATTTGGTCTTTGGTCTTGAGAGCTGCTCACTTCCTCCATTAGGTGTTTGTCCAGGCTGGAGATTTTCCCTCTGATTAAATGAGGTAACATTGCTAGTTAAGCAGATGATATGTGAGTGTAAATGGTAGCAAGAGCAGCCCAGCGTTGCTGTGCTTTTATCTCCACACCAATTGTCTGTCACTGTCTTACTCAAAGTTTTGTGTGTAAGAATTGAAGAACCAGCAATCCTAGTGATTGAAAATTATGGTATTTCCTAACATTTCCAATCTCGTTCAGTGTTTGGTTTTTATTAGGAAACTGAGTTAATCTGGCATGCTGAACCCTGGAGTGTTTAGTCATGCCTTTCCTTTGCAGTAGATGACAGAGAACGAATCTTTTACTCTGCTTTTACACATTCGGTCTTTCAGAAACATCTAGAGACCTTTTTAAAATTTATCTCATAACTTGTGGTTAATAAATGGTCAATGCTCTTTATTGTCTGAGCTTGCTTCAGAATTTAGATTAGTTCTGTGCATTTTGGATTTCAGTTGTAGGGTTGATGTATTGCCTCAAATTTTTCACTTTCTTACTTACAAAAGAATATCCTTTTTATTCTTGGTAATATCTAAAAGACACAAGCTAACCTCCCCCCTCGCCAAACTAAAATAAATGCATAAATATCCACATGCTTCTTTTACACATTTTAAATTAGATTATGCTTATAAAGTGATTATTTTCAAAAAAATGCATTTTTTTCTGTTGATACTGAAAGCAACAGATTGCATGGCATAAAAGATTTAAAACAGTCTACTTCTCTCACCTGTAGACATATATAAACCAGGATCATTTCTATTTACTGAACATGAACACTATAATCTGAATGGACTAAAGTATCTAAAATAATTATTAATATTTTCCTAAATATCCAATATCTGCTTCCATTTGTAGTACTTATTTTCACTAGAAAATGGGTTTACACAAACTAATGTGCTAAAATAGCTCGGAAACAGATTTTGTCACTTCAGTCATTAAGGGCAGCTATCACCTTGCTCAGTTTAGGCTAAAAAAAAACCTAGCTGTATTTTAGTAGAAAATTTCTGACAAACTGGATAATGAAAGCAAATGAAAGCAACGGTAAAGCCTCATTACCCAACTTTTATTTTCCTGTGTGCATATTCTGGGGATTTTTTTCTTCTAGGAAGAAAATTAAAAAACTTTATTAATAAATCTCCTTTTAAACAATTTTTCTTCAAATCTTATAAAGCTTCTTGCCATTTTTTTCCCCCAGTCTTTTTTTAGCTCCCTCTTGCTTTTTGCCATAGTTCTGTAATAGATTTTGGAACAAGATGTGATGTATCTCTGCATAGGAAGTGGAAATTTTTATGCGTAAGTAAAGAAGTTATAGGTGCATACTTCCAAAACCAAGCTCTAAATTTACTGATAATTTAATACACTGGATACAGAGGTTATGTAAGCATTCCACAAATAAGTACATCCAGTGCCTGAGATCTTGTGTTTCTTTAGTCCATCATCTAGGACTTTAACTAAGATGGTACAGCAGAGAGAGGCAGACGGCTGGGAATTCAGGACATCAGACACGGCACTGGTGGGAGAGGTGGGTTTGTGCCGTGTGAGACAGGTGTTTTTTGACCTGAGAACATGTTTGGTTCACTGTATAATGTCGGGAAGGCTGCTTTAGGCATAGGACACCTGGTACCAACTTCATGTTGCATGAGTTTTTCATTGGTAAAATCCATGAACTTCTGTATGAACTCACACCTAATTTACTGTAGTGTGCAAGTAGACATATTTGAGAATAGAATGAATTTAAAAGTGAGTTCAACTGGGCCAGCAAAAGCTGGCAGACCAAATCTAGGCCAAGTCATAGAGCAGCATCTTGAAAACAAAATAGAGAAACTCAGGTTCCTTCTTTCCCTCTTTGATGTGTGCTCTGTGCTTCTGTGAGTAGCTAACGAGCTCTGTGTAATGCTGCCAATATTGAATGTTGCTGATTTTGCACAGAATTACAATATATGACCCACTGAAAGGATCAGGCTGAAGGAGAAATAATAGTGAAGAGGATAAGCAGCTCAGGCATTCATCTTTAGGCAGTATTGCTGGGTGTTCACCTTATATTTGACCTTGGCATAATAGTTCGAATAATTAATGTATATGGCAGATACTGTAAATGATAAAGTAATTCAAAAGGGATTTTTTTCCCTGTGATTTAAAGTATGGATAAAAAGGACCTGTGCCCTTGTGTACAATGCAAAGATACCTCTTTACATATGTTTCAAAATGACACAGTATAATTACAGAACAATGTATAAAAATGAGATCTTGTAGCTCCAATTAAAGCCTGGACTTATTTTTCAAAAATGCATTTTCCCTGTTAGGTTGTTTGAGTTCCCAAATTTCTGCAGTAGTACAATGAGAAAGTTCTGATATGCCATGACTGGCTGTCTTCCACAGATTCTGCAGAGGTAACTGCTGGGGCTCTGTGGTCTTGCTTCAACCAGTACAGTGCAGATTTGAAAACCACAGCCAAATCTAGATTTTTTAAATAACTGGATCACTGTCAGACTTCAAATTTCCCAATGGATATGTCTTAGTAGCAAGCTTTTATTTTTCAGTTATGATTGCAAAGATTTTACTATTTAACATGGTACTGTTGTAAAGCAAATACAGAGTGTTTGATACATTTGCATGGTCTACCAACATCTAGGGAAGCTTATCTTTTAACGTCTGCAGTGGACTTTCTGCCTGCTGCTGCCACTCAAACACTCTGGTGCTCTGCCTCGCCTGACCTGGGGGCAGCTTGCCTTTCCCTTTTTGTGCTGTGAACCTGCTTGCACGATTTGCCTGCTTCCACAAGATGATTGGCAACCAGGAGGTTAAAAGGGCATCATTAGTCCCTAAGCTTATCCCTTTGCAGCCTAGAAGAGGCACCATTAAAGGGAATTTCAACCCAAATGGGTTGGATTCAGCTGGAAATTTCAAAGCTTTAATGTTTTAAATGTCACATCCTTGGCTTTTGCTAGCATGACATGAAATACCAGCTGAAGCTATGAAGATTTTTAATATCACATTCCACGTGCTTTCTTCTCACCTATTGTCAATTATAGTGCACATAAAATACCCCATAATCGTGAATGCAGGAGATGTTTTTTGCTTGCTTGCTTTGTTTTTTTAGTCTGTTCAGCCAGGTCATGTTTTGATGAATGGGTAGGAGGAGGGAGATGGATCATAGGGTGGTCCCGTTGGTGTGCTGGGTGTTTATAAGGGGCTGCTTGTTAAACTCTGCTAAATAAAAATGTAATTTGATATGGTTTTCTCTGCTTCTTGTGGAACTACTCTCCATTTGGCTATTGCAGTATTATCTCTACCAGAATGATTGATCCCTTTGGGCCTATGAAGTTGGCTGTTTTGACCCTTGGAATAGAACAGATTGTACCTGATGACAACCTCTGTGCACAGATGGCATATTGATATGTATACATTGTTCATCAAGAGAAAGTATAGATGTGTTAAATACAGCTTAATATTGATTTGTTTACTCAGTTATGTCATCATTTCTCATCATTTTGTCATTTACATTCTTGATAATGAGAAATATTTTATAAGTAAAAAGTCTGTCACCTCCTTCATTTCTGGGACTCTAGGTTTATCAAAGGTGAAAGAAACTTCCTCTGATATTAAAATTTGTGTTCTTGTTAAAATTCAAAATCTAGTCTCTTAAATGATAACAAATCAAATACTGTTGGGAAATAAATTTCCAAATAAGCTGAACTAGTCAGATAGGAAAAGCTACAGTAGTAGAAATCAAATTCTGTCACACACTACTTCTTACTGCTCTAATGTTTAATTCTTTGCTGATACATAAGAACTGAACTTTTAAAAAAGTTTTGCATGAAGTTAAACTACAGGGAAATAGCATGTACAGTTCTGATAATTTCACATAATTAAGTTTGAGTCATTTTTCAAAGAATAAATGAGAAAAAAGGAAATATTTATGCAAGAAGATTATCATGCAAAGATTTTAAGTAGTAAGGGACACTGAAATATATCTGGAATAAAATAATATTAAGGAAAAAAGATACTGGTAATCTTTCATTTGCGTCCTATCTTTCCTGGGAAGAATTTAAAATTAAGTGTAAGATCTCTGTATAATTCAAATTATTATGCATGTATTCAAAAGACTAAGTTGTAGGTAGAAGTAATAACTTACATAGTACCAAAATATTTGAACAAATTAGATAAGGCAATAGATTTCAGGCATTTAAAATAGAAGCCTCGAGCTTTAAAGCTTACTGCAAGTTGAGAACTGATAATAGTTGCTGAGAGATTAATTAGATTTTTAATAGTTGGACCATCTCTGAAAGAAAAGTTACTTGGCAGCAGTACAGTTGTGGTGAAACCAGTCCTTAGGCAGGAAAGACAGGTATTAAGGTGGCAGCCTCTTAGGTCAAAGAGAGAAATAGTAGTGGAATGAGGAGTTGGGGCTACTACAAGATGCCGTGAAATCCATTCCTTCCAGTTGCTCTGTGCTTTGCAGCTATTCTAATGAGTCCCCAGGTCTCCTGCCTGCCTTCCTTTCCCTAGGCTGGCAGGTCTGTCTGTCTGTCAGTCATTTATTTGTCAAGTGGGATATGAGCAATGGTAACAGCATAAACATTTCTGTGCATCATCAGTGATAGCCCAATATACTGGTAGAAGAGAAGGATTCTCATCCACCTGTGCTAAACTACAGTTTGTCTGTGATAATTTACCTAGGCCTTACTTCTATGTCACAGGGTGAATCTACCATTTCTTTGTTGATTTGAGTTGTTTGACCTTCTGGCTTTTTTAGGAAAATATCTCATACTTTGCTTGACAAATGCAAGTCTCATGGTTACTCACAGCAGACTGTTTTGTGAAAGTTGTTTTTACCCTCTTCCTTAAATTTCCTTTATGACAGCTTTTCCTGGAACATCTGAGCAACCTTTCCCCATATGGAAAGGTGATAAAAGAGAATCCCTTCCAGCCTCTCTGGCAGCCTTGGCCTGTATAGTCAGTGTAATAAAAGGAAAAAGCCAATGTCACTCCACATCCCAGAGTGACACTTCCTGCACGAATTTATTTCTCTGGCTCTGCTATTCTCTGCTTAGATGGGCTGCAGCCTCTCTCATGGCTCCTTACCTACACATACTTTTGCAGATGTTACTGTATTGGGTTTGTGTGGCAAATTTTGGTAGTGGGAGGGCTACAGGGGTGGTTTCTGTGGGAAACCGCTGGAAGCTTCCCCTTTGTCCGATAGACATGCCAGTCAGCTCCAAGATGGACATGCCACTGGCCAACGGTGAGCCCATCAGCAGTGGTGGTAGCACCTCTGGGATGAGAGATTTAGGAGGGGAAAAAAAAGGCAACTGCAGCCAGAGGACTGAGAATATGTGAGAGGAACAGCCCTGCAGACCCCAAGGTCAGTGAAGAAGCGGGGGGAGGAGGTGCTTATTGTGCCAGAGCAGAGATTCCCCTGCATCCCATGAAGACCATGGTCAGGTAGGATGTTCCCCTGCAGCCCAGGGAGGTCCATGGGGAGCAGAGATCCACCTGCAGTTCCTGGAGGACCCCACACAAGAAAAGGTGGATGCCCAAAGGAGGATGTGACCCTATGGGAAGCCTGTGCTGGAGCAGGCTCCTGGCAGTACCTGTGGAGAGAGGACCCATGCTGGAGTTTTGCTGACAAGACTTGTGACCCCTTGGTGGTCCATGCTGGAGCAGTCTGTACCTGAAGGAATGCATCCTTTGGGAGGACCATGTGCTGGAACAAAGCCAGAGTGTGAGGAGTAAACAGCAGCAGCAGAGATAACTTGCAGTGTGTTGAATTGACTGCATCCCCCATCCCCTGTCCCCCTGCATTGCTGTGAGGAAGAGGTGGAGTATTCAAGGAGGGAAGGAAGCTGAGCCCAAGAAGAAGGGATAAGTGTGTGGGGGGAGGTATTTTAAAGATTTTGTTCTGTTTTCGATTGTCTTACACAGATTTGATTGATAATAAAGCAAACTAATTTCCCCAAGTTGAGTCTGTTTTGCCCATGATGGCTGGGGATGAGTGACCTTTCCCTTTCCTGCTCTCAGCCCACGGGTCTTTTGTTATATTTTGTCTCTGCCATCCGGTTCAGGAGGGCAGTGACAGAGCACCTTTGGGGGTAACCTGGTATACCCGCATTTATCCAGGTCTTTCCCTTTGTCTCCATTTCTGTGTCCTTGCTGTGTGGCTCATTACCAGTAGTTTCTACTGCAAGTCCAACCTTTCTTTATACTAAAGGGGCACATAGCAACCAGTTGCTCCATCTGCTGCTGGATTTTTTTTTTTTTTAAGGCATCTCCAGATGCAGAGGACTGTGTTTAGCCTGTGTCCTGGATGAAAGGTGAAGTACATATTGCTATTGGTCACTGAAGTGGTTACAAGTGAATTGTCAAGAGCCTGAATCATTCTCTGGGCAAATAACGCCGAGAGAGTGAGAGTGATCAGGAGCTGCTTCACAGGATTTCTGGAAAGATGGGCTTTTCTTGGATGATCTTTGAGTGGCTGACAGGGCTGGTGTCAGAGCTGCTCTGTAACGACAGCATAAAGCAAAGTGAAGCTAAATGTAGAGGTAAATGTGGGCCGCTGCTTCTTTCAGGACTAAACCCCTAAGCTGTCCAGGCCTTTGGACCTGATGTTCTCCCTGAAGATGAAACAAACTGAGCAGTGACAAAGTTAGAGAGCTGCTCAACACTTGTTCTTCAAAAGGAGCTTGGCAGCTCTGATGCTTTTGTATCAGCGAGATGGTTATGTCTTATAAAATGAATTATAGGCCTGTCCCTTTCTTTTTCTTCTGTATTCCGCATCAATTTTTCCATGACTTGTTTCCTTGCAGAGCCAACATGTATCATTCAGTGGCACCAAAGAGATGCTGTTTGAGCTCTTACCATAATCTTTATTTACCTCTGAGTAAATGTCTTCTAAGACTGCTTATTTAGTACTTTGAATTCAGATTTCAGTGTAAAACTAAAAATAATCACTGTACTAATTTAAGTAAGAGAAGCAGTATTTAATGAGCAGCACTCATATTATGGCTGTTACATTGCAAAACAGATTTGCAGAATAAATCATATGTATCTACAATGTCTATTATAAATACAATATTTTCTAAAATATGGTTTTCATCTTAATATGCACTTCATTGTAATTGGTTTCAGTAAAGCTGTCGACCTGAAGTGAAATCATTTCATATCATAATGTATGTTAACACTATTGATTTCATTAGATGCAGAAGGATAAAAATTGGCTTATTACAAATTAATATTTACAAACCTGATTGTGGTTTTTTTTCTGTGAAAGAAAGTATAATAATATTGATGTGAACTCAAGAAATAAGGAAAAGACTCTTTTTATGTACAAGATATGCTTGTGTCTTTTGGCAGCCAGACTTCTTCTCCCCTGTGCCCAATTTCTGATGCAGGTAAAATCTACAAAGGAACAACGTGTTCCCCTGAAACCATAGAATCATAGAATGGTTTGAAGCCCAGCTGTGTGCCTTGAGAGATCTTCCTTTCTCTCTCACTTTCAGAAATCTCGATTTCTGCCCTTCAAGTAACAGATAATAATGAAATTGAGATACAGTTTCCCAGTTTTTGCAAAATTTGCAAATGAGAATTTTCTACAGAAAGACACCCCAAGATGTAATTTTTAAGCATGTTTTTATTCTCTCTACTTTTCAGAGTTACAGGGGAGTTCTTGCTAGAGGTATATTTAAAATATTTACCAAGCAGATGTAAGCTTATTCTGTTCACCCTTTGGTGCAACTCAGGTAGCTGTGATAAGCACAGAACAGTACACAAATAACAAATCCTGCAAACAGACACAGTGTGAATTTAGCACTAAACTGCTGTACCTGTGCAGCTCCTTGGCAGCCCTGAGAATGAACAGAGTGGGTTCATGTGTGCCTGTAAAATACCATCTGAATATGGAAAATTCTTATCCCCACAAAGGTCTGGGAGCTGGAAAAGATTAATGGAACAAATTAGATTATAGAGAAATTATTTCTCATTTTGGTAAAGATGTGCCATAATTATTTTAATTTATTTCATAGAGAAAGCTAATTACATTTAATTTAGTAATGACAAAATACAACAGCTTTTATAATGACTAAGTCCTGTTTATGTCTGTCCAGACATTCAAAACACTGTTTTACAAAATAATGAACTTTTGTTTTGGCAGAAACCCATAAACGTGTAAGCACATGAGAAAGTTTGAAAGACTATCAATGTCAAATAACTTTCTTCGGGCTATTTTAAAATTGTTATCTTAAAAAAGCTTTTTATTAAGCATTCAATACCTTAATTTGCACTGAAGTATGGAAACTGTCCAGGTAGCATCAAAAAGGGAAATTAATTGCAAAGCCTGAGAATTCCCAGAGAGATTACGGACATGAAAACTGAGAGTTCAAGTGAAATTTCTGAGATTTTTGGAATAATGCTATGAATATCTCTTGCAAAAATTCAGAAAATGCATATACTTAGCAGCCTAGACCTTTTCAAGTCTTTCCTTTGTAAAGAAAAGGTTTCTCAGAAAGTCTGTCTGTTTCTCGTAACATGAGAGATCTAATTTTTTTCCATGGGTGCACTGCTAAAATATATAACAAAATAACAATTTTAAGAGATCTGATGAAAATCACTGCCTGTAAATTGCAAGCAGTCGCTGATTTGGTTTGCCTCCTCTTTTCAGCACCTCACTTTATTCACCAGTCCCACTTTGATTCTGCTTCTTAAATCATCCTTTGACACAGAGCCTTTTCCTCTGCAACATTGTCAGCCTTTCTTTATCTCTGAGCATAATAACACTACCAAAGAGGACATAATTTTTTCATACCTAGCTTACAGAGTCTTAATTTTACTCTATAATGTTATCTCTAATGCTAATTAATTAAGCTCAGAAACTATTTTTGAGTCAAAGATGCCTTGTAAAATAGAATTATCCTGAACTGTGTTGTTTCATTTGTTACTTTTGCTCATAAGAAACTATTAAACATGAATTTCTCTTTTAAACCTTTGCTGGTTAACCTTTCTCGTGTAATAAGCAACCAGGCATGAAAGTAAGTCTAAAATAAAATAAAATTTCCTCATAAAACTAAGAAAATTTGAAATTATTAATTTGAAATTTATGAAAATTTCTTGTCTGATAAAACTAAGCAGAGATTTTGACCTGTAGTCCAAGAGGAACAAACAAGGTGGGAAAAATACGTAGGTACGTGAGGATCAGCTTTATTAAGAAAGGCAAAAATTATTCTCTAGTTTAGACTCAGGAAATCTGAATAGACTTAATGAAAGCTTATTTAAATGCTGCAATAAATATTATGAATATATGCTGAAATCTATCAGGAAAAATGTCTTAAAGGGAAAATACAGAATAAACTATATTCACAGCCATTGTGTGTCATAAGTTTTAAAAAGAGCTAGTAGCTAAAGTGCTAAAATTATTGACAAAGTACTAATACATTATTGACTTTGCTGCAAACCAGTCCAGAGATAAATTATCTATTAAGACTTCTGAATATTTTATCTTTAGTCCTGATATATTACCACTGAGAAAGTTTTACTGTCTTTGTTGCTGATGGAAGCTTTATTGTCTATATTTATGGTGAAAAAGGACTTTTGGAGAATTTTCTTAGGATACCATGTGAATCTCAAAACTGCTACTATGTCACAACTCGATTAAGCTGTAGTAGTACCTTTTTTGTAGTCAGGAGTGTTTCAATTATCAAGCAATATCTGCATATCAGCAAAATGCTATTTATATTTGTAGAGACAACCTTTGCTTGCCTCAACATTTCTGATTTTTCTTTTCTTTTTTTCTCCAGGGGACAATATAGAACTATGATAGCAACCGGGGGAGTCATAACAGGACTGGCTGCCTTAAAAAGGCAAGACTCTGCCAGATCTCAGCAGCATGTGAATCTCGCCGGAGCACCACCTTCTGAGGAGAAAAAAACAGTGAGACGCCGGCCCAGGACAGATGTAGTAATTGTCAGGGGCAAAATCCGTCTCTATTCTCCATCGGGATTCTTCCTTGTTTTGGGAGTGCTTATCGCATTCTTTGGAATTGCAATGGCCATCCTTGGATACTGGCCCCAGAAGGAACAGCTTTTAGGATCTGAAGATAATACATCTGGAAATGAAACCCGGATCCTGAGAAGCCAAGGAAGCGTTTTACTTCGCTTCTTTGAGCAGCACGTGCACTCGGATAAGATGAAAATGCTGGGCCCTTTTACTATGGGCATTGGAATCTTCATTTTTATTTGTGCAAATGCCATTCTGCACGAGAACCGTGACAAAGAAACAAAAATAATACACATGAGAGACATATACTCCACTGTAATAGACATCCACACCCTGAGGATCAGGGAACAAAAGCAGCTGAGTGGTGCCTTCACTGGCTTGTTGGGGGAAGGAGAACTCCGGCACAGCGCGAGCTCCTGTGCGTCACGGCTGGCTGCCAACACAGTTACACCTTTCTCTGGCTTCAAGAGTAATCTTAGAATGGATAGCTCTGCTGAAGAAGATGAGATTACCCTAAATGAAGATAGGACCACTAGTACCCTCCTGCCACCTCTGCTGGCTGAGCAATCTGGTTCAGTCTTTGGACTTTACCCTCACTCCAGCAAGGCTTCAGATGACAAAAACACTAATTCTATAAAGTGTGAAACAAAATCCATTGTATCTTCTTCCATTAGTGCTTTCACACTGCCAGTAATTAAACTGAATAACTGTGTTATCGATGAGCCCAGTATAGACAACATAACTGAGGACTCAGAGATCAGTAGGAGTCAGTCAAGAAATCTGTCAATGGATTCCCTGGCCATTCCATTAACAGATACCAATGAATCCTACAGACCGGCCGCTGCCATGCTGCCACGACACAATTCATTCACGGACACTCCATCTGATCCATTCAAATCTTCTATGACTCTTGGACCAAGCACAGGAAAGCTTTTATCTCCTGGCGCTGCCAGGAAGCAGTTTGGTTCCAACACATCTTTGCATCTTCTGTCTTCACATTCTAAGTCCCTGGATTTGGACCGGGGTCCGTCTACGCTCACTGTCCAAGCTGAACAGAGGAAACACCCCAGCTGGCCCAGACTGGATCGGAGCAACAGTAAAGGATACATGAAACTAGAAAACAAGGAGGACCCGATGGATAGGTTACTTGTGCCACAAGCAGCAGTCAAGAAAGACTTCACCAATAAGGAAAAGCTTCTTATGATATCAAGATCTCATAATAATTTGAGTTTTGAACATGATGAGTTCTTGAGCAACAACCTGAAGCGAGGAACTTCTGAAACAAGATTTTAATATTTAAATTACAATTTAGAAGATGTCATAAGGTATTTTTTAAAAAAAGCATTTTGACAAGTGTTTCCTTTTCAGTGAGACTGTACAAGCCTGTTCTTAACCAAATGCTTAACAGCCCATTAAAAAAGGCTTGTGCAAACAGAGATCTTCATCTTTGTAATACCAAGAGTTTCTTGTCTTAGTAACATACAGCTGCAATACTGTACATTATCATTGCTTGGACAGTTTTGTTACTACTGATTCCAATTATTCCCAAGTCATTATTTCTTTTGTTCTATACAAGCATGTTACTTTTCATCAATTTGACTACAGGAGACTGCATTAGGAAAAAAAGCTGAATTTACCTGTAAGTTCTCTTGATTTAAAGACTTCAAGAGACTGAAAGCAGTGGTCTTGTGGTCTAGAATGGGATGTGAGCAGAAGCACGTACTGGAATTGTCAGATCCAGGCCCTTATTCCTAGACGTTATCTTTCACATGCAGTACATCTCAGTAACTGCTATCTTGCCATTGTCATTGTGAGAAACTTGTTTACATACTGGGGTGGGTGGATAGAAAAGAGTGGATATAATTAAAACAATTTTTGTGAATTCATTGTAATTGATCAAGCTGAATACCAGTGTTGTGAATTATTAACTATGCTTTGTACAATAATCTTTCTACATCCATTGTAATTTAATCCTGTAATTCTAGAAAAGCATATAGAAAGTAAGAAATCTGAAATATTTTCTGGGATTAATTCTCTAAACCACTTTGATTGGCAACAGTTTTAAAAATCAAATTAGAAAGATTCAGTTAAAATCATAGGAACATGATGAATGCCAACAGGATTTTAGAAACATGGTGTATAGTAAGATGATATTGTAACATGCATCTGAAGACAATAATGGGAAATGAATATATTGCCTCTCATTACAATAGCAAGATGCTAAATAAAACTAGGTCTCTGTGTTCAAAATACTGATACAAAGCATATAATTCAATATGTATAGTAACATAGTATGAAAGCCCCTTGCCAAAATTTTGATTTATGTATTTCACATATTTATTGGTGTGATGGTTCACCAAAGGCTTAGTTCTGTCAATTTGCATTACAAGATTTTGCAGAAGGAATTGACATTTAAAACAATGTTTTTCTCAGCAAAGCAAGCTTCACAGTTGACAGTTGTAGGCTATTGCTAAAGAAAAGGAGAATTGGAATGTGCATATCAGAAGGTTTTCATGTATTTCATTAAGCTGTTTAGGCCATGATCCTGCCATGACAGCCACGCTAGAGAATGTCACTTCAAGCTGCAAGGCTCACCCAACAGGATGTTGGTCTTAATTGGTCAGATTTGATATATTCACTTACCCTAAATACTCAGGAATTATTTTTAATGGCTTTTCCCAAAAAGAATCAAGCTTGTGAAAATGTTGTTATTCCTCAATTATGTCGATTATGAAAGACCAAGGATAAAATAACCTTTTTTTTTTTTTAATATTCAGCTCCGTATTTCAACTGCACAGTGTTTATGTATCAGGAGCATTATTTGCTCAGTGAATTGAGGCATAGTGTTAACTGTTAGAACCTCAAGCCTATATATTGTAACAGAGTTGGCTAAATATTTTGCTATGAAGCTTTTAATAACTCTCTGGTTTGTGTTCTTAAGACATTTGCTATTTTTTGCAATAAAATGTCTCTCTACACATATCCATTGTAAGACCTGCTTTTTTCCTCTATGATCACAAATCTTACATATCAATGTACAATTATTTATCATAACATTGTATACAGCATTGTGCTAAGTTATTAGCCTGCCACTAGATATTTCTTCATGACTAATTGATTTCAGTGACCTGTCTACACATGGAAAGGCTGGATGTTTTTTTACCCAAATAATGTGAAATGTATTCAAAGTGATTTTGATACCAGGATTTTTTGTTTAAAAAGAACATCCTGCTCTTTTTAGTTTGGCAGTAAGTATCATTATAAAAATGGAAAACACTATTAAAGACATGAATGATGTAAGCTTTTTAGTTCCTTAATAGCTACATTAAATCACAGCTTAAAAGACTTTTCATATACTATCATATGTGGGAATGCTGGTTCCTTTGTAAGTATGGCAGGAGATGAGCTTTTGAGTTTAACAGAGATAATAGTAGGTACTGAAAAATGTTCTCACTTGGGAAAAATTCACCAAGGTAAAGCTATTTAAATAGCACCATATAAAGAAACTTTGTGGTTGACAGACCTACTACAAAAATATTCTCATATTAACACAAAATGAAGTGTTTCATCCAGATAATCACAGGAGTGTTGAGGTTGAAAGGGATCTGTGGAAGTCATCTTGTCCACCCCCATTTCTGCTCGAGCAGGACTGTCTCACAGCCTAGAGCTGGTTGCCCAGAACTGTGTTGAGATGCTTTTTGCATAACCCCAAGGAGAGAGCCCTCACAACTTCCCTTTGTGACCTGTGCCAGTGCTTGGTCACCCTCACAGTAAAAGAGGTTATCTAATAGTCAGAGGTAACCTCCTGTGATTCACTTTGTGCCCATTGTCCCTTGTCCTGTCACTGGGCACCAGATTCTTTCCAGAACCTGGCTCTTACTTTTTTGTACCTCCTCTAGGTATTTATACACAATGATAGGATCTTCCTGAGCCCTCTGTAGGCTGAACAGTCCCAGCTGGCTCAGCCATTCCTCACAGGTCCCTTCCTCATCGTTGTGTCCCTTCACACAACTGGCCATGTGGTGTATGTCCATGTTTTTCTTGTTCTGAGGAGCCCAGATCTGGACCCAGCACCCAGATGTGGCCTCACGAGGTTAATGTAGGACATTACATAGTTCAGTATTCCTTAGGTAGTTCCAGCTTGAGCTCAGGTTGGGAAAACAATGCTCAAGAGGCCTAAACATATATAGAAGTCAGAAACTGCAGTAGGGCAAAGATGTCTGGACCTTTTGCAGCACCCAAGAGTAGATGGGAACCTTTCAGGGGCCAAAATGGGAGCCATGTGCTGTTGGCAAGTAAGGAACTGATAAAGACAAGACATGTCTTAAATTTTATCTTTAAGCTATAAATATGATATTCAATCTGCTTCTGATGCAGTTCACAGACCTTTTAAAATTTGATTTCTGTTATTGATGTGCAGCCCCACAATGAGTTTCTCAGGTACACTGCAGGATGAAAAAGAAGACAAAGTCAGGATAGTTTTGTCATCAGAGGAAACAATTGTGGAGCTACAACACAAGTCATTTCCTAGAATAAGAAGCTAAACCTTGCATCTATTCAAATGAAATGTTATGGTCCTGCATCCTTTGTATGTAATAACTCCAAAAAGAAATCATTTTGATCATGCAAACAATGAGTTGTCTCCTTCCTCTGCCTAAGACTATTAGAAAATGTACTTTCTACTTGTTAGGTAAGCTTCTTAATCACTACCTATGGATCAGACCAATGGTTAGGTCTGCCGCTCCTGAGCAAAGCACATTTTTTGGGCAAGTTTCATCAGGAAATGAAGAGCAGGACTCTGCAGACATAGAGCATAGTTGGATTACCTTCTTTCTTCCAGAATTGGTTCTGTATTTTACATTAAATTGTTGATGAATAAAATCCTTGAAGCAGGGATTGGATTCTTGACAGGTTGATACTTTAACTACTCCCTGGTGATCCCAATTTACTCTCCCTGGGAGGCAATGAACCAAACCCTTTCTTGCAGAGCAATGCCAGTCGGCAAGAGGGACTGGAAAATGCTTGCAGCTGCTCAATTGCGCGTGGCTTAATGGATGGGAAGGCATGAGTTTTCTCAGCAGCAGAAGAATTTTGGCACGGTGTCACTCATCCTGATGTCTGTCCTAAGGCTGGAGCTGTGTAAAGGATAAGAAGGTGAGCTGGCCATGGCCAAAATGGTTTTGACAGAAGATGGAGTTTTATGTTATTAACTGAGCAGACTTCCTGAGGTTGTCAGTTTTGGAGGTAGGCATCTACAACTATCCTGCCTCTTACATTACCTAATTAATTTTTGTTTTGCAATCATATCATAGTGCCTTTTTCAGACCTGAAGTGGATTTTGCTTACCCTTAAAATGCAGCATTGCTGGTGCTTTAGTTTCTGCTGAATGAAATTTGGGAAATGGGATTAACCTACAGCAACAGATTTCTCTGAAAATAATTTCATGCTGCTTGTAGAGTTCCTGGATTGCTTCAGTCTTATACCCTTAAATTATTTCTTTATATGAGCTTTTTTCTAACCCTTTCCGGGAACTTCTGCCTTCATCTTCCCAGCACTCTTTTTTTTGGTTAATTTTCCTACCAAATATGGTATTGGGATGAGCAAGTAAAAATCTTTTATCCAGACTTTGCATGTATATATGAGAGCGCAAGTGGAATAAATGGCTTCTTATAATGTAGGAGCGCTTCAATTGGTATGATTTAGCTACTCAAGGGCAAGTTCATGCCCTTTGTCTAAATCTTTTCAAATTAAACTCAGGAGTAAATTAATTGCAGTTACCACCGCTGTTTTGTTTAACTTTCAGGTGACATTTATTAATTCTTCCATCCACACTCTGTGTATGGCCATGGTGGTTTGTCTTTTAGGATTCTATATTTGAAATTAACTTCACTGAAGTCATTTACACATTCAGTAAAGCCAAGTTCTTAATAGTGTTACTTGTCTGAATAACCGTTGGCAGAATTGCAACCCTAAATCTCATTAGGAATGAAAATGGGATAGTTAGAATACATTTATTTTACAATAGCATGGGCCAGTAGGTTGAGGGAGGGGATTCTGCCCCTCTGCTCTGGTGAGACCCTACCTGCAGTGCTGCATCAGTTCTGGGGGCCCTGGCACAGGAAGGACATCAGCCTGCTGGAGTGAGTCCAGGGGAGGCCACCAAGTTGATTAGAGGGATGGAGCACCTCTTCTGTGAGGAAAGGCTGAGAGAATAGGGATTGTTCAACCTGGATGACCTAATTGTGGCCTTCCAGTACCTGAAGGGAGCCTACAAGAAAGATGGGGCAAGACTTATGTACTACAAGAGCATGTAGTGACAGGACCAGGGGGCATGCATTCAAATTGAGAGTAGGTTTAAATTAGATACTAGGAAAAATATGCTTGCTGTGAGGGTGGTGAGGTGCTGGAATGGGTTGCCAAGAGACGTGGATGCCTTATACCTGGAGGTGTTCTAGGCCAGGTTGGATGGGGCTCTGAGCAACCTGGTGTAGTTGAAGATGTCCCTGCCCATGGCAGAGGGTTTGGAACTAGATGATCTTCAAGGTCCTCCTCCAACCCAAATTCAAAAAAAAAAACAAACCAAAAAAAACCAGTATATTGAAATTGAAAGAATACATCCCACTGTATTAAACAAAAGATGTGTATGTCTAATCTGTTGTGTTGGTTCTAATTCAGGTAAATAATGCTTTAGAGGAGTGTGGTTTACAATCACTGTGAATCATCCATAGGAAGAAACATAAAGTCGTTGTTTCCCCTTATCTGTTTTTATTCCAGCTAGTGTAATTACTCAGCATAGCCTTCACAGAAACATCTAATCCATTTCTGAATCCCACTAAGCCTTTTGGTTCACTAATAAAATTTTTGCAAACTATTGTAGATTAATTATGAGTTGCCAGTAAATGTATTTCCCTTATCAGTTGGCAATTCTTATCAGCACTATAATTTCATTGCAACAGCCAAGAGCTGCTGTATTAAAAAAATTGTTCCAGGAATAACCTGATATCTAGTGTAAATGTATTGATATTTCTGGGGAGTTGTTTCTCATATTTTTAAAGAAATTAATCACTTGATTTGCTCAGAGCGATCCTGTGATTCACTGTAGAACTGGTTTAGGACTTGAATCTTTCTGTTCTCAGGATAGGTTCTTACTTTGTAGGCAGCACTGTATCTGATCTTGGCCTCTTAATTACATGGTTTTTTCGCTTTTATGATACTCGATTTCATTCCAGCCTGTTAAACAACTCACTTTTCCTTCTGATCTCTTTTATGTTGATGACATTTACATAGTCAGTGCAGCCCAACAGGAGTAGATCTGTGTTTGTTGCCAAGGACTCATCCTGGTTGATGACTAGCTCACACCTGGGCTGGTTGGACTGAACAACCTTTGATGACTGGAATATGTTATTCTGAAGGACAACTCCTCTTTTATTTGCCTCTGAAGGGAGTCCAGTGTGTGCTGTGAGATTGCGCTTTGGGTTGAACTGAAGTGTGGTACACAAGGCCAACTTGGAGATTTGTTTCAAAGGAACACTACCACCCTGGAAAAAACCATTTCGTTCACCCACACCCTCAGTGACTTCTGAGAATTGCATCTGCACAAATGTACATTGTTTGTAGATATGATAATAAATGCAATCTGCCAAGATTAGTTTCATGTCATCCTTTAAAAACTTCATTGATTATCTCCCTGAAGCCTTATACATCCCATACCAGCCCAATTTACCACCTCCTTATTTGATGGTTAATACTCAGCATATTTTTGCTCCAAATTCTCTTCTTCATCTTAGGTAATGATTTCACTTGTGCTACTGTAGGAAATACTTTGCTTAAGTCAGAGCAGATGAGATCTACTGTATGTTTTGTCCAGAAAATTATTATTTCAAGAAGAGGTATTGGTTAAATGTGGCACATCTACTCTACATCATACCCTGTTTCCAATTTTCAGTCTTGTCTTTGGTGCCTTGATTTTTTATTTTTGAAGCCTTCCATATGACCTGTATCTTACTGACAGGTTTGCAAGTGGACAGATAACTTCTCCTTCTTTCTATAATTTCATAAATACATGAATTTAAAGAACTACTACTTTGAGCATTTATTGCCTTCCCTCTTGTCAGCTCAGTTGATTTATTGAAATCCCTTGCTGCAATGTGTTTCATGTGCCAATTTTTTCTGTCTACTGTATTGGAGATTATGTGACCTCACACTGTGAGAGCATTCAGGGCTTAAATTTAACTTTTTCATAGGTGAGGATTTTCATAGCTTCGATTTTTCACAGTTTCTTCCTTCCATTTTCCATACTTTTCTATCTCCCATTTCCAGATCTTTTTCCTACTGGTGACCTTACTTTTGCTGTTTCTAATACAGGTAACCTAGCTGAAAAAATGAGGCACAGTATTCTACTTAGCATATAGGCTTAATCTGGAACAAACCTCTCACTTTTAGTGGTTTTGAGGCAGGGGTTGTTTAATTTTAAAATGAGTTAAAGGGTGGCTGAACATGGCACCTCAGGCTTTGCACTGTGTTCCCACGCTCACTGCTCTGTTACATACATTTCCCCACTGTGTTTCCTCACTTGTGGTGTTAGGTTTTTTTTCTTTTATTTTGGTAACACTGTCAGTAATCCAGCTGGGTCTGGAATAACTTGCAGAAGCTTTGTATAGTCAAGGTGTACATTTGTGTGCTGTTGGTTTAAAAAAAGGTATTCCTTACCTGAGAGCCAGATCACCAGCCTCCCTGACTTTAGTAACTACTTTTCTTCTGAAACTGTCAAAATTTGTTCAAAAGAGAAGAACACTTTCCTTGAAGTTCCACTGCAATTTACCCTTTTTGTTTGAAGTTAATTGATCAGCTCATGAGCACTTGAGTTTCTAGGAGCATCTTGTCTACAGCACAGTCAGTGCTTAACAAGAGCCAGTAGGTATTTGCTACAGTGATTGTTTGTTGTAGAGATTTTTGGCTCTTGTACCTGGGGATATCTCAGTTTTCACAACCACCATTTGCCCCCAGTTTGGTGGGGGGTTTTTTTTGTTTGTTTTGGGGTTTTTTGGTTTGTTTTTTTTTCTTTTTTTTTTTATCTGTTTTTTTTCTTTTTTTTTTGTTTGTTTGTTTTGTTTTTTGTGGGAAATTACATTTTATACAAAGTGAAGGTAAAAATTCAAGGTAAAGACAATATTTAACTTGGTTAGCAATGATCTGCTTTATAATTCAATTGTCACAGGAAAAAATATTACCGTGCTTCTATCTACTTATCTTGATTGTCTGGAGGTTTAAAACATGTGTCCAATATAATTCTGAAAATAGTAAGCCAAAACTGTTGTCCAAAATGAGAGTATAATGTTATTATGGGGACTTAATGGAATATAATATTTTTAGTAATAACCTCTATATTTTCCATAGTATAGTCATGAAAGTTCATTTTTGCGTCTGTTAAACATGTATTTTCACTGAGATGCCTTCATAAATGCAATTTTGATATGATTACCATACAGAAGTACTTCACCTAACTTTCCAGGGTACATGTTTCATCATTTTTCAGAAATAATTACAAATTTAGTCATGTTTTATTCCACCTTAAAGGAATATTGCTCCAATTGTCATTTTCAGTATTGTCTTAGTGTAGTCACTAGGTTTTCAGCAGTCTTGATTGATTCAAATAAAAAAAAAGGTGAATGAAAAATATGAAGATCTCCTGCTATGACACAGAGGGTACAATACAGTTAAACTCATCTGGCACCTGTAGAGAATTCATTATCATTTTAACAGAAGGGAAGCACTCTGATATATGATGTGAGCATACTGTATTATCTCCAGCAAACAAGTGTTGTTTGTTATCTCTTTATGGGGACTAGGAAGAGAATTAGATCTATAACTTAATTAAATGACAGTACCCTTTGATTCTTGTGTAGGAGTCAGGTGAATACAATAGATTAGGAGGGTTTAGGAATTAATAAAAAGGACATTAGATTCTCATTAAACTAAACTTTCTAAATCCATATGCCTTATAACTAGCACTGAAGTGCAGGGCTCTTGCTTATTGTCACAGAAAACAGTCCTGGTCATTCTGCTAAGGAAGAAAATACACCTGTTTCCTGTCCACTGAATTTTTGAATGAATGCTTTTATTCTTATGACATTGTTACCTATCTCACTGTTATCTAGACTGACAGTTTTGTAAGGTTTTCATGCTTTATCTTAATACCTCATTTTACTCCGCACTTTCCTTTTGCAGGTAGGACAGGTTAGGGCATTTGCGGAAGTCATTAACAACATATTTACAGTTGCACCTCTATCCCTTTACAGCAGTGCTTTAGCCTCTGGTCTCATAATTGGTGTAAGATGACTAAATCTTCCCTGCCAACATACGGGACAGATTACCATTCCCTTCTTTCTTCCCACCCTTTCCTCCATGATCCTACTCCGTAAGCAGCTGTGGTCAGTCGGCCAAGAACTGGGAAAAAGCCATCAGCAGAAAGAGCTGCAGCAGCAACAACTTGGTGTAGCAAACAGCCAGCAAACAGGTCTGGGATCGGAGCGCTGCTCTGCTTCAAGGCTTTCCTGTGCCTGGGCAGAGGGAGAGCCAGACTGCCACATGAGCCTCAACTCATTGTGCAAGTCACCCTCACTTCCTAATATCACCATGACTCAGATGAATTCTGATTTTGGACAGCACTAATAGTCTAATGGTTTTTAGAGAAACATAACAGGCTGTGGCTTCTAATATCTGTTCTGGTAATGAAGCCCTTGTGAATCTATGGAGTACATGTCTGTGATTTTCTGTCTTTATTTACTCTTGTCATCCTTCAAGCATCCAGTTTCTTGGTGATTGTCTGTGAATGAACATGCCATTTGCAGAAATCAGAATCTATTCCTGAAAAGAGAAGAGAGGAGAAAGTTTTCTTGATATGTGTTATTGGAAAGTCGTTTATTCAGCTTCTGTTCTGTTGCCAAAGGTAGGCTTGGGTGCTTTTTAATGACTGTGTGTTTATAATAGTCGGTTACTTTCTCCTCAGAGATCTTCAGATCTTAATTAGTTTGTGTTATAAGCAGCTTTCCAGACCTAAGGCAGATGGAAAAAATGTATCCCTGAGCCCTTCTATGTCTTACTGACTTCCAGAATACATTGAAAGGTTTATTTTTGTGAATTAAATTATTTAATTTGAATCATGTCCTAGATTATATATGCATCTGAATTTACAGACATAGTCATAAATGCATATACACACAACATTTGTTTTTAGATCTGAAAGCTGATCTCTTTCTGAACATTCTGCTTTTGTTGCTCAGCAGAGATAAACAGCACGGTGCAAAGCAGGTGGGGAGAGGAAGATATGTGTGTCCAAAATGATGGGCTGCCTTTATTCATTCCTGTCACAGTGGAAATAAGCACAATATAAATCATTAAAGCAAAAACTCACAAAAGTGTGAAATTTATTAATGAGTTTAAAGAACCGAAAAGGAGGCTAGCATCCTAAGTCCGAGACTGGGAGTGTGCAGCCTAAAACATTACCAAATGGAGTCTTGAAGAATACAGGCTATTATGTTATGAAATTCTGACTTTTAAAAACAAGGTGACATCTCATTTTATTATTGTTGGAGAACCCCAGAAAAATTAAAAGGTTAGTGTACTGAATCAGAAAGAGATCTGTTGCTGGCAGCAGG
The DNA here is from genome assembly GCA_036630365.1 of Acanthiza pusilla. Taxonomy (NCBI): domain Eukaryota; kingdom Metazoa; phylum Chordata; class Aves; order Passeriformes; family Acanthizidae; genus Acanthiza; species Acanthiza pusilla. The sequence goes on along the minus strand of JAXCHO010000023.1, from coordinate 25,246,248 downwards.
CTTGGAAAGTCCACTGTGAACATATTTTTGCTGTTATCACACACTGTTGCAGATAGAGTGATGCCCTTTCTTCATAAAGGGGAATATGTAAGTAGAGGGAATAGGTAAGTAGCAATAAGTTTATTAATATAAACCAGTGATTTAATAAAGTTTGATAGTAAATGTGACCGCGGTTTAACAAAATTTGATGGTGAAGTACATTTGATTATTTACTGAGAGAGCTCAGCAGGCCAGTGAACCATCTTAGTCCACTTTTTATGGACTAAGATGATTGACTTCCAGGCATTTTTGCATACCAGCGAGATGTCTGGGTCACACTTCCAGACAGCCCCTGTCTGTCGTGTTGCCATCCACCCCCAAAGTCCAGAGCAAGCTGGATGAAGACATCACAGCCCCCACTGGTGTTTGTGGCATAAGCAGGGGGGGAGCAAGCCACCACTCGTTATTAATAAAAAGAAAAAAAAAACCTTATGAAGACATGAACTCCTTAATATGTGGTATAAAATATTATTAAGATACACGTTTCCAAATTCTCCATGGGAGAAGGAATCATTCTTTAGACATCCTGGAGCTCAAATCTGTGTGCTGGCTGGAAAAGGGAAAGGGCCACTGGGCTTCCCAGCACGCTTTTCCAGCCTCTTTGAGTCAGGTCTCTGAGAAGATCAGTGGCTGAGACTCCTTACAGAGTGAATATTTAACAACATAGGCAATAAATTCTGTGCAATCCCACTAGATTCCCTTCTTCCCTTCCTTGACATCAGGAGTGCATATCACAGTGAAGAAACACTGTCTCTGTTCAGATGTGTTGGTACCAGTCTTTGCAAGCATATTTAGGTGTTGGCAGCTTGAAAGGTATTTAAATGCATTGTAAGAGAACAATGTTTTGCAACGTAGAAACTGGAATTTAGTTAAAAGATAGCCAAGTAAACCTCGGACATAGTCCTTGCTTTTCAACTTCAAATGAAAAATATCTGGTAGGGATAAGGAAAAAGCTTCAACTGAGACAGGCCGGTTATGTGGCTTGCAAAGCTCTGTGACAGGAGATACACTTTATCATGGTTATAAACTTGGTTTGGGGAAAAGAAGACTGCTTTTCACTGAACTGCACAAATAATTAATTAGCTATAGTTATCCTTATTTGCAAAGATATTCTTCACATTTACTTCTGATGATATCAACACTTAAAAGTACTTTCTTTTACCCAAGTGCCAGGATAAGCCAACACACAAGTGCTCTTGGCAAATGAATACACAGATCATGAACCACTGTCCAGCTGACCTTAATTTTCCAGTTAGTACCTACAGAAAACAAAACCTGCCTTGCATTTAGTTTAGATTTCTTTATGTTATCTATCTAAGAAAAGCTTTTGTATTTAATAAAAAATAGATTCAGGATAAATAAACACATGAAATGTGAGACAGAAAGGATTTGTGTTGTTTAAAACCTGAGCATAGTGAGATGTGAAAAGGATGCTGGCTTTCTTGAAAGGGGAAATTCAATTTGCTGAAGCTGACATTCTCAGTAGCTACTTAAAATCACCCAGGCTGAGTACTATGACAAGGATGATGGATCATTTCTAGGTGCTCAGAAAGCTGAACCATAACCTGCAAAAATGTTTACCTGAATGTCCTCCTAAGGAGCCCAGGGCCTGGTTTAGTGAAGTGCTTTGCTTTTATTGCCTACAGATTGCTTTCTTTCTGAATGAGCAACAATGTCTCCTAGGATAAAAATGTAAGTTATAAGTCTCTTTAAAGCTTCAGACTTTTGGAGGACAAACATGGTCATGTAGTCATTGCCTTTCCTTATTTTCCCCCTTAAGATAGTGTAGTCTTTTGTCTTACATTTTCAAGGTTGTAGAAGCAAATGAAGACACAGAGGAATAAAAATTAAATAACTTTTAAAATTGGCTTCTCTGTGATGAAGCTCTGCCACAGAACTTGTAGAAATTGAATGAAAATGGTTTTGAAAGACTTATACCTCTTGTCAAAAACCACGCTCTTGAGTGAATTCTGAATAAGTTGGGTATAGTGGAAAGACATAAATATCACCATCTGACAGAATTAGATGCATGCCATTTTAGAGACTGGGTAAATTATATGGACAAGGATTTTTCTTCTTTTTCTATTTATAGGACAAAAACTGTTGCAGAAATGTGCCTGGCCCCCTCCTTGGTGCATACAACTGCTTCAAACATACTTCTTTTTAAATTTTTGGAGCTGGCCAGAAGAGTTAAAATGGCAGTATCTCTTCATAAATGTATTGGCTTCTCCATATCTGTTCATCATTGTGTATCTGCTCTATTTAAAAGAAAGTATCCCCAGAATACCAATCCAGCTGAAGTGTCCTATTTCTTTTAATGCCTCTCTATTAGTGAGAAAAACCGTAATAACTCAAGTTAGTGATAATGTGAGTGTGATAAGAAAAAGTTTAAATCAGATTGAAGACCCTTTAGTTATTTTGTATATGCTGCTAAGTTGTGAGGGGTAATAATGTTTTATTATCTTAGGAACGTTGGGTACATTGGGAACTTTACAAAGGTGAAAGAAACTTCAGAATCTGTGTTTTGTACAAAAAGATTTACATCAGTATTGGGTGCAGCTCTTCATGTAGTCAGCTGTTATCTCCTGCAAATCCTGTAGCTCATACTACAACTGATTCATCTATCTCAAAATGACATTTAGTTTCCAGTGGAATTGCAGGAAATGTCAGTTTCTGGATTTCTACCTAATAATATGGGAAAAGCTGAACAGTATCAGAAAAGACAATACCAACAGGACTGGCAGGATGCAGACCCTGAAATTATCAGTAAGTTTCCGCTTAATCTTGTCTCTCTGTCTGAATCAGCACAGTTCAATTTACAGTAAATTATTTCAGGATTCTTTTGTTACTCAAGCCTGTGGGCATCATCCTAAAGCTCAGAATGTAGTACATGCCTTTTTCAGTATGAAGCAACCATCTGTTTTTTCTCCTACTCAAGTAATACTGACAAAGGACATATATAACTGCTGCAATGATATCTCAAAGGAAAACAACATTTGCTTTCTCCAAGGAACATAAATAACATATTGAAAAGTATATGAACATCCACAGCTTATTTCTGGTTGGATATAGCAGAATTTAATTAGTTAAGGTAACAAAACTTCAATGCTCTATTGGTAGGAATTGAGGTTTATGTTTCCTCTTCTCTTAGCCCTGTCACTTTTCTGTGTTTCCTTTCACAGTCAAGGTTGGCTTTAACAGATAAGAAAATGAGGGGGAAATATTTGCCCAGCAGATTGTCTAAATCCTTCCTGTTTCAGGCACTTGTCATGCCAATTTTGTGCTTAATTTAGCTTTTCCTTCTGACTTTGTCCATCCACTTCAAACTACGAATGTTTTCAGCAGGAACACCAGTATCCTTAGTTACTGGAAGGGAAGGAAGGGTTTAACAGATACTTAAGGGAATGCAACAGCATCAGGGCCATAGCATAAAACCCAGAGCAGTGTGTCTGGCACACTCCTTCTTGCAGTGAATCCTTTCCATTGCAAGAATGGCTGAGTTAATTTATTTTCCATGTCATTACACCTCTGTTACAGAATCTCTGCTTATCCTTCATAGCCTGCACCTTATAATAGTGATATCACAAACCTCAGGCTACAGCTACCCTTGCAAAGGTATCTTTTTGCCACCAAAGACAATGCATCCTTGAAAACATATGAGTTCCTGTTAAAGATATCTTTGTAGAATCCCAAATATAAGTTCATTTTGCTCTTAGAGGAATGAACATAGGAAGAAATAGCACCTCTATAAAGCTAAACTAAATTGTTTCTGCAGGGTTCACAGAACTCTATTACTATGAGCACTCATAAGCTTAAGAGCTGATGCTGTTGGCAATACTTCTAAAGCAGTGTCAAAAAATCCCCAAAACATCTTGTGTGTAAACAACAGGGCATTGCTCACTTTTCATATTAAAAGGACAGAAGTCTGTTCAGTTAATTTTCTTCTGTTTTGCTTGGTTTAAATGCTGTATGTGGGATGTAAAGTGATTTGTTTAGTGTTTAGGGCCCTTACAAGCACCTGCTGGGCACCATTTGATTTCCTGAAAGAAAAACCCAACTCAAAACTCGGTAATAGTTATGAGGAAGGTGGCCACAGAACAGCTTTCTTTCCTCCATGAAAAGCCTTGCTAGTGCAGGGCAGGGTCTGGAATCTGACTTCAATTTCATCATCAAGGCTTGATTATAAATATAAAAGAGATCAAACAGAAAAAAAAAAGAAAAAAAAGAAAATTCACAGGATTGTTTCGAGTGTTGTCACGGCTCTGGATATACTGGCATCAGGATGCAGGAGGCTGGTCCCTTTAGTAGTGGGTTTCCTATTTGGTGGAATCATCTTTGCTTCTCCCACATGCAATGTGTTTATTCTCCTTCACACCTTTGATGAAAATAAGACAATAGTAAAATATTGGCTAAGAGTGAAAGGGAAATAAGTGAAAAAATGTCAAAATAGAGTAACTGAAAAGTCAAAGTTTCTGTGAAATGTTTATTTTGGAAGAGAAAAAAAGGGAGCTGAATTTTTGGTTTTCATTCCATGCAAAGCTATTAAATAAAGGGATACTTAGCAATTTTTTGCTTTTCTTTCCCTTTTTGGGAAAAGGGGTCACAGGAGATTAACTCCTCTGGTTCCTCACAGCATCTTCATTCAGTCAGGTTTAATACACGTTTTTCGATAAATGCCACAGCAGGTAACAGATGGAACTGGACATGAAGTTTTGCAGCAGCCAGCCAAGGAGTGAGAAGCTTGTTGTGTGGGGAGACTGCCAGGGAAAATGGAGGGAAAATTGCCAGAAAGGATCAGAAGTATATGGAAAAATGAGCAGACTGACCAATTGCAGATAATGTCCTTTTCTTTTCCTTAAAGTTAAGCAGCATCTCTCAGGAGGGAAAACAGGCAACTGTGAGAAAAAGGAAGGTAAGATAGTCCTCCTCTTGGTCCTTGTAACCAGAAGCTTGGTGACAAACATCATGGATAACTGCTCTGTGAAGAACTGCATCTCTCCCACCCACCATATAATCAGCAAATATACAACAGCCTATTGCAGAAGCTTAGCCTGAGAAAAAATCCTCATGAGGAGATGATTTCAAGTCTGGAGATAGCAGCTAAATGCCTGAGGTCTCTGCTGCCCTAGATTATGAGCCAGGTAGGAGTCTGGTGACAAGAAACTGGACAGGTTGCTGAGCAAGCAAGAAAGCTGTCGGGGGAATGACTCTCCACAGCGGGGGGTACAGGCTGGCCCAGAACAGAGCTAAAGGGGCTCTGTCAAAGACGGTGACCCAGTAGAGAGTTGGAAATTGTGTCTTTTGGGAAGCAGGGGGTTGAGGACTGTTGGAAAGAGTCCTGGAAAAAAGTAGGTGCCAAAGAACTGTCTGCTGTAACCATATTGCCAATTGTCATGGTTTGATTGCAAATCTTGTACTATTTGGAGACTAATATGCTTGCTCTTTGTGGGAATATATGCTCTCACTGGGGGGGAAAACAAACCCTAGACAATCCCTTCATTCTTTACCCTCTGTCCTACCAAAATTCCTGTGAGTGTTGCTTGAGCATATTCTGCATGCTCTCAAGCGAGAAAATGGTGGCGAAAAAAGCTTAAATTTTTAAATTTAAGAAGTTATTTGTAAAATATCAGAAAATTTTTAAAGGGAGACTCTTGATTTTTTTAAACAAAATTTTGATGACGTGGGCCTGGTGAGAATCTGGGCTAGCTATAAGTGCTCTTGGGAGGTTAACTCCTTGTGGAAACAGGGAACTCCTTGTAGAGCAATGTGCACCCAAAGAAAACATACATATTCATCTGATGTGGAACAGCTTATAGATGTCCCAGCAGTGAGTCTGAATCTCTCTTGTGGCTGCATATGGAGCTGGCAAGTGAGATTTGTAATGTCTAACTGGGTGAATGAGTTTAAACCACCTGAATTAACAATAGGATTGTAAGTGTATGTGCATAGACTGCAACTATAATAACTTTTTCCGCTGTTTGTGTTTGTGTTTACTTCAGTGTTCTTACAAGAGAACATGGAAGACAGAGTGGAAAAGAAGAGAAATTTAATTTCAAAATGTAGTTTCTGTGGTTTTGTGTAGAGATGGGGAAAAAAGTGGTGTTTCTTTCAGGACTGGATTTCAGAATGATGTCCTTCCGTCCTCAGAAGTGACTGATGACAGGATTTGACAGGAATGGAGACCTGTGCGAAAAAGCATTTAATTCAGTGGGTGTCAGATCAAAACACGGAGCGGATGAACAGAAGAGAGTGAAAGAAGAAAGTTCCTAGATGTGTAAGGTTTTCTCATTCTCTGTCTTCTTGATCTGTTATTTATTGAACCTCTTTTTGCAGCAAAGCAATGTTGAAAGGGGATATTTGACTTGTGAGACAGGAAAAGGGAAAAGCATTTTCCCCACAGGTGTAGCTTTGTCTGCATAACTCCAATGATCAGAAACATTTAAGTATTTACAGACCTTGACTCACTTTCAAACAATGTGTCTCAGCATTTGGTTTAACAGTGCCAGGTATGCAGGAACCTGCAGGGACCCTATGAACTCACATGCCTGTGACATTTTATGGGATATATTCTGCCTGGGACCAGATGTGTGACCCTTGGAGGCTGCCATAATGCATCCTTGATGCACACACCAGCCATATACAGCCATGCCAGCCTGAAAAGGGCCCTGTCTGAGGAAACAAGAGTCTCTGTTCTGCTTCTCTCCTAGCTCAAGACAAATGTCTGCATTGTCTGGTGCTGGAGGCTGAGGCAAATGAAGTAAGAACTCCTAAATAGATGGACTCACTGGCATTTTTGTCTACACTGCCCTGAAATCTGCCTGTCCTTTGCACTTGACAGATAGGAAGGCTCCTAAGCAACTGCTGTTTGATGGCTAAATATACATTTTTACCCACAGAGATTGCCATCCCCCCTTGCAGGCTGCAGCAGAGCCTTTAAACCCCCCGTGGACAGAAAAAACAACACCACACAGAGACATCACATAGATGATATAAATAGCTGAGAGACCCTGGGGCAGAGAGGATAATATACATGCTGGCTCTTGGGGCAATCATTGCTGGAAAGGATGGTTCTTATGTAAGAAGGTACAGGATAAGTATGTTTGTATTTTGATTTCCCCTGCAAATACAGAATGCAAGAAAGCACCATTTACAGAAGGAGTCTATTGTCATTGTTTGGGAGTGTAACAGCAAACACAGCCCAAAGTGAGGCACAGAATGAAGGCTGCTTTCCTGTGTGGCACACTTTCCTGCGGGGCTCACAGGCTCTTGCAGGACCCAGAGACAATATCCCCACCTCAGAGTGGTGCTCCCTGCAGTCACCTGCTTGAGGCTGATTCTCCTGAGGGTTGCAAAAGAAAAGACATAAGAAAGAGAGTGAAGACTAATTATTAATTGTAAATGAATGGAAGATTAAAACATCAGGAGGAATACTGCTTTCAACAATTAAAAAGGACTGTTGTTTTCTGCTAAGCATGTGCATACCTTTGACATCTTGTTCTCATGAATAAGGCAAGTGAGGAATTCTGGTAAGGTCCTAAAAACCTCAGGGGAGAAACCGACTTCAGCCTGTCAGTCAAGGCAGAAGTCTGTTTAAAAGGCCATGTTAATAATCTGCATAAGGAACAATACAAATAGCTGACTTGATAGCGTATTGATCAGCTGTGCCCATGGTGAATTGCCTTTCTGTCTTTTGGGAATGGAGCCACTGGATTCGTTTGACAAAGACTCACTCTCACTGCTGTTTTTCAGTGTTTGTATGTACTTCCCAACCAGTCTCCTTATAGCTTAACTGGATGTACATACTGATCTGCTCTCTAACTGTTGGCCCTCTTTGCCAATTTTCCTAACTCTGAGTAGGCAGCATCCACAGCACTCTGCTGATCTCAAGCAACAAGAAAAAATGTGTTATTCTCTCTTGCTCTGTGTTTTCTCAAACAAATGAATATTTTGTACCACTTCTGCAATATCTTTGAACATGAGATTTTAAGTGACTCAGACACCAAGATTTATGCTGATAAGACAAAGACTTGGGGCTATACTTTTGTTATTCACAGCAGAGGCCAGAGATCTCTTCTTAGCCCATGGAAGGATGTTTGATGTGCAAGTGCTACAACACAACTGCAATGGCATATTTTCCATTTTATCAGCACTTTTTATCAGAAGCTTTTCTACATTACTGAACCTCTGTGAACACAGCTGGAATTTACAGACTTACCACTGGAAATGTGCTTACAGATCTGATGTCATAAAAGCAAAATTGCTCGTATATGGGTGAAGCCAAATTTACATGCTTCACTCTAGTTTTTAAGGCAGCAAGGAGAGACAGGCACCTAAACACCTTAAACAAAATTAGTTCTTGGTCAAATTTTACTTTTTAAGCTGAGCTCAGGAATTTGAACATAAGCTCTGCAAGAGCAGGTGGGAAGATTGACTCTTTAGCCAGGGTACCTGTGAATGGTAAAGGCAGAATTAATGACATTTCTGCTCTTGTGCAAGAATTTGTTAGGTCTATTCCTGACCAGAATTGCAGACTGGTGCAGCCACCTAGGCAAGAGCATGGCCTTATGTCTTTATGCTCACTTAAGAGGTAGCATGAGCTTGTGCAGTTCGCATACATTAACCCATTGTGCATGAAGAACATAAAATTGTCATACACCTTTGCTGGTTGCTACAGAGCCTATTGTGCTGGGAAGATATGTTTCTTTCCTGGCCAGCTCTGTGAAATTTCCCAAAGGCAGAAAGCTGCTTTCTGCTGAGAAAAGTTTGTTTGCTCTTTTCATCTTTTATACATATGAATTTAAAAATTCTTTTATGTCTGATTAAAGAAGAGCATGAAAAGTGGAGAAAACACTGCTTATGATGCTGTTTGCCAATGTTTTTCTTTCTTGTAGGGCTATATTGTTTCTTCAGGCAGTCAGAGGAGGCAAAATTCAATGCAGAGAAGAAAGCATCATGAGATACCACCCCTACTCTGCCTCCTGCCCATACAGCAAAGCTATTCCTTTTTAGGACATCTTGGTTTTGTGTTTTGGGTATTTGTTTAATTTTGTTCCATTCGTCTTTCTTTCTTCTGGGTGAAATATTTTACATTGGTGAGTGACACTGTATAGTATTTAACAGTGAGCAGTATCAGCTGCCAGTAGCAGCTCAGGCTATAAGATCCACAAAGAGCCATGAAGTGATACCAAACTGAGAGAGTGAGGTAAAGGCAACTTTTTAATTGAACTTAGTAGGGAAATAAAAAGTATAAAGAGGCAAGGAAAATTAATACACTAAAGATGTAACAGAGGAAGCACTGATCACTTCTTTCTGGTGACCAGTGACAGGACTCCAGGAAACAGCATGAAGCTGAGCCGGGGAGGTTTACATTGGATACTAGGAAAAGATTTTTCACCCAGAGGGTGGTCAAGCACTGGAACAGACTCCAGAGGGAAGTGATGATAGCACCAAGCCTGGCAGAGTTCAACAAACATCTGGACAATGCTCTTAGGCACATGGTGTGACTTTTGGAGTGTCCTGTGCTGGTCAGGGAGTTGGGCTCGATGATCCTAATGGGTCCCTTCAAACTCAGCTTATTCTATGGTTCTATGATTGTAGGACAAGAGGAAATGGTTTCAAGCTGTGCCAGGGAAAGTTTAGATTGAATATTAAGAAAAATTTCTTCACCAAGGGGCTTGTCAAGGATTGGAACATGCTGCCCAGGGAACTGGTGAAGTAACTATCTTGAAGGAATTTAAAAGATGTGTAGATGTGGTGCTCAGGGATGTTGTTTAGCGATGGAATTGGCAGTGCTGGTTTAATGGTTTGACTTGATGACCTTAAAGGCCTTTTCCAACCTAAATGATTCTATGAGTCTATTTGGTAGTACAAAGAACACTGAAATTTGCTGGCTTGCAGCTGAGGTTCCCTATTGCTTCTGATATTAGTTTACTGTTGATAACATACTTATTAAAAAATGAAAAGCACCATGCTGAGGCAGAATTTTAAAGAAAGCTGGAAGGATTTTAAAGTACTGGATGGATTTTTGCCACTCAAGTTACATGTGGGCAACAGTGGGCGGTGGGTAGTATGCAGCAATTGGCTTTTCACATAAATGAATACTGTACCAGAAGGTTGATTGGTGGGAGCAACACTCCCATTAAGCAGTAGGAACTGTTTCTTGCTGGTTTGGGCAAAAAGGTTTTATATAATTAGAGTTCTAATTAGAAATGCCAGACCTAATGTTCTGTTGCCTACTTTAGTTTGGGGGCTATGGGAAAATATTAACTTCTGACAGAAGTTTTCACTCACTAATTAGTTGTGAAAAGATTTGGATGGAAAGATTTGGAGCCTCAATCTTTCAGTAAAAGGAAAAGCAATTAAAAGAAAAAGCAAACAATTATATTATTAATTTCTCTCAGTGATCTGTGCCATTACTGTTTTGTTAACACTGGCAACATTCCCTTATTAGCAGCATTCAGCCTGACATTTATTTGTTCTATCATCATTGAGCATAGCTCTGTTATAAGAATGCTGAAATGTGGGAATAAGTCATGTTAAAATGATGAAACTAACACTTGGATCCCAGCTGACCAATATTTCTGTCCATCTTTTTGCAAATGATCCAACACGGCTAGAAAAGACAGATTTGGGGGTTACTTTTCTTGGCTCTTGAATCGATAGCTCCTTTTGATGGTTACCGAAGTTAGTTAACACACACTCATACAAAACTCCTATGACTTAGTTGGGCAATGAAGTGTGAAACCTTTTCCTTTCCCTTCCATGTTTACATACAGACATATATTAGCTATGCTTGAAACAAACTTGAAAGTGAGGTTAAGTTTCCCAATGCCTCTTACATTAATAATTCAATGAAAAAAGAATGTCTACAGCAAGTGAACCACCACATCTAAAACACCTCTAACCTTCTTAAGGAACATATTTCTCTCTGCTGATAAGGAAAGGAACCTTGGGAAATTACTCTCCTTAATTAGGCAGTGCAGGAATTTAAAACTAATTACAAGCCAGAGCACATGTGGTAATCTAACCACTGAGAATAGCACTGGGGCAAGAGTTCTGCCTACCTAACACGTTGGCTTTGTCCATCTGTAAGAGTAGTGATATACTTTATATAGGTCACAGTGCTGTACCTTTTTACTAGAACTTAGAGTGACCTACACTGCTATGGTGACAGTGGAAGCACCTTTCCTCAGCTGTGACCTGCATCTTCCATTGCTAAGTCTAGTTACACCTTCACTGAAAACAAAGTGCAAAATTAATTCGCTATATATGTTTCATTATTAAGGTACAACCTTAAGATATACGCCAATATACATAAGGCAGTTGTTTGCCTTAAACCTATACACTAAATTCAGTAATGAAATTCATTTTGATAATTTTATTTGACCAATTCTTGGAGTTCTTTCCTCCAGCAGCAGCATACTACTGTTCTGAAAATTAGTTCTGGATAGTAAGCCTTGCACAAGTCTATCCACAAGAAAATTTTGTCAGCCCTCTTCTCCTCCCAAAAGACAAGGGTGTGTGACACAGATACAACCTTATGTTTTTCCTTAGTTCAAGTAAATCTTTGAGCTTGCTGATATTAAAACATGACCTGTTCATCTGCAGAGACACTTCACAGGTTGCAAATCCCCTGCAGCTTCACACCGTTACAGAGAGTGTAATGTGTATATTAATTAATTAATATAAACACGGCTGTCTAGGAGGTTGCATGAAGAGCTGGGGCCCTGCTAAGCACATCCCAGGGTGAGCACCTTGCCTCAGGTGAAGCAGGCAGCTGAATTCACCAGGCTGTCTTTGGTTTAATTCTTCTGCTTTATCAAATTGACGTTCATTGTAATGTAATGCTGGTCTTTGCTGAGAACAGTAAATGATCCCTATGGAGGAAAGAAACCAGAAGAAAAGACTGATATTTGAGCTGTCTTACTGCATATGTAGAACATTTAATGTTTTTCTTTTTATTGCCAGCATGGCTGCTTACGGTGAGTTTAATTTTCTGTCTAGTATTTTTTGGCACAGTTCCCCTTAAATAAGTGAAATGACATATCCATCTATCTTTTCAGTTCCTGGGTGATAAAAAAATATAATAAAAAAAGCAAATCTTAAATTAGTTTTCTGTCATGAGCAGAAATAAATCATAACTACATCTTAACTCCTCCTTCTCCTCCTGCCAAAAGTCCTGTACTCAAACAAACACTTCTTACAGGCTTCCTGCTGGTTTTTAAATAAAATTACTCTTTCTTTTCTCAGTTTTTCAGCTTTTATCTTTAAAATCTCTTTACTGCAATGAGGTGTATTAGCTGTTTTATAATGTATGATTTTACTGTAAAATATTGATTTGGAAAAGAAGTCATCAGAGAAATCTTCAATCTTATGGCAGGCAGATATTCACCTGGTTAGACATTACTAATCTAAAAGTAGACTAATCCCAATTAAATTCTGTTTGTACCTATGTGTTTAGCCCCAAAGCGGAGTTTAGCTTTCCTTTACATCGCTGGTTGTTGTGCAATAGTTTTGACATTTGAATGCCTCTCTGAGCTTGCATTCTTAACAGAGTTCATGAGAGTTTGCAGATTCCCGTGTCAGTCGAACCATTAACTGCTGAGATGCCTTTAGAAACCCTACATTTCATAATATTTTCATTGTTGACTGCCTAGGTGACAGCAGCTTTTTAAACAGAAGAGCAAGGAAAAACAAACACTGAATAATCTTTTTTATACACATGAGTTTTTCTCATGTGTATAAATGTGGAGATACTGGCATTTATGAAGAGTAACTCCCAAACATTTATGCATCCAAAACCTAGTTTTTACAAATATTTGCCTTGTGTTGCTACATTAGCCATGAGAGGAGATTTCATATGTCTATACTAAAGTTCATAGTTCTCACACAGTCCTAGCTGTGCTATGGATGTGATACTGGGAACAGCTATGTCCACTCTGTGAGCTGCATGAAGGCAACTTGACAATCTCTAACAGCAGAAGAAAGAAAATGTGGCTTCATGGAGAGGCTGAACTGCCCTGCTGTCTTCAAAGTGCTTGTTCTGAGAAGAAAGGCACACTGCCAGGTCCTTGATGGGAGTTTGGCCATACCTTTGAGGCTGGTAGACAGTTTTGAAGACCTTTTCATCTGATACATTTCACACAAAGTAAATTCATTAGGAAAGGATTAAGCAGCTTAGGTATCATCCCCTTCACAGCTTCTTCTTTCCCTGAAGAGGTGCCATGAAAAGGTTGTTTGTCATGAGGGTTTTTGTATGAGTGATGGGCAGAGAGTGGTCACACCCCGTGGACAATATGAATTTTAAAATTGTTGTGACACCTGGATTGCCTTTCTTCCGTAAGTCCGTCTAAACTAGACAGAGCTCCTCTAAGGAACAAGAGTTAATTTCAGTCTCATCCTTATTCATGTAATAGGCTTTTCCATTTTTCATGAGGAAGGATATCCTCTTAAATGAGTTTTGAAACTCTGTGAGTATTTTACCGAACACATGCATAAAATATGGTAGGCTGAGCAGAGAACAACCCAAATTCCTAATTTGTATAGTGTGGCATCCACTGAGAGAAACTAGAAAACAGGTTTGTTTTTCTTTTTAACATTTGCTTTGATTTATGGCACACTCAGTGTTACTAAGGATCACACAGAGAGTGGCTGAGTGGTGCTTAGTTGCTGTCTGGGGTTAAACCACAACAGATCTTAATTAATTCTAGCTTGATCATATCTACATGTCTGACTCACATTCTGAATCTAAGTTTAGAGTAGCTATGACTGGACTGAAGTACTGATGTTGAGATGACTTTGGTATAAACCTTTGGCATTTCTTTGGTACATGCAATTAAGGGCTGAGCTGTTGCTAGCACAAAGTTCTGTGAATTGTGACTATGAGGATGCCTTGCCTTTCCAAATTAAGAATGTCAAAAATTCCAACTTACTACATTTAAGGGAGGTGCAATATGCCATAAGATTAGATTAGCTATTGGTCTAGGTCAGAAACCTTTGATTAAGTGCCTGCCTGGGTGACCATTGCTTTTTTTCATTTTTGGAAAGCTCCTTCTCAAAGTAACAAGACAAAATAAAATGAAACTTGTTTTAATTAAGCATATTTTAATAGAAAGAGGAAAAAAAGGAAAATTACAACTGTGAACGTTTGACAGTATAAAATAGTCTTTCTGATGAATACTTGCTAGGAGTAAAGAACAACCTCCATAATATGTGGCAGACATAAGTGGAGAAATGTAAATTATATACTTACAAACTCCATAATGTTATCTACTCTTGGTAATAAATCTGAGGTTTTGATGATAATTTATGTCAGTTCTCTGTGACATGCAAAGGAACACTATTCTCAGAACTCTATGTTCATTTATTGGATTTTACAAAAGATGTAAAAACTTTGTGGTCAATATTTTCGTCAGCTATTTCCCTTGTGTGTCTGAAATTGTAAATGATTATGGGGTTATTTTCTGTGATGCTATGAAGTTGATGTAAACATTTGCAGTGATTCTTACTGAATCTCTGGAACTTGTGCTCTCTAACAAGCTCCTGGTTAAATTTGTTGTTTTTTTTAACAGCCTTGGAAACTTTTTTTTTCCTGTATAACAGAAGAAGTGGGAGAATATTTTTGTTCTCAAGCTTTTCAAGGGAAGTTTGCAACCCAAAATGTGGCCAGGGTGAAACACTGTTATGACTAAAGTCCCCTCTCTTGAGGCCTTATAAAGAGTGGTCCAAAATGAGACCCTTGGAGCTCTCCTGCTCCGCAGAGGGCTGTGACCAGCAGCCTCCTTTTGAGTGGGGCCCCTCCAAGCCGGTGAGCTCTGGAGTTTTCTGTACTCCAGGACTGATGAACAATGACAGTGGATCCCGGGCTGATATCCCCACTCCTTGAGGCTTGACACTTCACCCGTTGAGAAGATGCAAAGGTATCTGAAGTGATTATTTCACTACCTTCAAGGGGAATTTTTCACAAGTACCTTCTACAGACTGTTCTTGTCTATGTGCATACAAGTGTGCATATGATAGAGCAAATGTGGGAGAAATACTGCACTCCTGGATTCTTAAGTACTTTAAATTTTTAAGTAAGTTAGGCCTGTAAATAAGTTACTGTTGTGGTATAGTAAATCCTATATGAATCCTTTGCTAATTTTTTTAACTTTAGTTATCAGTTATGTTAAATGCTGTTAAGTTTAAGTTAAGTGCTGTTGGGCCCTTGGGACATATTGATTTTTATTCTTGCCTTTTCTATTCTTTCATTTCTCCCCTCCCTCCTCCCCCCGTACACTCCTTTCTCCATGTAGGTAGTTTTTGGGTTTATTTCGGTTTGGATTGATTGAGTCTGGATTTTTGTTTGTTGCTTTTCCTCTGTGTACCTTAACCATCTAGTAAGTATTAGAGTGAACCTTGTCAACAAGTTTTGTTGTGTTGTGGCTTTTATATTAAACCTGTTTTTATTGGTACCTTTGCCAGTGGTTCTTTAAGCAGTCTTAAACCACTCAGTCATGACAATGTCACTTCACATATATTAGCATTAAAATATTCAGAAAGGTGTGTCAGAATAGAGAGACTTTTTGTGCTATATGTTCAATATCTGATGCTTTAACAAATTTATCCTTTGTTAAGAACCTAAAAAGTTCATTCTGCCTGAAAAGATTCTAGTTTTTAATTTCTATTTTATTATTTCTACAGAATAATTTTAAAAGTATTCTCAAGTTTTCACAGAAATAGTGAAATAGAAATTAGTTTCCTTTTTGTGTCCTGCTTTTGAATGAAATTCTTTGTCTTCATTCTTACAGAGTAAATCCATTTTCATTATGTTGCGACAAACTTTCTACATTCCTTTATTCATAGGGTAATGCTCATACTTTGAAGCATTTCCTGAACAATATGAGTAATCCACACTTTCTAACACTATACTTCTTGGATTCCTGTGGGTTGGTTTTTTTGGGGGTGAAACAGGTTATTTAGGTTAACTTACCTGATAATACAGCTTTTCAAACTTTCAAACTTTAAAATTTTCTTTCAGTTGGCTTAAAACACTTGACTGGTTCTTGCTTAGAATTCTCATGTCTTGTGTTCAGACAACATTTTGGAAGACTAGCACTATTTAAAGTGGAGATACAAATTCCTTAGTACAAATTAGTGCTGCTGATGAACTTGTTTGGCTAAAACTAAACGTCAGCAACAGAATTCAGATAAAAGCTTCCACCTAGCCTAGAAGTGCCTTCTTCTAGAACATCTCAGACTCTGCCCTGTAGCTTGTCCTCCCCAGTGTCTGTATGTTGCTCTCTTATTTCTTTTGCCATCTTGTTATAGGTCGGGACTACTCTCCAGTATTATCACTAAGGACCCATTCCTGCAAGAAGTCTTCACAGTGAGCCCCCTGAGCTTCTGCTCTTGCCTTAGATCAAAATAAAAGCTTGAGCAAGCTTTGGGTATGAATGCTGCAACAGGCCCTTTAAAGGAAAAAAAAAAAAAAAGGAAATAACAATAAAAAGAGAAGCTGCCTCGTCTTCATGATAAGCATGTCTCTGTAGGAAAAGAAGTATAAGGACACCAGGTACTGGGATACCTCTGTACTTTGCCGTGACAATGAAGGTGTCTGAGAGTTTCTGTTGCTTCATAGTGAAGAGAGATCAGATTTTCTGCATGAATCAAGTGGAACTGACTTTATAAGGTCTGTCCGCTTCTCTCCTCTCGAAACAAAAAGGGAATCAAAGCATGGCATCTACACATAGGAAAGTTATCAACTGAAGCAGGAAAATATTTCTAAAAGTCATGGGAAAAAAACCCCAAATGGCGAGGAGCTTACACATTTTTGAAAGACCCTAGCAAGTGAAAAGATGATGCTTTCTTTTCTTGACAAAATCAAAAAGGGTTTAAACAGCTTGGTTACAAAAGGGCAGGTTTAGCATAGGCAACCTTTCCCATCTGAACATAGAGCAGGATTTATTAATTAGCAATTATTTCTGTAAAGGACAGTGTCATGCTGACAGCAGTAATGAAAAATTCATGACGGAGACTTAACATTCTAATCTGTTGGATTACTATAAGGAGGCTGCCAAACTTGGGCGACCAGCCAGTGCTAGGAACACAAACAAATATCATAGTTCCCATAGAAACTGGGATCACCTTGGAGATGATTAATACCAGTCTGACTTAAAATGGGTGTTCCAGAGATATCACTCTCTGCTGATTTAATTATGACCCGATGTAATATAGCTGAGCATCTCTGAAGAAAAATAACTCCATATTTCTCAAATTCTTCCTCCTACCCCTTAATGGAAGTCTAAGAAGGATATTATTTTATTTTGTTTCTTTGCTATTAAGAAAAAACAGAAAACCATATAGCACACATCCCAGAGTCGTGCATGCCACACTGGAACATAAACAGGTATACTGAAGACTATTCAGAATATTTAAAAACTTTTTTTTGTTTGTTTTCATTTGTTTGTTTGTTTGTAGTCTTGTAAAATCATATATTGCTCATATCTGCAGTACTCTGAGCAATACAAACTATCAACAGTTTTCATACTTAAGCGGAGTACATCAGCTGGTGCTAGGAAAATTTTTACAATCCATTAAGAAATGGAACTTTGTGAACAGAATATTATTCTGAGGTTTTACAGTGTAAGCATAAATAAAATGTTAATTTCACAAGAGTCTGTAAAAAAAAAAAGTCAAGAAAGTAGATCTTTTTAGCTTTGTCATCAGAGAATCTAGGTATTCTAGGAATAAAATACTCTTTGTGCTTCAGTCACCAGATCTAACACTTATGGTGTCAATCAAACTCTGTCTCTCAATCAAAAAAACCCCAAATATAAAATTTTGTATGTTAACATGTTTTTCTAAAAGACAAGTCTCCTAAAAGTGTTAGATCTGTAAGAAGAATTTCTACCATTATCATTGAACTAGCATAAAATTCAGTTTTCCTTCCATGTGTTCTTGAAGATCAATTTTTCATGCACATTTCTGATACATGAAAAGTTTAAAATTTAACAACAATTTGCAAGAGATGACACATTTACCAAAATGAGCTCTTATCTTATATTCACATAAAACATTATCATTGACAGCAATACTCAATTTGGTTGACATACTACAAAGTTTCAATGCTGAAATGTCAATAGTTCTAGGTAAACATTCACAATGTGATTTATTATTTCTTTTAATGTTGAAAATGTTTCCATGCTTATCTGTTTTTAGCATATTGAAAAGAATTAAAATATTTCTCCCCATTCATGAATACAATTAGGGAACACTTCCCCATCCAGAACCAGAAGTAAAATAGCCTTGTTTTTCCTCCACTTCTGGATGTGGTCTTATATGTGTCAAGTGAAAAGAAGACAGAGAGGTATTAAAATATCAAAATAACTGTGATGACTTTCTGCTTGTTTTCTTCATGAGTGAAGCTGCTGGATAGACCAAATTCTGGGAAACTGATTGTTCCAGAAAGTAGTAACACCAGAACTGCAAATGTCAACTGTCCCAATGAAAGTAGCAATGGAAAAGTAATAGAAAACTGATCTAACTGTACCAACAGCTCTGCAATGGCCTCATGGGGAAAAAGAGAAAGTGCAGATGAATCAGAAGCAACATCAGATTTGAACGTTGAATTTAAAAGGTAAGCAATTGTAGCAGACAAAGGAAAAATGGAAGGATATGAAAGGGTATGCAAAAAGAAAGGCTAAGAAAAGCTAAAAATAATTAATTTTAAAGTATCTGAAGTCTTAACAGAAAGACAAAATACTTCTTCTAGCTATTCAACAATGGAGAAATTATATTAATGGGTGAAGGAAAGCAGTCTGAAGTGGTTGATATCTTTTTGAAAGATTAACTATAAGCAGTCAACTTCTGTAAGTAGTGTGATACTGAAAAGAGTATAAAGCCAGGCTAGATTTTGGATAAAAAGTTCAGGTCCTTGAGTTAGTTTCTCTAAGATATTTTAAAATTGCTTAGCAGTTCTTGTATGAGTTATATGAGCCAGAGAGCCCATGAAGGCTGTTCCAGGACAGGGAGTGGTGACATGAAGGACTGTGTATCTTGGGTAGGTTTTTGAAAGGAGGGAGAAATCTAGGCACTTTAATCTCTATAAAAAGAGGAAAAAGAAGAGCCAGAGACTTTATTCTGGTCAACTAAATATCTATATCTTGAAAATTCTGGAATAAATAAGCAAGGCATGCATGAAAAAGAGCCGATAATGAGAAAAAAAGATTTTTCAAGAACAAATTACATCAGACTGCTAGGACAAGAAAACACGCTTTGCGAGTGGGAGAAAAGTAATAGATATCTTGTATGTACTGAAATGGTTTCATTAAATGCTCATACAACCCATCCAAGAAAATTTATGCTCACTGAAATTAATAGACAGTTATACAAGAAAACAGGAGCAAGTGTATGCTGCATGTCTATGGTTGTGAAACATGAAGACCAATTAAAATGAGCCCAGCAGTGAGAATCCTCATCAGAAAAGACTAAAAGCATGAATGGAATAAAAAACAACAGGTTAGACTGAAGCAAGTATGCTTTGTATTACAATTAAGAGGAAAAGAATGGCTAGAAATCTGCATAGAAAACATATATCCAACACCAGAGCTCCTCCAAGTTTTTGGAAATTTGATTTCTTTCTGGATCATTTGCTGTCGTGTGATGCTTTGCATTGAAAATGTTCATTCCTTCCCAGGAAGAATTACCATATGGTTCATTATCAGCTCCTTTCTTCTCATGAGAGGTCACAACCTCTTATTCTCAACCAGGGGTCACAACCTGTCCTCATTTTCAGGTGAAAAAAAATGATGCTGCTCCCTTCTTTGTGGTCTTCTTGATGCCTTTTCATCAATCTGCCACTTTCTTCCCCACCGCTGTATCCAAGGGACACTGCTCGAAGATTTTCAGCAGATGGCAATTTCAAGAAAAGGATATTTAATTTATGTCATGAATGATGTAGGTGTACCTGTTTGTACTGCAGAGCAGGGGGACAGATGACACTGTCACTGAAAATCCCTTCCACCTCTATTTTTCTGTAGCTCCCTGTGAACAAGATGAACTGGCGGATATAATTCTCCATTAAACTGGAAAGCTCACCAATGAATAAGTAAACACTTATCTTAGGAAGGTCTGTAGGTCCCTGATTTGTCTCTTTCTTCTGCCCATCAATTTTTAAATTTAATTCTAGCTGAAAATGCTAAATTCTCAGGAGGAGAATAAGACCGGTTTCTTCCTGTACTAAAATTTTTTCGAAGTTCTTAAATTTAGTTTTTATCAGGTACCCTTACTTTTACCAAGAATTTCAACTACCAAAATACTTTATGGCAAGAAAGAAGATCGGATTTTTTCAAGATAATAAAGTATCTATCCTGATTTTTTTGGTGAATGTCTACATATTATTATGAATCATTACAGCTTGCGTCCACCTAGATATTTTTCGCTAATGCAACCACTGATCTAATTTTGCAGGAGGGCATGGGAGAAGGGGGTGGTAGATCACTTCTGATTGCCTTTTTATATGCACTGGTCTTATTGATTTATTTCAGTGGAGTTGCTCCAAAGTGAGCTAGAATGTTGAACCCGCTGTGTGTTCCATAGCTGGAGCTATATTTAAGTTTGATTTTGCTAATTTAAGGTCTCTACGCATAATTTAAGGCTTGCCGTTTATTCTTCATGTGCCTCACATTTTCTTAGCTGTGTAAGAGATAGGATCCCACACTGAGGCATGCATGCACTGCAGTGGTTTGTTGTAGGTGTGGAGTCAGAGGACTTCTGCACAAGAGCTTAGTCTTCTTTCAGCTTCCACTAGGACAATTCACAGACATTCTAGCTTTGTGAAGGCCAAAGCATCTTCTCCTCTGCTCCAAAATCAGGGGAAGTCTATCTCCAGCACAGAGAATGCTTTAGAAATTCTTCTGCCCTTTTGTATGATGGAAAGAACACTCCCCTCACTTTCCCCTCTGTGTTTTTAAAAATCAGGTTATTTATCTTCATAACAGCCTTGCTAAATACATTCCTGGAGGATGCAGAGACAATGCAAAAGATGCACTCAGTGTTACAAATACATTTCTGAGCTGAAATTCAGAAATGGAATTCCAAAACTATTTCTCACTAGAGAGCGTAATACCTTTTGACACCTGTGTCCTAAACTCATCCCAAATCCCCTTCAACTCTTGTCTGAATCTAATTGCAGCCTGGATCCCTCTTACCACTTACGTTTTTGTGCACGTTTAACTTTGCTGATGAGAATAGCTTCATTGGCCTCAGCGGGGCTACTTGTGGCAGAAAATTAAGTGCATGCATAAACATTTCTAAGCTTGCTAAAAATTATGCTCTTCTCAACAGTGCCTGTACAGCAAACATTGGCTTTTCTAAGAGTCTAATGGTGACATGACTCACTTGTCAAAGAAAGAAATAGCAAAATTTTGCGCATAGTTTGCATGCAAAGTGTTGAAACATAAACAATTTTATAGTTTAATCAACAGAGATTAAACCAGATCAAAACTGGGGTTATATCAACAAAATTCCTATCATGACCCTCTGCCATTGATCTCCCATAGAGATCAGTTTTTGGGAAGTTAGTGCATATATATATAGTGTCAATGCTTCAAAAGCTTGTGCTCATTTATCTGTGCTTGAATGTATTATTAGAGAAACATTTTCTCCATTTTCTCTCTGCCTCAAGTGACATGAATCTATTTGCTTGTCTTCTGTAGTATTTTTGTGAATAATTATGCTAAATACTGGAAATGCCATAGAAAAATTCAGCAATCTTCTCATGTGTTCCTGACAGCTCCCTTGCTGAGTAATGGGATAATACTACATTGAGAGTAATTCAAATTATATAACTAATAGATACATAACGTATTAAAGATAAATCAAGGCTTTGTGCAAGGTTCTGTGATTCCTAATGCCATCCTAGAACTCATATCAATGACAAATATATAACAGGAAGCAATTTGTTGGATTCTGTGCATTATTTTGAAAAATAGGAAGAAAATTGCGAAAAGAAATACAACCATATGTCAATATAAGAATGTGTTTTAAAGGCTGATAAACTTTTTTCGTGTAAGTATGATTTATAAACTGAATGTTGAATGATTCTTCTCTGTTCCAAGAATACCATCATCAGATGCTTTGAATGCTCCAAAGAGCAGTCCTCAGCTACTTTCAAGGAGATCTAAATAAGTTCTGTGCTCCATCCATGAGAAGCCTCATTGACTTTAATAAAGGCAAACCATACTGAGGCAGACACCAGTGCTCAAACCATGGTTTCTACATGATAAAGCTTTATCAACAGATCACCTGGATGCAGAAAGAATTTGTTTGTATTTTCTTTTCTTGACGAAGATTCTTTTCTTGCAGTACTTTCCATTCTTTTGTGCCCTGATACTGTCTTACAGAATGTTTTTTGTTCACTGATAGAGCTGACAAGGACCAGAAGTAATTAGCTGAGCATGTCTAAATGAGTGCATTCAACTGGCTGAAATTTAAACATTATTTTATTTTCCTAGGGTAACTTTCATCCATGCCAGCATTGAACTTCAATAAATCTTCATGAAGCCATGGTCAAGTAAAAAAATATTGTCATGCCTATACCACCTACCCAGGTGTAGAATTATAAGGATATGTGTGAATGTGAAAAAAACCTGTTTTGCAAAGAAATGGCTGGATGTGGTGTCAGGCATATCTGATGGTATTCCACTGTGAATCAATGCCACTGCAGAAAGAAGAACCCAATAATCCTCTCTCTGGCTTCCTGATTTGCTCACATTTGACCTCTAGTTTAGGACAGAAAATAAAAATACACTGGGTATCTTACTGATTCATTTCTATGTACATACAATCTAGCTTTAGGCCATGGTTTCGATAACTTATTCCGTCTTCTGGACACACATAATTGTAACTTTTGCTGCTTCAAACCCAACAACACATTCCCAGCACTAGATTTGCAATAATAATTCTACAGACTAACAAATAAATTTTTGAGTGAAAGCACATTTAGAAGGGTGAAGATGAAGAAAAATGGCCACTTTTTGCTATTGTGGAGCTGTTAAGATAGACATTCTCTTAAGCTGACAGGAAGATTCTTTTCCTTCTATATACAGACTTCACTTTCCCAAATTTGAGTGGTTATCAATTTTATCAGGAGGTACGTACTTCACACTGCATTGCTACTTCCATCACACATAAAACCTCATGGAAACTTTGGTCCTCATAATAAGAAGCCCCATTATAGGATGGGGCTATAAATAAAGATGTCGGAGATGTTAAAGCTGTATGCATTATTCATACACTATGAACGGAAAGCACTGAAGTCCCCAGCTGACTGCGGAAGCCTTGGAGGCTCTAATAGATGGTTAAATATTTTACACAGCAGTCATAGGGTTAGCAGTGTCAAGTGAAATCCATATATTTTCACAAAGTTGTGACATTGATGTTATAAGAAGGGGGTACTACAGCAGGTTTCTTAACAATGACTACTTTAGTATTTATGTTCCCCAGAGCAGCAGCAGCACTTCTGTGTGTATTTGTCTCTCTCCTCACCCATCTCCTGCTGCTCATTGACCTGAATGGTCCTTAGAGAGGGAAGTGTCCTGAATCTCTTTACTGGAAGAAATAATTGATGACTTTGAAAACTAACATTGCTCAGTACTTCACAGGAGACACTTAAAGAATTGTATCCATTAAGAACTGCTTAAGAAAAATACCTGATCAGAATCATGTTAGCTTTGCATTTGAAGTATTTTCTAGGCAAAAGTTACTTGACATATCTTTACCCAAGGGCTTACAAATAGTGTGAAACAAATTGGTAGTCTAGGTCTGGGTTCATGTTCTCCATACAGTCCCACCTCTGAACTGCAATGGGTAAAGTGAAAATTAATCTCAACTCACCCCATTGTAACTGTTGTTTTAATTTGCAGGTCTTTGACTAAGGAGAGGTTACTCAAGGAGTAATGGAGGCCCTTACACTTTTGCTAAAGGAAAGGTGCTGGAATTTGTCTCACTCTTTCCTAGGAGAAATGTGCTTTTTACTAGGATAATAGTCCTGGATATAGTAATACAATACAGTGCCCCATGTCCAAAACACACTTTAATACTCTTTTCCTACTCTTTTAAATCAACATATATTCTGATCCTGATTCTCATAAAAGGGCACATTTTAGATCTCCAAATATAGCTTCTAAGATGAATTCAAATTATTTGATAATGATCAATCAGTTGTTTTTTTCATAACTAGTGGCATAAAGCCTTTGGCTGAATGTTTTCAAGGAGTGGGATTTTATGTGATGCACTTTGATTAGTTTAGGCTACCACTGCAGGGCATATCTGGGGCTTTAAACAGATATATTTTAAAGTACTTAGACCATGAAACGCAAAAGCTGATAAGATTGAGACACACAACTCCAAATGATGGAGAGTTAGTAACTCCTTCCTTGTTTGACCTCAGGATTTTTTGGCCTCATTGGCATCAGGAGGTTCATGGAGTGAACATGTTATGCCAGGCAGTGTGTGAGAGACTCAGAGTCACAGCATTCCCTCACTGGAGTGAGTGTGGACTTCAGAAAACTTCAAAGGAGAACAAAATTCAGGAAGTCATTAAGTCCCTCTCACCTCTGGCAAATTGGCAAAACCAAGGCAGTCTAGTGACCGGGTCAGGTGGGCAGGAAGTGGTGGCTTGGTCCCTGACTGTGCCCTGCTGGGCCCCCAGCCAGGGAGAGGGGCAGGATGAGTGCAGCTGCAGGTAGCCTCAGTCTCAGCCATCTTTGTTTAGTAGAAGTCTGCTGGTTTTCTACTATGTTTGTTTCATTTCTTTTACATCCTTCTTTTCTGTTTCCATCTCTCTGACTGCATGGGATTTTGTAGCTTTCCTCAAACAGAAAGTTGACAGAGTACCTGTCCTTCCCCTTGTCTAATCCTTTTGCTGACTTCCCCTCCTACATCTCATCTCTCATCTCTCACTTTCTGACATACACAGGGATGGAAATTTCTGGGCTGCTTTTCTTTGCTGGGCTCTTCTTCACTTGAACAAATTATTTTTGGCTCCCCATGGCTTTCTTTGAACACTTTTTGCTCACAAGTCAAACCTAGCTAAAACTGACCCTTGAGTTTGTTTCTCCCTTCAGATCCTTCTGCTCTTCTCCGTTTCATGTGTCAACTCCTTGGCTGTCCTGTGCACTACTGTTCCAGCCTTCACATGTCTCCATTTGGCTTCCATGTGTTGCTGCTTTCAGTAAACATTATAAAAATCTTCTTGAAAGAGTGGGACACTGCAGTTCTCATTAGTACTCTGATGGTATCACCAGTAGTTTGATTGTTGGTGTACTGAAACTGTTCTCTTCTGTGGTAAATAATATTTTCTCATTTGATCTGTATATTTCCCCATATTTGAAGCCTAGTTGTCACAGGTCAAGGATGATCTTTTTTATGCAATTGCAAAGCGTTTGACCCAATGGGGTCATCTTCTGCTCTTCTTGAGCGCTCCTGAGCGCTGCCGAAGCACAGCCTGTGCTCAGAATTAACTGATACATGTTGGCTTTTTGCTTAACAAGGCCTGGGGAGGCAGGCCTTGTTAAGGCCTTGAGATTTTCTCTTATGGTTGTAGGAAGTTGCTGCTGCAATGTTTCCCAAAATCTCGACCTAGAAGTAAGCAAATATTTTTGTCATTGAAATCCTTAAACCACCATTAACTACACTACATCCTCAGTAGTCCGAGCTGCTTTCTTTGAACTCCTCCAGATTAAACCAAACCTAATTTACAAGAAACCTTTCAGGTTGTTTGCTCATTACTGCAGAATTAGTTCCTTTTGAAATTTTGACAATGAGAATTCAAAGTAACTAAACACTGTGTGAGTTCTGAAACAGTGCTTGTGCTTGTACTGATCACACAATAGAACAAAGTGTGTCTAAGCCTTAGCTCATTACGAAAGTCTATGAAACTCTGAAATTTATTACTCCCATGTTGGCTAATTAGTTTGTATGTAAAATTTTAGCTTTCATTACTGTCTTCTTTGACACTAAAGTTTGCCTTACCACAACAACCATACTAAGTGGATTTTGTAATGCTTGACTACAAACAGAGCATTTCCTGATTTTATGCTTCTGTGTTTAAGCGCTTGTGCAGCACTGATTGTCACAGTATTATTTTACCAACATTTTTTCTAGAACTTTAGCCAACTCCAGGCCATTATTTGAAGCCATTTACTTTTTCAGCTGAGTGTAGTTAAAGCACACAAAGGAAAGAGAAGCAGGGTTCCAGTGGAAGCTGTTTCTAAATTGTTTGCAAGGTTTGAAGGCAGCTGCCTCCAGTGGACTGATGTCTGAAGGGCATCTGAGATGGTGGCAGATATATACAGTCTTCCTGCATGATTTCTAGCTCTACCTCTTCTCTTGGTTCCTTCTCCTCTTTATTTACCTTGCTGGTTCCATGAAACCAGAAAACACTTCTGGCAGACCTGAGTGCAGCCTCCTCTCAGCTGTAGTGGTTATTACAACAGGCATTCCAAAATAATTCACCTACCTGAAGGCCACTTTCTGAATCATTTGCATTTTCCGCACACCATGCCTGATTCCTCCCATTTTCATAATTACTGGTCCTGCAGCCATTTAGCTTTAAAAGTAAAAGGCTTTAATCTAAGCTCTTTAATTATGCTGGGAGTTAGCAGTGGGTGTCAGGATCGAATCTGCTCCATCTTCTCATGGCTATGTGAGAAAAGAACCTGTTGTTCAGGCAGCAGCATCTTTAGGAACGTAGGTATTCCAGCTGCAAGTACCAGCTTCTCCATGCCTGCACTTGCCACTGTGGGGGAATGAGAATATTCACATTTCTTGGAACAGAATGGAAAGAAGTATACATTTCTCTTTTTGGTTCAAAAGAATATAAAACTTAGGTCAATTTCTCTGTTTATTCTAGGAATAAGCCACAGTATTTACTTCCCCAGCAACGATTATGCTTTGGGCTTGCTTTTATACAAACTTAGCAATCAAAACTGTAGTATTTGGTATACTACAAAATATTGTAGTATTTTTCTAACATTCAAGTGGTTTATTCTTATAGACAGAGTGAAACCAGTAAAAGAATGACGAAAACTAATTATAGAGTTTTCTTAATAACATGCCTAATGAAAAAACTAAGAAGTATAGTTAGCAAAAATGTTAAGTATAAGCCAATCTTAAGCAATTTCTGGCATTAATCCAGTCTGAAATAAAGATTCTCATAAGTGGGCTTTAAGGTGTGGTAGATCCTGTCTTAAATAGATATTAACCAGTACTAATGTGTGAAAAACCTTTACTGACACATCCTCAGATAAGAGTTCAACTCTGATCTAAAAATCAAATTATTTCTGTCTTGAAGAACAGGCTGACTTACAAGAAAAAAAAAAATAAATAAAGGGTTGAAGAAGTCTGATTTGAACTGAGGGACCACTGTCACTGTGTGTGCGTTTGTAGCATCTGATGTAACAAAGCCCTAGTCCTGAACCTGCAAACACTCTATTAATAGTAATATTAATATTAATTCTGTTAATAGCAGAAAAAATTACACCATCCTTAGAAAGAAGCTCTAATCCTATCACTATCAGTATGCATTTAATTTAGAGACTAAAACATCAATTCTTTGCAATTCAAATGATCTGTTGCATTACTTGTGTCAAACCATGTCCTGTTTCTCATGGGATGACTTTAGTGACTTGTTCCCTCTCCTGCCTGATGAACAGCAAGTCTTGTAATTTAATTGTGCCCTACTTGGATTTTTTTTTTTTTTTTAAACCAGGTGAAACCTTTCAGACTTAACGTCATGTTCAGGGAAGAAACGATGCAATTCCCAGTCAAATGTGTTCTTCATATAGTTAAGTTAGTAAACCAAGGCTTCATAAACAGAATCACACTAAGAACAATTTCTTCAGAATTCTTCAGAAATTCACCCAGGATGTTTTGGTTCTGCAAAGTGCTATGTGTATATTTTATTTACATTAATTGTAACTAGAAAGTGTGATTTGTCTAATTAGGAGAACTATTTCACCAGCAGCAACCTGGAAGTGATGCATACTGTGTTATGCCATATACTAAATTAACTGTTTCTTAATTTACACTGGGTAGACAAATCTGTTTTGTCCAAGGCTTTTTCTTTCCTGATTTGCCAAATAAATTATCTCTACATTTTCGCTATTGTAAACTGACCATAAATGCATGGTCACCTGTGAGGAACTTTTTGTTGAGAAATTAGCGAAGTGACTTGAAACATTTATTTTTACTCCCACAGAAAATAGATGCAATGAATGCAAAATTTAAAAGGTGCCTATGTAGTCTCCTAGCAAAACCTGAAACCTTATGGAGCAAGACAGAGATCTAAGCTGCTTGCTGCAAGCATAGCTGTTTCATTTCAGGCCAAATTTACTCCGAGTTAATATTTAATTTTCTATTTTAGGCACTATCAGAATAACAAGCTACAGGTGTGTGTTTTCAGGGTGAGGATGGATGCAAGAGGCTTACATTTTTTTTCTAAATAAAACTGTCAAGATTTTCCTGTAACATTCTTGTTGCATAAGGCACTTCTCTTTGACATCAAGCAAAGTGTGGGCTTAATAAGTGCTACAAACTGTCATTCTGTACGACTCGGGCAATAGCTGGACAGAGTCAAAACATAAAAGTGAACTTGATTTTTATTTTGTTTTCACTGGAATCATTGTTGATTCAGCACCATATGTCTAGCTGGCTTTCCTATAAATGTGTTTTGCTATGGGATATACATTCTCATACATGGTTATGCATTTATGTCAAGATGGAGAAAAAATATATTTGAATTTAGTGGTGTTTTCAAAGTTGAATAACCTAAAAATTCCTCTTTGAACCACTGGAGTTTCCTTGGACTGAGTGCACAGCAGGGCTAAACCAGCAAAATTAAATTCATCACAACAAAACATACCTTCCACTTCTTTTTTTAGTATGGTTACCAAAATTCCCTATAAAACTTATTTTGTGTTCAGAGTGACAATTGTATGTGTAGGGAATATAATATAGATATTACATAAACCTGACATGAAGTATTGTTTTGTTTGGGAAGGAATTTTTTCAGACCTACATTCTAGCACAGTTAACCATGGCAACTTTAGGCAAAATGTTTCTGAGGTGTTGTCTCAGGACTCTTCTGAATATTGTTGCTTTGCAAATATGACGGAGCTTGAGAAAAATAGAGAGGGCATACAGAGACCTGTTCAATGGCTTTTCCCCTCCAATTCCAGTGGTAGTAAAGGCAGAAGTTTTTAATTATTTATATCCCATTCCTCCTCTCTTGGCTGAGAAGATGTTAGGTCAAGATGTGAAACTGAAACACTGCTTTGATTCAGGGAGGAATAATGTTACAGCTGTGTTCTTGTTTGCTCTACACATCAACACACCTCAAGACCTCCCTGCACTGCAGCCTTCTTTATAACCTTCCTGGCATCTCAGCATGCATGAAGCCTATTACAGACTCTGAAAGTGTCTTTTATATTATAGAGTAAACTGCCCAGTTTTAGAAAAGGGGAAATTCATTCCAAGGGTTCTTGCTATGACTTTATTTTAAAAAGAAAAAAGACCAAAAATTCTTAAAAAGGAAGCAGTCCTTGGCACTGGGCACAGTTAAAGCACAACATGACCTGTTGTTTTGATGTTTGCTATCCTGAAAGAGCATGATCCGAAGGCCTCCGAAGTTCATGAACATTTTTTCTTTATCTCCACTGCACTCTGACTAGGTTCTAAGTATAGAAAATAGCTGCAATATTTTTCCTTAAAATAGTTTTTTACTGTGTATTAAGTATCTGAAACACATGCTCTGCACATCCTTTGTCCTAAACATAGTAAAATGCCATGTGTTCTTGTCTGTTCCAGAGTGTGAATTCTTTTCAGTCTTAGAGCTCTAGTCTCTTTTCTTGCAGGCTGCTTATTTCAGATTTTGTTGATCAAGCCTTCCTTTTTCAGGGTTCTGATCTCTGCCTTTCTGAGATGAAGATAAAACTGCATCTTCAGTCTCAACACTGAGAACACTAAAGTACATGAGCATCTAGACAGAATTCGAGCCTGAAGTTTGGTGGTTAGATTGCTTAATGGTTAAGGAGGGAGAGGTATCTGTGAGTCAGATCTTCAGAAGTTTTGTAGGCAAGATTTACCACTGTGGAAAATTCTGGTGCGTTGGGAGAGTCAGACTGCAGTGTATAATTTATCTACTTGGGCAGGTGAAGATTTTCAGCTGCTCTGGGTTCAGTCAGTTGCACACTATAGTTACAAGTAAATGTAGAGTACTCATAGAAATAACCAACAGGAAGTGCCTCAATAAGCGAAAAAAAACAGAGCAAAATTTACTTTCCTGAAACTCTCACAGCCTTTGATACTTTGCAGCTCAGTCAGAGATGATGTCTTTGTGCCTAGTAGACAACAATGATTTCATTCCCATGTATTCAATCAGATGCAAAACCCAGTTTAGCTCCCTACAAACCCACACAAAGGGCAAAGGAAACAGTACAATCTCCAGAAGGGCAGCTCAGGGCACCTCAGAAAGCTTCTCTGTTTACTGATAAGTAGAATGATACCAGGCCTAAACTTAGCATGAATGCATGTTCCCAGCCTTTTCCTAACATCTTGAATGTGACTCCAGTCCGTCAAAATCCACATCAGAGAACATATAGCAGCTCTGGCTTCTCACATTTATCTGACGATGCAGATCTTTAGGCCTTAGTTCAATGAAGGGATCTGGATGGGACAAGAGCATAAATAACCAGATGAGGTCACTGTGAGATGAGATGGAAAGAGATCTCTTTCTGGTTAGGAGTAATAGCTTGAGCATGTCTCTGTGAACATCTAGTGTAAGTAGAAGTCCAGGGGTACTTATATGTGACAGAATTTTCCCACTGTGATGGCTGTACCTGGAAGAAAAACAAACCAACAAAATTCTGCTTGGTAGTTCAATCCAAAGAGGCTAGTATAATATAGGAAAAGGACTGAATATGTGTTTTTCTCCCCAAAAAAACAAATTTATGTTTTTCTCAGGTACAGACTGAATTGTAAAGCTGTTTCTGTGTGAAGAACTGGCCAGCTCCTAGTAGAGCAGAAGTTTGTATGCAATGAATGAAAACAGAACTTCCAATTTCTCTGCTAACAGAGCATAAATCCACCTGACCAGTTCATTTAATGGATTTGTGGAAATGTCAATTTTCTTTTTCTCTGGTAGATTTTAGATTTTCTAAAGCAAACCACATCACACAACTTTTTTTAGAAAAACCTGTGAGGAAAAAATCAAACATGCCATTAAACCAACAGAAAGATGCTGAATGAAAATATTTCAAAAGCTGAAAATATCTGGTATCCCTCAATACTTTTTAAAGAAAGTATTGCAGGGGCTTTGAATCATGCTTCCACTGTACCAGCTATTGCAGAACAAATGTCTGCTCATTATTCCCTTTCAGCAGTTACTATTTTGACTAGTTACACAGACAATCTGAACAATTACCTGAGCCAAATTTAGTTCAAATGCAGAGGGAGTATGTGATGTGAACATGAGAAGATCCAATTTCATAAAACTACCCTGTTTTCAGAGCAATTCCTGTTTCAAAAAAGAGAACAAGACAAGAGAACATGGGCAGAAGTTTAGCATTTCTCCCAGTGTGTTGACATAGGTCCCACCTTCCTCCTGCCCTCACTGATGTTCCTACTGGTTCAATAAACAGGACATCCTGTTTTCGAGCTGAAGTAAGAAATAGGGAGGCCCTTTGCCTTTGGCCTAAAGATCCAAGTGATGACTACTCTTACTCAATCAGAGTAGTTACAGCTAGGATGAGATTTGTGTTTTGCAAGAATAATTTTGCTATGAGGCTTCTGGATTAAGAGGGCAAAGGAGATCCAGGGATGAATAAGTTTCTTTTGGGAATCATCTTTCAAGCAGTTTGTACTTGCATAGCTGAGCCTCCCTGTTGCCTTTCTCAGAACATCCTGCCAGATACTGATTAATAATGCTTCACTAATGATTTTACCCTAATAAGAAAAAAAATTCCCTCCTTGTCTGACAGGAAAATCACCTTCCTGTCCACACTTAGAGGTCTGAAACTTCAAGGAAGAAGTTTCAAAACAACCAGAATTTGGTATCAGGAGTAAACTTACTTCTCTCTACTGTGTTCTGGTCTCCCTCTCACACTGGGGATTGCTTATGGGCCACTCAGAATTTCTCTGAGCTACTTCCACTCCTGCTTTCTGCAACCCACACCAGCATGCATGTATGCAGGAGTTTTCCTCCAGTCTGTTTCTGTGTTTTCCTTCTATTCAATTTGTATGAGTAAGAATTTGCTAATGATGCCAAGTTAAAAGCTTCTAAACCTTTATACATCCTCTGAAGGTTCCCAGTCTTCCCTTACTGTTACACTTCCCAATGTGTATAATGAACCTTGATGGAGACAAATTGCATTGACCCCAAGTTATTCTGTCTCTATGAAAATGCTCATCACTAACATGTCTTCATTTCAGAAGTAATCCAAGTAACACTGCTCAAAGCCTCTTTGAAGTGAAAAAGTTCTTTCAACAATATCTTTGGAGGATTGGTTTATTTTAATAATAACAGATACTGATATGCTCCAAGAGTCAGCTATGGTGGGTCCAAATGATTTTTAGAACACAGACAAGTAATTTAAGTAATACTTTGTGATAGGAGTGGCTTTGAGGAAAATTATCTCACATTTGCAGCCTGTCACTAATATTAACTGCTCTCTATCACTGCTTGCCTCTGTTTTCTGAGAAGCAATTGTTACTGCTATCCTAAAGACCAGAATATATTCAGGCGTTCTTGTTTATCATTGTTTTTCTCATTATACATTTTTGATAAGTTCTTCTTTCAAAGCTGCAGTGGGACCCCACTTCATTTCCTGGAGGAAAAGCATCCATATGGTCAAAACCATCCCCACAATTGGCACTAATTGGGAGACCTTGTGGAAGTTTGAGCAGAGTCCAAGGTTTTAATAAACAAGGAGTA
This sequence comes from Acanthiza pusilla, assembly GCA_036630365.1. Lineage (NCBI taxonomy): Eukaryota > Metazoa > Chordata > Aves > Passeriformes > Acanthizidae > Acanthiza > Acanthiza pusilla. The sequence goes on along the minus strand of JAXCHO010000023.1, from coordinate 25,213,238 downwards.
TGAAACACCCACTCAACATCCTGTGCTGGGTTTCTCCATGGCAGTGTTAGACACATTGTCATGGCAATTGGGATAGTTTGCACGGTAGTGCTTTCCATAATTAAAAGACTTGTTTCCCCGGAATTGCTATTCTGCAACCTTGCACTAAACTCTAGTTTTTAATAACTCTGTTTCTAAGAGGTAAGAAAAAAAGGCAAAGTTCTTTTGTTGGAAATAACTCCAGTACAAAATTCAGCAGCTGCAGTTCATTTGAGACCGCTAATTAAATAATCTATATCACCCCTCAGTATTAATTAGTGAATTTCAACATCTATAGACTAATAAGCCTAATCAAACTTTCAATCAATTCCCGCTGTGATTCTCTTGTGTCCTGAGAACCGCTCAATGTTTTCCTGCCTATGAATTCTTTACTTTTCAATTACTTCCCAGTAAAGGATTTTAAACATCAAAGTGCAGCAGATGTTTCAGAAGCATAGGAGACCCCACAAGGATGCTCTTCAGCACAAAGCACTCTGCAGGATACAGTCACAGTGAGCTGTACTGCACTGGGAGCACAAGTGGATTTATAGGGGAAATTGTTTTAACTGAAACTTTCTTTTCCCCTTCCCCCAGCACTGAGCATGGCTTCATGTTGCATGACAGAGGAATGCCATTGCTCCTGCAGAGAGATCAGCCCAGCGAAAAGATGGAGCATGGCATTTCTAATATTTCCTGAACAGAGCCAAAAGCAGAGTGCAAGGACAAGGAGCTACCACCAGCAACCCTCCACTGTGGGGAGGGAGGGCTGACTGGGGAGAGTTTAGGCTGTATTTTACAAGAAATCGTGAGTGCAGCTGACTGGCTGGGGGATATTGTTGGCTTTGTTGACTGTATAAATATGCTTTTTTAAGCAGCAATTCAAGTGCAAGGTTTTTAAAAGCATGTGCAACTGTTCCTGGTTTGTTTGTGCATGTGTGGCTAATAGCTCTTGGCAGACAGAAAAGGAAGCAGAAGAGACATGAGATTGAGTCCTGGAGTTCTCAGCCACCACACAACCTGCTGTTCTCATCTCAAGGATGTGGCATCTTCACCTTCTGGAGAAGACAGGGGCTTGTCTCCCTTCAACAATAGTGTCTCCAAGCTCACAATTTTTCCCCATGTCCTATTACACTGATTTTTGCCTGCAGAGACAGCCTGACTCTTATTTATTTGTGTACTCACATAGCATAGACTGCTGCCAAAAGAATCTGATCCCAAAAATGCTCCTATACAAAAGTATACATAGCCTGGGACAGAAATGACAAAGTTGGTAACAAAGCCTGGTCATATAAGTAGAGCTTTAGTTAGGATGTTTTAAAGGTATTAATAAATTAGGCATTTTTAAATTACAGTGATTCTGTCATTTTACCCTCTCTAACCACTGTTTCTATTCGTCCAGGGGTGTGTCTGTGTACTTTAGAGAATGAGTTATAAAAAAACACGTAATGGAACTTTTCCCCCTCAACAATATAAAGAACAATGCATGGAATAAAATCTGATGCTTTTTCTCCCTGCACCTACATTCATACCTCCTACACGAGTTGGCTAAAGTGAGTGCAGGAGATCTAGCTATCATCAGGTACATTAAACCCTGGCACTGTGCTCAGGACGAGCCACACTGATTCACTGGTATTACATATTAGCCTTTCCTAGGCTGCTCTGTGCTGGAGGTCTGGGGAGGGAAGCAAAGGCACTCGTTTTGTACTGAAGAACTATTTATTCTTGCCAGTTTTCTCAGGTTTTTTGTTTTTTCTCTTTCGTCCTATGACACTGGTGCTGGATCCTAATACAGAGTCAAGAAAATACCAGCCCTTTGCATCAAATCCAATCAATTATGGTTGTGTTCATGACAAGGGTTATAAAAATCAGCAGGAAAGCTGGGGTGGTTATGGAGGCAGTGATTTAAGAGGAAGAGGGTGAGTTCAGACTAGATATAAGGAACATTTTTTATAAAGACATTTTTTATAAGGCATTGGAACAGGTTGCCTAGAGAAGCTGTGGATGCACCATTCCAAGGTCAGGTTCTATGGGGCCTTGAGCAACCTGATCTAGTTGAAGATGCCCCTGCTCATTGCAGTAGGGTTGGTCCAGGTAGCCTTTAAAGGTCCCTTCTAACCCAAACTATACTGTGATTCTATGATTTTCATTTTTGCAGCTATTTGTAGTTCCTCTTAGTTACCTGTAGCAGCTATAACAAGGAGTAAGTCTTTGAACTCTGCCTTGTCTTTAACAACAATTGTACATAAAATGCTGTGGTCCTTTTATAGCAACGCAACAATCAACCCAATGAAGTGTAAAATCAATGTAATAAAGCCAGATACTGTTTCAAATGAAGTTAATTGCAAAAGAGCTTTCTGCTGATTAAATATAATGTTATTAACTCCTGGGCCGTAGACATACACAAATAAAGATAATGTTGGCACAGTACCAATAACAAAGCTTAAGATGTTTACTTCAAAATTAATTCTTCTATTCCCAAACAGATCCTTGACTATATCTTGTGACTTTGTGTCATGAAATCAGATGGGGAAAAACTAGAACTTCTTTGAAAACATCCCCTCCTCTTGCAGAAAGCTGCATCAGTGGAATTCACCTCTCTGGCCGCACCAGTAGGGTCTTAGAGAGCCCAACTTTATGTGTCCCACATGTTGTGTGTGCAATTGCCAGGCAGCTGACATAAATGAGACTGGGCCTGACACTGCCATAAGCACTTGCCAAAAGTATCTAAACCTTTTCAGAGCATTCTCAAGATCTCCAGGACTAGACACATGCCCTATAACCATATCTGTCCTGCCCAGCTCCTCCAGCTGTAATCGCTTTATCATAAGGCTCTGCAGCAATTCAGTGGTTAGGAATTGGCTTAGTACTACTCCTCCTGGCCAGTTATCTTCAGTGACACGAGCATTTTCAGCTTCTCGATACTGACATATCCAGCAGGGCAGCTCAGTCCTGCTGGAGCTCTCCAGGCTGCAATCTCTCCTGGCTGTACATATCCTGCTGCTCCCATGCATCTCAGGAGCACTGAGTTAGTTACTAAAAAGGCTATCTTGACTTTTTTTCCTAGACATTTCCAGTCTCTGGTTTTTTTGGGTTTTTTTTGGTTTTTTGGTTGGTTGTTTGGTTGGTTGGTTTTTTTGTTGTTTTTTTGTTTTTTGGTTTTTTCTGAAAGAAAGGAATTGAAGTCCAAAAAATAGAAAGTACTAAACAGAAGAGATTTAATTAAATAGATACCATGCAAACTTTCAGGGCACACAGGGGAACAGATGTTTTTAAGTGAGAGGTGCTCAATCCAAAATTCATTGTACTGTGACCACTGTTTACAGGTGTGTGACTTAGCCATGGTACTGAACATAATCATAAATCTAAATTTTGGAAATCAGGCAAACAGCAGGAATACAGTACAATACACTTTGTTTTGCACAATGTGAAAAGCAGGAAGCCTGGATTGTTCTGTAGGCCTATCTTCTTCATAGCAAAATGAACTGGATATTATGATTTCACTAACTATGTTTTAAATAATAAAAAAAACCCAAATAACTAAAAGGAAACATATACTACTGGTAGTTATGAATTCATGCTACTCAGGCAATACATGGTGATAGCAGGAACACCTGCTCTTCTGTCTACCTCCTGCTCTGTGCTCATTTTTGGTGTAAGCTCCATTGCCACTCTTGTCCTGTTGGGATGACTGATGCATTTTTCCAAGAAATATTACAATCCCAAGTGAAATTGCAAAACCAGACCTGGTGTCATGAGTGTGACAGTAGCACTGCAGATAAGAAGTGGATTGTTTCCTACTGCTTTGTGCATAGGCAGTTTCTTACCCTTGTGTGAGGTGAGGAATTGAGGCAGCGGGTAAGGGCTGAGTAGCTGTGGTCTTCAAAACAACAGCGTGTGAAATGGAATCATGAAATGTCTGCTTGGCAGATATGGCCAAACTTAATGTGCAGGATAACATTTCAAGTGATTGCTCCCTCCAGGAGATTTCATATTCCCTTGCAGTGCTGGTAAAACTGGTAACTCCAGATCATATTCCTGATCCAGCAAAAGTGGTAGAGCTTGTGACAGTGCTTGCTGCTGGGCTGCAGTAAAACTGATAGCAGACCACATATCATGGCCTGCAGCCCCTTCAAATTCTGTTCCTCCACGTAGACTTCCTAGGGCTGATTGGTCTGAAGTGTTTGGGAGTGCTTAGGATTTAGCTGTTCCAAGTAAGAGCAAGCTGATCTGGCTCTAACTCTCTGTGCTGCCAGGAGCGGTGATTGTAAGGGGCACTCTTGATTCATTAAATGCTTGCTAAGGTTATGGTCACTTGGTAATTCTTTTCCTCTTCCAGTTATCTTTTCTTGTATCCCTCCAGCAGCAGAGCTACAATACAAATATTAACAAGTATGAAGAAACAGCTTTTTAAGAACACAACGAAACTAATTTATTGAAAATGAATCTGTGAAATTGCTTTCCAAAGCAGGTTAGCTGCCTTGAAAATTCCCAGAGATGCAATGACTGACTTAAATCGGAACTGAAAGGAACATCCTAGGAGACACATTCAGCACTAGGATTCATTTCCCTCCAGTTCTTCCCTCCAGTTCTTTAAATTCCCCAAGAATAAACACATAGTGTTTCCTGTCTTTTGAAGCAGGAAGTGAAGAAAGGGTTTGAGGATTTAGGATTGCTCCCACACTAGGTTTAGAATTATGACTATTTGTTCATCTATTAGAAACTTATTTATTCTTTGAAAGGAAAAGAGAATGTTCCCAAGTCAAATTAGACATTTTAATATTCTGCTACTGTTGTAATGAGAGCCTAAAGATAGCTGGGAAATATACAGTTATTGAAGGTGTTATAAGCACATTAAAAAAATAAATGCCAGTCTGCTTGGTGACAGAGCTTGCACTTGGTTTTGCAGCCATGTTTGACTGTGGGTATTCCAGGAAGATTGGAACAGAAGGAGGCATTGATGACTTTTTCTAATTCTCCACTGAGTACCAAATAAGAGAAATACAAACATTAAACAGTAAACCAAATGTTGAAAAAATAAATAAATATGGAACAGATGGGTAAAAGATGTGTCCAGCTGGCTCATGACACTCATTTTCTTCTTATTTGAGCAGTAGCCACATGCAAAGTGGGTTGGGTATTGGGCTGAAACCATATTTTCCAATGTCACACTGCATCCACTTTCTCCCACAGACCTTTTAGATAAATGTGAGGAAAATTTTCTCTGATGAGATTTTATGTAAGCAGTCAAATAGTTAGGGTCTTTCCCGCATCTCACTTGTTTATGAGAAAGTTGAGTGTCGTCATAATCATCATAATTTGGGGGCTGCACAACTCTCTGCCTCATATCATGAACCTGTTGACAGTCCCTGTGTTCTCAAAATCCACGATCATGTGTACACTCACCCTCAGCTTTTGGTGAAGTGTTCATATGGACCTTCTCTGGATAAAGCAGGTGGCCAGCACACCAACCAGGGGCTCACTGGGGCATCTCTTTGGGGACAAGTCTCCTTCTGACACTGCTGCAGCTGTTGGTGGTGTGGGTGTTTTGAGAGCTAGAGAGTTATGAGGGCAACATCTTCAGAAGAACGCCATGGCTTTGGTGAAGCCTTGAACTAAAACTACAGTTTCAAACTCTGAAGCACTAACACTGTGAATCAAAGTATTTATATTACTTCTGGCAGATTTCACAGCATTATGTAGGAGGGCAAAGGACTCCTTTAGCAAGACCAGGTGTTTCTTCTTTGTGTTGCTGTATAGAACTTCATTTTTTTAACCAATCCTGTAAAGTAGTACAAAAGCTAGATTCTTGTTCCAAATGCAGTCAAGTAATATAGTGCAACTGATATTAATGTTAGGCCTAGTTGTGCTAGGAATTAATGGGATGGTCCTAGTAACCATGTGATGTGATTTACTGGCCTCAATTACAATCACTAAGAAACAGTTTGTTCTGATGAAACCTTTCTCTGTGCATAGAGGAAGGAAAAACAAACACTCTAATTATACTCATGACATTTGAGAATGTCACTATATTTTTTTCTTCAATGAGTATGCAATATGATGTACCTGCAGTGATAATTTCCAATTTAAATTATTCTATGATATCATGATTTGTACATTAACAAAGATCACTGGGCAATGAATTTAGAAAAACATAAGGTCAACAGAAAGAGAGCAAGAAAACAAATCTACAATTGCAGTGCAAGAATTGCCCACTGCAGTACTATGTCTTGGCCTGTTCCCTTCCATCATCTGTCACTTTAATATAAAATGGGATTTGCATTTGGCTTAGTTAACAATTGAAAAGTTTATTCTTTATAAAAAATGTTAATTGAGTAGTGTTCTATTAAATTAACACCTGAAGGCCAGACACATTGAGTGATAAACAATTTCAGATAAAATTTTGGAGACACACGTGGCAAATATGAGTTCAGAGCAGGTATAGCAAAGGCGCTGAAAATACAGACATGAACAGACCTCAGGGTTATGCCCAGCCCAGCTTGAAGCCACTCTGCGCTAGTGAGGAAGCACTACTAAAATCACTTCACCCTTGCCATCACCAAGCAGGTGATTCATGCAAAACCACCAATGCTTTTGACTTCATAAATATCCATTTTGGCCTCTTTCTTTTAAGCTGAAACCGATCCAGTCTTCAGTGGCCTGTGGTGAAATCAAACCAGCACTCCAAGATGAGGAACACTCAGCCCACAGTCTGTGATTCAATCCAGCCCTTGAGAAAATGAATCATCTGGCCCACTGGCCCCCTTTCCAATGCCTCCTTTAGACATTCAGCTTCAGGCAGCGAGAATTCCTCTGGCAGCTGTAGCATCTTGCTCCTGACTGCCATTTTTCCTCAGCAGCCTTTCCTGTGTCTCACTGGGGGTGTATGTGGGGCACAGGCTACACAGCATGTGTGAAGCTGTGCTCTCCTCCACGAAATCCCCAGAGATTCCCCACCTGATCTTCTGTTCTTGCATCTCAGCTTTTTACTGGGAATCGTGTCAATACCTGTCACTCGCTGACTAGCTAGCAAACCTGTCTTAGTCTGTGCTAAGCACAAAGCTTTCATCCTTCCTCAAAACATTTGGTGGCATTTAGAGAATAAAAATAGGTAGAGACATTGCTCTAACCCTCTGATGAGAATATATGTAGGGGAGAAAAAAAAACAAGAAGAAAACAAGATGATGCACAAATCACAAAGTCAAAATGAGTCCTAGCTTATTTTTCTTGCTGATAAAGATAGTGCTTTTAAGATTTATGATTGAACATAGAAATGGATTTCAGGCTTATGGGGTTCTGCCTGCTCCTCAATATGTAGTTAGTAATCAACCCAAAACTTCAGATATTCTGCAGAAGAGGTAAGAAAAAGCAACACAGCATTATTTTCAGAAACCTATTCCCAGAAAATTTCTAGTTCAAAAGGATACATAAAAGATACCTTTCTATATTTATGCACAAAATCATGGAGCCATATATTTAGTTCTAGACCTACAATAATAAATTCTGCTTCATGAAGTGAAGTTTAATTTTTGATTGAGGCATCAACTTTTACACTTCTATTTTGCTTTGAAACATTTGCATCTGCTTGTTTCATATTTTGTCAGCCTGTTCCAACTACATTTTTCAAAACTTTTGCTGCCATAATATCTGGAAACAGTTTCGTACATTGACTTAAGCTTCTTTGTCTTCACAGTCTCATCCTCATCAGATACTGGCAAGAGAAGTCAAATGATCCTCTGTCACATTTCCTCATAACAGGGTAAGCTCACCTCTGTCTGCAGCGCAGGTCTCTACTACCTCTCTTAGCTATTGCAGTGAGGAAGACCACATTCTTCGAGGTTCGCTGTGTTGATTGTATTTTACCACATGTTCTGTATCAGACATTTGTGTTATGGGGCATCATACTTCCCCAGTAGTGTTTTGATGGCAAATATTGATGACTCCTGGAGGAATGTTCCCTGTGAGGGGATTATCAGAGAGCTGTGATCCCTACAGGAAGGAGTTACAGGTCTCCCAGGTCTTTGCAGGTGGGGAACTTCCTGGTGAATCTGTTTAGAGACTCATCAAAAGGAAATGGTGCAACTTTGTTAAGAACAGTAAGTTGAGTACTGTAAGCACGGTGATCCAGAGCAGTGTCTGGCACAGAGACAGGCTGGCCTTCTGAAAAACAGCAGATGATGAAGAGAGAAAAAAATGTGAAGAGCTGGACAGCTTTGCTGTGTAGGTGGTCATTTATATTCATTGGCAGGCATCTAATTTGAGACTGAGTTATGGCATATCATGGATTGCCTTTTCCATGGATTGCCCAGTTCTTTGAATGATGAGATGCTAGCAGTGCTGCAAGTATGCCCTTTGTATCCCCACAGGAAAGTCACCTGGCTGCAAGGATGTCCAGGTTTCACATGGATCAGGCAGGGCTCAGCAGCAAAAGCTCCTAGGCTCAGATTATAATTTGCTGATTTCAGTCCTATTGCCATAGCCCAGGACTGGGAGTACTTGGGGGTGGAAGAGGTTACCGTGTGAACGGCCACTTGGACTGCTCGCCTGTGGAGCCCCTACAATGCAGCGTTTCCTGTGGGTAAGTACCTTGAGACATAGATTGCTTATTGGTGAGGTTAGCTTGTCTCCTGATAAAAATCACAGACCACTTGCTGAGGACTCTCTTTCCTGCAGAAGAAACAGACATTGATGCAGTAGGATGTCACGGCACCAGGCTTCAAAAGAGAATTGCAGCAATAATGTAGTAGTCATTACATGCAATGCCCAAAATTCTTTTGTGTCATGTAATTACAGCATGGAGTGGTCAAATAGTTTAATGCTGTAATTCCACTCATTTTGTGAAGTGAATCACTTTTATAATCAATGGATAAGATATACAGTACAAGCACATTGCTAACACAATCATTTCATGAAATTGCTGTTCACTCCCTCAGTTCAGGCAAGCCTGACCATTCCCATGGGCTGCAAGCAGATAAATCCCTACTGCCGTTCCTGAAGATACCATCCATACTGCCACTGAACAAAATGTGGGCCCTCCTTAAGAGTCCAGGCTAACTGGTGGTGCTACTCACTTGTTCCAGTTCTAATGATTTAAAACCAGGGTCTTTCCCCAGAGTCTTTATGTGGGTGGGACTCACCAACACTGAGTCACCATCCTTCCTCTTCAAAACACAGAGAAACATAGACTTGCTAGGCAGCAAGCAGAGGTTTTTGTCACCACCTGATCTTTCCAGTGCAGAGATCTGTGCATTACACTGTAACAGAGCTGCCTCTGGAACAGAACTGTTCAGTGACAGCTGGCAGCAGAGTGGGTCAGTAGTGGTGGCTCTCAGCTTGAAGACCTCAGGTCATCTGCTCTTCCCAGATATTAGGAAGAAATTCTTTACTGTGACGTGGTGAGGAACCAGAACACGTTGCTCAGAGAAGTTGTGGATGCCACATCCCTGGAAGTGTTCAAAGCCAGGTTGGATGGAGCCTCGAATAACCTGACCTATTCAATGGCATCCCTGCCCGTGGCAGAGGAATTGGAACTAGTGATCTTTAAGTTCCCTTCCTACCCAAACCATTCTATGATTCTATGATTTTACAGTGGTCAGCTAAAAATAAAAATTTTTTAAAAAGTTAACAGGTCACAACATAATAAGGCACATACAGAGTTATTACTTTCTTCCTCATTTTGTGAAACAAGTGATGAAAAATCCAAACTCAATCTGTCCCAGTTGGAACTACTACAGCTCCATTTGCATGGAATGCTCAATACTGGAAGAATCCCTCAAACTGAAGTCTGTGTTGGTAGTCCTCAACAGAACACTTGTTTAGAAGAATTTAGGACACTAACTGAAGATTTCTAAAGTTTAACTGATATTAGGATCAAGATAATAGAGAAACTATTATGTGGGTGACATATGTTTTCCACTTACAGTGCCATTCCTACAGTGGTTAAAGGCAGAAAAAAAGAATGTTGGAAGAATAAAATATTCATTGGCATGCATATACAGGGAAAATGATAACTTGTAATGATGCCAAGAGATTACACATTATTTTACTATTGTAAAATGAAGGAGATACAAACCCCCACATTATAATTGTTCTTCTGATAAGGTTTTGCAGCTCTTCAAAATGAAAAGTATTGAGGGAAAATTATGTTATTTATATTAGCCATGATATAAAGCATCACAAAAACTGTAACATGTAAAAGCAGTGATTTGTTCACTGTATTAAACACTAAGCAGCGTAACAGGCTGCATGTTTTAAATCACAAGGTAATTTTGAGTATTTAAATAAATGGGATATGATTAAATATACAAACCCAAAAAATCAAACATAATGACTGAAAAGTAATCAGCAACTCATTTCCTTGTGTTCAAATATTAGAGCAATGAACTCTAAGAAGCTGAATCATGCACTGTAGTGTATTTCATCGCACAGAACTGAGCCTGAGACATGCAATTACCATAAACACTCAAAATAATGGAACATTTAAAGAATACATAGATGCCTTCCAAAGGATCGTTTGTTGTAAACTATGCCTTCAGCTAGGTGGTGTGTATTAGATGTATACAATTTCCTTCAGCTGATGGAAAACATGACCCCCACAGATTGCTATGCTATTAAGTACGTAAAAAAGCAAAACCTCCCTAGTATTCATTCATCTCCTACACAGCTCTGTCTTTTCACAGCTTATTTGAAGGAAAAATATATTTTCAGTTTCTTTAGTTATACAGTTGTCTCGCGCAGCTCCAAGTGTACGGCAGACAGAGTTGCTGCTGCTGTGGTTAAGAGAAAGAGGCTATTGTAAGACAAGGTGGTGAAGAAGTGACTCTGTGCTGGAGCCCTGCAGGCCATGCTGGGCTGTGCAGGAGCTGTGGGACCGACAGCAGAAACATTTCAGAACTCGTGTTGGATTTGTGCTCAATTTGATGTGCTTTGGATTTATGCCTTTTACCTTTTAACAGCTCCTTCCTCACCAGCTGCTGTCACCTCAGTCAGAATATTTCTGGTTTTGAAAGCAGCTGTTGGTTGTACTGAGCAGACTCTTGTGTGACCTCTTGCCAGCCCTCCTTATTCCTTGCCCTGCAACAAGCCAACATAAAAACAGAGTCACAAAGACACAAAGACGGAGATCTGGCCCAGTCTTCTGGCCCACTCTCCATTGTTCTTGTCGCTGATAGATTTCTGTGTGTTTATCTAGGGCATTTTTATTCCCCCTCACACTTAACATTTTCCCACCTTATGCCCTGATGTGCTCAAACATTCTTGCCCTGTCCTACTGAACTACAAATCCTGGAAGCAATCATGAGAATGGAATAGAGGCAAAGCCAGTGGTGGTGAATCCAAGTTTATGAAAGGGTGCTGAAGGGTTTGAAAGCAAATATTTGTAGCCAAAGATTTAACCATTACCTATCTGAAAGTTCAGTCACATCAAAAAGGAAAAATAGTTACAGAAGATATATGAGTAATCTCAAATAAGAACATCTGAGAACAGAGATTTCAGGACAGAGGAAAGAACCATAAAGAAAATTGGGACACCAGGCCAGAGGCTGGGTGAATAGGGGAATGGGAATGATCCAGCCTGCGGTGGAAACAAGACTGAAAAATTTTCAGTCAGGTAGCCCCTAAAGTCTGCAGCCTACTGGGTAATGAAAGCAATTACCCAGTTACAAATGCTTTTACTTTGTTAGACTAAGAAATTCTGGGGTTTTAGTGCAAGACCCATTTTGGGAGATTCTCTTAATGAACAAAATATCTAAGTGCATCTAGCTTTGAGATGTCACTGACACAATTGTTAAAAGAGTGTGTGATATGACTGCCTGAGACTGCAGACAAAGCAGAGGATGATCTCAATGAATCAGGAGGTCTGTTCCAGCTTTGTATTCCCACAGGAAAACTAAAATAAATCTGCAGTTTTGAAATAAGGCATTTAGAGAAAGATGCAAGTTTGAAATCCTCCCTGTAAAGGAGCATTTTCTGCAGATCTTTTGGGATGGCAAAAGGAGCAGCAGAGCCAACTCTGCAAAGCAGTATTTTCTGTGCATCGAGGAGCATACCTGGATTCTCACTTATCCCTGGGAATTACCAGTCTCTGGTGCTTGAATATGAGTGTCCTGTCTTTAAAAATAGAGATCCTGACAACTTATCCTAGCAATCACTTAAAAAGCACAGTCTCAATCCCTTACTGCAAATTCTAGTCTCTGGCAAGTCTGGGATGTGTAAGTGACAATAAAAAATTCTTATTTTACAATATTCTTTTTGCATAAGCTGAGAAAGGAAGATTGATGCAATTATGCTGATGAACACTGGTAGAGAATAATAATTAGGGACACAACAGAGATCTGGTTGCTAACATCAATGAAACAGCTTAAAACAAAACCAGAATGGTTTGTTTCAGTCTCTCCTTAAGAAACTGTCCAGACAGAATTGGCATTCCAGAGTCATTGTACTTTTATGAGTATTTGTGCAGGTCAGTACAAGAAGAAAATACGTTCTAAAATCTTGTCAGGATGAAACCAGAGATTTGAAAGAGGTAAGCTAGACAAATCAGAGCACAAATATAACGAGTGAATGTTTGAATAAGTAGTAAGAGCACATCATCTACAATTCCTTGCTTGTGAATTTAGATTACAGGAAAATGATTCACAGGAAAATGTCAGCAGTAGAATTTCAATGTAAAAAAATTCTACATCTCCCTGCACATATACCTACAGTTAGGTTTCCATTCTGGCTGCCCTGGAAGCTGGGATGCAGAAGATGGAAGCCCAAAGTGTCAGAGCCTGTGATAAGAAGGTTTAGTAGGTACATACACACAGACATATGCCTCAGTGTGCATGGGATAAAAAGTTGCCCTTTATATTTTGGGGTGCATCATTCATCACATTTTAATGTTGCAAATAATAAAAATACCCTTTTTCCTTATTTTCTTCAGTAAACATGGTTACACAAATATCCTTTGTCTTGCTGAATTGTGTATTAGAATCACATTTGATCACTGAGGATTCCAGTTTCTAAACTCACATTACAGGTTCTCAGCTGTGCCGCAGCCAATGGATGGGACAAACATCTATTACTACAATTATTGGTGCAAAAATAAATAAATAAAAAGCAAGTCTGAGTATAACCAAACATCATTGTATCATATCATACAAATAGTAGACATTTAAGAAAATAAAGAGGATATTAAATATGAAAAGAATTCCTTGCCCTGCTTGGCAGTGGATAAGTAATACTAATTTTAGTCATGGAAGAAAGATTGAGGAAGTCAAATGGGCAGACCTGATAGGTTTCAGCATGAATTTAAGAGATGCATCTTTCTGGTTTATCTTAAACAGAAAAGCAACATAATCGTAGTATCTCAAAAGCAATGACTTTGTGAAACTTCAAGCAGTTTTGAATGTACATCAGAACCCACACACAAGCCTTTCAAAATTTGTTAAGGATCAACAAACTAGAAGAAATAATTTAAAAACTACAATCTACAATAATTCTCCATGACATTTCTAAAACCATATTTCCTCTTTTGTTTAAAAGAAGTTCATTCAGAGGCTTATATTTTTCAACAACTTGAGCCAAGTATTTTACTCTGACAGTCGTTGATGAAAGAAAAGCATTTTAAATTGTACTTTCCCTTTCAGCATCCAGTCCTGACGAGGATAGAGCAATAAGGAGAGTGCTCTCTGACACCGTGGGTACCAGCAGAGAAACCATCAGTTCACTAAAATTTGGAAACATTTGGGCAGCTGTAGCTGTGTTAGAAAAGTCACACAACTTTCTCAGCATTCTATGACAAAAAAAGCTGGGGAAAAAATGATAAGAAGGGAGCAGGGCATATCAAAAGAGGTATTTGAATTAGTACAGTACAGAATTACATACAAATGACTAAATGAATACAGAAAATAGTTCTATTCAAACAGAAACTGAAAACGGAGAGGCCTAATGACTGTTATTATAGACTAAAAAGTTATTATAGACAAAAAAATTCTTCTAGAAGTACCTTGGATTAAATGGAATTGAGGGTTAAAATAGCTATGAGGAATTGACTAAAAAACGTTTGTTATATCTCTAACCATTTAATCAGTTTCAGCTGTAATAGAGATAGGTCTCACGTATCTTTAAAAGCTAATATTAAGAAAGTTCTTTATAAACTGAAGACCCAGAGAAATAGTGTAGAACAAGTCAGAGGAAAAGATGATTCACCTCAAAAGAAAATTACTGTGTGTCTCATACAAAACCTTTTCAACTGCAATGAAAATATTCCTTTTAAACGACAGTGCACCATATTGATCAACAGAGAATTGGAAATGCTACAGTAATAAGAGATAAAGTACAATTTAACACAATAGGGGCAGACAGGAAATTGCAGATCTTCACAAATTGGCTAAAGTGCTGTATTATTTAACTAACAGGCAAGGAATTCTGTTGCAGTAATGAATTACAAAGAATAGTTGAGAAGCATTGGAGAAGCCGAAGTATCAAAAGCTTCCTAGCACTGTATAACTTCTATTTTCCACAAAGGAAAGACAGGTACATTTAGTTTTCTATCAGTCATGTTCGTATTGTGAATCGAGAGACCTAATTTATAAATTTACAAATTCTTAATTTAATCTTGGCAATGCTCTACAGCATCGGAAGTTTTTGTACTCACCACAATGTTGGTTTTGAAGTTTAATATGCAAATTACTCTTTTATACTTGGCTCATGAGCACTGAAGAAAGCCCCAGCCAACAAGAGTATCTTGCTGTGTGAAAAGTGTAGGACCAACTCTCTTCCATTTTTCAAGAAGTGGTATTCAGATAACATACAAAGTGGTATATAAAAAATGCCTGGTGGTGTATAAAATATAACTTTCTTTAAACCTCAAATAAGTCTTTTATTTTTAAATTTTTAACTTGATTAGACTGGATTGCTTTGATTTCTTTCATGACACCAACTTTCTCTTAATGACCTACTGCGAAGGTGAGGCTGTTCTTCACTAGGTGTATGAAACTGCTCCTACTGCTGAAGCAGGGCTGCGTTCATACCATTTTTAAAGAAAGCATCTTTTTGTTATATAATCTGAAAGACAGATGCATGCCAGAGATCCATTCTTCTCTCCCCAAACACAATCTGCTTTTAAGCTGCAAATCAATCCAACATGTCTCAAATGTCTGCCTCCAGCTGACTTCTCCCTTCAAACATAAACAGTGCAGATTCCCAAGGCCTGTTACTCTGACAACCCCATAATGCCATCCTTTAGACTCTCCAAGCTCTGTAAATCTTCATTCCATCACAGCTTGAAACGGACCAGTCTATTTTCATTGCTCAAGATACGGAAAGCTATAAAACCAGCTTCCACGGTAAACTCATCAGCTTATAAAATCATTTCAGTATGACCTAAGCACCCATCAATGAAGCAGATAAGTTGCAGCTTTTAACATCTTGTTTTATTTGCAATCTAATTACCCAGTGCTGTTTCATATCTGCGACTGGGGAGGAAAGCCCCATTAATTTCTGTAGTGACTCAGGCTGAAAAGCTGCTGGCCCAGTACAAGAAGAGGTGACTACAGGCACTTGTCTGAGGCACACTGGGTGTTTGACAGATGGCTTTTTAGCATCCTTAAGTATCTAGAAATACGAAGAGCAAGCACTTCCAAAGTGCATTGGTGCAAATCACCAAACTCTAACATATGGAAAAGCATTCAGGGGAGTATGTGCTTAATGGAGCCAGCCAGTTACCATCTTTAGGAGGTTAACATTTGTTTTTAGCCACAATTCCAAAATTTCCAATGCCCTTCCATAAAGCAGTGAGATATCCATTCTCCATAGAAATGGAAACCTAGAAAAAGGCCTCTACACGTCACAATAATTAGCAGCTACAGGCTATACATCCAATGTCTTTTTCTTTTAATTAGAGGGGAAGGAGAGACATTAATAATTTGGAGTGTTGGAAGTTGAGCGCTTTTTTCAGTCTGAAAAACAATGAAAAGAGAACACAGTTTATTTTAAAAGGGGCTAAACACATGCTTTGCTAGCAGCAAACACGATGTGCTGTTTCCATAGAAACAGAGGTTGGTATTATTAAAAGAAGAGAGGCATTCTGTGGCTGGCTCTCCTGAGGGACCCTCATTTACAGCTAGTATTGGGTAAACTGGGTAAGTGAGTTTTACCACCTGTTGTTAAAGATCGTTAGATATGCCTCTTTAAAGCTTTATTAACTCTCTGCTAATTCATGACAAAAGTGTGAGGAAAATCATTACCCCCTACCTATAGGTTCTTCTGGAGTATATTTTACACTAAAAATCAATCCCAAAGTCATATCCTTCTTTAAACTGAGTTGGCTTTGAAGGATGCTACTTACGATTATCCTGGTAGAAGAACAGAGGTATAATTTTGTCTCTCTCACAATCAAAAATATTTTCCTCCTGTTGAAGACTTCAAAGACTACATGCCTGAATAAAGACAGCAACAGGAAACTTCTGAAATTGGAATAATCTAGCAGTAACAAAACAACAAGGCATTACTTCAGAAAGTTACTGAAAATCTAAAACTGAAGTTATGCATCCAGCTATCTATTGTCTCATATGTCCTGTGGTTAATCCAACTTTTTAATGCCATGAGATACTTTAATATGTGATAATGTTCAAGTCTATTTTTGTGACTGCTCACTGATTTCGATACACTGATGTTGTTAAAGCCATTGCTGCTCTTGGCCTTTTCAGTTTTCAGGACTGACAGAGTAAATGGCACATTGGGAAAGGTATGAAAAAGAGTTCTCCATCTCCATGCTCTGAACACAGCATGTTAGGCGCTAAAAATACAGCTAATCATCTTATAGCAGCATCCTGTTGTCCTACATAAAAAATACAAGGCTGGGTTAGTGAGAGGGGGCTGGAGCGAAATATTTTTTATTATCACTTTTCTTCCAGTTATAAAGCATAAATTCTTCATATCTTCTGCAAATCATAAACTGAGCTGCCCATGTTTTCCATTTACACCTGAGGCCATCAGAAACAGTGGGCTTGGTAAACTATGTATTTTTACTAATTTATGGACTTTTCCATACAAGCAAGATGAGGGACTTTTGCCAAATACAGGAACCACACAGCCACCATGCTCTGGCTTGTGTTTCAGGATTTGTACATAATCCAGATATAAATGGTTTGAAAGGCTTGATATAAAACACAGGTCTGGATTTACCAATATAAAAAAAATCTTAGAGCTAGTGTGGGACACTTCACAAACTGCAATTCTCCTTCGATGCCCTTTTTTTGGTCCATCTGTATCATCTAAAGTGATACATTTTTTATAATTCCACTAGGAATGGAGGAGCTGGCATCACCCTGTCAGCACACTGATTATGGTACACGAACTTCATATCTTGATGATGCTTCTGGAAGCTTTGTTTCAGTGTGTTTCAAGCAAAAGCAAAAAAAAAGAGCTGCTTTGAAGTATCTGCTATAGAAGCCAGATTATCACTGTTTTCTGTTTGCTGTCACACTTGAAAATGAAATTCATAGAATGACAAGTTAATTATATGTTTCCAATCTTCTGCTCTGCAGTGAGAAACAGAAGGTCAATGTACACACAGGAAGGACATATAAAATTATTTGTCTCTTCTTTTGCTTTCAAATAGCTTCTATTTTCACTCGGTTTGCCAGGACAGCTAGCCAGCCCTGTTCCTAAAGCTGCCTGTTGCAGCAGGAGTCATCTCTTAAGTCCTCCTACCTCAGCATGACAGCCTCAAAGAGAGCCACACTAAGCTCTTCAAAATGTTAATTAAAGTTGACAAAGGCCAAAGCCTGGGTATACTGATGCAAAATGGTAAGCCAAAAGAATTTGGGTAGATAATGTAACCGTGGAAAGAAACTGAGATTTGTACTTGCCCTGGATTACAAAGTCTGCTCTGACTGGAGAGACTTGGTGAGTTTTGCACTGCAGTTCACTGCACTTGCTGGTTTCTGCTCTGAGGCTGCCAGTTATGGGTCAGAGGGATGAGCAACAGAAGCGAGGGTCCTTCAGGGAGCAAGAAGAGAGTTAGTTGTCAGAAAACACATGAGAGGTAGGCAAGCTGAGGTCAAATTTCTGTTCAGACAAATGCCATCCTGAAAAAATAATAATATGTCAACAAAAGAGAAAAAGAAAGTGATCAAGCAGCAGTAATTTGGGAAGAGATAAGTTTATGCATACGTATATGTATAAATCCCTAGTATATATGTAGCGTCTCCAGCAGGAATGGAGAGTGAACTGAGACTTAGCCGTGTCTGCTTGAGACAGCTGGACAGCCATCCAAGCTCTGAGGAAGGTAGGCAGAATGCAGATGAGCAGACGTGTGTGTTTAGCACCTTTCTGCCTGCTCAGAGTCCATGGGTACGTGAGCAAGACCTCCACCCAGCAAAAGCTGCTCCGATGTGCGTCAGGCAGCTGCTGCTCACAAACATGCAGAGGAGCATCAGCCCACCAAACACAGCTGGGCTCTGCACACCCTGCGGGGGGACGATGGAGAAGCCACCCCAGAAGAATATCTGGGTGTGCCCAGAGTGCTGGGTGCACATCAGACAAATTGTGGGCAGGTATCAGGGGTCAGGGATGGGGTAGCCTGGTGGTCCAGGTGAGCGTAGCGTGAAGCACAGAGCTCCAGTTCTGTCCATGCAGGTCTGCCCTGGGGAAAGGTGGCACACAAAGAGAAAAAGAGAATTAAATTAATCTGCCCATCCCTTCAGAAGGACATCCTTCACGTTTCATTTTACATAAGAAAGTTTTCCTAGGACAAGGCGAGGATAAGCTCCCCCAGGAAATACCTCATTTCACTTTCAAAGAAAAACACTGTACATAGCAGAGCAAAATCTAGAATTGAAAAAAGCCAGCATTTGACATTTAGGGGAAGCTTGTACAACCTAATTATTTTGCTCTATGCCTACAAACTATGACACACTTTTATGATGTCCTTTTTTTTAACCTTCCTCTCATTCAGCGCAAGATTCTCATGCAGCCAACAGCTATTTAATATTTGCTTTCTTCTTGTTTTTCAGCATGCAGCTCACTAAATGTCATTTACTGCACTCCATAGCCTCATCTGAAGGTGGAATTATCCCCTATAGGCTGCACTTCCTCTCACTATAGTATCTGAGTGCCTCTTAGACCTGAATGTATTTCTTTAATATCCATGCAAGGTGGGAGGGAGTAGTTGTCTCATCTTCCAAGATGAGAACCTGGGCATGGGAATTAGTTTCCTAGGAGGACTTAGGATATAATTTGTAGCATCTCCTTTTTAAATACCCTGCCATTTAGTGCCTGGCCCATCAGAAACAGAGCAAAGAACATCATTAGCTAAGCAAGGAAAAGTATTGGCAAGAGGAAAACAGACTCAGCACTGTTTTTCTAAGAGTTGGAGATTTCCATTTCCCTCAAGATTCACTGCCAGGGACCTACCTACCTCTGGGATAAAATGAGAGAGTGCCATGCAATGGATTCAGTGCCATTCTTCCTGTTTTCTGTAGTCTGTAGGTAATAGCTTTTACCTACACTAGAGGAAATAAATTTAAATCCTTCTTCTGCATAACTAGATTTAATTTGGATCAAACCTAATTGGATATGACAGTACTGAAATTGAAAGCAAATCTATCATGTCATAACATCACCAGGTATTGCAGTTCTTGTAGGTTTATGTGAGTCATGGTTTAGAGGGTGTTTTTTACTTCTCAATCCCCACTGCTCTCCCACTGCTACATTCTTGCTTTGGAGCTGGGATCCAATTCTGTGGATTTTTTTGCTAGGAAACTCTCCCCTCCTCCTCCTCCCCTCAAAGGCAAGGGATTTTCAAATGGAACAATATTTTCTGGACTCCTGACCCTGAGGATGCAGAAGGAGAGCCCTGTACTCTGTGAAGCAGCAATGGAAAAACAAGAGGGCTGGTCAGGTCCAGCAGGTTTGGGCAGCGCAGGGCTTCCAACTGGCCTTGCTAACAGTCCAGTGTCACAGCATAATAGAGTACATTTATTATCAGCAGACATCTCATTCTATGGCATTTATATACTGTCCAAAACTAGTCTGAGCTGTCAGTCTTGCCCTATGAAGCTCACTTTACATAACTACCTCTTCACCAGATCAGGAACTACGAACTACCTTTCCTGTCTCTCTGATGCTGGCCCCAGTAAGCAGAACCTCCCCTTTTTATTAGAAATTTTGAATCAGAGTTGAGCCTGTTTTGTGAACACAGCTGAGGCTAACCTGTGGAGCAGGACTTACGCAGCTCAGAACTTTCAAGTTGTAAGTTGTTCTCTGCACAAATGTAGCAAAAAGTTTTGGATCAGAACTATGTACACCTCTGAATATCTTCCTGGACATTTCCCCTAGGATGTAGGCCAGATATTTTAAAGTAAAGACCATTTAGTAACCTTGACTGGCCACACTATAATACCTACCATCTTTTTTTCCAGCATGTTTGGCTTTATATATTGAAGGATAGCTCCTATTGAATTCACTTGAGCCTGATGTATAAACCTGGAGTAACACAGTGAAATAAGCAGAGCTACAGGTGGAGCTGAAAAGAGGAGCAAGCACTTGGAAGTCTCATGTAAATTCTCACGAATTATTCCATCTGATGACTTTGGAGATAAAAATGGATGTCTGAAAAATTGACTTTAATATAACTGAAGCTTTGAAGTCCACAGCAGTAATTGTTGTAGAACAAAGATCTTGTTTGGGTAGTATATCTTGAATTTTAGTACTTACAATGTAAAGACTCTTGAAGAAGATACTTGAAAAGGAATGAAGTAAAATGAAATGAAAAATAGTAAACCATGACTTTAAGTCTGACACGAGGGACATGGCATCATAAGGTATGTCAAGAAACTGAGAAAATTACTCTGGCTTTTACAGATGGTAGTTTAAAAAGACTTTTTGAAGACTATTAAATAACACTGGCATGGGCTCTACCCCGAAACAGACCCTCCTTAGCACTATGGGATGATAGAAGAAACCAACAGACATTTCAAGAAAGGTGTCAGTGAGAGAAATGCCACTTGCCCTGTATATTTCCAATTGCCCTATTGCATCAGTGCTTTTGAAATAGAACAAAAATGATTTCACTAGTAGAAAAGTGCCAGAACAGGGGGAGGCAGCTTCACAGAAAAAAAAGAAGTGGTAAAACACTGTGTTTGGGAAGTGATGATATTTTCATTCGTCCTATACCGCAGAGTGAGATGCAACTAAACACTCTGTTCCATGGAAAAGCTGAGCAAAACTCCTGCTCATAAGTAATAGTGTCTTGTTAAAGTGTGAGAAAAGGGTATATCTTCATCTGAAAACAGCATCTTCTTCCTCAACCAAGTTGTTGCACATGTAGTGCCTGCTGATTTTAGTGACATTTTAGAAAAGTTTTGGTTTGTTTCTTTTTTTTTTTTTTCCAGAGCATACCAGCAGGATGAATACAAAATTCTCTCTCCCAACAATAATCAGTTGCTGATGCAGACAGGTGAATGCTGTATCACAACTGAGGGGGAGTTTTTCTATCACCCCTTTTTGCCACACCTGGCTGATCCTGACCACAGGAATTGTGATCTCCTCAGACCTGAGTTTCATATGATTACTGCACAAAGAAGAACCAGGTTAGTAAAGCTTACTCTGTAAACTGTTTAAGCAAATTTGTTTTGATTGAAGCAAATTAAGGTGCAGTTTACACAGGAAGCAGTTCGCACAGCAAGAAGAAAACAATCAATCCTTCCACCAAGTCTGATGGGCAGTGATTTCCCATAGAGGAGCAATGCTAAGTGTACTAGGGATAAGTGGCCCTTCCACTTTTCTCACCACCACAGCTGGATTCAGACCAGAGCAGCTGCTGGCAATCAGATCACTCACTGTTTGTTGCAGAAAGACTTGTGCTTTAACATCCTGCATTAGGAGTTTAAAGCTACCAATTATGCAATTTGGGGTTTGGTTTTTTTTGCAATGATTATACTTGAGTCACTGAATACCAGAAAATCCATGTCTTCCTATGTCATTTTTACACCACAAATCTGTATTTTGCTACCATCAGAAATGTTCAGAGAGCTAATGTGGTGTGACAGCAGTCCAAATGAAATTAATCTGCAAACTGAGATACTAGCTTGAGGTTGACAAGAATTTCTTCCCAGCTGGAAACCACTGAGGGAGAGTTTCACAGATCACTTGGTCAGCAATATGCCCCATTAAACATCACTGACTAATATCAGTGAAGGCTTATCAATCACCAGAGTCCCAGAGATTGTGAAGAGATTAGGAGTGGTACAGTTTAGTATGGAAAATAAAATCCCTGGTGGGTTTTCTACATCCTCCAGTCTGCTTTACTTTGTTGTGAAATTTTAATAGGAGTTCAAGAAAAAAGACAGAGAACAAGTGAGGGTGCATTTCTGTCTTTTCTCACCTAATTCCTTCTCTAATACTGGAGCAAATTGCTGGCACAACCAGATTATCAGAGTAACTTCTCTGTAATTCCAGTTGTCTTGTAGTGAAGGCACTATACTTTGGTATGAAACACGCTTTGCTTCTGTCCACAGACATACACAGCTGTAACTTTGCCCTGATTTCACAGGATGAAGACAGAAAATGCTGCTGTGTTGCCCTATCTATTTCACTTAGTCATAATGGCTAAAATAAATGTAAAACCCTGCAATCTAATGATTGAAAACAATGAAGCTTTGTTTTCTGATGCTCTCATAGATAAGCTGTCAATTGCTTTGATTTTGCATCAGCTACAAGTTAGGACCATTTTATCTCCTAAATAAGCAGCTTTCATGCTTAAGCACATACTGTAATATTGATCACTTTACTATTTGCAAGCTCTAAGACAGATAGAAAACTAAAATGAAAAGAAATCAAAACTTGAATGTTTCACAAATAAAAGCCAAAATGCCTTCTTCCATTTTTTAACTGTTAAAGTCCTTTCTTTCATCTGGAAGAGAAAATCCCAAAAAAGCTCAAATAAGAGATTCTAAATATGCAGCATTGAAACACTAATTGCATGTTTAGCAAAGGTCATAAGTCTTAAAACTCCTTAAGCTATGTATCAGTTTTGTGCTTGGAAAGTAGTCTGAACCTGGGACTCTCTATTTGCATCTCTGCAATGTTAATTTTAGAACATGAATAGAAACATGAGCTCCTAAGGTGCAGATGTCAGGTGAATGCCATTCTGAATCAGTGACAACAGCTTCTTTGGGAAAATACAGCTGTGCTCCATGTCAGCGAGCAGAATGACCACTGACCCATTACCAAGTTAGTTTACATTCTGGAGTAAAGCTAGCCAGGATTCCTAGGAAGGATCACACTTAATAACAGAGAAAACATGTTGAGTTAAAGGGAGCGAATTCTGATGCTAGAAACTGATTCTGCATTTTATAAATATCTTCCCAATCCCTGCTTAGGCAACATTCTCTTATCTACAAAGCATCTGGTCTGTGTACAGGCACAGCTGCATATCTTTGAAGCTCAACAACACATCATTTTATCATTCTAAAACCAAAACAAGTAGAATTTACTAAAAAAACCCCCAAACTTGCAGAAATTAAGTCTGATCAAAATGGATAGAACTGAAGTAGTATAATTTTTGTGTAGAGAGTAAATTTCTAACACCATTCCTAATTTTAGTTTGAACTTTATGTTTCAGAGTCTTTTTCTCAGTATCAGTGCACTCCAAACTGAAATGATTTTCAATTTAAGACAGTAGAAGGGAAGAAGTCTTAACAAATGTCAGATCTCTCAAGGTGAAGATGAAGCATGTTTTAAAGATCAGTCTAGGAAACCTGAATTAATGAGCACCCTGAAGCACCTACCTGTTCCTACTGGCTTTACCTTTACTTCTAAATGTGCCTTCTTTCCATAAAGGAAGAAGGGTGTGTGAGTATTAATGCAAATAGCATAAGGAGATGGAGGTAGCTGATATGATTCTTCTATCTCTATGAAAACTGTGCAAGTCCATCCATTTCAAGAACGGCCACACAGCCTCACCATTTGAAGTGTGATACGTCTGTTCTTGATATCGCACAGTGACAGCTTCTGACCCCATGGTTTTGGTTGTAAGGAAATGAGGTTTCTCTCCTTCACAGCACACAGAGAATGGAACAGGAACTGAACTGACTGCCCTCAAGTTTCCACAGCAATAATAATTTCAGGAAGTTTGGACCAGATTTTTCAAAGCAATTTGATGTGATTGTACTTCTAAACTCTGCTCCAAATGAGCTCACCCCAGAAAACTGTGAACGAGTGAACAATAGAAGTTAAAATTCATATGACTGCCTGATAAAGTAATGCATGATTGCCATGAAGAAAGCAGCCAGTCTGAGCATTCATTTGATGTAATTTAGATATGCTGTAAAAGTCTCTTTTAAAGGCTCCTTTTTTCCCCCAAAAAATGTATAACTGAGAAAGACTGAAACATGTAGCTTCAAGCATGACATTAATTTTTCTCCAACTATACTGACTACATAGCAAAGGCTCTTGAGACTTCTAAAATGTGCACACACACTCTTTGGTATGGATTGCAGAAGCATGCTTGATATTGAAAAAGTCCTTCCAAACAGATAAACTTTGATAAAATACATATTTAAAGGATAATTAAATTTAAAATATTCTTAGGAGATATTTCCCCATTTTTCAAATTCTTCTCCTTAGGCAGTAGAATGTAATTTAACTCTTCATAATAAAGGCAATATAACATTTTTGTATATAGCAGTACTTTTCAGTTTTTCAGGACTAAATCTCTTGTCATACTGAAAGAATTATTCATCATAACTGAAACACAATCAAAATCTCACTTATTTTTTATTACTTATAATTGATTTAGTAAAAAAAAAGAGATAAATGGGAAGCTGAAGGATAACTTCTTTAGAAAAATGTGGCAAACATATAATTAATGGGTGATTGTCTGGAAAAAGGCCTGGAATCAGCAGCCTTAGGTACCAGGTCAGCTTTAGGTACATGTAAGCAACAGTAATGATGATATTGCATAATTGCACCTGGAAAAAGCCAAGCACATGTATTTACAAATGGGAAACAGCTGAGTGAGCTGCCAGGATGCTCTGTGCCCACTGGGAACATCCCCAGCCTGGCAGGGCTGTCTGCAGTGCTCCATCCAGGTCTGTCTTGCAGAGCAAGAGGATTGGTGTGTGACTTTTGGCTGTTCCCTGTCAAAAAAGGTAGAAATGCAATACTTCCACATTCATGTGTAGGGATCTAACCATCTTGCCTGTGGAAAGGTACTATTCGTCTTTGCTGGCCATTTCCTCAGTCCCTCTTCAAAAACTGTCTGAGCAGAAAGAAAAAGACCAAGAGACTCTTCATTTCACTTCAAAATGACTACAGAAATTATGGGAAGCATTTGAATTTTAGTCACTTCGGCATTAATTTGGAAAAAATTCATTGACTAATGGAATTACAGTGGATCTATATCAACATAATTGAGTGGAATCTAGTCTTGTGCGTTATAATGTGGGCTAATCTTTTTTCTTCCCAGTCATAAATTAGAGCTTATCCAATTACACTCTAACAGAACACAGAGTATTTTCCACATTCTGAAAAGAATTAATGACAGGTAAACTTGAATACACTGCAAACCAGTAACAGTTTGCTATGAGAAATTCATTTACTGTCTCTTCAGCAAATATTTGGAGCTACTTGCTAGCTCTCATACAAGTGATACGTGCCCAAGTACAGTCTGGGTGACAATATTAGGCTATACTGAACAGATTTACACCCACAGATGGATTCATTACATTTTGCATATGCTGGTTATGTAGCATTTAGCTGGAAAATTCCTTTGGCAGTGCTGAGAAGGGGTTTTATATTGCAATAGTCACTTAACACTCACAGTACTGTACAGAAATAAGCCAAGAACAGAGGGGGAGGAAGAGGAAGGACTGGAATAATTTCTGCATGAAGGAATGCCAAATATTAAAACTATAATTATTTAAACTTCACCTGTTCTACTCCAAGGACATTAAATACCCTGATTGAATCCTTTGCTGTCTTGAATGTGTAAATCGTTGGGTCAACTTTAATTATTAAAGATCAGCACCTGTGAAGTGCTTAAGACAAAAATAATATATGCACATAAGGCACATGTACTAGGAAACATCCGAAATATACAGGCACACAGAAATGATTGCTTTCATCGAGATTGATGTAGTGCAAAAGTTTTGGTCAATTATTGTGCATGTTCAAATACTTTTTTTTAAAAGACCTCCACATCTGCCAGGATAAGAACAAAAAAAGATGAGTTTCAGCTCAGGCTTTGGATTTTTTCGGAAGTGTTTTTTATTAAGATGTTAATTATATCTAACTGAAATAATCAATATGCCATAATAATCTAATCATTCAGTGGGATGTGGCCTAAACATAATTTTATTCACACAGATGAAAGAAACCTTAAGCAAAACCACTTAAGAATGTGCAAATGCAGAGGATCAGATGCTCAAAATTACTACTTTGCTCAATTCCTTGAAACCAGACTTTAAAGACATGATGTAATAAGTTCATGAACTATTTCATGTGTACTGATCTCAAATGCAGAGACAAATCACACCTTGCTGAAAATGAGCTGAAGCATTAGCCAGTTTGTGCTTCCCAAGAAGACTTCAGAATTTAGTTGGAAACAAAAACATTGCCATGCAAACTTATACGGAGAAGTCTTGGCCTTTGGATAATTTTCAGCTTCTGTTTTTTTCAACACAAAGTTCAAATGTAACAAAATAGGGTCCTCTTCCCATCAGTTCCAGTAAGCAGCATAAATAATAGAAATAGTCTTGGTTCAACCTGTGCCACATTATCAGATAAATTCCCAAGAGCACAGGGGAGAAGAAGAGGTGACATTGTGTATGTCAATATAGGAAAAATTCTATGGTTTTCATACTTAATGATACATTTCTATACAAACATAATCTAGTACAATTTACTCCACCTAGAATGGTACATGTGTCTGTAGCCTGCTGCACCTGAACGTACAGAAATGTTCAGTACAAACTGCAGGCTGAATTAATTATGCTGAGCATTTGAATGTGCAACCAGTGTCTGTTAAATTCCAGTCACGGAACTGTGTGTGTGAAATCCTAAGGAAAATACTTAAGCCCTCCCAGAAGGAAACTCTAAATCAACGCTATTCACACTACCCATGGGCACTCCAATCAGGGGCATGGGAAGTCTGTGCTCGTGTCATCCAAGCCTGCAAAGAACTCATGCGAGAAGCAGGCTGCAGTTCCTGGTAGCCCACACAAAACCTAAAAAATGCAAAACTTGCACCGTATAGCAACCGAAGACAGTCTTTATTTATTCATAGCAAGATATTTTCTTCTCCTATCCATCCATGAAAAATTGAATAAAAAGGAAAAAAAAAAAAAAAAAGAAAAAAGACAACACATTTTTTAAAAGTGTTATAAGTGACCTGTCAAACAAAGCAGATCCCAAAGGACTCCCAGAGCAAGCAAACTTTCCTCCACCTTCAGCTTCCTCTTCCAGAAAAGCACTGAAAGCCTCTCACTGTAGCCAGTAAGGTAAGGGTGTGACCAGAAGGTCCTTCCATACATCTGTGCTCACACATGCACACAGAATGATCCTTGCAAAACATCAAAGAGATGGTAGGGGTGAAGAGAAATCATTCTATGATGGTTGGATCTGCACTGAGGCTTCTGGTCTGAAACACAGACAGGAGGGACCTACTCCCCCAAAATCCCTGGCACACATGTTATTAAAAAACGATCTTGGCAATCCTTTTTTATGCACCCGTATAAGACTGTAGTGTTTTACACATAATTAATAAAAGAAAATATATTTCCAGGTGCATATTAGCTTTTTGACACTTACTAGGAATACACTAAAAAGCTATTTCTATTCTCGTTGATCATACAGTATTTCAGATGTAGCTGCTGGAGTCCATGTGTCTGTCCTAGGCGCTTCAATAGCGCTTATTTGGGCAGCCAACATCACAAATTCATCTGTTGTGAATAGAAGTAATTTAATTTTTGAAAATACTTCTCTGTATAACAGGATACTGATGATCCCGTCTGATGATCCTGTTTAATCACTGTCCAAATGTTACAGACAGAAGATAAATTCTAGGAGCTTTTCTAAATGTTATGATTTGATGAGGGATTTCGCTCCTGAGCAAAGCTATAACAACAGGCTGGCTAGAAGCTTTGTTAATCTGCTAATCCTGACACCTTTCAGGAATCATCTTGGATTAACAAGAAACACACCAACTGGTTTTGCCTGTGCAGCCTCCCCAAGACTAGTCTATCTGCTCACCTGCTTTGCTTCAGTCCTTTGCTGCCTTTTTCAGTTTCTTCCCTTGGGTAAATCCACCTTAACCACACAGCCAACACATGGTCTACAAAAGCTATTTGCAACAGCCCATGAAAATTAGTATACTTTTTTTTCTCAATTGATCAGATTCAGAGTAATCCCAAGTGAATTATATGTCAAAGAGCCTTTTGAAGATTAGAGCTATAGATTATATTGATTCAGGTCATGGAGACAGAGTGTGGGTAAATAAATAGGTAATAAAAAGAATTATCTTATTCTATATTGCATCAAACTAAATGAACGTGTCTGTCTCCCTAGTTTTGGTGTTTTCTTCTTTCTCATCATTTACTCTTCTTTCCTCCCTCCCTCCTTTTCACTATAACTACTAGTCCTCTTCATTTTCCTTCACCCGAACTCATTATAGTGCAGTCCTGCTACATCTCCTTTCCTTAGTTTTGTAAAACACTTTTTTACACTTTACACATCATACCTATTGCCCCATTATTAGCCTGTGTCACCCAGTGGTTATACCACTATTGAACACAAAGCCTCCCCTCCACAAACAAACTTTGGCTCTGCTGAAGCCTCCATGAGGACATTTCTGACTCTATAACCACTTTCCCAAGTGTCTGGAACGTGATGTCCACCTTTACTTTGACTGAACAGTAAGCCTCCATCCAGGACAGATGACTACTGGGTTTAAAGCATTTAGTAGAGACATCTGCTTTCAGAGCCCAGAGTTTCCAAGACTTGCTTAATTCATATAGATAGAACTGCTGTCTTGCTTAGCTACAATAATCTCATGATACTCAAGACCAGCAGTGGTTAGTGGAGCTGTTGCCAACCCACCAGCATTGTCAGGTATCCTGCTTGTTCTTATCCTTTATTTATACAGGATATTTCATTCTGTGTCAAATCTACAAAAGACTGGATAAATATATGGATGACAAAGATTTGCACCAGAGTCAAAAAGAAATGCTAGATAAATATTTAAATACCTGGAAGAAAATTTCTAGAGCCTTTTTTATGATCCTGCTAAATAGTTCTGATAACAAATCCATTTATAATGAGAGGCCTTCATCTTGAGTTCATCTGATTAGGCAACATAAATGTTTGAACTACTGTGGCAATGAATCACTAAGCAATATAGCTGTGTTCATTCAAAAATTATCTGTAAATGCATATGCTGCTGACTCACCTTCTGGACAGCATTTCATAGCTGCACTATAACTGCAAGCCAATTGTGAAAACAGTTCTGGGAGCTACAGGAAATATTTAACAGGTAAATTTTCCTAACAGGTAAATTTTCCTAGGTATCTATTATATGGTTTTGAAGCCCAGTATTAATGCTCTGAGAGCTTCCCAGGACACCCCAGGTCTAATCCCAGGCAAGTAAACAAATCAGGAATTGCAGTTGCCTATAATATGGCAAAGTAAACAGCTCATCTTGCATGGTCCTGCCTGTCTGTTCTAGAGTTGACCTGGTCAGGTCATTGGAACAGAGATCCATCCAAATTGCTTATAATGCTATTTCTAAAGTCCTAGTCAGCTTCTAACCAAGCTCTTGCTAGATATAATTTTGATGTAAACAAAATTGCAGCTAACACATGCCCACTGCATAACAATTCCGATCCAGCCAATGCCATGGACAGGCACAAATGTCATAATTTGTTTAAGAAGAAATGTTATAGGATAAATAAAGCCCTAGAGGTAATTAACAAGACTTCCATTAATTACATTCCATTTTGGGTGTAACTTACAATGTCCCTACTGCAAATGGAAATTTGTTTAATAGCCATACTGGCAGTAAACATCACCATATTTTATTTAATGTCCTATCTTTGCTGCAAAAGCACCTTTACAACTCCTGAGTATTCCAGCAACCTAATGAGAAGTAACTGGATTTTTAATATAACGTAGTCTCTTTTGCATTTGTTTGAAGTCTTGAGTTTGAGCAATATATACAGATGTTTGTGTGAAGGAAGACTTCTGTTTTCAACCCATTATCAACAAAGATGCACTTGCATGACTTTATCCATTAGGCCAAAAACGTTTCAGGAGCTGATCTTGCATGCAAGATTTTCACATAACCTGAATATGTGCTTTTTTATTACTCCATTTCTTGTTCCAAAGCCATTGAATTAGTTTCATTTGTATACATTCATAACCATATGGACACATTATGAATCTGAGTCTACAGGCTAATTTCAGCTGCATATGTGTATCCTATCAGCCATTAGAGAGGCTAAGAATATTTTTAAAAGATTGAACAAAGTTCTTGTCTTTTTTGGGTGAATTTTTTTACTTTTAATGTCTTCCAGATTGAAGTCAGACTGTTTGCAATTTTTTTATGCATAGTAAATTGAAATCAGGCATAAAAAAACCTATGTTTCCACCTAAATAAATTTTAGACAAGTCAAAGAGAATATTTGACTTCAAGCGTCTGAGTCAAGCTCCTTGTCATTCTCAAAGCAATAGAATAATTGCACTGCTCTAAGTGTCAAGAAATGAAATATCAGCATAAAGTTCAGCAAGCACTTTCCCACCTTCTTGTTGTACCTGACTGCTTTCAGTTTTTACAGTCCAAGCGCTTTAGTACTAATGTGCGTCTTAGCAAGGTGAATTCTGACAAACAGACATATCACAAACACTGTTTTCTTCCTGAGGACAGATAACTTCTCATCGTGCAACTAACGTTAGAGGTGGCTTTAACAAGGAAATGTAATGTAGAAAAATATCTGCAGACTTAAGTGTAGTGCTCATCACTACGAATGGCCAGCAACCTTTTCCAAGGAAAGAAGGGAAGAGAAACTTCTTGTGCTGTACAAAGTTTAAAATAGAAAATCGGGTACTCATTGAAGGTGCTGACAAGACTTCAAGATACCATTAAAGGCCTGTTTGTTTTCTTCTCTCCTTGATGATGGCATGAGATCAATTAGCCAAAAGAATAGCCCCAGAAAAGAAGTGACATCCTGGGACCGTTTGATTTCAAGAGCAGCACAATCACTGCAATCATTAGCAAAACAAGACTTGCATTTGTTATACTCAAAAGCATCCTTCAGAGATGATCTCTGAAAAAATATGAATGGTCTCTGACACTGATATTTTTCCCAGATTATAAGATTGGAGGGAATGGCTTGAAGTTGTGTCAGGGGAGGTTTATGCTGGATATAAGAAAAATGTTCTTCACCCCGACAGTGGTCAGGCACAGGAACACCCTCCCCAGAGAACTGGTCAGCCTGACAGAGCTCAAGAAGCATTTGGATGATATTCTCAAGCACATGAGGTGATTCTTAGTGATGGTGCTGTGCTGGGCCAGGAGCTGGACTCGATAATCCTTTTGAGTCCCTTCCAAATCAGCATATTTTGTGATCCTGTGATTTGATTTTCGTAATCCCAGACAAGTGTTGTGAACACAATTTTTCTTCCAGTATCCCTCTCAGACAACTACTTTCAGTCCTCATCAGCCCTTGGCAGGAACTAATTGTGGCAGTGGACTTGACAGACAAGGCATATGAAGGGGCTGTCTATGCAAGCTTTCTGTCTCTCGGAGCTTCATCCTCTTGTGGCTGCTTGAGATGTTGAAGGTTTTGTCTCCTTGCAGCTCTGACACTGATGATGTTGAAGGACAAGGCTGTATTATTGCTCAGAAATATCCTGCAACCAGATTCTGGTGCAATAAGGGCTACAGTGTCAACATGATGCTCCGCTTACAAATCCTCTGAGCCAGGTTCATTAACCTAGACAGGATGCTGTGTTAATGTGCATTGCTTTTGGTGCCCAAGGTAGCTTGGATATACTCCCAAGGCACTGCACTATTTTGTGTGGATGTACCCAAAGACACAACTTGAGAAATTATACGAGATAAAAGAATGATAAGGAAAAAAGAAGCATTTTGCTTCCAAATGCCATGATAAAAATCACCCAGCAGAAAGAACAACAAGAAATATAGTCTTCCATTGTCAACTCCACAACGTTTTTCAGAGACTAATGTGACAGAATTGCAAAGAGAGGCAGTTTGGGAGGAAATATTTCAACTGGTTGAACCAGTTGACAGACAAGATACAGTCTTCAGGAAAAGGTTTTTGGAAGTAGATTTTACCATCTGTAAGAAAACAGGTTAAACTTTTCCTTTATTTTATAGGTTCTATAGGATTCTTCAGAAAATAAGATTACAAGTTTACATGTCAAGAATTGCAATTAAAAGTTCATCTTTGCCCTACAACTAACGAACAAATGTGGCAATTGGGATTTCTCAAACAAGCAATTAAATTGTTTTCTATCTGATCTCTACTTTTTGCTCTAAATAGAAATAAAATTGCTCTCCATGTGGAACAATTTTTCATTGAGAAATGGATAGAAAATGCATTTCACTTCTGCAATCAGTGTGTTACAGTGAAAGATCATTCAAACTGAGTTTTAAAATGTTATAAGCAGTCAAAGAATTCTGGGCCCAATGATGTCTTACTCATTCTCACAGTCCCATCTGCTTTCTCAAGTGAATACAGATTAGCAGGACACGGGATTTTAGCTATAGATTGAGAAAGAGGCTTATGATTCCTAAAAAATGAGAGCTCCCATAAAGGAGCTTATATGTCTTTATTAGCATTATGCAGGCACAATTATTGTCTTTCCTAACATGGTCAGGTGTGTGATTTACTAAAGATCTGGAGAGAAACTTTTGTCTTTCTGAAGATTTTACCACTCAAAATGTAAATACTACTTGATTTCATATAGCACTTAACAGTTTTCAGGTACTCATTTTTATACAATAATGAGACAGATTCTGGCAGGGTAATGTCTGGGTTAGAGCAGATACTATGCATTAAATTACAGATTACAGGAATTCTTGGATATTTTAGATTCTTTCCCCACCCCCCCACCCCCCTTTAAACATTATTTCAAATCATCTGAAATCCTTTTTAAACTTACTTTGAAACTTTTTATTTTCATCAACTCATCAGCTAGAAAACATTATCTTATATTTCGTAAAAAGATCCCTTTCTGTCTTAATTTTATAAAAACTTGAACCTCAACTCCTGTTTGCTTAGAGTGTGATGATTATACTAGTAATGAATGGTGAAATATTAATACAAATATTTTGCATTTTGATGTTATCTTCTGCTGTAGATATCAAGCACACATTTTAAGACCAATATTACAGTTGTCAGAGGGAGTAAATGCAAAAAGGGCCTTTAAGAGCTAATCTGTGAAAAAAAACAACCAAACCATACAAGCCAAAAGCCCCAAGTCCAACAACACAGAAACAGGGGACAGACCATTTCATGTATAATCCTTTGCTTTGAGTTAAGACACTTTCATATTATTTTTAATGCATACATATATAGATACACTCATTATTATCTAAAAATGAATAAGTGAAACCTAAACCATATACAGAACACATTCTGGTTTTGTTTTGGCATGATCTGATTCTGTTTTCCTTTAATTTTTCTTTCATGGGGTAAAACTCAAATTTCAAGGTGCTTCCTTAACATACTTACCAAGCTAATAAAGGCTTGAAAACATACATTGGTCATTGAGAAAAAAACTATAGGAGTTCACTAAGCTTTCCAGGATCTAATGTAGTTTCAATAACACATCAAAAGAATTTTCATCTGTTTTTTTAAAATTAAGACACATTTAAGATTCTCTTAAAATATGTTTTGATTATAGAACAGTTGTTAGACTGTCCCCTTTGCCAACATGAACATGCAATGGGTTTATTTGAAATGTCTATGGCTGCTGCTACTCGATTCTTTGGCTTTGAAAGTGTTGGTTTACTGAAAGCATCCTGGCAAAAAAATGAGGTCCTACCAGAAATAATATTGATATTAAAAGATGGAACGTTCTACAAGAGGAAAACTCCTGACAAGAATTAAGGAAGTGCTAATAATTACTATTCACAAACAAAGAAAATTTTGCCACAGATTACCAGCCTATAAGCAACAGAATTCACTATCTGACAAGACTGCCTGCCTCAGTGCAGTGCAATGTAACTAAATCCTGGCATTAATTCCAGGTGTGAGTCTTAACAGGATTGTGATCGGAAATAATTCTCACTTTTGTAAACCTGATACATACCACTTATATTTTACCCAGCTCCATATTTTTTTCCTAACAACTTGTGTGTTTTTATATCCCTGAATTAATTTTTAATTTATAGGTCAAGTATATCAAATTAAATGCAGACAACCTGACCAAAATTCACACCCAGTATTCTGTTATTCTATTGATGATTCCAGGATGTAAGTGTTTTACCCATGCGTCATTTTGGGTTCTTTAAAATTGCTTTCTCTGCAATCATACTCTCTAATTTATCATTCTGACCACGAATCACATCCATTAATCAGGACTTAGATTCACCCCACAGTAATAGCAAAGTGTTCATGCATATTCAGTCGTTCCAAATATTCTGAGCACAAATGTTCCCTTTGACCACACTGTCTTTAGAATGAACTAAACTCAGTTCACAATGTGTTTATTATCTCTAGAAAATAATCATAGGAGTTATGTAGGCCTAGTCTTGTTTTGAAACAATTGCCTAATCGATTGAAGTTTCATAAAGGAACACACAGCTCATATTAAGTTTTTATATGGCAGTACTATAAAGGTATGTGCACATATGACTCAGGGAGTGATGTGCCAGTAAAAATAGCCCACAGGTCCCTGGAGAAGCACAAGTTATGGAGCAATGTGGAAGAAAAAGCCAACAAAACAGGACTAGTGTTGAACATGCTGAGAGAAGTAAAGATGGGAGCTTGAAAGTGCACTGTGTAACGTGGTACTTAGAAATGTTTCCACAGTGAAGAGGAGGGGAAAGAAGTTACTGAGAGTGTCTGCTTAGATGGAATGAAAGGAGGTGTAATGAACCCAAGGCAAAATGAGATATGAAGCAGGATTTGAGAGGTTCAAAGGGGACTTTGGCACTCATCTCCTATTAACTTTCAGTAGGAGGTAGCTGACATTCTTTAATGCTTTTTTCCATTACACTGAGCATCATCACCTTGTCTAGGGTTTCTCAATAAGTTGCACAAATACATCTGGGTTTCTGCATAAGTTCTCTTTTTCACCCCAGAAATACTATCCATATAAAAAATGGGCTTTGGCCATGTGTCTGGAATTTCCAGATGTCCAGAAGCTTTGGTGGAGAAATAGCTTTGGCCAGGCTTCAGACATCTGGAAATCCCAAATGAACAGACACTGCCCATGCAGAAATGAATAGCACAAACATTTTGGGGTTGGTTTACTGTGTCCTGGATGCACTGACCCCACTGGACAATATTGTCTGGGGCATGCATGTTTGTTTATGTTTGAGACATACAAAGATATATGAAAACACTATTTATGTATTGATGAAGTATGGTAGAGATTTTATGGAGGTAATTCTTGGAGAACATAAGAATTTCAGGGAATATGTGGTTCTGTACTGAGCAAGAAAAAGTGTAAATAGATCTGTCAATGCTGTAATTCACTGTAATACTCCGATTTAGAATTATTTGGATTTCTAAAGCCTGGATGAGGAATGAGGACCAGTATCCTGCTTTTATTATCAGAGGACTAGCTGAAGCCTCATTGCTTCATTTGTACTCACACTAAATTAAAAAGAAAGTGTATTTTTTTCTGTAAACGCTGGACTGGTTTTTTGTGATGAAGGAGGAAGACAGGTGAGCTGAGAAGGACCATACCTCTGCTCATGATTGCCCTGAGCATGTGTCTTCACCAATAATATCAATAAATCACACAGAAACAGCAGCATTTTCAACAGCAAAGTGAAAAGTCTTGACTTATTTGGTTGGAGTGAAGAATGAGGAGGATGGAGAAGGTGAGAGGGCAATCATCTATCAGTACTTGGCATCAGGAAATCAGGAAGAATTGACATGAAGAAGAGGAAATGTGGAGAATCTAATGGTAAGATCTATCCCCAGGGAAAAGATAAATTGAGCAGAGAACAGGTTATTTGCTGGCTGCAGAAGGAAGTTGTAGGAAAGAGAAGAAATCACTCTGTGGATGAGAAAAACAACATTCAGTCAAGCAGGGGAGAGGATGTTCTCAAGGCTCCAAAATGTTCTTGGCAACCCTGGTACAAGCCACCTGTTTCCTTTTTCCTTACTTGTTCTTTTTTTTTTTTTTTTTTTTTTTTTGTCTTCCTACCTAACACTGTTGGGTTAGGTCACCATAAGTATTTATCCACAATGCTTAATCTCAGTACACAACTTTCTGAACAGGTAATTCTTGGGCAGTTCCTTGAAGAAACAGCTACACATACATATGCATATTTTTATTGCAGCCCAGTTAGTTTTTTAAATCCCTGACTTGCTAGCCTATGAATAATTATAGGGGAAACCTGAAAATTGTTTTTCAAAGTGCAGTTTACCTATCAGGAAAGCTAACTGGATTTTTAATATCGTTTCAAGTCAGGGGCAGTCAGGACACAGAGCAGAGGTAAATACAGGCAGGAGATCTCTCACGTGACATTAGATATTTAGAAATACAATTGCTATTTTGTTGTTTGCAGAAATGTTCAGTGATGCATGATGTGGAAATTCAGGGATATTTTAGAAGGTTCAAGCTCAGATGTGAGAATTGCAAATGAAAGTAAGCTCAAAAATGATAACAAAAATCAAACTAAGAAAAAATATTACTTGATCTTGACTGTAACCTCCTCTGGTTTCCCCTACACACATATTTCTTATGTATATTTTTCCACACCAGTGCACAATGGCTTTCTGCTTTTCATTTAAAAAACACGGGGTCCATGAAATGCCTTACAAGCAGAAAGAAAAACTAATAGAAATACAATGTGTTTGAGATTGTACCTTAAGGTACAGGAAAAAGCAGAACTGCTATGTAAACAGTCAGGTGACCTTGACCACCGGGAGACCCTAAGCTCAGAACCAGTTTCACCTGCTCTGTGGCTTAGGACATTACCCTGAATCCTTCAGTTTGCTCTGTCCTCAGTTGTGGTGAATAAACTATTGGAAGATCTTGGGGAGCTTCAGCCTGTGAAGTGTTCATTTTATCTTCTGCTATGGATTGTTTATGCTCTGGCCCACAGCACAGGTTCCAGACAAGAAAACGTTCATTTCCTTGCCAAGGAGACAGGGCAGAACAAGAGTGGAAAACTTGGAGGACCCAAACTCTGGAAACCATCTGCCTGGAGAGCCATGACCTGCTGCAGCAGCCTGGGGCTTTTGGGAGATGGTCAGCAGTGCTGCAAGGAGGGAGCCAGGCATCCTCCTGCTGGGAAGGACTCTGGCTGCTCCCAGGCCCCTTGCCATGGGCAGCTGAGGCGCAGTCCTGACCCAGGACGAAGCAAACTTTCACAAACCGCCCTGCTTGCTGGCCAGGCCTCTCCTGGATGTTTTAGTTTGAAGGGAGATTGTTTCTATCTGCTGGTACATCCAGTCCCTGGGTTTATTCAAGAACATGTTCAAGCTTTGTTTTTAAACAGCGCAGTAAGTCAGCACAGCTGTTTGATTCAGAACAATCTGTTTACTTGCCCACATGTGGCTGTGTAAAGACGATAGGAAATTAAAACATCTAAAAGTAGAAAGAATGTCAGGGAAGAAAACAATTTAAATGTGCCACATGAGCCAGTGCTGGCCATTTATATCACTGCCAAACCACACAGGGCTGTTTCTTCTTCCGTCTTGCCACCCTCACTGCTCAGCTCCGCTCAAAGGGAGGCATCTGCTGTGCTCTGGGCTCTCATGGGAAGAGTAGCGGAGGCTTGAAGAGTCCTGTGATTGCAGAGTAGCACCAAGTCTGTCTTACTTACTATTGGAACTGTTTGGGAGACCAAGTTTCCATGAATTTTCAGCAAATCAATACCCCTCCATAATTGTGCATCATAGGCAAAAGTGGTGCTGGCATGATCTGGCACTTGTGGGTCTCACCTCCAGCTAGAGGCATTGGTAGACATTCAGGCACTTGAATGTGCTTCCAGGTCAGATTCAGTGTCTAACCCAGAGAGAAGCACCTGTAGAACTCCAGCAGGTGTGGAGAGACTCTGCTGGGAAACAAATCTTCCAGCACAAAGTAAGGAAAGTGCAAGACTCTTCTACTGTAGCCTGGGAGTCAGAAGTTTGGCAAGGATGAAGCCCCTGTGTGGAGGACTTCGTTAGAAAACCAGTGAATCTTAGGCCACGCTTAATTCCTCAGGCTTTATGCAGGTGATGCCAGATATTCGTGGAGCATCCACAGGCTGGAAAGGTGTGAAGGTAGTTTAAAGGCTGTTGTACCTCTTGGGGTGTGAGCTCTGAGGCTCATCTCCAGTGTTGGTTTCTCCTTCCATGTTCTACAAGTCAGGCAAGGTGATCTGTAAATCCATTTTCTTACTGACTGTAGCATTTTTCTGAGCGCAGTCTGACGCAAGAAGTGATCAAATAAGAAGGTATCATAGGTTTTGTGAAAACATTCACATTTTGGAATATTAATGGACTGGAAACTGAGAAAAAACCTTCTTCTGGAAAATATTTTGTAAAGAGTATACCTGGATGTTAATCTTTGTCATAAATACCCACTATATCCACCATCCTTCTGAAAAAATAATGAATCCCCACTAGTGCCTTTCACATCTGTTTCTTCCCCAGTTCAGCCCTGGTGTGCCCTATATGAATATTTGTCATAAGAATAATCTGAGAAATCCTTGCAAGGAGAAGCTTGCACTGTTATCACTGTAAGAGTAACAAAACCCAGAACATACTTTTTGATCCATTGATGGAAGGAGACAGATAAACACCTGTTAAAAGGGTGAGATTTTATACATTGATATTTTATATATTTAATAGATATATGATCTGCACTGGAATGGTAGCTCTCTCTTTTCATCTGCTAGAGTACCTTAGAAAATAAACAACCTTAAATGTAGGCCTTTGATCTAACAAAAGTCTATATGAGTGTCATATTGTTTGTTTCCCCTCTTTCCCTTTAACAAAAGTTGAATTAGACTGAAGTTTGCTTCTTCATTTTGTCTTTGCCAATTTCTCCTCAGACTGCTTTCTTCTATTCTCTGCCTTTATTCTTTATTTAACCATTCAGCTGTTTTGGGGAGTGGCCTTAATACCCCACTCTGCACAGGCCAGGTGTAATCTTGGACGAAAGGCCACTATTTCAGTTTTTAAACTGCTGGAATCTTTGTGAAATTTAGACTGGTGCTTTTCTTGTTATAGTATCTAATTTCCCACTAAATGTCCAAAATAAATGTGACGCTATTTAAAGACCTGTACATTTTATTTGCATTGCATAAATTTTCTCATACTGCCAAGGTAGTACTGAGAAGTCAATCATATAAGATGGACACTGATTAACAAACTAGTAAAATGAGATATGAGGTACAGATGAGCAAACTGAGGAGTTAAGTGATGTCCTAATCCTCTGAGAAACCATTCTAATAATCTATAAAGAGCCCCAATACTGCATTATAGTTTTGTGTAAGTTAAGCCTTTGCTTCAGCAGAACTATTCACATTATTTTGGTAAGCAACGTGCACAACAGTATTCAAACTGAGGACCACAGTGATAGTTCTGTGGAGAGGACATCCCAATTAACACTGGACAAAGACAACTTCAGCAAACAAGAGCAGTCTTCTTTAACTGCATGATACGAGGCAGATTGTACAGAGAACAAATTGAACCCCAAGTAATTTTCATTTAATTAAACAGTGGAAGGAGAGTGGCAAAGCCATGTAAACCCATGACATAATCAACATAGGCTAAGCACAGGGATAGCACACACTCTATGAATATCAGACCTTGCCCTAAGGAAAACACAAGTCCATCCTCATTAACACTTAGCAAAAAAACAGGGTCCGTGGCAATCAGAGTAAGGGCAAGCGTTGGATAAGGACGACCTTTCCTCTGTCTGAGACAGCAGTCCTCCCCCACTGATATCTGAAAGAGATTAATCTACACAGCAGGAGGGAGCAGCAGCAGCAAAGCCTCGCAGTGGTATCAGGGGACAACTTCGGCAACTGACCCAATTTACATTCGAAGCAAAAGCATCCAAGTTCCTTCATGCAGACACTGCACTGCCAGAAGCAGCAGCACATGGCTCCCTGTGAATTCCTCATCTCTGTTTTTGCACATCTAGGGCAGGAGATGTCAACCCTTAACTGTGTGTCCAGGTGGACCTCATGACTCATGAGGAAAGGGATGAAGGTGCTAATGCAGCTCAGGGTCATGAAAAAGTACTCTGCACAAATTGTCTTTAAGGATTAAAATTGCGTTATTCTAATTCTTGGAGAATGTTAGAATGAGACAAGAAAAGATCAACATTTCTTAAGGCAACAGTATTTTAAGTCTACTTCACTTTGGAGTCCTGAAGTATTTTA
This sequence comes from Acanthiza pusilla, assembly GCA_036630365.1. Classification (NCBI taxonomy): domain Eukaryota; kingdom Metazoa; phylum Chordata; class Aves; order Passeriformes; family Acanthizidae; genus Acanthiza; species Acanthiza pusilla. The sequence continues at coordinate 25,172,653 of JAXCHO010000023.1, read as the reverse complement.
CAAATACTGATGAATTCAAGTCTCGCATGGTAACTCTGTCAAGCCAATACAGTTCTCATTTTACCTAAGTGAGAACAAAGGTAGAGGGACTATGGGAGTGTAATTGTCTAGCAATCTTGGGTCTGCCTGTAAGGTTTTCAGTGGATCTTGAAAAAGTTTGCTATAAACAAAAATGCACCATCAGTCACAGAATTCTGTCACTTGAAACTTATTTTTAATACAGCAGGTAACGAAATCTATGAAGGCATATAGAGGACTAATTTTGTTGAAAAGAACATTTCAGAATGAATGCAATTTGCATCTGGTACTTCATAACTCAAGGTGAAATTTGTTTCAGAAGAGGAATTTTAGAAGGTAAAATGTGTTCTTACTTGTGTTTCCATAAAAGGCAATTCCTGTCCCAGACTCTTTAAAACACAGAGAGGAGACAAGGGTCTGATGGAAATGTACATATCTGCTAGGGAAAAAAAGGAAGAAATAATAAAGTAGTGCTGGTAAGCATGCCAGACACATGCTGGTCAGCATGTCCAACAGTGACCTGAGCACACTCTTCACCCAAATGCTGAATGCCTGACTTTTGAATTGTGCACTTAACTTCCTGTGAGATTTTATACTTAAGAAAGTGTAGAAGTCTGGTTGGAAGGCAATTATACTTTTTCTCTCACTTGAAAGAATTAGAGAGTCTATCTTGTCAGGAGAGAGTCCAAACACTACAGCAATCACCTCTTGAAAGCTTAAAATGCTAATCTTGTTTTCATTAACAGTACTTCAGTGATATGAGAATTCAAGCAAAATTACTGTGATGGTTTCATGTTAATAGGTATTTAAGTGAAAGGTAAGGCGTTAATCAAAGATTAGAGAAATACATGCTAAATTATTGTGATATATGTATAATTGAAGAGATGTGTCGAAAGGGCAAGAGATTTCTCTCTTGGAAGAACCAAAATTAAAATCTAGAACAAGATGAAGTCAAGGTAAAATATTTTTGAAGATGCACTGAATGACTGCTTTTATTTTCTCTCTTTGCATTTTTCTTCTCCCTGTGGGAAAGAAGCAATTTGTCTCGAACAAGTATTTGGAATTCATAATTTGATGCTATAAATGGAGGATCTAAAGAAAAGTTAGTCAGTCACAGTAGTCTTGGTAGCTGCTAGGGCAAGAATTATCATCCAGGTAAAAAGAACTAGTTATAAGTCCTTTTTAATAAGGTCCCAAATGACAAATGTAGCTGTGATGGACAGTAACATTGAAACCTGACTTGAAGTTCAGTTTATAAAGAAGTGGGGCTTTTTAGGAGCTGTGAATTAAGAAATCAGCCGATGAAACTTGAGGAATAATTTTGGACATATCCTGTAGTGCCTTCGGCTGTTTTTGTACTTGGAGAGATCTGAGTCAAATTATTATTCTATGGAGTCAAGTCCTTTCGCTAAAAAGGGGATGAGTGGCAGCCATGGCCCCATGTCCCACTAATCCCTGCAGAGCAGTGTGGGCTACTGAAGGCTGCAAAAGAACCCCAAAGCAAAACAGAACAGCTTGAAACTTGTTCTCTCTTGTATAAGACAAAGATCATCTTTGGATCACAGAGCTTTAAAAATAGTTTCAACCCACTTCTGCCTTTCTTAGCTCTCTGGTCTTATGACACAGGCTGTTGGGGCCCAGAGCTGTGTCACCCTGGAAAGAAAAGACTCTTGCCTGAAAGCTCCATGTAGGCTGGGGAGTGCTGGGTCCTAAGCGGTGGGATGAGCTGGATGGACACGAAGCAAAAGCTCTTGTTTTGCAGCCAGCCCACATCCCCCGGCACCAGCACTTAAAGCATCCTCCCTTTCCAAAGCTGAAGCTTTCCATGAAAACACATGCTCCATCCCCAGTTTTCTGTCAGGCCTCCTTCCCAACAAAGCTGTTACCTGAGTAGAAACCATGTGGAAAGCACCTGGTCACCTGCTTATCCCCGTGTGGAAACTGGCTGAGTCTGAAGCCATCTTAGCAAGCTCATGGCAGGTGGAAAATTGAGTCCCTACTTCCACCTTCAGGAAATACCTCAAAACCCCAAAGATTCAGTGTGACTGCTGAATGCATGGGGTATTTTCAATACTTTCTAAATTCTGTTGTTAAATTCATGAATCCACTTCAAGCAAATTAATAGTTGCTGTTTTGTTTACCAGGCTTGGGAGGACTGAGAGCCTGCAGTGACACACTGGATTATGTCGATCTCATTAGCATTTCATTAGTCCTCTACTTCTCATTAAAATCTCAGCCTCATGTAATTTCTCTGCCTCTCTCCACAGATAAGAAAGAAGGCTCAGATGCAGAGAGTTAATGGTGTCAGGCTTTTCCCCTGTTTCTGAGGTACACTTGCTACAGGCACTTGCTGAGCCCTGTCAAGCTGATATTTTTAATAATACAGTATGTTCTTATTAGTCCTCATGCCTGTGAATCACATCGAGCTGAAAGAAATTTCCAGCAGTTGTAGCCTCCATGCACAGCGTGGTGTGACTTCCCTAGCAACAGGGATCTGATGCGACATGGCTTTGTGCAAAATGCACGCCTCAAAAGCCTTCACTGACCTTTTGAAAATTTTGTGTCTTGTGGGATGACAACGATAAGGCTCTGTTGGCTCATGAGGGTCCCGTCCTGCTCGTGCACATCTGCCCTCCGACTCAGCTGGCAGGGAGGTCAGGCACTGCCTACCAGGACATGACAGCTGTTCTGATTTCTGGAAGCATATGAGAATCCCCCATTCTCCTGATGTCCCTCACATCCCCAGAGAAAGATGTTAAAATGTGAAACACCAGTCCCAGAGAGGCAGTACAATTCATCTGCTGGCTGTTGCAACGTGAGAAATAACTACAGCTCCCATTAAAAAAAAGGCACTTCAATAAAGGGAAGAGTAACTTTTCCCTAGAAAGAGAAGAGGTATAATGAGAAAAGCAATATTGTTGTCTTCTGTGTGATGCTGTCTGAATATCGGGAAATTCCAAGCAAAATTTGTAAAAGCAACAATAATTTGTATTCCTTTTGGAGTAATGCATAACATATGCTAAAACTAGATTTGGGGGTGAAAACTGAAAGGACTTTACTGGGCCTGGTTAGGATATAGTTAATTTTATTTATGGTAGCTCATATGCCACTGCACTTTAGATGTTTTGATCAAGACAGTACTGATAGCACATTAATGTTTTAGATTTTGCTGAACAGTGTTTGCACAGCACCAAGGCCCTCTCTCACTCTGCCCCCCAGTGAATGGGTTAGGGCTGTGCAGCGGGGAAGGTGACCCCAGCTAACAGAGTTGAACTAACGAATATTCTACACTATATAATGTCATGCAGAGCAATAATAGTAGAAAAAGAACAGGTTCTAACAGTGTTACTCACCTTTTACTGGGGAACTGGCTGAGCATCACCCTGCCCACAGGAGGTGGTGATTGATTCCCTCTGCATCATTTCTTTTGGTTTTTTATCTCTTGTCTTCCACTTATTCTTCCCTTGTTAAAATTTTGTTTGTTTGTTTGATTTATCTTGAACCCCAAGTTTTCTTGCTTTTCTTCTTCTCTTGCCCTCTTTCACTGAGGAAAGAGGAGAGTGAGCTGGAGGCTCTGTGGTGCTTTGCTGACCACTAAAGTTAACCAGCAAAAAAGGCTTAAGAACACTTTGCAGGTTTTCTACTGCTGGTAAACATTTCTTATGGCTTATGAACCTGCCCAACATCTTTACTGATTTTTCTGTAAGGAAGGACGCTAGGCTATTTTCTAAACATTTTAATACACTGCAGTCTTGTCAGTACTGAACTGCAGGTTTTGAGAAGAAAGATGGCTTCAGACTTGTTCTCTGGGCAAGAGTCTATATACTCCATAACAGGAATAATTTGTGGAGTTAGAAGAACATAACTTCCTGTTGAACCTCTCAGATATATATGCTTTTAGCCTTTAAGAAGCCATTTACAAATAAACAGTGAATGCTCAATTACAGGTTATTCTTCTTACCTCTTACTTTGATGACCACATGGTTGCAACCTTCACAGTGAGTATTTCAAACAGGAATTATCTGGAATAGAAACTGTTTATATGTTGCAAGGACAGATTTTAGTACAAAAAGATACTGATCTTTAATAGGGCTTTAAAGTGCTTCCAGAATAACATTAAGGGGGGAAAAAAGGACAAGCTCCCCTGCTTATGATTGTAAATAATCATAAAAAGGTAGTTATTTACATTACTCAGCAGGGAGTCATATCATAAATGTGTACAAGTTTAAAAAACAGGAAATTACAAGAGAATAATGACAGCATCGAACAATTAAACATTAATGTCCACTTGTGTTTGTTTTCTTTGGTCTGCTACAAATGAGTCGGAGGTAGATGAGGAATACAGAAAGATCAAAATTGGTTCAAGATGTTATCGTTTAGAAAATGGTAAACAAAATTTCTCTAAGTTTCTGGTGGTTGTTCCATCAATCTTTATAAGAAGGTCATTTTTCCCCATGTGAGTAATATTTTAATTCACAGACTGCAACTGATTTCATATTCCTGTGTAAAGAAAAGGCGCTTTGCACTAAAAGGCGGAGATGGAAATACCCACATGATGAGATCTGACCTAGGAGTGTGAGAAGCCATAAGCATAACAAATTTCTATTGATGATTGTGGTAATTGAAGGGTAGTTGGAACTTTTGTGTATAAATATTTTAATGTATGCATGTGTGCATATATACATTTACAATATGAGCCCTTTGTGGACTCCTAATTATACAAAAGCAGTCCTGTGACCTTGAGTACAATATTGATAAACTGCTGCTCTCTAGAGCTAACCACACTGCCATTTCTTTTGTTAAAAAATAGCTTGTCAAATTAATGTCAGCTGATTTTTAATTCCATAACATTTACAACATTAATAACTATTATGGCTCTATCTATTTGTTGGATGACACATTCAAATCCCTTCTTGTGCAAGATGCTAGTTCCTTACATGGAGTTCTCTCATCTGCTCCACTCAATCTATCTCACTGCCTAATCCCAAACCCACTGAAGTAATTGAAAAGAATTCTTTTAACTTCAGTGGGATTCAAAACAAGCCTTCAGCAAGCAATCATCTGCAAATGGTTCATCATCTGACCCACAAAATTTGTTCAGTATTCAGCTTAATGGAGTATTTAATTTAAAAAAACATCATTAAGATGCAAAATAAGGAATATTTATTGCTAACTGACTGGTTTTCATCTGGAAAGAAAAAAAGCAAAATCAAGATTTGAAAAACATTGTCTCTTTTGGTTGGTAACGAAGCTTAAAAATCATTTCCATCTCAGATTTATACCAAAAATATAGTAAGCCTCATGAGGCGATCCAGAAATACTCATTGACATAAATCTTTTAATGCAGTGTAATTTTCATGATACTCTTCAATGATCTATTAAGGTTCACTGCCTAAAAATCTTACGTGCTAGAAGAAAAAGCTAAATATGATGCTTAAACACTTTCCATTCCATTTTGCAAGGTTTATACATTATATATATTATAGGTTTATATCTTATTCTTATCGACAGAAACAGGAATGTATTGAAGGGGCCACTGACAGGGTCGGTGTTTACTCACCAGGAGGGCATTGCCTCCGTGTTGGTCTCCAGCCTCTGCCTGCACCCCAGTTGTAGCAGTTACATCAAAATCAGCCCCTAAAATTGAAGAGTGAGTCCTGATTTCAAAGAAAAGGGATTTTCCATGTTTGATGCTATTCTTTCTCTCTGTCTGCTCTGTTTGATAAGTGTAATTGTTCTTTACTGAAGCTGCTGAAAATCACAAAAGGCAGAAATCTGTGTCTAAGCCTGACCATTAATGAAACCAGTTCATTGGTTTCTGGTGGTACACAGCATTCCTAAGTGCAATTAATTTATATGAACAGTAAAAAGGATTTTGTTCTTGAATTTTATTCTGTTATTTTATGAAAAGCTATTGTGATAGAATAGATGAGACTAGTGCTAGCTCAAGGAAGAATACTTCCATTTCTGAGTACTTTAGGACATCACCACAGACATGATGCAGGTTTTAATAAATGGAAGAAGCTAGGGTCCATTTAAAATGCTTTGTCAGTTCCTGCATCTAAAATATTTGCTCAATTTAAACCTAACTGCTTGTTTCTGTTAGGATATAGGAGTTAATAATACCAAGGCTCATGTTCCAGCCATATTGAACAGGAAAGATTGTTCATTTAACTGAAACTCACATACTCAGCTAGGGCAGCTCCTGGGAATTGGTTTCCATCTAATGGCAGCAACATGATAGTGATGAAGGCATAATTAAGACGTAGCACAGATTCCACTTAACCTGAGTATCTATTCAGATGTTGTTACCACCACAACCAATCCTTCAGCAGGTGTGAACACTACGCTTCAGTCTGGGCTGCCCAATAAAGTTCTGGATTCGCCCAGAATAAGAACTTGCTAAACAGAGGATGATTTAATATTTTTTTCCCCCGCCCTTTTAATTTTTTTTTACATATAAAGCCTTTTCAGATTCTGTTTTAAAAAATCTCCTTCTAAGGAGTTTTGGCACAATTGCAGGTTTTAGAACAATAAACATTTGGCTAAAATGACAACAGTGTAAAGTCTATATTACTATAGTAAATTAAGGCACCTGAGTTCAGTGTTAAGGGCAGGAGAGAGAACTCTGTAAGTTGGGAGAAATAAAAGAGACTTTATGACCTTTGAAAGAGGGGGCAAGCAATTCAGAAGTGCGAGGATGTCATGAGGTCATTCACAAAGAAAATTAGAAGGATCTAAGCCCAGCTAGGACTTAATTTGGACACTGCTGTGTAGCTGAAGTGCTGAGAGACAGTGGTGGACTCAGCAGAGCTACCAGTTGGACTCAATGATCTTGAAGGTAATGTCCAACCTAAACAATTCTATGAATCTATGATTTCACTCTGGTTGAAGATGAAGGACACTCCCTTGTGTGAGATTTGTTTTTATTTTGTTGAAGTTCTGCACACCAATACATCTAAAGAACCTATATCAAATACTGCTGCGGGGCATCCCACACTTCCTCTGCCCAGGGAGCGCCTCTCAGTGACTACTCCAGCATTCATGTACAAACTGACACGTTCCCAAATCTGCAGCTCACCTCTCCATTCTTGCTATCAGAATAGGAATGGATTGCATGACTGAAGTGCACGCCTGGCACAATGCTTGTTGCCACTGCAGGAAGTTACTTCTGCTCTGGGAACCGAATTGCTCTGTGGCACTCCCTCCAAGGATGCACTGAGATGCCTCATCGAAATGGGAGGGGGATTTCTGCCACTTCATTTGGGGATGCACACACAATCCCTGGAGGCTCTGGGGATTAGATGAAGGCCTTATTTTACATCCACTCAGCCAGCAGCCTTGTGCCATCATGGCTGGCATGGGAATTTTCCTGCTGTGTGTGAGTCCTGCTCCAAATCAAGTTTGAAAGATACCTCATCAAAAGCAACACCTCTGTGGAAATCTGCTTGGGCCTGAAAAAGGGGGTTTAAATGATTTCCCTGTATCTGTTCTCCATGGAGCTCTGGAGCATGATCCCAAGCCAACAGAGACTTCAGAAAAGCATTGGAGCAAATGCAGCTGCCTTCTACTTTCACTCAATAGTCATAAATTCCAGGCTGCAGACTCACCTGGACAGCTTTCAGTGCAATAGGTATTTTACTCAGAGAATTCATATAGAGAATTCTTCTTTTCTTGGGGTGTTTCACAGCAGACTAAAATTATTCTCTAGAAAAATTCAGGGTTTTTTTTCTTTCCTCAGGCATTACTTTAGAGATTGGAAATCTCATAAGCTTCATTTCATTGAGCAATTTTTCAGCCTAAGGTGGGCAAAAGAGTGGAAAGAAAAGGTGAACTATGCTGCCTTATAATGCCTTATAATGTGCCTACCAGATAATTTCAAATAGAATTTAGAAGATAACACTGATTCTTGAGTTTTCTGACAGATAAAATGAGAGAACTAATGAAAGAGGCATAGAAAAAGATATATATGTCCAAAAGAAAGAAAGACTGACTAAAAGAGATGGAAGGCTCATAAAACAGATGGAATTTTCTTTCGCGCTAGTGGTTTTCAAAAGTTTTCCTTACTACTAAAGGAACACAAAATTCTTCAGAAAATTACTTAAGAATTAAGGCTGTAAAAGTATTATAACAATAGCACCTACACATTTATATGTAAAATCAGTATTTTTTAAATTATTGCTAGCCAATGCAATGTAGTTGAGGCCAAAAACATTTAAAGGCTTCTCAGGGATTATGTTGCAGAATTGCAAATCTCTCAACTTCCAATACTATGTTTCTCCTAAAATTTATTTATTTTAAGATTTATTCCTGTTTATCCAGTATGCATTCACCCATGAGCTTCAACACAAGAAGACGAGATCCTAGGAAAAACACATGAAAACATTGGGTGTATCCATCAAGCTAAAGACTCAGGTAAATTTCTTTTAAATGGGAGTAAAAAATCTATTGGCAATAGGGCACTGCACAGTCATCTTTGCAAGCCTTATGTGTATCTTCTACCTCCTGTTTTTCTCAGGATGATCACAGGGCTGTAATTCTCAGTGGGAGAAAAAATAATCAAAAATCAAATCATGAGTACCACATATTCTAAGAGAAAGCGTCAGCAGTGTCTTTACTCAAAATGAACCACTTTAAGACATTTAAGAGAACCCACATTTGGGATTAACTTCAGATTCTAGTGCTTATCAGTGATGAAATAAATTACGATTTGAAAATGAAAGTGGCAGAGAAGGCTTGGCAGAGGAAAGGGAGTTACAGCAGTACCCATACACAGCTCAGACAGAAGGCAGTGCCAGGGGCAGTATGAAGAGAGTAGGCAGAGGAGATGTAAAACCAGATATGAAGAACTTTATATATTTTTAAAACTTGGATGAAAAAAATCTTTTTCTTAAATTAAAATGTCTTTGGAAAAAGGGTTATTAGGCGTGGGAAATAGTTGCTGAAGCAACTCCAGTTAGAGAGAGGGGAAAAGTACTAAGAGGGAAAGAGCATCCCTCTTGTCATTCTGCTCAGCCCAACACCTCCCTGGGCACCAAGGTTTACCACTGAGGGCCAAGTCCCCTCTGCTCATCGTGGGATATTTTTACCACTGAGTTTTAGCAATAATTGTCTTTTTTTTTTCTCCAGTGACAGCACACTCGTACCTTTTTGTAAGCCCTCAGAAAAATGAGGACTAAAATTCCAGTAATACAGCTGCACTTATTACCTGCTAAGTGTTTGTGACCTTCTTAATTTATAGTAGTTACCATTAAGGGCTTTTTAATAGCCACCATTATCTTTATGTACACAGTTAACTTTATTAGTTACAGAGAATCACCTTGCAGGAAAAAAAAATGAAATACATGATGGCGTTTTCATTGCAACCACTGTATTGTTTTGGAGTAATAAAGAGTGGGTCCTGATAGAATTTTGCCCTAAAATACTTTCACTTTTTTTTGCCTTTCTCACTCCTGCAAACCATTCCATCTCTGTATGCTATCTAGGAGCCAGAAGCATCCTGTTAAACACATTGGTTTCCCTACTGAGGAAAGCAGGCTGCTTTAATTTTCTTAACCAGCTTTAAAAAGAAAAAGCAGAAAAGCTTCACCACTATAATGTGTCTGCAATACAATTTTCATGCTTTTACCCACACAGGGGTTGGTTACAAAGACAGTTTGGTGCTCTCCTGCAGGTGTCCTGCTCTGCCAGAGCTCTGTGGGATGTACCACGTGCCAAAGGGAAAAAGGAGAGGATTCCCCACCTCCCAACAGTCATTTCATCTGATTTCACATTAGAGCTTTTTCTTATTTTCCTTTGTTGAAAGTTATGTATAAATTAACCAAAAGATGAGTGAAATAATAACTGGAGAAAATGGTTTTTGCAATAAATGCTGAGTTTAAATGATGTCATGTCCCTGAAGAGCTTAGCTTGAGTCTGCAACACCAGCTGTGATACAAGTCACTAGAAGCCAAGAGAATTGCTAAAGTGGATCACTGGGGGTAGTCAAGGGAGTAGGCTGAGTGTATGTATTACCCTTCTCCCATTCCTTGGCTCAGTCTTTGTTAGAATAGCTGGTGTCTAGTTTGGAGAGGCTTGACTAAGCATGATGAAGAATGAAAAATCAATATTAGAATAGCAGACACTATTTATTTCCTGGGGAACAGTGAGCATAAGGTCCTCGGAGAACATTACCATTCTGCTGCAGACTGCTCAAGCATACTTTTCATTTTATTTTGTAATATTTGCAGGCTTAAATAAATGTTCAACATTTTTGTCTCTCAGCATATATATGAGAAACTGATCACCTACCTGAATGAGGCCAGTTCATTCTTTGTCTCAAATATGTAAAATACAGAAGAACTGCAGATGCAGACCAGACAGAATAGCTATAAATCAGTATGAACTCACTACTGCAAAGAACAGTGCCCTTACATCAACTGATAAAAATTATCTTAACTCAGCAGATGTCACTCCTTGGCCCTATTTAATATTTTCCCAGTCTGCCAGCACTCCAGCCTGCACACTGGGGAATGCTCTGCTGGTTGCTGCCTTTCCATGCTGGCTGTTCTGATCTGGGGAATACAGACCTGTGCGCAGGCAAGAACACCATGTGCATTACCACACACATTTGCCTGATTAAATGGGTTACTGAAGTGGCTACAACCACGGACTCTTTGCACTTGTTTAGACTGGAAAAGCATTTTTGCCTTTGCACATGGGAGACCTACAGCAATACCATGAGCTCAGCCAGAGGAGCCATAGTGAACTGTAGCTCAGGGAGGCTGCTGGTCCCCCCAGAGCTCTGATCCATTGCTCCCACGGAGACTTGCCAAGCTGGTGATCCAAGTGTGCAGTCTTATCAGAGTCATAAGAAAGAAAACGGGACCAAGCACAGTAAGAATCCAGACAAAGCTGGAATAAAACCAGTGAGGAGAGTGTAATCAATAAATGAACATTCAGATGGAAAGTTTTCTGCGTTGTGCGACTCTGCTACAAAAGTGGACTGAGATGTGACAATGTCTGTAGTGGGTTAAGGAAACACCACTGGATGTTATGGAAAATGTTTTGTCACAGGATCATGGGCTTCGACTCCTGACATATTACTTTCTAGGCTAAATGCGCTGATCAGAGTTTGATGCCGCATAACCCTGGTTAAAACTTCACCACAGAATAAAGCTTGTGGCCATCTAGGCCAGTGTAAATATTGAGATTGCTTCAAAGTAAATTTTCTAACACTGGAGTTCTTGAGCAGAGCTACACCTCTAGAGTAACACCAGACAAAGATGACACCAACAGTGATGGAGCCCACAGCATTCTCTGTCCTTGGTGACCAGTGACACCGTGCCTGTCACAGGTGAGTGCTCTCTGGTCTGTGACATGGCACAGTAGCCTGCATGCACATAGATGTGGATATATTTGAAGGAAATCATCATTTTGTCACTGATATTCCAGTACCAGACAAGCAGAATAAATGTTGCAAATTATTTGTCCAGCACTATTGTACAGCCATGAAAACAGCAATGAATTTTTTGCTGACCTAAAACTCTTCTACTTTGCCTCAGCAATTCTCCCAGTATCATTACAGACAAGAATGCATTTCCTTTATATCAAGTATATTATATAGAGCTCATATTTTCATTTTTAGGTGCCTCTGAGACAAACATTTCCTTGTGTTATCTCCTAAGAAAAATCCTTGACTAGATGGTCCATAAACCCCACTTAGGCTAGCACAGTACACATCATTTTAGCTACGCATCTCTCCTTCTGAGCTAACTGCATGTGTTATCAGCTAAATTGAAACCCTTGGCAATGTGCCCACTGAAATCATGAAGGCCAGTCCTCTACAGAAAAATATGCTCAACAACAGAAAAAGAGCCCAAAGTATAGGTGAGGAAACACCTGAAACTGCTTCTTCCAAAATATTTTTAAGTATGCTCATAGGCATTGCAAAGCTAAAAGCAGAAGCCAGAGCTATAAAAGAAACATACATTCTAAAGTGCTATCATTTTGATGTTGCTCTCAAAAAAACTGCAGACCAAAATAACTTCTCATAGGTATGCTCATTTTGTGCTCTATTACGCTTTCCTCTTCACTCCGATTTGTTTTAATAATTATGCTTTGTTTTGACATTTTGAATCATTTCCATGACATTCAGCATATTATCTGATCCGTGTTACAAGCTGTCACTGAAAATGTGCTGTGCAGTAAAGTTGGATCTGAGGTGACAAGCAACTGAGCTTTTTTTTTTTTTACCTATAAACTTCAGTTTCGTGAAAACCTCATTTCTCACTGCATAAAGCTCTTGACAACAGATTGCTGCAGTGAATATATGGCAAATCTTCGAATTTTCCGATGGCCTGTAATGGTTACATAAGAATGTGTTAGTCAGACCTAGTTTTTACTTTCCACTAAATGTCCAAGATCACCACTGGTTTTTACTATCAGTTTTCAATTTGGAAATGTAAAATACAGAAGTGTTTGCCCATCCTTTTTTTATGTGATGAATACCTAGATGCCTTCCTGGGGTTTTATCATTTTTAGTGCATATAATTCTCTTGAGATACAAGGCTTGATCGAAGGCTTGTTCAAACAAATGAAAAGACTCACTACTTCCAGAGGGCTTTAGATCAGACTGTGGAATAGCATTTTGGGTAGCTGTGAGGCAGCTATCACTCTTTGATCATGAATCTGTCAATTAAGGTTTTTTCTTTCATATTTGGCCAGCATACATAATTGCTACAAGATAGTGTATTCACTTTTGCTGCTCTTTTTGGGTTTCTTGGAGGGATCTGTTGTCCATACTGCATTGTGTGGATGTTGTACAGATAGAAATCCTGCAAGCCACCAGCACATGGGCTTTGTTCCATGCCCCTCACCACTTTTATCTCAGGTACCTTCTTGAAAGATCAGTTTAAATTTGCAATGGTGAGGCTTAATAGAAAAGGAATATGGATGGACAGGAGTTTTCACAGCTGAAAAATTTGCATTTGCAGTTTGTCAATTTGATTATTCCCATTTCATTTTTATAAGTCTTCTTGGTTCTGTTAACAATATGACATATCTCTCTCTGGGAGTTTTGCATCTTGATTGACACATCCCTCTTCATTTACAAAAAAAGAATAACTCAGTGTTTCCTTGAATCATTTAATGAAGTTTATTCATTTACCTTTACTGTCTAGCAAACAAACTAGGCTCCATTTTCTATGCAATTACTATCTGTGATTGAAATCTATTCCTTCTTAATTTTCCTATCTATATTCCAAGGTGAGCTTTTCCCAGTAAAGCTGTCTTTCCTTCAGACTAAGACATTTGACTATCCAAATTTTTTATCACATGTGTCATTCTTCTGTCATCCTGTCAACTTGTCATTCTTCAATCTACCTGTCATTTTATAAAAGCAGACACAATATTGGGCAGTTCATAATGAAAGAGCTGATTAAAAATACAATGACATCAGACAGGAAACTCTTTCCCTGATGTTTTCACAATGAAAGTAAAAGAGGAAAAACCTATTGTGAATCCAAAGGAAAGCAAGGCCAAATAAAATCTTAGGGAAAAGAGGTTGTTTGATGTTCAATAGAGGCATGTGATGGACCCACGTTGATGCATATCTGTCTCAGATGAAGACTTTCGTAGGTAATTTCCTGAAACCCAGACCACCAGTGTTTTGTCAGGATTTTACTAATTTTCCAAATAAAAAAGTCAGATAGATTTTTTTCAAAACATCTTGACTCTTCAGTATTAAAATACAAAAAATAACAACAGGTGTAGAATGCCTATAATGTTAATTTTAAGGTTATTTCTTTTGAATGCTGAGAGATCTAATTCAAATAAAGATTATTAAAAGAAATGATAACTTGCAAAGAAATTCCTTTTTGTAGAGATGTCTTCCAAAACAAAACCTCTGCCCTCATTTCCCAACTTGCAAGAGATTTAAGATTCCAGAAGAAGGGTCAGCATGGCCTGTTTTGCTGCAGTGCTGCAGACAAGATGAAACTCAGCTGTTCAAGAAGCAAATTTCATTAACAAGCTCAAAGCACTGTATTTTGGCTGCTAGAGCTCAACAGCTGGCTGCAGCTGGCATGAGGGACCTGGAGGGTTGCAGAGGGGACAGCCCACCCTCCTCCTTTCCCATTACTGCCAGGAGCAGCTCCACAGTCAGTGTCAGAAAGGCACATTCCGAGGCTGCTGCCAGCAAGGTTTTTACTGTCACAGGGGTGAACATGTTCTCGTCATCCAGCTAATGGTGATGCTGAGCCAAGCAGTTGTACCTCAGGTTTTTGTGTGCAGGTTTCTGCAATGAAGTGAATATCATCATTTATGGATTCCGATAAGATCTTTCTTTTCAGTGTCCAGATCCCTGCATCTGTTTCTTTTTGATCTGTTCTTCATAGGATAAGGTGACTTCTCAGTAGAAATGTTTGCAGACCAAATTGTTCTCCTACTGGAGTCATACTATCTCACAGTGACTTGATGAAAAAAACTTGCTGTAACAAAAGTCTATTGACTGAGTCTTTTATTTCATGACAGCTAAATTACAAACCCAAAGCATCAAAGGAGCAGGAGAAGAATGACAGGTGGGAAATATGAGAGAACTTTATGAAGAGACCGTGGAGCATTGCACTACATACTGCAGAGACAACTTGTGAAACACAAGCAGCATATTCATCCAAGCAATGCCATAATTTTCTAAATGGATAAAAGGTTTGCCCATTGTTCATCAGGCAGTCTCTTGAAATTAATACAGCCAAGTGTCTCACAAGCAATGCCTACTTGAGGTGGAGCAGGTAAAGGAGGTCACACCATCACCCACAGGACAGTGGGAAGTGGGGAAGGCTCTTATGCTCATTTAAATCCTAATTGTCCTCAGTTTCTCCCTTCTACATGTCAGTTGCTTCCTCTCATGGCCTCTGATTCTAAGTGTAAGAATATGTGCAAGTATTATATGAAACACCTGTACTAAGATTTTTTGGTTTTTTTTAAACCAGCAAAACCAGCTTGGTCTGATACTTGGATAAATGTGGTACATGAATGTCACCATTGTGAAATAAAAAGCAAAAAATAAATGAGTAATTTCCATAAAATATATACCCAAAAGATTATCATGCAAACTGAGTTTATTTTAAGAACAACATTTGCTTGTGATCTTCCTGAGTTATTATTAGGTCTAGCCACAGAGAGAAAATGCAGTTCGGAAGTGGTGTAATTGGGTACACAGCAGCAGTTACACAGTCAATAGCTGCAAACCTACATCAGTTTTCTTAGTAAGCCAAAGTAATTAGGGCAATTAAGTATGAAATTTATTTATGAAAATGGGATCCAAGATGGTTTTTCCTAGCAGATAGTGAAAGAGAGATTGTAAATGAGAAGGAAAAATCTCAGGCTGGATTAATATCTAATTGTAATGTTTTTTTTTTGTTTTTTTTAATTTGATTTTTTTTTAACCTGAGAAAGGATACTTTTGGGATGAATGAGAGAGTTCATACTTTCCATAATCAAAAGAAATGTGATCAATCTGAAGAATATATTAATCATTCAGGAGAAATCACAAAATCTGGTCCTAGTCTTTCACGCTGTCTACCTTATACCCCAAGTTCATGTCAAGGCTGGAAAAAAGCTATACACTGGAAAGTTTTCAGTCAAGAAGCTTGTATTGGTATTCAATTATATGACACAGCTCTTTCTGGTGCAGAGTACTGACTCATTATAGTTTTCCTTCTTTTTTTCCACTTCCCAAAGAGTTTTAATTTCAGTTCGGTAATCTCTTTCATAATTGGCAAGATCAACGATTTCCACAGATTTTCTCTCAGTACATCCAGTTGCCCCACACAAGGAGAACAAACATAATTATGAGAGCAAGCTTCCAAGAAAAAATATTCTTATGAGCACAGGAGGACAAATTAAAAATAAATAAAGCGTTCCTCTTCTAACTCATTATGGGGAGTAGATTACATTAATTAGGTTTTGAGAAGTCCATATATGTGATAAACACATCAGTCTCTGAGGCTCTTATAGACTCCTTTTCTTCAGAATGTAAAATTAATTAAATAACAGAAAACTTAAATTGTTTATTTATTTGTCTTTAGCAATATTATGCAACTTCAGTAACAGTCACAGTGGATGACTGATCATTCCTGGTCACTGGGGATTATTTTTACTGCTGGTGAATCATCCCTCAGCCTCTCACTTCTAAGGTTTCCCTGAGCCTTTTGTAGTTTGTTTCTTTGGTCACCAACAATCCAGTCTCCCTAAGGAGGCCTGCAACTTTCTTGCCCACACATCCATTGTCAGGGCTGCAATCAGTTGAATGAAAAGGTTTGTATTTTTTGGTTTTGTATCTGCTTCTGCCTGGATGTGTGTGATGTTCACCAATTCTCCTGGAAAAGACAGGGAACAATTGACCTTATCATTCTTACCCATGGCACTCATAACTTTACTTCTGTCATGTCATCCTCAAATTTGTAAACCTTTTCTTCCCAGACAACTCAAACATTGCTCATGTGGAAAATGTTTATTTCCTCTTACTGTGCCTGTGGCCTTTCTTCAAAACTCATCTTGTTCTTCCATATCTTTCCAGGGGTGAGGTGACCAGAGCTAAAAACTTTACCCATTACGTGAGAGAACCATTGATTTGTGCAATGACAGAATTCTTCTTTTTTCTCTGCTTCTTTCCCAGTATTTCCGAATACTTGAGTAACTTTCCAGGCTGCTGCCAAGCACCAACCCAATGTTGTCATTGATCAGTTGATCCTAATTACCAAGGTTTTCAGTTCAGAGTCCTTTTGATCCCCCGTGAAGTTATACCAAGGTCTACAAGGTTATTCTAACTGTTCCTTTCCTTTCTGGTACATACCGCCTGAGGTCTTCTGCACTGGAGCAAGAGAGATGGAGATTTGCAATCATGTGAATATGAGTGGAAGTTTTTGTATTGAATGGACAGTTCTGCCAGAAACTTTTATCTTCATGCTAATACAGAGAAGAAAATTCCATGTTTTTCTCACTGTTCTTTGTAATTTTTTCTTTTTTTTTATCACCTATAAAATCAATTTTAATTATACAACTTCTATTCTCATTCCACTTTTACCTGGAATTTAAGGAAATGCCAAAGGAGCTAAGGAAATATCTTATCAGTTGTCTTGTACTACTCAGACATCAGGACACGAAGACCTAAATTCCCTAAAAAATGTCAATTTTCCCTCTAAGATATACAAGTCAAATTCTCATTAATACATTCCAGAGCAGAACCAGCTGAAAGTATTTATACTGCCAACTGTAGAAAGGGAAGGTACTGCTCTACTTGGCAGTCAATTTTAGTTTCACCTTCCAAGCTGCTTTAAGGCATCTCTTCTCTCTAAAGAAATTTCTTAGTGTTTAATACAAGTAAAAAGTCTACTCCTCAGCTGTAGCTGCTAACAAATATATTGAAGCTGATTTGGTGATGGCATTTCTCCTTCATAAGTTCTGTAAATTTCCCTTGTAGCACTTCATGTGAATGGTTCCCTTTTAGAAAGATGCAATGATCATTTTCATCCCTTAGAGAATTAAGGCAAGATTAAACCCCTTCAACTTAAACATCTGTTTTATACTAAAATTATGTCCTGGCATACTTCTGAGGAAAAGAATGGTAGCATCATCACTAATCTATGTGGGTGGTGTTTTCTAAACAGAATGCAATAAAGATACTTTCAAATTATGCAATGCTAAGGATATTTTATTTAAATTTTCACTTTTCATGGCAGCTAATTATTAAAATAGTTAAGACCAAAGGAAGATCCAGAATGTTTCAAACATCATCTACTGGCTGTGGCTACTTCAGATGTCCACCTTCAGCTGAAACATGAAGCAGACTGTGTAGCTGTTTTGTTTCTATAGTGAGATCTCCCATTCAAAACAAGTATTACCTCCTGCATCTCTTCAGGCCAGCAAATTACAGCTATTGGTCAAAAGAAAAAAATAAATCAAGCTCTAAGGAGCTTTAGAGGTCAACAGAACTGCCCTGAAATCGAATTCCTTCTTTCAAATGAAACTCAGTGCATTGTTGTGGGCAAACTGGGTCATTTAGTACCAAAGCTCTCACTTAGTCTAATCCTCCCAGCCTGTTTGAAGCCCTGTGAGGAGATGAATTGCCAGAATCCTAGTTCTGGTATTTTTGTTGCCAATGGGGCCCTACAGCTTCATTGTATCAAATATAATCAGCATGATTTTTCAGATTACCCAAAATTTAGCAATGATTCATATGAAGGAACAGTACATGTAAACTAGGCTTTAAACAGGCAAAATAGGAGAAATTCTGATAAGCAGGAAAACCTGTACAATAATTTGTCCCCTTCATTATATCCCCTGCTATCAAAACTGTCTGCCTACATGGATAAACCTGTTTTGAAATGATCAAATTTATATCTTAGCGTTATATAACTAAATTTCTATGTGTTATATAATTAATAATTTAAATATAAATCTCACTGACTTTGTTAGCATTTTTAGATTTAGTCCTTCAGAGAGAAACAACTGGTTATCTCAGCTATCTAGTTATCTTTGCAAATGAAAAGAAACAAACCATATTTCTCAACAAGACATTCTAATCTTCAGCAGCCAGATGCTGACACGCTGTTCCAAGTGGCCAAAGCAACAGCAGATTAGAAGCAGATTTCCACAGAAACCAGAGCAAACCATTGTGTCATCTACTCCGGCCACCTCAGCATTATGCCACATTACATTTCACTTGGCCACCATTTTCCCAAACCCCATAGTCAGTGTTTATCTTAGGGTCTCTGCCTGAGAGGCACTGAAGTGCCAATATAACTTCAGCCTCAGACAAGAGGTGCTTACTGAGCTCCTCATCGTTAAATAACACAAACCTCTGGCACCCACAATGCTCTCATGAGACCAAACACCATCCTACTTGAATTAGTGGAATTCTGTGTATTTTATATCTCAATTCTTTTTCTCAAGGTACCCTTGTACGCTGTTATAGGATCCTCTAACATGTTTGCTGGGTGTCCAACAGCAAATTGTCCTTAAATTTCCTGTCCTATAGCTCATACAAGAGCTAAAAATATATGCTACAGGGAAGGATTAGAAAACCAGTCCATCCCAAATCTTTTCCCATGCATTATATAACTTTGCCATCTCAGCAGTGAGGGCACCTGAGATGCATGAGGTTGCTTGTCCTGTACCCATAGAGTCACTGGAGCCACTGGTGAAGCCCAGTGGAAGAAAACCCGCAGTGTATTACACAGAAACTTGTAAATCACATAAAGTCATGTTTTCCCACTGCAGCGAAGTTGTTATAAAACAGAATGGCAACTCTGCTTTGCAATCATGTTCCCTCTCTGCCCATGTCACAGACAATGTCACCTTCTAGCAAGATAACTGTCTCCAACAATAAGATTCAGAAAAAAACAAGCTTTCAAGCACATTCCAGAATTAATGTGAGGCAAAAATGTCTCCTTCCACATGGGTTTTCAGAGTGATATGCTGATTAGCTGAGCATGAATTTCTTTTAAGTTGGTAAGCCTGATGTTTCTCTCATTCACAGAATTTGCATTAAATAGATGTGTCCAACAGGAGATAAAAAGGGGGGAAACAGTCAGCTTAAGACATTTTCAAATTATGAAACAAATACTTCATAGACCCATTTGAAGGACAAGGAATGGAAAAACAACTTTATAGATAAATTTCTTTGGGTTTTACTTTTAAAATGGTATAGAAGGAAATACTACCATCTGTAATTAATATAATTTCATTATGAAATATTTCTGACTGCATAATAAGTATCTGCCATGCTTAAATATCCTCAGGGTGTCACTCCGCAGTCCTCCCACACATACCATTTCAATTCAAGGCAATAGCTTGGCAAAATTCCTATCATCTCCATTAGGAAAGTAGCTTCCATAAGAATACAGGATTCACTTGCTGGAGTACATTGTGGAAACACAAATAGTCTCTCTCATATTCCGGGACAGTGAAAGTAGTCTGTAAGGACAAATTCTTATTATTTGCACCAAGTCTATTACAAAAGAGAACAAAGAAAATGCTAGAGGTTATTTTATGCCATGTTTTTCATTTTCCATTTAGACACACTGACGTGAATTTTGGTACAAGACTCCAGTGTTGAACTCTTTTGTCTGTTTTGCAAAAGGACCTCATATTTTGATGGGATACCAGATTTTTCTTTTTGGTCTCCTTCTGTCAACACATACTACAGGGAAGGGCCTACACACAAATTATTGCATGGAAAATGCACTTTTTAGGCACCACTGGAGATGATAAACAAAATGAAAATGAGAGAAAACAGGAGATGGGGAGATGTGAAAATGTGCCTGTTTTTTTCTAAAGTGGGGTTGACAAAAAGTCAGTATTGTCATTTTGATTTTTTTTTCTTTTTTCTACATCTGCAGAGACTGGGGAGATCATAGAATCCTGGAACCATTACAGTTGGAACAGACCTTCGAGACCAGATAAAAGAAAAAGGAGAATCCAGGCCTCAAACCTGGAAACAACCCAACAAAATGACAAAACCTCAAACCTACTGAGAAACACCAACACAAATCTTGATATCATCTACCCACCCTGCAGTGAGTGGAAATGACCATAGGACTCTTGGCTATGCTCAGTTCTGAAAAAAACTGGCATGTTCTCAGCTAAAATATGGATTCAGGACCCTGTGAGTGTTCATATTGTTTCAGTTAAGGGTCTGTCTGCAGGCTATTGCCAAAGGCAGGATGCTGGAGAAAGCAGCATGTGCTTAGAGAGACAACAAAAATGGGCTGACTACATACTGACATAGCCACTCCTAGCCCCTTGCTAGCCCCTGTTCAGACTCCTGGAGCTGGAGCAGTTTAATGGCTATTGAGTTTAACAGCCTTTGACAAACTTCCTTCTGTCACCTTGACTAATCACTTTTCTGAGCCCATGTAATCTCTTGGTCTCCAAAACCTCCTGTGCCAATGAATTAGTTCAGCAATTTACTAACAAGGTATGAAAATATTTCCTTTTTTTTCAAATTTGCTTCCAAACTATTTCATTTAGTATCTCTCTAACATTGTACTGTGATAAAACATGTGTAGGTTCTTGATCACAGTCTTCATACTAATCTCATTTATTAAGTCTCTGAGTCTTTCAGAGAGAATCTTTCTAAGATAAAGAGGTTAAATCTTGGCATCCACAGAAGAAATTCCTTATCTCTAATCATCATTATACTCTTCTCTATGCTTTTTCTCCATCTGCTCAGAAATGGAAGCAACTAGAAATGTGTACAACACTGAAGATATGAGAAATACTTGAGATTTCTGTACTGGCATTGAGGTATTCTCTATTTCTGCTTCTCTTCCTAACAATTAATTGGACTGTGCTTGTCCTTTTGGCTACTGCTGGGTGATGATCTGATGCTTTCAGAAGCTTCTATAATGACAACAAGATCTCTTCCCTGACTGATAATTGCTAATGAGGTCTGTCATCACAAATGCATCATTTCCCCCTCCATCTGTATCACTTTCTGTTTCAACCAGTTTTTTTTTTTAAATCCAGTCATTCAGTATTGCACGACTTTTCTGAGGCAGTTTCAATCAATTTCAGATGGGATTAGTCTAATTTTTCCATAGTAAAAAATGTCATTTTGTCTCTATTTGCTCCCCCTTCAAGAACATTTGGAGCACAGGCTGCAGCACATTTCCACAGCGAACTCTTGAAGTTATTATATTATTCTTCTCTGCCCCTGCAAAAATCTTTGTATTATCATGGTTTTATCTAGATTTGCTGGTATGGAAGTCAGGCTTAATGACCTCTGCTTTGGAATAGTGGCTAGTCTGAAGTTTTGTCATTCTTGTCACCTTCCATTCCTTTGATATTGAAGCTTCTGATACCTTGGAACCAGTGGCATGGTGATACAGTTTTAGGTATGAGCAGGATGAGGATGTTAAGCTCTTAATCCTCCATCTGTTAATTGGATGCACTGTAGAGAACGATGTGAGGTATAATTAACGCTTTCAAGTTCACAGCAATTACCTATAGCATTTGCAGAGAGTTGGTTTTAACATTAACCTTTACATGGTTGTCAATTAGCTGGAAAAAATGTATCTCATCTTAATGTGTTTCGTATAACAATTCTGTCTGGAGACTGCTCCATCATTTCTGGTGGTCATTATAAAGATGGGCTGTGCCTGTTCCCACCTCTTGTTCAAACAACTGGGATGGAGCAAAGGTGGCAACCCTTAGTTTCTGATGATGATACCTTGGTGCTGATATTTGCTGAGGTTAATGATGGACCTGAGTTAAAGCAGAGTGAATGTAACCTTGCAGTCAATCTTTTAGTAATTCTTTTCGCTTTTAGGAGGCAATCTCCACCACCATTAATGAAAGGGAAGAAGTAAGTTTGTACAGCAAGCATCTTTTTCTGGTGGTCTACTTGCTGTTTTTGTATGATCACACAGTATCATGAACCCTTCCAACACATAAAACTGCCTGTTTTGAAGTTTACACAGAGGCAGTTCACACATTTGATTTCCCATGTAAATGAGATGTAAATCAAATGTAAACAAGAAGCAAGTCACTGGAGAAAGTCACAGCCCAAGTAAGTCAGATGAAATTTCATGCTCAGTAAACATCAAATGGTAGAATGTTTTATGTTATTATTTTTTAAAGATACTGCCAAATAACTACTGCCTTGAATGGCTGCCTGCTTTAAAGAGGAATGTGTCATTTTAATGAGAGGTCTCCTGCTGTTTCACTGCTTTTGACTATTAAAGACAGTTTGCCCCATTGACGTGGTGCTTGGCAAAGTGATTGTCTTAGCTTTTGTTTATGAGCAAGTAAATCTGCTACTGCATGAGTGTCATGTAGGAATACCTTTCAGCAATTTTGATTTTGCTGAGTGAATAAACCAGATGGATATTTTTGTCTGGCTTTTGTTTTTAAAGTGTGATTTTTAAAATGTGCTGGTTATTTTTCATGGTGTCAACAGTACGCCATAAACTTAACCTCCGAAATGCCTTTCTTTAAAGGTAATTTTTTCTTAGGTGGAGTTTGCTGCTGACTGAGATATAGCCCATTGTGGTAAAATTCAAAAATAGAGGCTCTGATAATATTTAGGAGCCAGGAACTGACATACCAGAAATGCGTCCAGGAGTCATAATTTCATGTCTATATTTCAAAGATATGACTGTCTTTCTGACATTATATTTTTATTGGTATTGTCAGTTATGGTGGGCTATGTAAAAGCCACAGATGATTAAATTAATAAAGTGATTAACTACACTAAATCTCACTTAGCCTAAGGAGCTCTTGCAAGGGTGTTTTTCACTAAGTTATTGCTTCTTAGAAGAATAACATGGATCTGATCTGATTGTGTTTATTTAGCCCTAAATATTATTATGCCAAAAACTATAAGCTGTTATGGGCAAGGTTCCAGCTTGCCAGGTGCGGTGCACACCTGATGATAACAGCTGTGCCTGCAGAGACCCATTTGGGCCTTTACCTGGAGAGTTTCAATTACTTTTGGATCACCTGTATTTTAAGCTTAAGCAGTTCTGTGCAGATACAGTTTTTCCTGGCTATGTATTTATCTATCAGGGTAGAAGTTCCCCCAGCTTTCAAGCCCAGGAGGGCAAAACAAACTCAGATTTGTCTGGTTTAACTTCCCATCCAGCTTCTTGGCCTCTTCTTAGCTATTTTCACCCATCACTGTGGCATCTGTCCCTGCTCTTCCTTGAGTCTGTCAAGTCTACAGTCTCATCTTTGGCTCTTCCAACTTCCAAACAATTTCCCAGGACATTTGAAACAATTATCTGCTTCCTAGCAAGGGCTGGGTCACTGCCAGGAGCACTTGCTATGCATTACATGGGCACCATTCTCTGGGACCAGTTATGTTAACACAGCCAGACACTCACTTAGATGCCAGTAATAACTTCCAGTTATCCAGGTTTAAATCACTGATAAGAATAAAATTTTTCAGTAATATATTCTCATGCCAGCCTATTTCATTATCCTCACTAACATATTGTGATAGCAGCAGTTTACGATTCCATTGCATCGCCTACAGCCTGGGAATTTGGCTCTTGTCTCAGAAAACAGTTTTGTTCTGGTTGGAAGGCCACATCTGTGGAAAACATCCCAGGGATCCTCACATGCCAGCCTCCAGTGCACACTGCTGAGCAGCACAGAGAGCAGAGAGTGGATGACTCCACCTGTGAGGGGTGGTCCTTCCACAGGGCAGTCCCAAGCCTGAGATAACACCCTCCAAAAAGCTGTGTGGAGTGCACAGCCAGTCCTCAGTGCCAGCTCCTTTGCTCTAGAAAAGTAATCCTATTTGACCTTACTGTGTAATAGTGTAGACATAGCTGTAATTCTAGAAATACAGGGAAATTAAAGAACAACACTGTTTTACAGATAGCTGTTCCCTTTTTGTCCCAAGAGTCTTTTCACTCTGAAAACTTTTCCCAGCTGAGAAGGCTGGGAATAATTATTACAATTTGATTTTATTTAATAGGAGCTTCAATGAGGTTAAACCATTGTGGTTTAACCTCAGTCAATAACTAAGCACCACGCACTTGCTCACTCACTTCCCATTGGTGGTTTAGGGGAAAGAATCAGAAGAGCAAAAATGAGAAAACTCCTAGGCTGAGATAAAGACAGTTTAATTGGTAAAGCAAAAGCAGCGCAAAGCAAGCAAAGCAAAACAAGTAATTCATTCACCACTTCCCAAGAGCAGACAGGCATTCAGCCATCTCCAGAAAAACAGGACTCCATCACACAGAACAGAGACTAGGGAAGACAAATTCCATCACTCTGAATGTCCTCCCTTCCCTCTTCTTCCCCCAGCTCTATACACTGAGCATGACACCACAGAGTATGGAATATCCCTGTGGTCAGTCTGTCATGGATGTGTCTCCTCACAATTGCTTGCTGGAGGGGTGAGGTGAGAAACAGAAAAGGCCTTGGCTCTGTGCAAGCGCTGCTCAGCACTTAGATTGAACATCCCTGTGCTGACAGCATTGTTTTCAGCACATTCCAAACCACAGCCCCATACCAGCTACTATGGAAAAAAAAGGCTCTACTCCAGTCAAAACTAGCACAGACTCAAAAACACATGCAAGGAGCAATGACTAGAAAAGGTCAGACAGAAAAACAGCTCTCAGTTAATAGAATCACAGAATCACAGAGTTGTTTGTGTTGAAGGGACCTTAAAGATCATCTAGTTCCTACCCCCTCACCATAGGCAGGACAGCTTCCACTTGCTCAGGTTGCTCAAATCCCCATCCAGCTTAGCCTGGAACACCTTCAGGGATGGGGCATCCACCACTTCTGTGGCAACCTGTTCCAGTGCCTCGCCACCATCACAGTGAAGAATTTCTTCCTAACACATAATCTAAACCTACCCTCTTTCAGTTTAAAGCCATTCCCCCTTTTCCTATCCCTGCATGTCCTTGTAAAAGTTCTGAATAAATAACCCCAGCAAGAAAAACTTTACACAGGGGGGAAGAGAAAAACAAATTTTCAGCTCTTATCTGAAAGAAGAGCTGCACAAGGGAGATGGAATGTAACCACAGATGAAATCAGATTCTAGAGTACTTGACCTTTACTGGGTATTATCAACCAAGATGAGAAAGAACCTGAATAAATTCTGAGTCCAGTTCTTTCATTTTCTGTACTAGCAGTGGTGGTAAGTCAGTCAAATCACACACACACACCCACATGCATACACACGCTCTGGAGTGAGTTTATTCCTTACATGGCTTTGCTGTGTCTCTTTCAACCACGCAGGCAATAATATTTACATTGGGGGAGCTCCCCAGGGAGATTCATGCAAACTTCCTCGTCCAAGAGAAACTCTTGGACACTGCATCAACTAAGGCACTGGAAATGAAGGCTTTGCGACTTCTTTCTCCTCAACTTCCAGCAAAAACCCTCCCAGGTGGGTAGAGATGATTGTTAAGTACCAAATGCGAGAGGTGTACAGAACATGTGCCAGCAGCGAGCAGAGGGGATCGCAGCGCACGCCCAAGTGCTGGAGCAGCGTCCCGGCGGCCACGCTCTGCGCTGAAAACCTTCCAACACCTACAGAAAGCAAAGGGGCTTTGGGAATTCTGCTGGCAGAAATCCTGTCCTGATGTCTTCCTTTCTGAGGGCCACCGGGCCCGGGTATCCCCCGGCACTCGGCCGTGTTTGGCAGCGCCGTTCCGAAGGGCAGTTGTGTTATTTCCTAGTGCCACCAAGTGGCAGAATTTAAGAGAGACATTTCCGAGAGTCGCTTCGGATCAGTGAAGAAACCAGAACATCTCCGTTGACAAGTAGGAGAGCAAAAAGAGAGCCCCCCAACAAGCTAGGGCACCAAGATTTTGGAAATTAAAATGTTAGTGAGTGTTTTCTGTTCCAAATGTTAAATGATCCAGGTAGGGTACAAGTTCACAACAGAGCAAAACTTTAAATGTATGTAAATCTGTAAGGCTCTCTTCAGTGTGATGCTAAAAACACAGAGGAAAAAGATGACTTAAGCATACATTTAATTTTAAGACCGTTTGCTTGCATATTTTGCTCAACAGGTGTGACCTGTGGAGCTGGAATCAACAATACCAGTAATTAACTCAGAGAATCAGTGGGTGGAAGGTGAAGTTTCCAATAGGCTGATGCTACATTCCATTATAACTTAATGGGAGCAAAAATATTCACCTCTTCCCAGTATAATATAATAATGAAAATTAGCTGTGGCTGCAGTTTCATAGGGTACTGAATACTTTCTGTAAGTGTATGAATTTTACCAGGTCCCAGGAGGTCACCATGGCAAGCAGCAGCATGCTAGAACCATCTGAAACAAGTATTTTCCAAACTTCTTCAGGTTTCTTTTGAATTTACCTGTCAGTAAAAGGAAAGTAGTACAGATATCAGTGCTACGTAAAACAATCTCTGGGCTGATTTTCTGGACTGATTTTCCTTATGTTTTCCCCAAATCTATGGAGAAATAAACATAGATACATTTCTGGAACATGAATTTATATTTGGAACATTCTCCAGATGGAATTACATAGAGTATAAAATAGCTGTTTCCAATTTAAAAAAAAAATACATATACTGCTACTGTTTCAGAGCAAATGCACTACATCCATCAAACCAACTGAAAATGTTGTTAGTATCAGACAAGGGATCTCCTAGTACAAATACTGCAGTGAAGTTTTTCTCCATTGGAAGTGCCTAAGCAACCTTTGGGAACAGGAGGGCTTCCATACACAGAATCTGTTTCGAGAAAGAGAGAGCAACGCAGCTTGGTGATCTGTAGCTGCAGTAAGGGCTGGGAATGTGGCTATGGACAGGTAGTCTGTTCTCAGTGCAAAAAAAGCTTTTGCTCATTTCAGAAGAACCTGACTAGCACAGTTTTCTCTCAAAAGCTGTTGTTTATGTAAAAGCATTGGAAAACTGCACACTCAGTCCACCTGCTTACTCAGAGAGCTTGGGGGCATCTCACTTGCTATAAAGTGCAGCTTGTTGTAAAATGAAAGCTAAAAAGAGGTTAACTATTGTCCTGTTTATAAACATGCCAATAAAATGTATCACCCCATAAAGCAGCACACAAGCACCGCGTAAGGACAGGTCCCCATGCTGAGAGCAGCTCAAGCACTCGCCTGTAGCTCCTGAGGCTACTCAACATCTCAGGCTCTGAGTGGATAATGGATCCAGCGAGAGGGCTCAGTCACCCCATCCTCTTCAAAGGTCAGCAGCAAGTACTTCTTCTGGCTCCCTCTGCATCTCTGTTTTTCTTCTCCCATTCCTGAAACACTATGCAAATTTATTCCCAGTGGGTACCACAGCTGCACTGCCTAGCTGGGGCACTGCACGGGCACCAGCAGTGGCAGATTCCTCTGCTAGAGACAGCCTGTGAATAACCGATCCCATTGGAGACCAGAGACAGCTGACACCTCTCAAACCGAAGATCTGCAGCAATGCCACCAGTTTTATAAGGTTAGGCTTGAGGAGTGTTTAGATACCCACTACTAAAAGATTAAACCATATGGTTATTAAGAAAACATGCTGAAGACATGTTTTGGAAAAAAAAAAAGTTTGAGGTTAATTTAAGCAAGGGCTTATTAACATTAGGAGCAGTTCATTATCTTCTCTGGGGAGTTCAACAAGAACATTAGTCTAACATTAGATATGCTTTCTGTAAGTTGATGGTTGAAACAAGCACTCCCAGCTCTGCAGCCGTACACTGAGACATAACAGATGGAGAATGTGTCTTCTCTTGCCTCTTACACCTCTGTTACTTCAGTGGGGACACAAGAAACCAACCGACTCCACTCTCTAGAGTGCAGAGAGCCTAAAGAGGATCTGAACTAGGATGAAAAAGAAACTGTGAAAGCCTTAATAAGCTACAGGGAACTCATCTATTTAGTATTTTATCCATTCTAGATTAAAAGGCTCATTGCAATTACATAGCAGCCTCGCACTTTTCCCAAACAGGTATCTTCCTACCCTCTTCCTCATGCATCCATCATATGTCCTCATAAATGGTGCGAGCTTATCCTGAGGAAAATTTTCTACTGAAGTGCAAGATATCCAA
Source organism: Acanthiza pusilla (assembly GCA_036630365.1). Classification (NCBI taxonomy): domain Eukaryota; kingdom Metazoa; phylum Chordata; class Aves; order Passeriformes; family Acanthizidae; genus Acanthiza; species Acanthiza pusilla. The sequence continues at coordinate 25,144,107 of JAXCHO010000023.1, read as the reverse complement.
CTAAATCTCTGTTAACCTGACAGCTTCTTCCAATTAGTCCTTCTTATTTAAGCACATGCCCTATCTGCTACTGCAGACACATTCAATTAAGATGAAGAAAAAAGTGCAGTAGACAGGCTTGACGTTAATATAAATAAATGAGTGTCTTTTCTTCATAGAAAAAGAGATCACAGTTCAGCCTTCAATCGAGCTATCAGCTCAAGGGGATTTAAATACAGATAAACTTGCATCACTACGATCTCTGTTTGCAATAACTGGAAGAAAGGTGACATTAAAAAAAGAGCCAAAATTGTCTTTGAACATCATGTACCTTTACTTGGATCTCTGGATAATAAAATTAAGAGTGATTTCCATGTCTTCTAATGACAGTGGTTTTTTTTTATACTGACAACACTGTAAAAAGCTACAGGCAATTTGATAACAAGCATGGATTGCCTTCTTGCTTAGAGAAACACAAATCTGCAGTGAGCTTTGTCTTTTGCAGGATCAGAGAGGTGTAGCCTGTTCTCCTTCCTGCCTGGAAAGCACTGTGTACCATCCATCAGTCAGGCTTTGTGCAAAACAGCAAAACCAGTTTTATACAGAAAATTCTATTAGGCTATATTCTTCTCAGCCATCTACCATGAGCATTTCTGTCATATATTTCTGTCTGTGCCAATCTCTCACCCTGTTCCATAGTATCAACTAGCTACTCTCTCAGGTGGCCCAAGAGACAATGAACTCAAGCTGAACCAGCAGCAGTTTGTCCTCAAATAGTATTTAAGCAACCACCACCTCCACTTCTGACCTTCTTCTCTCACTAGCAACTTTTCTAGTCTTTTGTTGGCTGAAATGATGAGATAAAAAATTTCAAATTTTTCTCTCACAGGCTTCAGCTATGATGTCTAAAATATGAGAGTAGACTATCTTTGCAACTATTACAATGATTTGTGTTTAAAAGCATGGATTTCCTCAGCTAAAGTAGTTCTTCCCAGTGTGAAGCATTTGGTTCATGTCAAAATCCTTTGTTGAATAGCCCAGAGTTCAGCTGAGGGGCCAATCCCTTCAGGAACAGTAATTATAGCCATTTCCAAGAAGGCTAATTATGGTCCCTCTTAATTAGGATCTAGTCAGTGAGACATGTTCATAGGTGTTCCTCAAGGATGAGACACATAACACGAAACACCCGAATGATTGTAACAGGCATCTACTAGACTGTTAGTAGCATGGTTGTTCAGACCTCAGTTCAGAAAACTATTTTACCCTGAGCATTCAAAATATTAAAAGTTGGCCATGTACTTCCATGCTTCACCGTATGTGAACAAGACAGGAAAATATTGTCTTTACACAGGCAAGAAAAATCCTACAACTTTCTTTCCATCTTACAACATACCAAACCTGGAAAAAATTGAAGACACCTGTGAGAATTATGTGACTTATAAACATAGGAGCCAAAGTCAGTTAGTTGAAAGCGTCCAAAAAAGTAATTTTAATAGTTTCAGAGCAAATCATGTGTGTTCTGATTTAAATCAAGCATTGACCTGCTTTTTACAAACATTCACATCAGTTATGCTTTTTGCCATATGCTTACTTAGCTAATTATGTCAAAATCTACTTCTGCATGTATAAGGAAATGGGCTGTGGACTGTCGAGTGCCACAGTAACACAAAAAGCATGTTTCAAATCCTCTTCTGTTTATCCACAAAAATAATATAAAACATCTTGAAAACGGCAAAGCCAGAATAAAATTTATTGGAGCAAGTAAAAAAGTCCAGAAAACCAAGGACAAGGAAAGGCTCACAAGCTACCATGACTTGAAATACACTAACTTGGGGGTTGGAAGGATTTCCAGCACTCTGAAAATCAAAAAAAAGATATGAGAAAAAACTGATTGGATGTTTGGGAGCAGAGAGGAAAGAACTGCATTCATGGCTGCAATTCATGTTTTGAGTGAGTAATTTGCCCTGATCTCAGTAAAAATGGGAATTCAGCCAAGAACATTTGTTTGATCTCACTGCTAAGCATGCAGATAATCTGATTATCACCAGGGTTGTGTCTTAAAAGGTCTCAAGCACACATTGAGCATTATTAGTGCCTGAAACACCGCTCCCTGCATGAACAGCAGTGGTCCCTGCAACAACCAGGCCAGAAGATGGATAGCGAGAGCTAAGCACATGTCCCTGCTTTATCAAAATTTCATTATCTGGTACTTATATTCACTCTGAGATGCCTCTGAATTTCAGAGATAAACCTGACCACTTTGAAAGCTTCCTGAAAAAAAACACTAAGTTAAACACCACACCAACACCAAAACTACCATCTCTCGACATCTTGGTGTCCAGAAATCTGGTATTGTTCAGAAGTTTAGTACAGATCAACTATATCAGGACTTCTTAAAAGCAAAGGTCATGCTAAAAACCAAGAAAATTTGCTAGATTGTCATCTCAACACTTTTGCTTTGCTCTCTAGGTAAACAAAGACTGAAGTGCGACAGGGAAGTTGTGGTTTAAAGATAGAATTAATGTATTAACAATTTGGATCTTTTTCTTCGGAGGAAACTGTTGAGCATCACTTGGGTTATGCAATGTTTGCTTTAAAACTGAAGGCTTATTCAAAACCGACACTCTGTGGGTGTAATTCACCTCTTGACAGTAAAACCACTGCCTTAGGTGATTTCAGCTAACCCATTTCATGGCTGAAGCATACACAGTTTGATATCACAGCTCAGCTGATATTGAGGAGGCAATTTTAACTCAGAGGTTTATGACTCTGAGAAAGCACTTGGCTCCTGCAATGGCTCAGACACACTGACATCTGGAAAGATGGACTGAAGCACAGTCTGAACTGCCTGCTCTGAGCTGTGCTGCAGGTCACGTGGGGGAAGAAGGCTACGAATCACCGCAGACCTAACTCAAAGCATAATGCAAATCTGTGTAAAGTAAAAGAGTCAGGTTGTCTTCTTGGGAAGCTGTGGATTCCTAGCTGAATTACAGCCTGGACATTTTAATTACCACAAATATCTCCTTGAGGATTTGAGCTTAGGAAGGTACAGTTTAGAGCATATACAACCTGGAGTTGGTTTCATGTATGGATCAGAGCTGAAATTGGGGAGACATGTCAGATTACCTCACCCCTCATGCAGGGTTTTAACTAGGGTAATAATTGCAGGAGTTAAAACTTTTTGGGGTGGTTGTGCTTGCTTGAGCTGCCTTCCTACTGCAGGCACCATGTTCATT